>VUYV01000006.1:4211647-4836278 GCA_008711295.1 Anarhynchus alexandrinus | reverse complement strand
CACACGGAAAAACTTCTTTACGGTTAGGGTGACAGAGCAGTGGCACAGGCTGCCCAGGGAGGTTGTGGAGTCCCCTTCTCTGGAGATTTTCAAGACCTGCCTGGATGCAGTCCTGAGTAATGTGCTCTGGGCAATCCTGCTTTAGCAGGGGAGTTGGACTAGATGATCTCTAGAGGTCCCTTCCAACTCTGAAAATTCTGTGATTCTGTGATTCTGTAATATTACATATCTCACTACATCCTAATGCTATGACTAGAGGAGTGGGAAGGGAATTAAAAAGAGAAATTGAAATGTTGTATCCTAATGTTTGCTGATGTTGCACAAGTAAGTAGCTTTTGGTACAGAATTAAAATTTAAATTTAGAAGTTTAGAAGTAAATTTAAGTTTAAAATGTTTTGCATACACTGTAACAATAAACAGTATAAATTTAAGGATGAATCAACAAGAATTCTGAGATATAGACTTACAGGCCAATGCTGGAAGGGACTTCTGGATGATGTCTAGTCCAACCCTCTGTTCACAACAGAGCCAATGTAGACTGGGTTTGTCAGGGTCATGTTCAGTCAAGCTTTGATGCGTCCAAGGAGGGAGAAGTATGAACATGTGTGTTCCTGTTTAAAAAGTTATAGAAGTTTGGACAACTGCACTGTCTTTGCTGAACTTGTGTAAGAGGAGGCTGGTCATTATCAATATTTTACCACTAACATTTTATCACCTTGACTGAAGCGCAAGGCAGGAATTAGTGTCTCTTGAAGGGCAGGCAGCATTTTTACCTGTTGACCTTGCTTGGCTACTTTAAGCCATATGTGTTGACATAACAGAAATTTTTAATAACTCAGAATTTCTAGAAGAATTTGTAGCACATTTCTAAGCATCAGCTGTGTTGAGCACTGGAAAACTTGCCTTGCAGTGTATTCTTCCAATGTAAACAGCTTTGTCTGTTATAGGGTAGGAGGTGAGAAGAATATTAACTCTGGAATTTGCACAGATCTCCTCAAGCATATTGAGGGATTCTTATCTCATGATACTATATTATAATTTTACAGACACTAGATTTACCACCTTTGCAAATTTAGATTATGACAACAAAACTATTTTCATAGTCCATGACAATGTCCAGAGAAAATCCAATCAAGGTGCAAGTAAGGATTCAACACTGCTTATGCGAGTTGACAAAGCATGCATCTAGAGGTTTTTTTGATCCAGTAAGTGCACCGAGGCATAATAAAGAAATTCTTTTTTTTTTTTTTTAAAATGTAGCCTCTGATCAAAGAATCCTTGTGATAGAACAGAGCCAGCAATTTTTCATCCCCTATGTCATGCTTTGATCTACAATAAGTAAATGCAAAAGAGAATCTGATGACACATCACAAGTGCATCTGCTTGGTATCTTGAACTACAGGCCTGTGCTGCAGAGATCCGTCAGTTCCTGCTCTGATGCTCTGCCTGGTACTTCTCTGATGCTTCTTTGAAATAACATGCTGTTGGACATCATAACTGCCTCCATGATGAATAGCATAGTCATATGCCAGCAGCACAGCAAGCATCTCAATGACATTGCTTTGTTTTCTATCACCCTTAATATAGATAATTCTAGGTAGTTCTGGATTGCTTTCCTTAATACTTCATGTCATAAAGACAACATATACGATGCCCTGCATGTTGAATTCATGCCCAATTATTTTCTTTGTGTGCCATACTGACTTGAGGCTATGTGGATATTCTGCTTTGTAAGTAAATAGCTGTGAACTGGAGCAGTCAAATAAGGTCAGCATTATACATGCATACATACATTCGCTGTGTTTTTAATCAGCTTTTGTTGTGAAAAGTAAAGGCAGAATTTCCTTAGGATGTAGTTCTACATGGCCAAACAAACTAAGGCATTCTCATATCTTTAAGAACCAAATTGAACTTAAACAGATAACTGGTTGGATATTCAGACCACGGACTCTAGATAAATCACTGATGTGTAATTCATTTAATTTTCCTCTTTCAGTCAGTATAGAGAGGAGGACAATTTAGCGATCTTACATTATTCATATAATCTAACTTAGACATTTAAACTCCCAGAAAAGTTAAAACATGCAATAGAATTTCGAAGAACTGTTAATATGCAGGAGCTAAGAGTACTACACTGCTGTGATTTGAAAGTAACTGTAGTTTCTGTATTGTAATTTGTACTTTGTAAGGGGGGAAATTTCATTGAGACTGACTTCTAGTTAGCTAGGGAACAAAAATAACCTAGAAGGCCCAGTGTCTTTTTTTTGTCTCTTTTTTTTCCCCCCTCATTTCAGGGAAACTTTGCCGAAGAGACCTCTTTTCTTTGGTGTTTGCATGCAAGACAATGAAAACTAACTACAAGCAGTGTCTGAATGCATCTCCCTGTCATTGTACATCTATTACAGTGTATTTCTGGGTGTGAAAATTCATTAGTTCACAAAACTATAGTTGTGGTTGAATAGGGATGTGATTTTAAACTATTGTCACTGGAGATTTGGCTTCTAGTGCCTGTCACCACCTCATGCTTCTAGAGGCTGTTATTTGTACTTTGCTTTGGACTTCCGTTTTTGGGGCAGAGAAATCATAGACACTTTCCTCATGGGTCTGTATACAGGTAAACTTTCAAATGTTTTTGAGGCTAGTTTCTCATGATTTCCAAAGGCAGAATGACTACTGCAGAAATGGATGGAGGATGTCAAAGTCCTCTTAAAGAAAAGAAAATTCCTTTTCATATATATATTTTTTTACCTTAATAGTATTTCTCTGATTCACCTTGCATATTGGGAAATACTTAATGCATAGATGTGCCAGGCTGCAAATTCCTACAAAGTAGTACAGGAAAATAATGATATTCAAGAAAGCACTCTTTGATAATTGTATGTTAAGATTCAAGCCACAGACTGTGATTCTGATATTTTTGGTCATTAGTGGAGCAGATGAAAAACAAAACAAAAGCATGCATCTGGGAAAGGTAATGAAATATTCTGTTTGATCTAGCAATTTCCTGTTTAACACCTCCACTTTGTGTTATTGATTTCTGTACATCACTGCCTGGATAATAATGTTATAGAATAAAACAACCCTAACAAAAGTATCAAAACGGTATTTGATGTCTCCACAAATGTTAAAATGTGCCCCCCCCCAAAAAAAAAAACAAACCTAAAAAACTAAAAAACCCCAAACAAACAAAACCCCAAAATCATGTCATTGAAAAAAATGTTAAAATTTGTTTTGATCTGTGCTCTGGTCTTTCTAGCATATTCATTATTCCGTATTGAAAATGAGTAGAAGTCAGGAAAAAGATATCTTCTATAGTGTTTTCTATTTCACTTTACCACTGGTTAGCCAAGAAAACTCCCAACCTAACAACCCAAAATCTTTCTTTAACAGCATTTAATCCTGTTTATTTAAGAAACCACAGAATTGAAACAAACTACAAGAAGTCAATTTTACTATCTTTTGGATCTCTCAGTGTTTTCCTGCCTCTTTCGGTAGCTGAAAATGAAATTGCTGTAATGCATACATTTCTGATTTTATTTTTATTTTAATCAGAGGGAAAAAAATACCTGTTTTCAGTAAGACAGTCTTTTAATAATTTAAGAGAATAAAAATGGATACTTTACCAGGTGCTCACTCCTCCATCTTTCTAATCCAATCTTTAGTCCAGCAGTGAATTCTCTGTTTAGTTAAGGTATGTCCTAGCCATGTACTGTTTCTCAATTTTTCTGTCTTGAGATTTTACCTTTGCCATCTCAAAGTGCCATTTTGTCCTCTGTATCTCATTCCTAATGTGTGCTTTGCTTCTCTAGGTTTTTTTTCTAGAATTTACTGTCATTCAGACATTACAACTGTTGAAGTTTTTATAGAAATGTGTTCCTTCAGACATCCCTACACTGTACATGTTGACATGATTGCCTTCATAGTTGCAAACTTGATGACAGACCTGCAGTTGTAAGAAATCAAAGCTGACTTGATCAGTGTAAGCTTGATGGTGCCATAGTGTTGCAAGCTAATTTTAATTTCTTCCATCTTTTATTTTTCTTGCTTGAGGTCACTCAAAGATCACAGGATTTACTGGAAGCTTTCCTCTGACAGCTGTGAATGTTTTATGTACTGACTGGTAATATAAAGTGAATAATTCAACTTTGATGCGCCACTGTACCACATGTAACTAATAGTTACATAAACTGTTTTTAACCAAACAGCAATAAGGCTTATTGTTTCTCTATACGCAAGTAACAGAATTCTTTACCAAATCCCTAGGTGCTGAATGTATTAAACGTTCATACAACTGATGTAGCATGAATCTGTAAGTGGCACCCTCAGCAGTATTTCTGTTACAGTCTCCTTCCTTGTCTTAGACCAAAAAAACCTTTTCACTGTAATTTAGGTCCACAGTTCTGATATGCTAGCCAGGGGTAGGGACTGGGCCACTGATTGTGTATGCAAATGGAGACCTTCCCTGTTACTGGGTCATGGCTCCAAAATGCAACTGCAAGGTTTATGTATAAGCATATGATACATTTAGTGAGAATTAATATGTTACTGCAGCTAAATGTTATAGTTTCTATGGTGGAGATTAAAACAAGAATGCAATACATCTTAACAACATCATATATATAATCTGGTACTGTGGCCTTCCAAGCACTTTGTGAGAGGTGACACAAGGACATAAGGATTTTACTCACCATGCTTCTTTTCGCAGTCAGAATTCCCTTGTACTCTTGCCAGAATGCCTGCTGTGGCTGTGCATGTCTGATTTGCTCAAAAGAGCAATCACCTTTTGAGAAGACTCACTCTTTGTTTAGTATTGCTCTGGTATAAATTCAACTGTGGCCAAACTTACTGCTGATCCAAGAACTGGAAGAACTGTGAGATATAAAATATTTTGTTGAATATTAGAATTCCTTTCTGTATTATAAAATTTGGAAGAAAAGAAATGAAGTGGCAAAATGCAAATGAAGAAATGCTGCCACTACCTTGCTATGTGTGTGTTTGCAGTATGAATGATGGGTCACAGACTCTGGTCAGGCTGTCTGTTTTTTGTCCATTGTAGCAGTGACTGAACACATGAAAAGTATTTTGTTGCTGTCCTGATGGTAATTATCTGAACTCTTCTGCCAAAATCCCCTCTAGTTGTAGTTCAGGGGGTTTTAATGCAGTGGAAAATAATGAAGCAAGTTATCCCTGTCCTTTAATGCAAAGTTTCTCTCAAAGCGTTATGGTTCAGCATTGCTGAACCGAAAACTAGATATGCAATTTATTGGCAAATTAGGATCTAACTATTTCTTAAAGAACTAAGAGGTCTCAAAATTCAGCAAATGCTCTCAGGAATACAAGGCCTGAGGGTTTTCTCACAGGAAGTTCTGATGTGAGTCAGGATGCCAATGAAAGGAATTTTCTACCTATCTCATGCCATGTTTTTTTCATGAGTATATATGAAACCCACTATTACTGGTTCTATTTGGAGTTGCAACACTTAAGTGTATAATAAGACATTTTCTTCCAGAGAAGTCTAGCACAACCATTTATTGACTCTCAATTCTCTTTATACATAAATTGACCCTTCATATCTTTATTTTGTCTAAAATGTTACCTGTACTAGGGTATTATTTGCATGTTGTAGGACTGCTCTAGTCTGTCAAAGAGCCAGAAGAAAACTTGCACTTTTTTGTGTGCTTCCACCACAGACTGTTGGTAAAACTAATTTCCTTAATTAATGGAGTTCAATATTTAAAATTAGCCCCTCTACAACTTGATGCTGAGGATTTCTGGAGAGTATGCTTCAGAGAAGCAGATGTCCCCCTAAAATGGTAACAGGTGTAAATGGAAATAGAAAATGACAGACCTAAAAGATCATATTTTTTTTTTCTCTCACATGCACACACTATTTCTGCTTGAAACTGGGTTAGGAGCTACAGCTAATAGTTTTTATTTCCGAAATTAAAATTTCGCTCTAAACTTAGTCTACTAAAAGAAATGGTCAACAGTATCTTACTAGCAGATACTTCACAATTTAAGTAGAAAAGAGTCAGATAATTGACAGATAAGAGGATTAATGTCATGTTTAACGTGTCAGTGTCTTTATTCCAAAGAATAAATAGTAAGGCTTAAGGTACACCGTTTCTTCTTAAGCTAGAGGCAGAGTTCTGGATGACTGAGGGAAAGGGATTAACACTAACATCCATAAACCTGAGTGGTCTGGGTGCTCTGTTGGAGTATTCAGCCTGCACGCACAGGAATGACTATGAAGTCAAAATCTGTGGGGAGTCAAACCCATAAAGCTTGCTTAGGTATTGAAACACTCTGAAGTGTCTGTGTGAAAACAGGTGTTGTTTTCATTTAACTTGGTTCTGACAGGGCCTCCACTTCCAAGATTAAAAATTAGTATTTTTAAGGAATCAAAGAAATCTTTGAGGGGCAGACATACACACACAAAAAGCGAAATCAAATTTGTCTTAGATTTAGAAGCAGTCTCTGATCACCTTAGGGATCGCAGATGGTAGCATCAGATTCAAGAACAGAGGTCTTTTTCTCTAGCTCAGCCTTAACATGAATTAAAAAATAATCAGTGGATTTAAATCAGATCTCTGCAGATATTTTAATTGAAATAACATGCACAGGTTAGGGTGAGAAAAAAGGGGGAGACAGTTTGGTTTTACTGTTCTGTCTTTTCCTTAGCAGATCAGTCAGTTTATATTAAAGACTTATCAACAAACTATTGAACTGGCTTAGCTGTAAAATACAGTCCTCTGTGGAGATTATCCTTTCTGTTGCTTGTATGATATTGGAAGTGGGGTAAAAAAAAAAAAAAAAGGCAAATGGCAGGTAGTATTTCTGTCAGTTGATTTGTTTCAGGGAATTTAGCTGATGGAAAGGGTTCAGTATAGAAATAAAGTAGGGGCATAACCAGAAGTACAAAATAAGGCTTGAAAGAATGCAATTGAGATGTAAGTGTACAGATGTCAGAAGGATAAAGTTAAAAATAAGTGTTTAATATATTTTTGGAGCTGAAAAGGGACATTCAGTATTTGGTACCTGTCACAGAGTTGGTAAGAGCATAGAGAAAGGAATCCAGTCCTAATCATAACTAATACAATATATGCAAACAGGCCTTGCCTGTTGGACAGTCCTTAAAGATGATGAAAACAGTTTTTCTTTAGCAGAGTATGTAGGTAAGTTGCTTTGATCTGGAAGACACTTATATTGAAGCTTTAAATAAAAAGTGAAAGAGCCAAAACCAAGAAGAACAACAAAAACACCACCAAAACTCCTCAGCTTGTCTGTCATCCATTGAAGGATGTTGCATTTTTCTTAAGAGTGTTTTCAGTTATGTGTGTGATACGTGGGCATTGAGAATATGTATTGAATAGTGGCCCTGATGGCAGGGAATGACAAAATTTCTATCTAGATGGATCACAGTAAGGCTTATCTGTGAATCTGTGGATTATGACAAAATAAAAAAGTGTGATTACATTTGGAGTTGTGGAAAAAAAACCCAACCAAACCAAAAAAACCCCAACAAAACAGCTTAGTTGTATGAAAACTAAGTTGCTTCTGAGTATGCTCCACTGCAGAATTCTAGGCACCTCAGGATTTAGCACTGCAAACTATTCAATATTGTCATCTATTCAGAATTAAGGTTTTCAGAACTTTGGGGCTCTTGTGAGAGGTTTGAATGTCACAATTGTTTGTTTAAGGCCTTTAAAGCTCATTTATGTCCCTAAATCCTTTTATGAACTTAGAATTAATGTCATGTTAAAAGTTGTTTTTTGTAGGTTACCATGTCTTAGGTGTGCTAGACCTGCTAGAAAGACAGACAACTGAGAGTTGGGAAACCAATATAGGGAACACTTTCAGGACAGGAAAAGTGATAGCTTGTACTCAATAAGCAAGTAATAAATCACCCACAGACATATTTGAAGATGTCTACAATTTTTTTTTTCTGGATTTGATCAAGGAAACTGAAGCCAAATTCACATATAGATAGTTCTAAGGAAGTATACTAAAATTACTAAAATGTAAAGTGCAGGAATGGTAATAAAAGAAAGCAGAGAAAGAAAAATTAAAAATCTCACTATAAAGAAATATAAAAGAATCCTGAAGATCCTTCACCAAAAAATTGTTTTCAACGTTTTTATGCCTAGCTGACTTGTTTGCCTGTAATTGAAAAAGGTTTAGAAATTGGATAAAGTGCAGCACTCCTTGTCTTTTTAAGTTGGGGACAAGGAAACTTTTTTATTATTCCTTTGTATAACAGGAACTTCTTATTCCTTCCAGCTGCTCAGTATTATGGGCATTTCTGTATACTGAAAATTTTCACAAAATCGAGGCATGAAAACACGTCTATAAAAGTAAAATTGGCCGAGAGACATACAGAGATACTGACTCTCAAATAGGTCCTGTAAAAACAGATCCAGAAAAATCTCAAAAATTTAGTGCTTAAAACATTCTCATCTTCCACAGGTTTTTATTGATGGTTCTTAAGTAGGGATGGGACAAAACGAAGTAGGGAAATGAGGTGAATGGTAGTTAACTTTAGTTGTGTATGGCAGAGTCCCAGGTACTCATTGCCTCCCAAAAGAAAACGTAAAAAGAATAATTTTTGAATTATAGCTGACTTTGCATACTGGGTTTCTTTCTATAGTCAATGAGAACTTAAATGGGAATAGGATTAGGCTCCTACATTGTGAAATATTGTAATGATATTTACTGGATGACTGTATCTTGAACTCCTATGTTAAATGAAATAGTTTGTAATAGTGCTACAAAATTTACAATAGAATTATATTAGAATCTAGCTAATTAAGATGTTTGTCTTCCTATGATTTCTTATTATTCACTGTGTCTTTTTCCCATTAGACTGTGATAGAACAGCTCTGCAGCGTTTCATCAATAGGATGTAATTCTTTGTAATAGCTTAAGTGTTTCTAGATTTATCACTGAAATAAAAAATACCACACTTCCAAACTGAAGACATTATAAAAGGAAATGAACGGAGATCCTTTCTACTGCATCTTTCCTTTTACAAATCCACATTGTTATTAATGCCATACATTAATTCCACATGACTACATCTTTTCTTCAATGAGGATGAGATGTTAAAGGTATTATGTAGTGGCTCTCGAACTAGCCATTCTAATTTCCCCTGGTCAATGTCCTTTCTAGATAAATTTAGTTCTAAATAGTGAATGCAATAGCACTTTAAGTCTGTTTCTGTACTATTGATGTAATAGTGTTAGATAGAGCAACTCTGAAATCCAAGTGTTGCAACACTGTATATTGTATAGAATGCTAAACAACTAACAAACATCTCTGAACTTTTTACGTTGAACTGGGTCACATCTTTAGAGAGTTTACAATCCTTATGACCACCATTACAGAAGAATATAACGTGGAGGGATAAGCTGTAATTCAGTCTTATCGTCTGACTGATGGGACAATAATCCCATTGTGTGGTTTGTTAAAGTCAGAGATGGTGTTCAATTCTTAAGTAGACTAACTTAGAAACCACTGCAATGTCTAGGCAACAGGAGGCATACAGTTTGTGCTATGGATATGCCTCTAGGCAATTTATTTTGACCTTTTGTATATTCTGCATAGAATAAAAATAAGACTAAACTTTCACAAAGTGATGTTCACCACTGCACTTCATAAGTAGCAGCACTCTTACTACTTCTACTGACTTTGTATTTCTTTCAAATTCACCTGATTAGGTACAGAAAGCTTGAAATATCTTAATAAAATAGATTAAAAAATATACAGAACCAGTGCAATTTGTGGATTCTGAGTTTACTTAAAAAACAAACAAACAAAAAAAACCCCACCCAACCAAAACCAAACAACCCACCAAAAAACTCCCCGAACACAGTAGCGCACTGGTACTTGCCCAGGAATGTTCTTCTCAGCTCTTCAGCTGTCAGCTGAAAACAAAAATAATTTGGAAGATTATCTATCATGTTATTGTTCACTAGAGTTTTGATTTTTCTTTAAATTTTAATTCCTTTTTTTTATTTGTTTTAAGCTCTGATTCAGAACCCAAAATACACTGATTCCACTTTAAAGGTTAGTTTTTGCAATGAAGAGGTGTACTGCTAAGAAAAACCAAATCTCGTTAGCAAAGTTACATAATTCCTCTGATTTTGTGACCTTTGTGTCAGTGTAAATTGAAACAAGAGACTTATAATATGATCAAATATCAGCGTTAATGTTAAAAAACCATAGCAGAATAACACATGATTCTAAAAGGAGAAAAAACATGCCAGCTGTACAGTTGATGGTAAATGTGAAGTGAAAAAAGGGTGAGTATGCCTCAAAAATACATTGAGCCAAATCCATTGAAAATGGCTGGTTTTTTTCATTGATATATTTGAACTCAAGAAGAATGAGTGCTTGGCCCATGTTTTCACTGCACTTGACACTTGCTTAAGCAGTAGGGTAAGGACTTGACTATGTATTTTCACTACAAGGAGGCCTAAACTTCATTGATTTTTTTTTTTTTTCAACCCGTCCATATCTTGCGATGGACTTATACTAAACAAGGTAATTTTTTAATTAATAGTACAGTGCAACCAATGTACCTTCCACGATCAACTTAATGTTTAAATTACAGAAAGCTTTATTGCCTTCTATATTTCACATGGATCAGAAGTTAAAACTAGGCAAATGAGAAATTCAGCATTTGTCAACTAAGATAAATATATAGTCAAGATTTTCCAGCTCTAATTATTTAAATTCCTGAGACAGAATTCCTAACTGTATGTTGAGTGTGTGAGCCAACTGTATGGAGTGCATGATAGAAATAGATAGGTCTTGAGAGAAAGAACTACAGGGTACCCGAATCCCACAGTAGTGCGTAGGTGGCAGTTGGCCACTGGAACCAGCACAAGAATTCAGATGGTCAACAAGCAGTTACCAAATGTCACATTTGTGTAGCACTTTTTAGTAGTGGATTGTAATGATTATATTTTAAAGAAAAAACAAGTGAAAACCAAACCAAAGTGTCCTTAATTATCTTACGTAGTTAGACCCTAGCACTTCTGTTTTAGTGCTTGATGATCAGTATAGTGTCCCCCAGTTACCTTATTACTAGTGCTGGGGCATTGATTCAGTAGTGAGTCAGTGAAAAGAGAAGAGCTACTTAATCTCCATTACTACTGCCTATAAAAACTCTGTTCCTTAGAGGACTACCATCCAGCTACTTGCCACGCATAGCACTGCTTAATTTATGAGGCTTGACAGCAAGGCAGTATGACTGCCAGTCCTGTCTGTGGCTGTTTGCAAATATTGGCAGTTTTGTCCCATTTTCTTTTATCTGTTATGGCGTGGGGGTTTTTGTAGTCTGTGGTACGCCTTTTTCAAATGACCTTAGACTGAAAACTTTCTGAACCAGACAATTCCGAAATCAAAGCGTTAGCACTGATCTCCTACTTTAAATTTTGTCCATACTCATAAATAAAATTTCTTAGGTGGGTCAGCTTACTCTTTAGTGGCAGTAGTAAATATTATAAAATTGTGACAAACTGTGCACAAGCATCCCAAGAACATGCTGGAGCAAAGAATGAAAAACTCAAACAATTGCTAGGCTATTATATAGGATATTGCATAAGTTCCTATTTGGCCTGTGGAAAGAAGGCTTTTTTTTTTCTCTTGTGACAGTAGTAACCTTCAAAAATCCACCGCCAATAAAATAAAAATGTGTTGTGTACTTATTTGAAATAGAATAGTAATTTCAAGGTATTAGGAACTATACAATAGGGAAGTCTACTCTGTAAGTCTTTAAAAAGTAAAATAAACCTTAAAATTAAGAAGGCATGTGACAATCACTTTTCTCTTATCTAAGAGCTATGAGACACCTGCAGTATAAAAGTTTGACATTTCAAATTAGCAAGTAGTTTTATTAAACTTATTACCTTGAAACAGATTTTTGTTGAAATAATGTAATCTTTATCTCTCACTGCATATTTCAAAAACTATAGTGTGAAAAAAATATGCAAAATATGATGTAAAATTTTTCACTGTGCTTTTATGTAACCTTGGGTACCTTTTAGTTTTTTTAAAAAAAGCATCAATTTGCTGTAATTTGTATGAATTTAAGAATAGGAGTAAGAAATGTAATTGGGCAAAGAAGTGGGAGGCATAGGTATGTGATCCACTTCAGGCTGTCTTTGATTTAATTAGTGTCAATATTAAGTTAGTTGAGTTCAAACATTTGGGAGCCAGGTGAAGAGAAAGATCAAAATTTCCTGGGGTGAAACTGGAGGTCTAGCCTAACACAAAATACATATTAAAGCTAGGAGTGGGAGAGGCAATGGGATCTAGATAGAGATCTTGCCATATGTCCTTGACCATCCGTTACAATGCACACAAAAAAGGTTAACAGAAAGGATCATTTCAGTGTTCATGTGCTTTTTGAGGGGGGAACCTAGCATAGTTAGGTGTGACACAAGAAGAATGTGTTACATTCTCTGATTTTTTATTTTTTTTTCTTCTTCTTTTTCTTTTTTATAACTGCAATAGCAGGATAGTAACTAGGAGCTGAAAGATTGCAACATGTTAAAACAGGATAGTTATTTTTGCAGTGAGTGCCTCTATGGTTAACTAGCTCAGTGAACTTAAGTTATGATTGTTGTTCCCCTGCCTATCATATTGATTAACCTGTCATTTTGCAAGAGATAGCTTAGTCCATCTGTGAGCTACAAGAAGTGTGGGGAGAGACTCTCTTCACAGAAGCAATAACTCTTTGTTGGACTCCTCCATCTTATTTCTTTCTGAACACTCAGCTTCTATGCACCAGAGAAAGATCAGAGAGTGGTCAGAATTATACAGGAGTTTTAGAGATTACACCATAGATACTGTACAGTCGGTTTAAAATCTTGTATGTTTTTTCTACTGGTGCCAGAAAACCTGGGGTAGTTCCTTTAAAACCAATAAAGTCATGTTTGAGTTCAACCTACCCCAAATTCATTGTAGCTATACTCAAAAAGAAGATTATATTTTGGATATTGTGTGATTTATTGAAAGTATGTGAGAGTTGGTTACTCCTGAGTCAGGGTATATATTCTAGGAAATAGAAATAATCCAGAAGACTTGCTTTTTTAACAGCTTTAGTCAGACCACAAGAATGACTAAATGCTTTGCTAAACTGGGGATTTTGAGGGTAGATGCTCCTCCGTAATGTTCAAATAGCCACAGCGGTATTTGTATCTGTTCTTTTTACTTGTGTAAATAAAATTTAATCAGTTATGGATAGAAGATGGAGAAAACTTTAAAAGATTTATTATTTTGAAAAGAAATTCTGAACTGAAGGGGAAGTTTTCCTAAAAGTAAGTCTTTGTTTAGAAATGCATCTTCTGCATGTAAATACTTTTTCTGACTTGATTCTCGGTGATTCCTTTTTCGCTGTTTGGAAGAAGAGAAAGCAACTAATTAAGGACTGGGAATGGCTCTAGCTGGGAGTGTACAGTTACATTAAGAGTAAGCAATCTCTCCAGAGCAGTGTTAGGTTGTGGCAGAGGCATGGGGATGACTCCCCTGCCTCTCAAACAAAGCGTTTCTCTACTCTGGAGGAAGAGCCTTTTTCTCCAACACTTGTGTCTGAAAGAACATGACAATGTCCTTCCACAGCCTGAAAACTGCTGCTTTGAAAACCCTAGCAATTTACTGCAACAAGTGTTTACCTCTTCATAGTAACTTGTATTTCTTGCTCTCTTTTGTTCTGCTTTTTCTACTGGAACAATACATGCTGGATTTTGTTGTTGTTGTTGTTTAACCTGTTGTCCTAGGCTCCAAATCCAGGCTGGCTTTATCACAAAGGAAAGGCATTGCTGGGTAATATTCAGTTTCAGGATTTCTGTGACAAGATTAAAATCAAAAGTAAGACAAATACATAATTCTTATCTAAATTTAACTTTATAAGTTATTTTAGTCTGGCCTATTTATAATTCGTAAGACTTATTATAGGTATTAGAACTGTAGATTTAGAGTTCAAAGCAATACTTTTTTTCTCAGTGTTATCCTAAATTGCAACTTGGATTTCTGAATTTAGGGCTAATTCATTTGGGGCAAGCTGCTCTGTTTTCATTTCTGTTTCTTTATACCTATGCTCTGTTTTACTGGATTTTTCTTTTGGATTGTAAGTAGCAAATGCTTTTGATGGCTCCCAGTGGAGCTAAGTACTAAAAGGTCCTAATTAATGCATATTTGATGGAGCTGAGTGACGTGCACAGCAAGGATATCTTCCCTATGAATCCAGTCAGTATTCAGCTTTTAGCTGTCCTTTATCCCAGAGGAAGGTTTTTTTTCTAGTGTTGTTAATACATTTATTGCAAGAAGGTACATTGTATAAATATATTTGGTCGAGTTTGATCGGTGGTACACAACAGATTTCCTGGAAAGGTTAGAATGCAGGTACTGGGGCTAGCTGTTTTGCTTTTCTAGCTTTATGGGACCAAACTCTTCTCTGTCAGTTTCTGTTACATGCTAGTATTACATGACATGTAAATAACAGATAGGAAATCACTGTTTTCATAAACAGCTGTTGCAAACAAACTTATATTATTTTTTGCATTGGAACACTTTGGTCTTGATGTGTCTAATTTCAAATCATTATTACCTTAGGACTATTTGCTTTAAATATATATATACTTGCTGTTTAGTCAGTGCCTACATCTTATGGCGCTCTACTGTTGCATTTTGGGGGCATTATGCTTGGGTTTAAAAATAAACAGATAACACATATTCCAGGAATGTGTTGTGGGTTTCTGAAATGAAGAAGTGTGCAACCCCAGTGATTATTCTGAGACCAAATATATTTGTCTCTATGCCCAAAAAAGCCCCTTCGAAATCAAAATTATTGATTGTAATTTATACAATATGATGACTAGAATAACTTAATTTTAGGCTTTTACAGATGTATAGTCACTTGCGAATTGTCTGGGTAAATGTAGGTTTATGTGCAAAATTTAAAGCACAATGACATCCTGTGCATTTGTGACATTTGCTATAGGAATTGTAGATAATAAACCAATGACTGGATTAGTACAATGAGACTCATTGTAAATGTAGTATTTCCGTGTGTTACAGATAAAATCTTGCTCTCAGTATTTTAAATGCTATTTAGAAGAAAACCACTTTTGTTCAGTCCACTTGGTTGAAAGTTCAGAAGAAATAAAGCCCATTTCTAGCCATAATACATTGTTCAAGCATGTTCAGAACTTCTCATATTATTTTAAAAAAAAAAAAAATCACAAATGTCAATGCATTGATCTTCCCACAAGATAACTTCTGTGGTAAACAGGCCCTGTTTTTCAGTGTTCTCTGCAGAGGTATTCAAACAAGATTAGTACCCAAAATTTTACAAAGCTCAGAGAAGAACAGAAGTGCAGTGTCCAGAGCTTTTAAGTGTTCACAAATTCAGAAAAAAAAAAACTTCTTAAATGAGAACATCCTGGGCAGTGGAATGTGGCAAGGTGGAGCACTGCTGAGTCTCAGCTGCAATAATTAAAAATGTTATAACACTTCAATGTTCTAAATGTTTAAAAAAAAAAAAAAAAGTTACCAGGTCTGGTTCAAAGGAACAAGAAAGGTGGTTTACAGCCTCTACCTTCAGCACAGCTGAAGCACATGTGTGTGCTAGGAGATTATCATTGAGTTCTTCTGTGCTAAAAAAGACAATAGCAAATGTACAGCTTGTTTCAGGGGGAATAGGATCAGATCAGCCACTTGTATGAAACACAGCCTTTCTCTGATGCCTCCAAACAATAAATAAAACTGGGGACAGTGCAGGTAGAATTGCTTCCATGTGAAGTTGTCTGGCATATGTGTGTGTGTGTATACATAGATGGCAAATGTACAATCCTCTCATCTCTCAAGGGATTGTCTATAGTAACACTACTATTTATTGCTGCTGATATAAGGTATCTGTAAACAAATTCTTGTTGCAGTTATAATTAACTTGAATATTCTTGAGAACCTACCTTTTTTCTTGTTAGAAAAACTATCTTTTGGAAGATAAGCATACACATCACATAGAAGAATACATATGAAATAGGTAAAAATCCATTAAAAGTACAGGTGGATATTGCAATGACTTAATGACTTGAAGGTACGGTAGAAAAAATATCTTTGCATATTCTGCAAATGAATTAGGAGTAAACTTTCAAAATGTCACAAAGCAGACTGTTATCAATATGTATCAACATCCTCAAGCTACTCGTTGGCAATAAATGTCAGTAGACATTTTTATGGCTTTTACAGCTTATCTGCAATTTGTAATAAGCTTTGTGCGTAGCCCATTATTTTATGAGTGAGAACAACTGTCAAATGAATGTATTTGTAATGTCAGGAGTTTCATTACAGCATGACCGCAGGCTGAAGGGTAGGTGCTAAACTGCTGCTAGGTTTATATCTTTTGACCATACTTTTACAAAAAAGGCCGTGTGACTTGCTACTTTCATTACTTATTCTTTACCTTTTTTAATTAATAATTTAACTTACATTTCTTATAGCCTCATTATGACTCCACTATTTCATTAACTAATCATTATAGCATTGCAGTTTATAGCTTTACAGGCAAGGAGACTAGAAGTATGAACCAGTAGCTTTGAGTTACGTAGCAAGAGCTCTGATTTGCAAGCAGAGCCTGCAGCAGTGTGGATTTTATGTCATTAGAAATCTTTTCATCTTTCTTTTTTTATTTAAAACAGAAGAAAAGATTTTAATTCTTTCTCGGAATGATTCATATCCTGTAGATTTTTTCTATTAGGCAATGAAGCTATGATATTAAGATTGAGTATATAAATAATTCTCATAATTCACACAGAAGAAAGAGAAATAATTACCTCTGAACATTTCATTATGAATGGAATTCTGTCAAAAACTTTAAGAAGGGGGCATTAATACAAATTAAGGTCTTAGGAACCCATATTTTAAATACTTAATCCTGTATTTTATTTAACTTTTGCCAGACCAATAAGAATTTTTTTAATCAGCAAAATGAATTGCTGTACTGGAAAAACATTAAATATAAAATGTAAAATTCCTATGATGAACAAATATTTTATATTTTATTATTTCTGTCATTGCAGAGTAGCTGAACTTGTATGAGTCACCAGCTCTGTAGAGTTGACCATAAACTTTGAGCCTTCAATTTCATAAATATTTGCTTAGCAGAAGAATACAGCTCATTTAAAGTGATTCTGCAAAATAGTCACAATCTGCTTGTGTTTTCTATTACAGTCAGAATAAAGCAAGCTATATGGTTTTATTCTTGAAAACTGTAGATCTAATGACATCTGCTGGGAAAAAGGAAAGGGTTGTATGCATTTTTTGAGGTGCTGGTACTTTAGCTTGAATAGAAATCAAGAGAAGTGGAAGGTTCTCTGCTACTGCAGATT
This sequence comes from Anarhynchus alexandrinus, assembly GCA_008711295.1. Lineage (NCBI taxonomy): Eukaryota > Metazoa > Chordata > Aves > Charadriiformes > Charadriidae > Anarhynchus > Anarhynchus alexandrinus. Next base: position 4,818,882 of record VUYV01000006.1, on the reverse strand, counting down.
TCAATTCATATTGATAAGGACAAGTTGGTGTGATGTTAACGTAGCTGAGGAATCTTGTGCATGCACTTATGCATGTGAGTGTTATTTCAGCAAAAGTCAAGATGTACCCTAACTTTTAAAATTGCCTCGTTTAATCTTCAGGTTGAGGCCTATAGAAACTATGCTAATTATTTCTGACTGGTGTAGCCTGAGCTTCTTTTCTGCCCTTCAAAAGCATTTCTGCAGTCATAGAGAAGCTTGTGCTTGTATACCAATTCATAAGCCTGAAGAGAGAGATTTCAGCGATTTACAAGACTATTTTTATCACAAGGCACGTCAAACGTTTCAACCTTATTCTACCAATGAACTTGTTTACAGAATGTACAGCTAAAACTACTGAAATATATGTGGGATTCCTATGGAAGTTTGTGCAATATCTTCTCAAAGCTTTTGTTTAACTTCCTAATTATAAAGCAGAAAAGAGGAAGGAATATCTCTCTCCTTATTTTATTCATTTTGAGCCCACTAAAGTAAAAGGAGTTTTGACCTTGACACCAATGACATCCAGACAAAGAAAATGCTGCTGTAGATATTTGAATTGTTTGGAGCAGCAAGATGGATAGAGATTTTTCATTACGTTACAGCACCAGAGTTACATTATTATACTGTAAAATTACTTGTTAAATTGCAGTTAGCTCTTCAAAGAGTCAGTAACATTGTCCCATAATGAGGTAGAAGGCTAAAAACCTTAGAGCTGCAGAACCTTTTCAGTTTTCCCTGGGTTTAGTTAGAGTTTTGTGTGCTGGCAGTCTCAGGTTATGGCTGTATCTGTGTATGTGAAGCTGTGTCCATTGCCATAAGCTGCAGAAGCACACACGGGAAGCAGAGCAAGTTTAAGACTCCCATCCATACACACTCTTCCCCAGCCCTGCTTTTCAATGTGAACAACATAGCCCTATTTTCTCCACACATCAGTCTTGCGGGCAGAGTGCCCAAGTTTTGAACGTATCAGCATCTTACCTTTTGTTTACCAAAAGCATATCCTTATATTTAGAAATTGGTATTGACTAAGACAGAGTTATTTATTTGGATTTTCTAATTTGAAATTAAATATTAACTAAATAACTTTGATTTGTTTATGGAAATGTTTACCTCTGCTATAGTCAATCATAATTTGTGAGCACAATCTTAAAAGGAGCATGTGCAATTTGCAGTTATGGAGCAAAAGCCAACCCTGAAATCTCTGTGCATCCTGCTCTTCTTTTTAATATCTTGAGGACAAATCGCGGGATCATACTTCCATATTTTATAAATCAGTTGCATGACTTCTCTGCTGCCCATGCATTGTCTGTCTTCTGGAGTTGTGCTCCCTGTTGAAAGCAAAGGAAGGTTAACGTCGTGTTTGAAGTTGCATGGGATCAAAGGGTTTGAAGTAGCTAGACCTAAGAATTTGTAGGTGCTGCCTGGAGGAAGCACTAATACAAGATGTGCTGCACTCTTAAAAGATGAGGAAGAATTCTTGACAGATTTTGGCAAGGTTTCTTTCCCGTGTGGTCTCTATGAGAAGGCAGAAGTTAGAGGTGACTCTTTTTAGTTTTACCTGAGTTCTCTAAAAGGCATTATTCAGTTTCTGAACATCTTATAAGAGTTTCTGTTTGAGGCTGTTGGTCCATCCTAAATGCTGACTTTCAGAGCAACTATGATTTTGACTATGACAATACAGCTTCTTTATATTTTCTTCTGTTATGGAGTATTTATGTTATATCATCTGAAAGTGGGTATATTTAGATTAGATATAAAGAAGAAATCCCTCACTATGAGGGTGGTGAGGGACTGGAACAGGTTTGTTGGAGAAGTTGTGGATGTCCTAACCTTGGAAGTGTTCAAGGCCAATTTGGACAGGGCTTTAAGCAACCTGCTCTAGTGGAAGGTGTCCCTGGCCATGGAAGGGGAGTTGGAACTAGGTGATCTTTAAGGTCCCTTCCAACCCAAATCATTCTGTCATTCTATGATCTCATTATTTCATAACCTCTACTAAAATCTACATATTTTCTGCACAGTACTTGTGGTGTGGCAATTATTTATAAAAGGGTATCAAGTCCATGGTTATAGTGGGATAATGTTAATGAATAAAACTCTATTTACTCCCCTTTCTTTCTGTACTGATCCGTTTCATATTCCCTTACAACATGGCATATGACTCTTCAAACCTAAAAAGCATTGCTTTACCACTGTATAAAATCTTGGCACTCCCAAGGTTATAGCACTGTGCGCAGTTCTGTTTGTTACATCTCAAGAAAGTGTAATGTAATTAGAAAAAGGTATAGAAGAAAGTGATTAAAACGATTAATGAGATGCAGCAGCTGCTTTCCAAGGAGAGACTAAAAAGTCAGGACTCTGATTTGTAGAAGGTGAGCGTGGAACTGAATTGGGGTGCATTCATTGAAGATAGTAGGAGGTTGGTTTTTAGAATAAATAAAAGGCAATAGTTTTCAGTTAGTGAAAAGCTCAATTCTAAGCCTGCAAATCTTGCTTTTTCCATAGTTATGTTAGTAATTTTTTAGCAGTTTCATGTATTTTGAAGAATTCGCAAAGGATCAGTCTCTTTCTCCCAGATACTGTAAAATAGTGAGATTTTTGTTCCATTATTGCACTTGAAGTTGATGGGTTTTTACTTGAAAAGTAATTGACATTAATAGGCATTCAGAATTGTTGCCTAAATTCTGTAAAACTATGACTTTTAGTCTCACCCATGAAAAAATTGAGATTAGCAATTGAATGCATGTAATGATCCAGTAAGAATACTTTTTTAATTAAAAAAAACCCAAACAAACACTTCTTAACTGCCAACAAAATGACAGCATTTCTTTGATTTTGAAAATTTGAGGGGAAAAAAGGCACTATGGAAATATTTACTAAGATCTTAACATTTCAACCTGCAATGAGTCCCTGAGGTACCTATGTTTCAAAAATCTTTCATATCGGTCATATTTTCCAACAATCAATTGGTCTAGACTTTAAAGAGTTTACAAATAAATGGAGAATTTCAATGAAAATTAATATGTGGAAATCAGTGTAACGTGTCGATGGCCTATTCAGCTTTGAGCCATGCCAGTGGATATTTCACACTGCCAGACTTTTCAAAATTATCCATGTGAAGGGGAAAGTATTTGAGCAAATATTTTTCACATCTAGGAAGGAACTACATACCTCTTGTGATCATAGAAACAGTCCCCAAACCTTTGTGTGAACTTAACAGTGTATACAGGAGACACAGAAGTTTCTTACAAGTGACAGCTGCTTTTGCAAAATAAAAGCAGTGCTGGAGACAATGCTAAGATAAGGGGAATCTCCCCACCTCAAAACACCATTGTCCTCACTCAGATATGATCCTTACCATGGGAGTGGTTCAATATAAGCCCTTTACTCTTTTCAGCATGACTCTCTAAATTCTAATTGAGAGGTATTACAATGATGATACATCAATAAAAGTAATCTAGTGTTCGAGAAAGATACAATAATTAAGATTTTAATTTTTTTTTATAAAATGCAATAGGTAAAGCTTTTGTAATCACCTGCCATTGCTGTCTGCTGATTTGTCTCATTCTAGCTCTCACTTAAATAAGTAAATAAATCTTAAGTAAATCAGGGAAGCATTTTAAAGGTGGTGGTAAAGCAAAGAAAGTGCTTTGATGCACAGTCGATTTCGACATAGTTTGGCTGTGTGTTCCTTAAGTTTTACACAGGACAATGAAGCTCCAGTATCTTGCCAGGTAGGTTTTGTTTGTTATAACATTTAAGGGCTCAATGGCTATGTTTATAGCTGTACGCAAAATCATAGCTTACGGTAATGATTATTTTTTTTAAGCAAAACAATTGTAGAAGAAAATAACATTTATTTTTAAATACCTTGTGGAAAATATACTATATTTATTTAGTTTGCTTTTACAGTTTGGAATGTGACAGGGGAATCTTAAAAGACTGTTATTAGATCTTATTCAAAAGTATAATCTGTCTCAGGCTTTTTTCAGCCTATGGCTAAGCAGATCCCTGGAAGCTTTGACTTAGTCAAATTCAACATGAGATGTCTACAAGTTCAAAGAGCTTAAGTATATTCAGCATAGCTTTATATTTCTATTGCCTTCTGATTTTCACATTTACAGATGCAGCTTTTCCTGGTTAATCAGATAATGTCATACTGCGTAGTACTGTGCAAAACGAAGAAATGGCTTTTAATTCTTTTTGTTTATGCTGTAGAAGTATATATTGGAGTATTCTTAGTCTGAACGTATCTTTTTGTCCCTCAGCTGCTCCAGACTATAGCTGAACTGAAAAATGTTCACCACTAGGATTGAACTTTTGCTACTTTTCTGTGTCACTGGACAGTTAAATTATTACAAATATTTGTGACCAAAAGATACTTCACTGCCTGTGAAGAACTCCTATACTTCGTTGTAGTATAGCTTGTCTCACAAGTGGCAATGAAAATATACACAAAATAATGATAAATCAAAGGAAAATAAGACCAAGGGAACTTACTGTACTCCCTCACTAAGTGCTGGTGAGGCCCTCAGAATCCAGTGAAATCATATCCAGGGATATGATTTTATTTTTTTTTTTTACCTCTTTCAGGTACTTCAAAAAGCAGTTTTGGATAAAAATTGTTTGTTTGCTGTTTCACATTCGCATGTCTCCATTTTGCTAGAAAAAGCAAAGCTGAGAAAAACCACGCTGAAAAGGATGGCAGCATGCCAACATGGCACACAGGGGAAAAACAAACTTAAAGTCATTGGAAAGCTTTAGAACTAATTCCACCAATGAACAGAATGTTGAAGATGTTCCAGATAAAATCTTGGAACAGATCATGATATTTTCATTTTCAATATGCATAATAAAATAAAAATACGGAGATACTTTTACATGCTGCAAAGATTTACTTCAGCTCTAATTTAAACAATAACTAAATAAGGCTAGGGAGCATTATTCTTTTTCCCTAAGAAACAAGGGTATAATTTTGAAGTTATTAAAATGAGCATCAGTGTACAACAATGAAAAGACATCTGTAGCATTGCAAATCATTACATTTACTCTGAAGCAAACATGGTAGCAAATAGATAGTCTAGGAACTTTGATCTGCTGTGGGTAATGTAAGCATTTATTCTATCATATGTCCCTTGTATAATATTACCAGAAATCCAGAAGATGGCCAAGTACTCTCTGAAACCAAAATCAAATTCAGCTGTGTATAAGCAATTTGCCTGGTTCTGTATCTTTTGGAAAAAATCTTATTTGTTGTTAGCAGCTGTCAGATTTTTGCAAAAAGTGGAAGAATAGTTAAACATGCTAACACTAAGCAACACTTGTTATTTAACATTAGAGAGGTTATATGTAGAAATTAATGTTATTTTGAAATCCAAATGTATTTTCAAGCCAAAGAGATTAATCTCATTAATTTTTGGAAAAAAAAATTGTATGCACACATATTTATACACAGCCTTAAAACTTGTTGAAAGCTGTTGAAAGTTTGGATCTTTGGAATCCTTTGTTTATGGAGGAAAGAAGGGACTGATGGACAAAACCTCTGCATTTTCATTTCTTCAGAAATCAGTCACGGGTATTGTCGAATAGGAATTCTGGAAATGACACTGGAAATCTTTAGGGCTCTGCTTTCCTTCCAACCCAGCATCTGGCAAATAAAGAAGTATAAAACTGAACTGAATCACCATTTTTTGTTTTAAAGAAATACTAGAATGAAACTGCAAGTGTTCTTTTATATTTCTTGTCTCTAATTTTAAATGGCAAAGGGCAGACTTTGAGCTGTTCTTCAGAAACCTGCACAGACTAAATCTTTTGTTGATGTTTAAGTTGTATTTTGGAGTGGAAAGCTGAAACATGAAAGACATCCTTTGTGTCTCTTATGTCTTTCTCATTGCCTCTAACTGTTGGTAACAGTGGGCAAGGACAGTTTTGGCTGTGGCATATTGCTGCTCAATCTGTTTCAGCACTGCTGATACCTAATTGTTTAAGCCTGCACCTACACCCTGTGGTCTTGGAGCAGAAATAGATACGGAAGAGAAGGAGAGCTTGTGTTTGTTATTTCAGGCAACAAAGATGAAAATGAAAAAAAAAAAAAAAAAACCAACCCAAAAAAAAACCAAAACACAAAGGAGGTGGGGGGGAAACGCAACAAAAAACAAACCCAAAACCCCACCGCTTTCCACTGCCACCCTAGCATTTCCAAGGAGGTTTTTATAAAAATCTTATTGCTGGAGTTACCTGCTCAGTGAGCTGTGCTTGCTCCTTTAAAATTCTTTATTTTCCTTTCATCCTTAAAGAACTGTAAACCATCAAAAATTGAAAATGGTATCTAGCACACTTTAGAATCATAGAATTGTCTAGGTTAAAGGGACCTTTAAGATCATCAATTCCAACCATCAGCCAACACTGCCAAAACCACCAATAAGCACCACATCTGCCTGTCTTTTAAATACCTCCAGGGATGGTATAGCTAAATCCAGTACTCATTAAACATTTTAGGTCCACGAAAGTTTCATAAACTTTCAGCCTTTGTCACCATGAAAACTGTAGGAACAATGAGCAATGGCTTAAAAAAAAATGTTTTCTAGGGAGAACTTGGGAAATTGGAAGAGGGTGTTGGTAGATGTACCAGGCTTAACTCACTTGTGTGAACTGTGTTTTGTGTTAAAATAAATTCTTTGATAAATATTAGCTAATTTCACAGTTTCTTCTGAAAACACCAACAAGTTTGCTAGAAACTGACTAATTTCATGATAGTCTGAGCTTTCTCTTTATAATAGTACCTCAAATTTTGGTCTGCTATGGCTTCCATAATATCTGTATCCAATCTGAAGCATCAGAGGAAAGTGAAATTGAGTAGCCAGTGGTGACCATCATAAGATCTATTGAGCATTTTGCTATTTTTTAAAAAAAAAAAATGGAAGGGGAAAGAAACAAAAGGATGACATATCACCCTTGTTCTGAAATTTATCTCAGATGTTGTTATATATGCCATATGGCAAGAAATTATTTTGAACAAACAAAAAGTAATTTAATGAAATATGGTAGTTGTATACTGTATCTAACTAGTATATTGAGGTTGAATCTCATGGATCTTGGGATTCTATCCTAACTGGGTACAAAAGTAAATTGAAAAAATTCAGCCTATGTCTTTTTTGCATTGCTTATCTGCATAGAGGCATTCAGAAAAATATAATTAACTGCATTAGTTTAGTGTGGATACTCCCTCTCAGAACCGTGCAGGGGAGAATGTAACCTGAGTAATTAAGAGGCCAAACATGTTAGCTTATCGAAGCTGTTTAATGGGGGCATTCACCAAAGGCTTTAGGGTACTTGAATATCATGTCAGATTTAACTCCTTACCTTTTTTCACTGACCTTTGTGCACAGAAGTTTCTAAATTTAAATGTCTCCACTTTTTGAAAGTATATGCGTTGGGGGATTTTACAGCCTCTGTGTAGTAGAAGTTTTGAGAAACCTCAGCTTCATTGGATTATGCAGGGTATATCAGATCTCTGGTTTCTTCTTCTTTCATGCTGCTCTACATTGCAACACTCCATAAGTATTCCTGTTAAACACAACCTTTGCAAACACAAGTTAAGCCCCAAGAAAAAAAAATAAATATATAAGCGACACAAAGGATGAGATTTAAAAACAGGAAACAGAATTTTCTTTCATTTTTCTCTCTGATTCTGAGCCTTTAGAATTCACTCATTTCCCAAATTAAACTTTTCTCAACAACAGTAAGAGCTACGTGTCTGGGAGGGAGAACAGAGTTTGAGACATACTGAACAGTTTGAAGGAAAGCGTAAAATGATAAATGTAATTAATTCACATAATTCATATGCTTTTTTTTACCTCTTAATGTAAATATAATCCTATCTATAGCATATCTTTGTCATAGAGATGGAATAGCATCCATAATACAGACTGGTGGTTGTACGAAAAGACTTTTTTAGTTTCGGCTCTGGTTTTCTACTTTTCTGTTGTCTTTAGGGAAGCAGCTAACATAACAGAAGAATTAAATTCTTCACTTAAGGGACCTTTTCCTGAGCAGCTTGGAGAAATACTAGACCCACTTATACTTCCATTGAGAGACCCTTCCAACTGCACTCGCTGTCCAAATGAATGAAATTTGGAGTATGCTGAGTTTTGAAACATAAGCAACAGATGCTAGCTGTGTTTTAAAAATATAGCTTGCTTATAAAGTTGTTTCCTTGAAGTGTTAGTAATGTATCATGGTTAGTGGACAGTCAGAAATGTGTATTTTCTGCAACATGCTGAACCTTGTTTAAAACATCACAGGTCCATTGAATAAGCTTGCTTTTCTCAATTGTAGTCAGAGGAACAAGCTACAACTGACATCTTGTGAACAGTGGTGTGAATTTAGTAATATGCCCAGTCAGTCTTTGAGTGGATTATTCTAGAACACTGGAGTCGTGAATTATTTTACTATTGGAACTAATATACATAAGTCACTTGTGTCTGATGTATTTGTAATCCATGAAAAATAGTTTAATAAATTAAAGACTTCATAAGTCTTCTTTAGTCTTTAATAATTAAAAGAAGTTTTAATTTTCTTAGGAAGTAATGGGAATAGACAAAGCAGGCAATGGATGGAATAAATCAACATGATGAATTAATTAATGGTTCACAAGGGATCTTAAATTAGGTCACCTCTTAAAATGTGTCAGCTGGTTATTTGCTTAACACTTGTATCGGGAGAACCTAGGAGAACTTTGCAAACCTCAAAACCTTTCCAGCAAAAGCCACACAGAAGAAGCTCAAGGGCATCATCTAGAAACAAGACTAACAAAAGGACAAAGCTTGTTTAGATTTTATTTAGGTAATTCACAGTAAAGCTGTCAGCAATATAGAAGCTGTATATCGTATTCTTTGGGCTCTTGATTAGTCTCACTCAGTGAAAAAGTTTTCTTTAATCTTATCCGTAGACTTTCCAAGTGCATGTCCATTATGGTTTTCCTGCACTTTTAAGCCATTTTGGATCAAACAATGCAACTAGGAAGTGTTGGCATTTATGAAGCTTTTATCTCTTGTCAGCATGTGGCTCCCTTTGGAGTTAGTACGTGAAACCAATTCTTATTGGCACAATGCAGGCAGAGAAGAATCAGAGTCCTTCATTATTAATTTAATAGGATTCTATTCCATAGGAAAACCTGCCTTAGCCTATCTTTTATTACTTTGGATCTATCCATAAATGAATTCCAGGAGAATTGTACTTGTTACCTTCTAATTAGACTTCTCTGATTATTTTTTTTTGTTTTCCTATTCAGTTTCAAAATGTATTTTGAATGACAGTTGTCTCAGACAAGTGGGACGATCAACTACCTGAACATGATCCTAGCAGTGCAATGGAGAAGCACAAAATTCTCTCTGTTGTGTTGCTTGGCTGTTTGGGTTGGGAGGTAGTTGTCTTGGGTTTGCCTATAATTTCCTCTTATTGAAGTAGAAGTTCTTTTTTCTGTCCTTGTCCTGTTGTATTCTAGTCTTGTTCCATACATTTCAGGAAATAAGATTATATAGGTGCATGTTTCTTTTGTACTATAAAATGCCAGTGGCACTGTACAAATAAGGACATATCCCAGATCCTTCAGGATATATGTCAAAATCATCTTCATTGGCAGTTATATAGGTTTCTTTAAAATGAAAATAACTTTGTTCAGGAGCCCAGGGCTTGTAACATAAGCAAGACTAGGATATAACTTAAGACCTTATGAGATGTGGCTTACATGACTGGCAGCTGCAGCACAAAACTAGTGCATTTCTGTGATTCAGAACTGAAACTGTGAGAATCAGGATTTCAGTAGCAATATAGCTGTCTTGCAAACAGTGGGGAGAAACATTACGCTGTGGTATGGTAAGTATTTGCTTCTGGAAAGAAGATAGCAATTTATAATAATTCATCTCTGTTCAGATTAATGAGTGAAGCATTGGTGACTTTTAAATGATGATTTGGTACCAATTCCTCTGTGTGTTTTTAAAACTAGAGAATGCTGATTCTTTTTAGGATTTTGATCCATATGTGATATCATTCTCTAACCTAATTTGTGAAGGAAGAGAGTACATACTCGCTTCTCAAGTAAGGGAAGGTGTAGAACAAGTTGATGGTAGAAATAATCTCTTGAAAATCTTGTGTATTTTGTTACTGTATCATAACAAGATGTAAGAAATATTGCCTTTTCTGAAATTTGATACATTTCTTGATGCATATTTACGCAGTATTTTCGGTCCCTCACCACATGTTCGTTTTATTCTGATCTCTTTCAGACATCTGGAAATAATGTCATTATGAGATGTAACTAGTTCTCTATGCCCAAAGTCTGGTCTGAAATTCTGTGGAGATATATCTGCTACATCTGCACTGTACTAGAAGTGATTCATTGAAAGTCTTACAAAAATGGGGCAGATTCTCAGCCAATATGAATTGGTGTAGCTTCACTGGAAGCAAAGTTGCAAGTTTACTCTATGCTGTCAAATCTGTTACAGTACAATACTGTCAAGATATTTGGCCACAAAGAGGTCCTCTGTGAATTGTTTCTTACGTTTCCTCCTTTGTTCCAGCCAGTAGAATCTGGAAAGATACTAATGTAAATTCATTGATTCCTAGTTCTTTCCATCTTTTTGCACTTTCTTTTATTTTCTTTTATTTTTTTATTTTTCACCAGTGGCTGTTCTACCATGTCTTGAGGCATCAGCCCTGCACTAGAGGAGCCTTAGGGTCAGGACTGACTTTGTCCCAAAGCAAAGAGCTCAATTCCTCCTCTCACTTAAAACAGTCTTACTCTCTGATAACCTTCTTGTAGTCATCAAAGTCATTTCACTTCCATGTAGGTGCAAATAAAAGGAGAAGTAGAGTCTTGGGGACAGAACAAAGTTCCTCTCACAGCCTGTTTGCAGCCTATCTCCTTACAAAGCTTTCCTGCTGCATATTGCAGGAAGATGTGTGCTTACATTGTTGTTCTTGGTCCACTGTTCCAAACAATTGTTCTCTCTTTCTTGCTGATACCAGGGTGGTTCTTTGGGAACTGTTAGGAGCTGCTATAGATTGAAGTATAGCATGACCTTGGGGTTGGTACCATTACACAGAAGTATACTGCCCTTCTTCGGTAGGTCCATGGAGCAGGGGGAGCCAATGCGATCAAATCTACAACGTACAAAGTTTTAATAACTGTGAGTTTAAGAATTGTAGTAAATTTTATGGAGCTATTCCTCTACTCATTTCATTCCTGAGAACTTTTCTAAAGGTGTATTCAGCTACCCGTATGAAGCTGGTGTCTGCTTTCAATTAGTTATGTGAATTTGAAAAGCTTTTTAATTGTAATTTTTTTGTAAATTGATAGTAGTAGAAACTGGTTCCTTATTTTCATTTAAAAAAAACCCAATCGCTCAATATGGTTAGAAGTAAGGTAATCCAACTTCTACAGCTAATCTCACTCTTCATTAAAAATAGCATTAATAGGAGAGTGTGCAAAATAATCCGTTTTAGTGATTTCTTTTACTTGAAATATATCTTTTTCTTAGATTCTTATGAATGTTTGTCATCATAAAAATACTTCTACTTCAAAAGAACGTAGATTTGATGATAGAGAAGAGCATGGGAATACGTCAGATAAACAGATTTGAGGAAATAAAGTACCATGGAAAAGTGATCATGAGGTGAAAATGAAGGCATACTGTAATGGCCACATATGAACTATTTTTGTTTTCTGTAACTGAGTTCAAGTGAATAAAATGCTCATTGCCATGCAAAGCTTAAGTAAATGCAGAGACAAAGCAGTTACAAAGTATATCCTGGAAGTTGGAACAGAAGAAATCTGAGCTGTAGAAACAGGCAGATCTCATCGGTTTCTGAAAACAGTGGATATAGCACTTTGTAGAACATGTGTGAATTGTGTGTCGTCCGTTTTGATATGGGACCTTGACTTTCATAGACAGATCTGTGTATGTGCCTTGCAAGTATGTTATAGGACTGAAAATAGTGTTTTATAGATACAGGGTATTTTTGTTTGTAATATTAATATCTAGTGTTGGACATCTTTAGTATAAGATAGTGCTGCTGGGATTTTTTTAATGGTATATCTTGGTCATACTTAAGAGACACTAGAATTAGTTGGAATATTGTAAGGGAGCTGGTATGCATCATGGAAATTATACTTTTTATAAAGTATACTTTCACTTTCTAGAAAATAACTGTCAGAGATTGCTATTCTAAAAGACATCTTTTATCAGCAGTACTGATGGCAAATGTTTGAATCTGCTTCGCAGAATATACCATTTAGAGAAAATTTAAATATAACAGCAGAGATGAATTTATATGCTAAACAATCACATTCAATAACTTATAATCAGAACAAAGCTGCTGCTGATTACCAAGTTTGTGGAAAGTAGTTCAAGGACGGAAAGAGCAGAAATTTCTGCTGTTTGCAGTTTTATTTATTTATTTAGCACTTCATCATTTGGGATTGCTTTTTAAACAAACTGTTTACAAATGAGTTGGTGGATTAGCTTGCTTTGTTTGATGCAAAACCACGAATGTCACCCTTTTCCTTGCATCCTCCAGAAGGTGGAGAGAGCGCTGCTCAGAGAAGTAAAAGGCGGCTGTGTGAGCTTCAAGGGCATTGTTTGATATCTGACATCAAGCAGAGCTCTGACAGGGAGCTGGCAGGAAATTAGGTTTGACAGCTCATGATAAGCGTAAACTGAGACAGAATGAGGACTTACCAAGTATGTAATGGAAGTCACTCATCAGTTTTGCTTCTGAAGGTGACATCATTCGTGATGGCATCCAAATATGATTTATGAAATGAATTATTAACAATTGTTGATTTTGAAGAAAAACTTAAATAGAAACCTGGGGACTACCTGTTGACTACGTAGCCTACTGTTGAAGCAGAAATCGGAAATGAAACACAGATAATGCTCTTCTGCATTGCTAGCATTACTTTTGAGTGGAGGTTGTAGAGGTCTGCAGGACAGCACTTAGTTTGTATTTGTGGATTGCTCTGGCACAGATGTCTTTCTCACAGAAAATATTTGGGGTTTTTTCTAGGTTTTATGAACTTGCATAGAAACTCTTCCAAATACATGCTTCATTTTGTTGAGTAATATAGTTCCTCACACTATTGCCAACACATCTCCAAAACAGTCCTGAAAAAGAGCAGAGAAACAATAGTAATTAATTGAAACTAGAGGAATGAGAGAGTGGAGGGACTATAATTGAAGGAAGATTTGATATCAATTTCAGATTTAATAATTCATATTTTAAAAGTCACTGATAACCAAGTACAGGTGACTTCTCTGATATGTACAGTTTTAAAAAAGTCATCAATTACAAAAACAGAGTAACTCCTGATCATGTACAACATTGTACAGTTTCAGTTCAGTGCTGGAATGCTATTTCTTTATTTTCTTGGATCCAGAGCCAGTTAAAAAGGCCTCTGGATACCCCTTTCCCTTCTCTATGTTTTCACAGTTCATTTTTGATGTCATTTAGAACTTACAGGGCTGGAATCTGGCCACTGAACTGAGTTTTAAAATAATCCTCAAAAAAAAGAAGTTAAAAATAACCTTACAGGTGATTAGTAATATGTATAAATATGTAATAAAAATGACCAAAATGTATTTAATCTGTGCTTCAATTAGCTGCTAGGTTGATGGACTCCTTACTGATTCCCAGAGCTCAGCGGTTGAGGTGAGGCAGACCAGAGGATGGTCAGTAACAGGGACAACTGAAAGTATTAATTCACCTCTGCAGACATTCAGGGAAGAGTTAACAATTAATCCTTTTACATTTTTTCACTGACTTCATGGGACAAGTTACTACTATTCTTTTAGCTGATCTTAATGCTTTAATTACTTCATTTAAAACTCTACAAGCTTGGGAATTTTTGCATAGCTTCAGTAAATATTGGAGAATGTGTGAAGCTGAGTACTGGTGAGATTAAGAAAGATACATAATCTTATTTGGACAGGGGTAAATTCACATCAAAAGCAATGCATATTAGATACTCAAGATGGAAGATGCTTAAATATGGTAGCTTATGCTTCTAGTTTCATGGCCAGTTTTCAGTAGCTAAGCTGAGTCTAAATAAGCACAGCCCCTTCCTACCCCTCACCCCATTTCTTGGACGCTTCATGCTTCAGTTGTAGGGGTCGTTCCAGAATGGCACTGCAGCAGCTCCCATCCTGTAAGAGGAGAAAGTTTCATACTCAGTTTCTCTCCTCCCCATAAAAGAAAGACCTAATTCAGGAAATGGAATATACTTTGGCTTGCTAGCATTAGAGACAGAATGAATACAAACTGAAATACTTGTGAGATGTAGGTAGAATTCTTTAATCCTGTGAAAGTAGCTAGGGCTGGTATCTTCTGTTGTGTGAGTGTATATGCAGCAGGTATGCATTCTGCAAAACTAATTTGTACCCGTTGTCTGTACACTTCTGAATGTATGCTTCTAGTGTTCAGAATACCATTTTCTACTTTCAAAGTTTTTATGCTCTATTTCAGAATTTATTTCTTATGTAACTTTGGCTTTTCAAGTCCTGGTAAAAGGCAGAATGTATTTAGTAACTCTTAAAAGCAATTAGTCTCACAATATATTTTTTTTCATCGACACCACTGATGATGTTGACAGGAATCCATGTCCTGTGGTGAAAAACTTCCAGCTTCATACTCCCAATTGCCTTTTTTTTCCCTGGGNACTAGTCTTAGGCTATATGGATGTGTCCTTTTGCATTCCAGCAGTATTTGTGGGATGGGTTTTTTTCAGCTATCAGAACATTATTTTTCTGTCTGGCATTTCCGTAAGTTTAAAAGGGCATAAAGGTGGAGATTTAGCATTAGATTGATTTAGAAGTTGTACTCACATCGTGCTTAACAAAGCATACTTCTCCAACCATACTCTAATCAGTCATGTTATTAGTACTTCAGCAGTTGATGAAATGCCATATTTCATAAATGGTTTAATATGAGTGTGTCAACGTTACTTTTTAAATTCCCATCTTTCAAATTTCTTGTTGCCTTAAATCTGTTGCATAATCCTAAAATGTATGTGTTGCTCTTTTGATACTATCCATGTTTCAAGGGAGGATCTGGATGAAAAATACTTTGATCTCTCAGGGTCGTTTTATCCTTGTGAGCTCTGTGTTTGCCATTCTGGTATTCCAAATGTTATGCATAAAGTGGATTACAGGACATTAGAGAAAATGGCTGGGGAGTTTCGGAGTAGGCAGTTGAATGAAGCTTACTCATTCAAAAATCTGCTGTTGGAAAAGACAAATAAAAATATTCCTTGCTCTTGTGATATAAATTCGCGTATTCTCTTTCTGTCCATCTGACATCAGTTATATATTGTATGGATTTGTTTTCCAGTTAGAATTCTGAGTCTTGCAAAACCTGTTTTTTGACTGGAAAACTGAAAGAAAACAAGCTGCTGAAATAATTACCTAAACCATAAACTCAAATAAATAAAATCTGACACTATAAATAAATCTGAATACTACATCAAAATTACACCACATACACAACTCTTAACTGTATTAAAAAAAAAAAGGGGGGGGGGGGCCCTGGGGGGGTCCCCCCCTGGAGGATAAAAAGGTAATTTGAGTACTTAATCTGTTTCCCTAATTCTACTGTGGATTAAGATACACTTGCAGTAGCTAAAGCACCATCATATTAAGCATATATTCCTAACATGTGGCATAATGCCCTGAGCCAAATGATTAACGTACATAAGATGTTGCTTCATTTTACATTGCCAACTTTTATAAGACAAATGAACTCTCTGCTTTAAATGTGCTTTGTTTCCAGGTCAGTTTGTTAATGAAAAATAATGAGCAGTTTTATGGAAACAAGCAGGAAATGCATACATAATAATAAGTAGGTGTGATGGTGGTTCTGTGGATATTTCTGAACAAGAATGGGTCTAGAAAATATCAATGCAAAAATTTTACAAACTTAATTTTATTTAGTCTTAACCTGTTTCTGGAAGGACTATTTCATACAGATGTGTTGTTGTGCTGATTTATTCTGAGCATCTGGTTTTTAGTCATTGACCAGATTGCAGGCACCAAGAAGTTTGCTTGGCATCACTGTGATGGCAAGAACTGAATGGATTAAATGACCATTTGAGAATTTCCTGATTATGTCAGGAACTGGTATACAGCTCTTCTCACCTTTGTTTAGAACACTCCCATATCACGTTACCTTGAACAGATCTTTACCCTGAACGTACCTTAGTATCTGTTGGGTTTTGACTGCACTGCTGACATCTCAATGCCACATAATACTGTAGTGTAACTGCTTATTGCAAACTTTTTTGTGCTACATAATGAAAAATGAAACAGAATTCTGCCAGGCAGAATCCTTTTTGCATGTACGTGGTTTCCTCTGGTTGAGACATCGTGCCTTTCTGTAAAAATGAACTGCTTAGAAGAGTAATATATAATTAGATTTTAGTCCAATGATCTGATGAATTCTAATCAGAAAGCTGATAGGTCGGATTGTAATAAACCTATAAGCACCACAGTCACCTGTAATTCCATTTACTCAAAACTATAACTCATTTCTTTTAAATCTGTGAGTGAGGGAACTAGAATAATAGATATGACATTTTATGTAGTCTGCTCACAAGAGATGAACTTATTCCTTCTTCATTATGAGAAAGCTCACTTACAGCCCGGGACTATGAATAGATTTGTGTTCAAACATGTTGCTGTGAATAGTCCCATAATCAATGTAACTTTGGCATGGGTGAGGGGAAGTAAGAGTGAGGGAAATGAAATCGGAGGAGGGTATCTATCCACAAGCAGGCATACTGGTTTTGAACCTTCTCTTCAATGTGCAACATCTGAAGAAGAGAAAAATGTGTATTTCTGTGAGCTGTGGATTGACTGCAGTAAATTTTTTTTTTTTTTGTAATAAGTGATGAGTAAGTGATGGTTTCACGTTGAGTTTTGTCTTTCTTGCTGCTTATTTAGAGTGCATAGTGTATATTCTGTATATGAGTGCTCTGGAGCAGATGTATTCCTTATTTCAGAAGGTGTCCTACCTTTCATCCTAAACTCATGTTTAATATCATAGCTCCCAGGAGAATGCTTTGAATGGTGAGGGGCTTAGAACAACACGAGAGTTTCTCTAATTTTGTCCTTCAAACTTATATCTGTGTATTCCCAGGAAGTAGTTAAAACCAGCTGGGATTGTTCCCTGTGCTAGCCAATGGTAACAGAGACCAAGTGCCTATATCCTTCCTTCATCCAGCAATCTATGCCTGAGTTGCATGACAGAGAATAAGTCTAAATTCAGAATCAGCAAATTATTGTATATGGCTGAACCCTGAGCCCCCCTTTGGAAACCATTACAACTGATCTGTTACAGCTCTGTTTAGTAGTTCAAACTCAAGCTTATTTGATCAAAAACTGGACACCACCATGAATCATAAGAGCTATTCATTTGAACAGAAGTTTTCACACACACAAAAAAAAGCCTTCAAAGCTTGCATACATTTGAGATGTATCATGAGTTTTTCCTGGTGCTTGTGTGTGCTTCCCAATTTGTGAATGTAGCCATGGTAGGAAGATTGTACCAGTGAGAAGAGAGAGTTAGTGCAGCCTGTGAAAAGCGCTCTTCTACCCAAAACACTGTATCTCAGCAGGCTGTGACATAGTTACAGAGATAAGGACCCACCCTACAGGAAATCCGTTTAGCCATGCTGCTATTGTTCCGGTCCTTCATGTTTTCTGACTAAGAAACCTTCTTGTAAATGCAATAACTGCACAGACTGTTATTTTGAAAATTCTTTTATGGTAGTGATGCATTCGTGGTTCAGCTACCTCAAATTGCTATGAAGGTCTTTGTATTAGGTCAGTCTCATAATCTGCTTCTACAAAACATAGTCTTCAAAAAGGTTTTATCAATTCTTTACTTTAGCTGTTGCTTAGAATTTTCCTCTGAGGTACTGGATAACCCACAAATGCACTTCTGTTTGGTTCAGGTTTTCTTTGAGGTGTGGAGAACTGATTTTTAACAATGCTTACCCAGCGTTTTGTTGCGTGGGTTTTTTGGTTGGGGTTTTTTTTTTTTTTGTGTGTGTGTAATGCAAATTTTAGTTGTAGATTTTAATTTGGGCATTGTATCAAAATATGTTTCCAAGATGTAACACTTGTGACCATCTTTTGGTTCAACTTCTTATATAGACCACACATGGCATTTTTGCACACAATGGTCGGGAGATTTCCCAACCATCAATATACTGTAATAGTTGTATCATGGCAGAGTAAGTATTAACAGTGTTAAATCATTTAGCACTAGATTAGTTGCATCTGATCTGTCCTAGACGAATATTGTCTGTCGCTTCTATTCTGCAACAGGTGCAACAGTCAAAAATGTATATCACTATACTATATTTCTCTTCTCTTGCAAGCCTCTGTAAATAAAAAATAGTACTGACTTCAAAACAGAAATTTTTCACAGAAGTAAAAAAAGAACAGGATGCATGTATCTTGTGAAAGACTGAATGCATGTACTATAAACTAAATTCAGCTTGAGGTTATGTCATTCTTCTCAAGTAGTAAAACAGTACCTCCTTCCCATTCACAAAGCTGATAACAGTGCTGGAGAGGGAGCTTGATCAGGCTTTAAAACTTTATAGCCATCCATATTTTTATGTGTCATTAGACCTTTGTACTTCATAATCATTCACTGTTCTATGTCCTTTTTTTGGTGGATTTGGAATATTTTTAAGAAATGAAACTTGTCTTTACTATTTCTTTTTTATATGTGAAGAACTTAGATATCATGAGATGCCTAACAGTGCATTAGATTGTGAATGTATGAACATTTTAAATGTCTGTGATGTTACTGTCTTGAATTCTGTAACAATCAAGGCTAAATCAGAACACTTTCCCAATTGACTTATTGAAATTCTGGTTTTCTGAATAAATGACAGCGTACTTCACCTGGCACTAGCTTTGTTTTGACAGTAATGCATAGCTTATTACTTCAACCAAAATAACTATTTCCCTGGGTTTCAAAGTGAGTACCATAAGCTTTTAAAAGCTGATGTGCTTGCTGCCATTCACTGAGGGAGTTTGTTTTTCACTTCAAGCAATTAGTCATTAGGGCTTCAGTGAAGAGGAAGCCTAGGGAAAGCAAACAGTGGGTATAGGAGATGCAGGCACAGGGTTAGGAGGACAAGGGTTGTACTTGAGAAATTTCATTGTCTCCCAGTATAGAAGGTTAAAACAGAAGCTGCTTAAAATATTTTTTTTAATGCTTTTTAAACATCGAGTATGAATTTTGCAAATGGTAGTTACTGATTGATTAGGAAGCAGGAGAGAGAGGAATGAATCTGTTCAAATTAAAAGTAGTCCATTGGTCTAGGATTTATTTTGGGGCTCATGTGCTATGCAGAAAGAACTGTAGAAGTCTACACTCTTTAAAATCTTAGCAGTGAACCATTTTATTATATATGGGGCATACATATTTACATAAAAAAAAATTGCAGGGATCCTGTTAAATTTATCTGAGAGCATAAAAGCGGCCTTCAATTGAAATAAAATGTTTTGAGAATGAGTAGTGGTGCTGTTTAGATGAGATGCTAAAACCCTTTAGGATTATCCAACTTCTATTTAAATTATACAGTAACTGATGAGGCTGCTATCAGATTTTTCTCTGCTTACTGATGCTAGACAATTCTCTTTAGCATGGTGTCTTCAAGCTCTCACTTGTTTAATGATTCATTGTTCCAGTCAAGAAGAAAAAAAACAAAATGCAAAATAATTACCCCACAGCTTTTTAAAATTAACTCACTTGGGATCTAAAAATTGCAGCAATAAATTACATATTGTAGGTTCATTCCTCTCCGTTTTTACTTCTGACTTTTGCTGTTGTAATGTTGATGTCATGAGTGATGTAATCTAAGGACTGAGGGTTGCCAGCAGACTTTCTTTGAATGAAGTTTTAATGACACTCAAACTCAGTTGTTACAGAGCACTTCCTATTTTGTCAGTAGCCTGAACTGGTTTTTGAACAGGCTAGGTAGTTCTCAATCAGCAACGAACTGAGCTTTATCTTGAGAGGAAAACCCTGCCTTATTCTAATTTAGCAAGAAGGAAAATTCCTTTTAGTCCCAAAAGAAAACACTTAGTTGACTGACAGCATCAAAAATGGGAGCTGCTAGGCCAGACCTCAGAGAGGCTGGATAGGGTTTATAGAAACTATCCCATAAGTACATACTAATTGTGGAGTTACTGGAGCTTTGCCAGATCCCTGAGTGCACCGACTGAGGGCACAGCTCTGCCAGCCTTGCTGACTCCCTCTGACCTGGCTCCCTTCCCTTGCAGAGCAAGGGAAAAGATGGGTTGTGAAAAAATAAATAATTTTTAAAATTACATAAAAGAATAGTAATAATAATAACAAAAACAAACCTGTGGAGGTTTCCTCAAGATACTCTAGCCTAAACTTAAAATTGTCGAGAGGTCATTCTTTTCAAGTATCTGTCTTGGGAAAGCATTAGAAAAAAAAAGACTACAGGAAATGTCTTTCAATTTAGCGTTCTCCAATATAGAGGAAAGCATATGCTCATAGAAATGCGTCAGTGCCACTACTGAATATCAATAATGCATTGCAGCAGGTGCTGCAGGCTATGATAGTTTCAATATATTTGAACAGTCAGCTTCTGCCTTTTCTGAAGGGAACTCTGAATTATGGATGGGAACAAACTATGCTTTCTGATGGCAACATTTCAATAAAAGAACAAATACCATTCTTCAGAAACACTGAGTCCATTGTATAAAGTTTTCTGATGAAATATCAGAAGATGCAGATTTGGATAATCTAGAGATAATTTATAACAAACTAAGTGTGTTTCCCTGTTTAATGGCAGAACTACATGTCGGTATTAATCTTCAGTTAAGAATACTTTTCCTCACAACTTGGTCTGCAGAATTTAAGCTGACCAATTTATAAAATGGTCAGCAGCCAGTGAATCAATTCTGAGAAGCCATTCATAGCAGTCAGGATGAATTTGTATTACTGTTTAGCTGGGGGATGAGTTCCTTTAAAGGAAAAAGCTGCTCTTATTCTTGCAAGTGGCCTTCAGTCTTTACTAAAATAAACCTTTTCTCAAAGGAGAGGGTAGAGAAAATGCTTTAGAGAGTCAGTAGTTCTGATCTGCCTCAAGTCACTTCCATTTTCTTCCTGGAAAACACACACTGAATCATGTTATGTGTGAATCTTGTAACTACAGCATTCCAGGGCAAGGTGCCTGGGAATTGAGACTAGCACCTGCCTTTTATTCTGTACTCATAGTTCTGAGGCTCTATAATATTTTAGAAAAAGAAATTTGTTTCACAGCTGGAGAACTACAAGAATTAGAGACAAAAGAACGCTCTTCAGAGTGTTATTAGGAATAACATTTATAAATAGTATTTCTTTTCTATTCTTAGCAATAGGCATTGCTAAATCATGTGTTATGATATTTCAAACTAGTTAGAAAAAAGAACAACCCAGACTAAATTAAGCTAATTTCTTTCAAAGGCTTTTTATCAGGACTGAGTACGAAACATCTCCTATAATCAGGCCTAAATAGGAATTGGGGAAAAAAGATTGGAAGAGAGCAACTAAAAACTCCACTGTGCTGCAGCTCTTGAAACATGGAAGATATCACAAAGATTTAAACAGCTACTTAATTTTTGTTGGCAATTGTTGCCTTCTGCGTGTTGAAAGGAGCCCTATTTTTGGTAATAGCCAGCAATGCGTTTGATGTATGCTAATTATCAGGCTGTCTTAGAGATATTTGGAGAAAACAGTACTACATGTAAAAAGATTAATTAGGAAAAATTTCAATTTTCAGTAAGGATAGTGATTTTGAATACTAAGACAGACAAAACGGTTATTTGGTGTGACACAGAAACAGATACTGTAATACCTGTAATGTGGAAGCATTGCTCAGGGACTTCCTGTGCTGAATTCAGGGGACTTGGAAAATTTACCTCCCAAAATTCTAAATATCTCCCAAATACAAGGAGATTTGACCTATGAAATTACTAATTCCATGTCAAATTTGAGTACAAACAGCTGAAAGATGGAATTATGTAGTGCAAATGCATCAATGAGAAACAGGATAAAACTGATGGACTTACAAAAAGTTAATGTGTCCAGTTGATGTTCTTCGGTAAGAAAAGTATATTTTTAAGCAAATACAGTGTAATAGATCCAATCTATCTGATCTCAGGGGTTTGGTTGGAAAACAATTTGTTAAACTGAAGAAGGTGAAACTTATATAAATTAGGATTGAGTATATGGTAGACAACAATGGCTTGCATTAAAAGGCAGTGTCTTGGACTTAAAGACATTTACTCTTTTCAGACCTGTTGTATGTAATGTTTTCTTTATTACCTAGGGTTGGGTCAAATGAAAATATACAAAATAAGTTTTCTAAAAACATGATGTTTTGAAGCATTAAGTACAAAGACAGTCCAGAATATATGCAAGTAGTATTGGGATAAGATTTAACATTAAATGTAAAGTCCCTAGTTCCATACTTGTATCATAAGATCACTGCTGAATCTTTACTAATCTAAACGATTTTACTTTACTAATCTAAACTATTTTATACAGCTGGAATATTGACATTTCTATTATCTTGGTTCCCCATCATAACTTAACATAGGTCTCTTGATTATCATTTTTATTAGCAGCAACTGCTTAGAAGAATGAGGGTGAAAAATTACAGAATACTTTGTTTTATGAGTGGTAATACTGCTAACGGAGTGAGGGGACAGGGGCTGGCTCTGTTGGTACAGGAAATACCTTTAAGTCATTATAATTGAAACGTAAAGCTTTATAATAGTCAGTTGTCACTACAAGTACCAGCTGGAGTTCAAACTGCTGGTGCCAAAATATTTTTTAAAATTATTGATGATTTAATGTTCAGTAGAGAATAGATGGCATGGGCTGAACTTTCTTTTAAGTGGTATTCTTTACAATTAGAATAATTCACTTGCATCCACTTTGCATTTAGAATATTGGTTCTGAGCTGCTCAATACAAGAGCAGGACAAATTGATGTATACGATGCGTTAATTGACAGAAACTCATTCAGTTCGCTTTCATGGTGTGGTACTTTGGGCTTTGATGCTGTGGACTTTGATTTCTTATTTATTTTTTTTTCTCTTTGTTTATGCAAGTGAACAATTCTGGTAAGAATGTTTGACGATTTTTGGTTCACAAAATTGTACTTGTGCATGCATCTTTAAGTACAGGAAATTTGTGATCCCTATGAGTAAGCTAGGGAAGCCATGACATACAGCTGAAAGTCAATGAGATGACACAAAAAGCTGGACACGACTGGTGTATTTACTAAATCAAACATGTTTACCCTTGGGATTCCTACACTTGGCCATTGCATAGTAACAGCCACAGGAGAAACACAAAGAACCTGAAGAAATGTATTATAATGTGTAAAAAGAATGTTTCCTTATATAAGATGAGGCTCAGACTGTGCCATCATTTTTTGTACTAGCCAATCAGAGTTTAATAATTCAACGAAAATATTAGTCTCCTGAAGGTCCTTTCTATCTTGCAACGCTAGCTGGTATATGAGAGGATATATCCCATTCTTTACCCACCCCCTAACAAAAAGAGGAATGGGAGGTAGCCTTTGAGATGTCTTGGGAGAATTAGTCTCATAACAGCATAATAATAAAAGGAATCTGACAAATAGTGAAGCTATTTGATAAATACAGCCAGAATATAATGTTATGTATGATAGTATACAAAAAAGAAAAAACATTATCTCACATTGTTGTCATTTGTTTGAGCAATCCTGATACACTTTATTTTGACCTGTTTTCTGATATGCCTTATATATCAGAGTGCTGAATATTTGTATTCATGGTTTGGCTGTATGACTAATTGAAGAAATTTGTAATCTTCTCGTCTCATGTTGGCATTACATTACATTGTTTCATATTAAATATGCTGCCTCTTTTAATCTGTGGGTTACAGATGCTTATTTCTTTTCACATTCATGGTAGTATTATCCTATTAAGGGTATTTGTGATTTATTATTGTCTTTGTAAAGGCCATCTCGCAACAATATGCAATGCCACGTTTGGCTGCAAAAACAAATTTGTTTTACTAATATGAAACATGTTTATGGACTGCTGTGCTAGCTTTTCAGAATGCCTGTTGTAGAGGCGATTATTTTAGATTTTTCTTCTATCCTGATGGAAGTTTAATGGTATCAAATGTAATGTCTGTGTCTACACTGTCTATAGGGCTTGAACTCTTGGAAGTTCAGTATATTGGTGGGGCAGTCCTGGTGCATGAGCAAGCTCTAAGACTATATCCTACAGTGCAAACATGGCTCAAGAGTGGGCCTGACCCAAGACTGAACTGAATTTCACTGAAGCCCACAGATCTGCCTATTCAGTCCGGGACACAGCTAGTCATTTTAAGGAGCAGGCACCAAATGCACTCCCGAACTCAGCTACCACCTGAGAGCGCCTTACTGTCTGCTCTTCCCTAGCAAGAAACAAACTAACTTGGAAACACACGAAGGTATTAAACTTTGCACTTAAACATTTCTTCTCTTCCACCTGTCCAGCAGAAAGTGGAATCAGTTAGCAGAATCCTGTAGTGAAATGGGTTGGAAGAGCAATGCACATACAGCAGTGGTATTGCCTCCAGCTGGTAGGCAGCTGTGATGGTAGTTGCCTTTTCCCAGTGCAGACTGATATATGGCAATGTGAGCACTATTTCTTCTCTCCTCCAATCCAAAGTTGGCTAAAAAGTAGCAGAAAATAGGAGACTAAGACTGAAGGATTTCGATTTGGTAATTTTCCCTGCTTCTTCCAGGGATACTGAGCCCTCTTGTAGGTAGTGTGACTGCCATAATCTACTACCAAGCTGAGAACCAGGATAATGTGGCAGTGAAATTGAGTCAAAGGCTCAGTGGTGACCTCAATTCTCCACTTAACCATTTCTATCATAAGTTCTTTGTGTCTCTCAAACTTAATTGAAAAAAAGAACAGAAAACCAGAAGCCAAGCCAAGAAATATAAAGAATTTTTATAAAGGTTCGCCCAGAGGAGGTGTATAATTGTTTATAAGTTTAGTAAGATCAAAACTAAATGTTTTTTATTACTTCTAAGTTAGTTCATCACAGATGACAGTACACTGGGATATAATGAATATAACCAAGAATGGAAAAATAATTAAGAAATTAGTTAAATATTTTTTTTAAATCTCTTTAAAAGATGTGTATTCTTGTTAGGTGAAACTCTGGCATCTAAAAAGTTAATTTTACGAAAGTTATTAATATGTAAGGTAAATACTTTTTTAAACTTTATTTAAGGATATTTTTTTTTAAACTACCTTTTAAGTATTGACAAAGATAATAGGTATAAAGCAAAGAGGTTGAAATAATCTAAGTTCAATCAAGTAACATGCCACAAGGGTCTAGCCATTCTAGCTCCGAGAACAGAAAAGCAAGCAGTGTAACTCGGAATAAATCATTTACAGCAAACACTGTCCCCTAAGATCCAGTCACAGTTTTCAGGAGGTGTCAGATAGCAGAATACTAATACTGATTTATAATACAGCACACCGTAGGATCTAGGCAAGTATGTGCTGCTGAATAATAATCACACATGAGACTACATAGTCTCAGGAGACTTTCTTCTGTTATCTTCAACAAAGCACGTTTAAAGTGATATGAAAGGCATGGATTGGTGCTATCCTTAGAACTTCAAAAGTTGCTATAGCTTCACTTATAAGTAAAAGCCTAGCCTTCTGTTAAGAATTCTTCTGTGTAGTGATGAAATTTGCTACAGTGTCTGTGCAAACTCATACTGTAATAGCACGTGTAAACTGCAAGAGTTATGTCCACTTCTGCTAGCCTTTGTGCTTGCCATCTGCGATCTATGGGCCCCTCCATCTTTTCGTAGGCCTGCAAGTAAAGACACACCTGTTACTTTTCTGTGCAAATACCATAATATAGGCTTCTTAAGAATTCTGCTTGGGAGTTGACAGCAGAGATCTGAAACAGTGAAATGAGTATGCAATTAGCTTCATAACTTACTATTAGTATACAAATAGTTATAACTAATGGAATTTTCGATTACTTCCACTTTCTTACCACAAATAAGTAAAACTGTATTAAAAGATAACTAAGCACTTTCATTTTCAAGAGAAACTTAACTTTAAAGATAATCTGGCAGAATAAATTTCGCATTTGTCTTCCGTATTTCTCAGGATGTCATGCAAGATTTTGAATATCATAAATTGAACTTGCTCAACAGAAAAAGAATATGCATTGAAATATTTAGCATTTGAAGAGTCAGTGTGTAACAGATGCTTTACAAAATTAAGTGTTTGGGCATATTTCAGAATTGATCAAAATACTGTTAGGTTTTCACTAAATCTGAAGTTTCAGCAGACTATGATGCCAAGCATTTGTCAATAAAATTAGTTCAGTGCAACCATTGGCTCTGGTTTTTGTCATAAAGCAGTGGGGACCAACAGATTTTTAATTAGCATTCATACTTAAATTTGGTCTGAATTAATGATCAATGAGAGAAACAACTGCGTTTGTGGTTTGTGTTGAGGACTTCTATTCATAAATTGTCATCAAAAGTATACTTCATTTGTTGCTTGGGCTACTTGAGGACTTAGCCATGTCATAATTAGTTATGTTCACGGAAGAGATTAGGAAGTCTGAATATACATTTTGGAAATATTTTGATTTTCAATAACATGACACAACTGTGTTCTCAAATAAATAAAGCATGTCCTGTCATGTGAGTTTTAGTTTGTTGTTTCTAGGTCAATAAGCATATAGAAAGCATTATAGTTAGGCATTTAGTAGTTATATGGCCTTTGTATTCCTCCAAAAAGCAATTTTAAAGTTCTTCTTACACAGAAGTTAAATATTATAACTGATAGTTTTTATAAGGTCCTGTGCAACAATAATACGAAGATTGAATATTAGAATGCTAAAGATAGTTTCAAGCATTCAGGAGTGAATTTTATGCCATCCCTGTTTGCAAAACTTGTGGATAAGTTTATAAGCTGCAGTCTGTAATATCCTGGCCTGTGTACAGTTTAGCAAAGTTTGTCAATAAAGGTGGTCTGTGACTTTTGTTGACATGGACATTTCATCTTGAAGCACAGTATCAATAAGATGGAAGAATGTGGAGATAACTAGCTGTGTTATTGTCAGAGTAAGACATGGGAATAGTTTTATTTCATGATAGTATCCTGAAAGAGAAACACAAGAATGGACAATACTAGCAGTGTTGGCTTTCCTTTTGCCTGTGTTTATGGGGCTGTACTCAGAAAGAAAACTCTATGCTACAAACTTGGATTGAGAAGGTTTGGAGATGCCCAGTTTTCTTACGTTACTTGGGATACTTGACAAACTTACTGTGACCTTCATTTACCAACGCTTCGAGTGTATAAAAACAAATGAGAAAGGTATTAAATGTCATGGGTGTTTTGCCTCTGCAGTAGTATTCGTCCTGTAGGAGTCTTGAGTCTGAATTATCTGGAGTTTGAACTGTAATTCACTTTATGGACAGATTTGTCACATAGTGACTTAGTTCCTTGGGGTTGTGTTGTTTTGTTCATCATATGCTGAAATAATTCTCTCCTGGTACTTAATATGCTATGACATTTGAGAAGAAAAGTCTTATTTATACTGAGGAACAACTGGGAATATCCTACTAGGAATAACTTTGTTTGCAGCCTATCCTTTTGCTTATCCTTATCCTTTAATTAGGAGGCTAATTGTCACTGTCTCCCTGTTCTTTAGCTGCTTTTGTTTTTCTTAAGCAGAAATTGGGGGAACATGACACGACACTGACACCTGTATCTTTCATATTTAGAAAATATTTAGGCCTCCAAATAGGTTAATTATTGCCTTTACACTTACAGGTCTTCATTTAAATAATGAGCTTTTATGGACTCTGTCTTCATCAAATGTCAAATCATCCTGATGTCCCACTTCCTAAATAGATATGTATTTAGGTCTCTGAGATCTCATATTTTTCAGCTAAAGCATGCTAGGCAGACAGCTCCCTGTTGACTAAACATCTAGGAGGCTCATGTTCAATTGTTTACTCCAGCTGTGATGAACAGCTCTGAGCAGGATTTCTGTTTCATCAAACTCCACTTAAAGGAAAATCAGAGCACTTGGGGCCGGGGGCTCTCAGTTACTGCTCCTCTGCTATGAAACTCCCTCTTTTTCCATCTCAGTCTGATGCATTGTCTTCTTACCCAGTGCAAAGTGCCAGATATTTTTCTTTGTACAATCCTTTCCTCAGTTGAAGCTACTAGATGGCCAACAGGACAGAAAGAACAGGTAACCTGTGAGAGAAAACAATATAATATGTTATAGTGAGAGATACAGGTGGAGCTCTTTTGTGCCAATAATATTTTAAATTTATATGCATGTTGTCTAGGCAATACCAGGATGGATATGTCAAAAATGAATAAATTATTCTAAATTACCCGTTTACTCTAGCACAGCAGTAGACGGGTTCTCTGAGTTCCATTAGAGAATTTGTTTCACCAAAAATCAGGACATTTCAAAAGTATGTGTAATTGTAGATATGCTTATAAAAAAAGTTTGCCTTAATGACTTGAATTTCTTACTGTAAAATTATTTATTGCTTGTCTCTTCTTTATAACCAAACCCCATTATTTTATTTGTTATTATCTATTGATAAATTGATGTGTTTATAGTAGTTGAATGAAGGAAGGTGTACATATCTTAAGAATCAGACTCGTTTAGGTTGGAAAAGACCTTTAAGATCATCAAGTCCAACCGTTACCCTTGCACTGCCAAGTCCACCACTAAACCATGTCCCTCAGCACCACATCTATATGTCTTTTAAATACCTCTAGGGGTGATGACTCAACCACATCCCTGGGTAGCCTTTCCAATGCTTGATAAACCCTTTCAATGAAGAAATTTTTCCTGATATCCAATCTAAACCTCCCCTGGTGCAACTTGAGGCCGTTTCCTCTTGTCCTATCCCTTGTTACTTGGCAGAAGAGACTGACTGCCACGTCACTACAACCTCCTTTTCAGGTAGCTGTAGAGAGCGATAAGCTCTCCCCTCAGCCTCCTTTTCTTCAGACCAAACAACCCCAGTTCCCTTGGCTGCTCCTCAGAAGACTTGTGCTCCAGACCCCTCACCAGCTTCCTTGCCCTTCTTTGGACATGCTCCAGCACCTCAATGTCTTTCTGGTAGTGAGGGGCCTAAACAGATTTTTTTCATATAATTTTGAACTAGCTTGCTTCAGGTAAATAAGAAGTTGTGTTGTCATTCTGCACCTTCATCCTATTTCAAGCTGATTTGTCTTCCTTCCTTTTCACTTGGGTGGGAATATTTTAAATAGAGTATTTATACAACCTGTCTATCTAGATAGGGTAAGCCTGAATATCTGTCTGTATCTCCTATTGTACTTGTGATCATAGGTGCACTTAATAGCTCTGAAAACCAGGCCTAAGGAATTCATTATAATGCCAGTTCCCTTGAACTATTTTCTAGGAAAGATAGTTTAGAGAAGGGCTTGAAAATGTGACATTTAAAACTAGTCTCCCACTGAGCCATATTAGCATTAGCTTTGAACACAATTGTGGTTTATTATACGTGTATCTGACAGTTCTTCTCTGAAAGACAGTAGTTTGCCTGTGAAGCTGCACTTTGGCATGCTACTAGATACTCCTCCGCATTTTTATATTCTTTCCCTCCTTTTCATGTGCGCAGATTCAAAATACGAATTCAGCATTTATCATTTGCAATAAAAATAATGCCTTGCATTACCTCAGAGCTCTTGACCGGAGTAATCTTTTCTAGCACCCTGGTGTATAGGGAAACTGAGATGTAAAGAGAGAATTTGTGAGAAGTCTGTAGCACAGTTAGGATTAAAATAACACTTGCAATGTGTACATTTGTCCTTAAATAAAAAGCCCATTCATTCAGGAAATCAATAGTTCCCTTCCACAGTCTATTACCAGAGCTGTTAGTACTTTGACAGAGATGCAGAAAACCATCCTCAGTTAGCACCTTCTGCAAAGAGTAGAGTAGCTCACTTATTAGAGAACATTTGCGTCCAGTAGCCTGTGTATCTTAGGATCCTGTGTAGGAGGATTGGATCCCAGGAGTGACGGTGTTAAGGAAATGACAGCAGAGCTTTTCTGCATTTTCTTGTTAAATCTGGTCTGGTCTCGTGGACTGAGTAGCTGCATCTAAGTTAGCTTGTCAATGGGATTGAGAATGTCCTTTTGAAGTGATTCTCCTGATTCTCCCCACTTAACTGGGCTTTTATGCAAGTTGCTAAGCAGTCTGAGTGCATGAGCTGTGGGTTTTTTTGGATGCAACTGAAATAAGAGATGTTTGTGATCCAGGAATGGACTTAGTGCATTCCAAATACAAAAGGACATTCAATCTTGAGACAGATTTTATTAGCCATACTTCAAAGTTCAAAACTTTGTTATGAACATACCTATTTCATTTTGATTTTTTTTGTCTATGGGACAATGTCCTCAGCACTGTTTTGTTCTACAAACATCCTGTTGGACTGCACTACTTACTGATGTAGGTCTGGCTGCAGAATCTTTTTTTTTTTCTTAATTTGCCTTACGAGGTGATAATACTAGTGTCTTTTGTGGTCATATTGAATTAAAACCTATGATGATGATAGCATTTCTTTAAAGATATGATATATTACTTTAGTCTTCTTTGGAATACAATGATTTCTAATGTAAAGGTACATTGTCTTCATGTGATTTACCACACATCATTAGTAACAACAACAAAAGTAATTTATTGCTGTTGTAAAAGAAAGATGTTGTAGGGGAAATGACTGCAGAATTTTTGAAAAATGCTAATCAGCTGCATCTTCCTGAAACAATCTAAAACCTTGATTGCTGATGTCTAATCAGTTTAAAATTAGAGAAAAAAAAAATCACTGGAAAAAATCATCTTCCATTTATTCAACTTTTCATTTTCAACACACTGAAAACTGGATGAACACTCTGTATGTTCAAATAGACTAGTCGGATAGATAAATTGCATAATGCGTTAGTTTGACTCCCAGGTCGATTGCTTTATTTGATATGTTAGAAGTGATATCATGGGTCTAATTCTGTACTGCAGTTGTGTTTACCTCTCCTAAGATACCTCCATTTCGCCAGGATCAACAAGAAATGATACCTGTTCTTATTTCCCTAAGTTGTGGTGTTCTTTCCTTTCTTAATATAATTATATGTTTCTCTCTTTTTCCCACTGCCGTAACCTGTGTTGTCAATTAAGATCAGACAGGGACTTTAAAACAGTGGAAAGAAACAGAAGAAACAATGAGATATAAAAAGCTTAGGAAAGACACTTAGGGAAAGTGCAGTCTTCCATGTTACCAAAGGGAGAGGTAAAGCTTATAGCACAGACAGTAAAGCAGCTTTGCATTGTCAGACATGTCCATTTCTTTGGCCATAACCAGAGAAGAAGAGCTGCAGAATGCTATAATGACTCAATAGAAGAACATAAATTACTTGCATGTGAGAAAAACTGGATTTTATTTTGATGAGTGATTTCATTCTCTACGTACAAATTTACTTTTATTTGAACACAGTAAAAAAAGCATCAGTAGGAGATTTACCCTTTGGTACCACATCTGAAAATGTTAATAAACAGAAAATATTTATAGATGGAACCCTGACGTTTAGCCCTGTCATTTAGGGAGGATCATGACATTGAAGATGCCAAAGCAGATGTTTTTGAAAGGCTTTTTCTAGTTGATGAGTTGACAAAGTTGTACTAGTTCTTGAATTGTTCTGTACCATGTAATTTGTCAACTTAAGCAATTTTTTAATAACAAAATGCTTAGCTATAGTGACTGGTTTTGTGCAATATTTACTGTTTCATTATTGTACAAGGGCATAACTAGTTGTACCAATTTATTGGAAGATGCAAGAAATGCTCTACTTGATGAGATTTATGGTTTGTGTACACTAGTATGCTGCTCTTAACAGTAGCAGAATGATATGCTGTTTAGGGGAGAGCATGTCAGCCTGTCCACTCCTTGTGATCCATCTCTCTCTCCTGCCCTCCAGCGTTCATGGTCATGGGATTAGGATGTAGAAGGGTATATTCATCCTTGTCTGCTCTCCTTAGTAAATGGTTATCTTAGAAATGGTTATCTTGCACCATGAAATTTCTTTCAAGTGTCAACAAGAGGACAGACTTCTAGTTTTCCTTTTCTACTTTCGCTTGTGTGAAGACCTGATTTTTAAAGTTAAATTTGATCTACCAGGCTTGTATTCTGACAGGCTTGTTACCAGACCCACAGGCTATTTTGTTAGTCTCTTACCTGTTCAGTGCCTGTGAATGACAAAACTAAATAGCCCCAAAACCAGAAGCAGCTGTTACTCAAAGCCGATAAAGTTGTAGTAGAGTGATATAGAAGTGTTATGTTTTATCCAAATACAAATATTTAGAAATTTGGTTCTAGACTGGAATCACTGGTTACATGGCATTTGTCATTTCTAGCCATAGAACCCAGAACCTGATGTGTCTATGCTGAGTAGTTGTTAACAGGTATCTTTGCGCTATTTTTAGAAAGATTTTTTTTTTCTATCTCTTTCCTTGCATTGAAAGAGGAGCATTGCCCCATGCTGGATGAAGGCTTTTAATATGCAACCTCTTGCAGAACCTGATGGTTTATGACCTATCTGTAAGCTTTTAAATTCAGGGGGGTTGGACAGTACAGGAACTAAATATGACGTAGGATTAGTGACTATTGAGAAGAAAAGGAATCTGATTGAATGATGAATTCAATAGGTGGAATAGCTGCAGGGTCAGTTACTGTCAAACAGAATGAGGACTATGCCAAAGAATGAGTTTGTTAAGATCTAGGGGAATTAGTGAAAAGCAATAGACCTTCAGGTACCTTTCTCCACCTATCAGTTTTAAAACCTAGTTAACTTAGCTTTCTTTTCTGATCCTGACAGCTCCACCAGAGGCATGTTCCACCACTGGCAGACTTCATAGGTGTTCAAATAGTATTGTGATGAAGGCTATAGAAACATAATTAGATGGATAGGGCTTGTAGCTAACCTACACACTCCTTACAGAAAAGACTCTGTCTCAGCAAATCTGCCCTGTGGCTGGGCTGTCCCTAGGCCAGGTGAAGTAGCACAAGCCATGTTACATTTAATTTATCACGGCTTCCCAAAACTCTAGCGTTCTCAGTACCAGCTGATTTTTGTCTACTTACTCTTGCTACTGTAAGAAATAACCTTGCCGAAGTTGCTATGACATCTTGGGGGACCTTGTGATAATTTGTTGAAGAATTTTTTTTGGCTAAATAAGGGTCTCTCTTTTTTTTTTTTTTTTGTTTTGCTTTTTTTTCTGGCAACATCTGGGTAAAGAATATTTGGGGTTTTTTTGTCAGCACGACCCCAGGATTGTGTCAAAACTCCATCCTCAAAATGAGCATGTTTGGCTTCCTTTAATTTTAAAAAATATATTTTTTTTTTTAAAAAGTTGTGACACAGCCAAAGAAATCAATTATTGTTGATTAATGATATTAAAGATTTGAACTTGGAAAATTAATAAGAATTACAAACACGGTGAATGTGGACTCATCTCTTCGAGGCTCCATTGCTGACTGGCTATTTGCTCCTTTACTTGAATTTCCTGCATGACAAATAGTGTGAATAAATATGTTTTTATCATACAAACAAATTCTTTGTTGTCTAAATCCCTGTGACTTAGCTAGGTGGACCACTGTTGCCATGAAAGTGTTACTATTCTATTCTAACAATATTAAAGTTCTTGTTTATGAGTTCATATGGTTCAAACCTGCAGCATATACAGATCTAACGATAATCTGGTCAGAGAAAATGTAGATTAGTTGCTTCAATAGATTTGCAAGAGAAACGCAATGTGTCTGTGACTCCCTCTGTAAACCATTGTCATGGTTTCAGCTGGGACGGAGTTAACTTTCTTGCTAGCAGCTGGTATAGTGCTATGTTTTGGATTTGGGACAAAAAAATACTGTTTATAGCGCACTGGTCATCTTAGTTGTTGCTAAGCAATCAAGGCCTTTTCTGCTACCCCCTCTCCCTGCCCCCCCGCCCCCCAGCAAATAGACTGAGAGGCCACAAAATGCTGGGAGGAGACCCAGCCGGGACAGCTGACCCCAACTGTCCAAAGGGATATTCCATGCCATGTGGTGTCATGCTCAGCATATAAAGCTGGGGAAAGAAGAAGGAAGGGGGGATGTTCGGAGTGATTTCCAAGTAACTGTTATGTGTGATGGAGCCCTGCTTGAACGCCTGCTGATGGGAAGCAGTGAATGAATTCCTTGTTTTGCTTTGCTCGCGTCCGCAGCTTTTGTGAGATTTTTCTCACTTTTACGCCTCTGATTCTCTTCCGCATCCCAACCAGGGAAGTGAACGAGCAGCTGCGTGGTCCTAATTGCTGTCTAGGGCTAAACCATACAACCATTGATGGAAATAATTATTTTACATATAATTAATATTTCTCAGAAGAATTAGGATTTTCCCAGTCTTCAAACACCTGTTACCCTATTTTCCCTTTGTTATGATATTTTTCTGTAAACTTTATTTTTTGTTTATCTAGAAATCCATTTGTAAATTTACTCTGTGAATAGCAATGATAGTATTAGGAAAACATCAATTTCCATTGTATTTACAAAATGAAACACAAAATAGGTGGAATTTGGACCTTTTGAAATTAGCTTTGCAATGTTACTGCTTCATTTTGTTATCTTCATTTTGGTAGGAGAAATATCCTGCATCTCTTGGGTATTCTGGAAAATTATCTTCTATGGAAAAGCTGTCTGTAAATGGTTGTAGCTTTCTGTAGTTGTTACCTCGGACTGATCAGTCACAATGCTCTCTATAGCTGTGGCTTTGGGGCCCAGATGAAAATGTTCCCCATTGCTGAAAGATTTCCAAATATTTCCAATCTTGATAATTTGTCATCAAGAGGAGATAGCAGCAGAAGAATTCACGCTGATAAGTAATTTCAAATGTGGTACACATTGGGGATTTCTATAGGTCATCAGTACTAGATAACAATCAACCTACTGCTAGTAAATTGAAATGAATGACTTAGCTGTAAACTAAATGTCTAATTTACTATTGCAGTGCCCTCATGACAAGGTAATAACTATTGCTTTTAGTAATATGTATTTTTCCTACATCTAGAATTATGCTGTTGCTAGCAGCAGCCTCACCTCTGGGATTTTTGTTTTGAGTGGCACTGTCTACCCTGACTAGTTCAGGGATCTCCCATAAGCCAGTTTTGTACAGCTGCATATGTCACAAGTGGCAGGAATGCTCTGAGAAGTTGGCATATCGTTTTCTCTTCTGATGCTAACTATCTCAGGGATCTTTGCCACAGTGACTTCAATTTCCTCTGGTTGACAGACCTTATCTTATCAACAGCTTAAAACATGTTTACAAACACAATACAATCAGAGTTCTGTGCTTTAGATGCCAAATTATTCTGTAAGCCATTGATCTTTATTACAGATTTGCAGGGTGTTGCTAAATACATTAGTAATTATACATCTGGGCTGTCATAGCATCTACTCTTGGGCAATCTCCTTTTATGCTGTATTTGATTGATAGTTAGTTACAGACTTGATTCAAAATGAATTTAAAATCACAATGCTGGCATACAAACCAGCTCAAGTTACTTTAACATTTCAGCCTAAACCTAAGGTGGGAGTAAAGCTGCTATAGCAAGGATTATTTAATCATGTATAAAAATGTACCACTAGCTTTCTTTTATCTGTCCAAGGCAAGCATAAAGGTCTGGATTTCTAGTAAATGGCCATCTCTGTGCTTCCAGGAGTCAAGGAATAGCTATCTAGCAATCTAAAAATAGTAATAAATATGTTGTTTATTCTTTTTCCTTCCTCGAATAACAAGGTTAACTATCAAAAAAATACACATTCAGTTTAACAATTTCTTTACATGTGAATTGCTTTTTTGATATATTGACAGTGGTGAGGAAAAATACTTTCCAACAGGGTGCGCAAGAAATGGAGCTCCAGAAGGTTTACTTTATATGAGTATAAGGAGGGAGCAAGGACAAGGCACACATAGGAATTATTGCTTGCGTGAGAGAGGCAAAGGTCTGTAGATCTGAACACCTCTATGTAGCCCAGAATAGAAATTTTACAGGCTTGATCACCAGCAAGGTCATGATTTTACAGCTCTAGGTACCATACCTTCTGCACAAGGGTGATTCTGTTTGCAGGCATATTCCATATCAATATCTAGAAATAAGTGAGGATTACCCCCTCCCACTGTTTAGGTGAATCATATTTCTAATTTTTTGCATGATGTTCTTGTATGTGAAGATTTGTTTGCTTAAAGCGGGACTTCTTTTGAAATCAAAATCTGTAATCGAGAGATAACTGGGATGAAAACCTTGCTTTTTCTATATATGCTCCGTATTATGATAAATCTTTTACGATTAAGTACATCTTATATTGGAATGGAATTGTAAATTGTTTTTAAACTATTTTAATAGTAAAGCTGCACATCCACGTGCCTTACATTAAAATACTACATTAGATGCTGTACTCCTATGTATGTTTAAATGCAACCTATGTCATTCTTTCATGAAGGTATTAAAAGAAATTGTTTCTCAATTTAATTTGAAAACTGAATTTAAATGCCTTTGTATTTTGCTTTCATCTGTATAGTAAATTTATTATTAGAAAAACTTAAACACAGCACCTTTTGTTTCTCTGAAGGCAGGAAGCTATTAAAATTTTAACAGTTTAGAAAATAGATTCACCTGTAGAAAAATACTGAATTGTTTTACAGAAAGGTACAAACCCTGTTAAAATGAGAGAATTCAAAAAGATCACATTACTGAAAATTTAAAAGTTTAGTGCATAGATTCACTCCTTTTATTAAAGTAGCAAAATAGTCTATTTCATGTCTGGAAAACAAATTAATGTATTTTCCTTGTAAGAAGTTTACCAAAATTTTCCAAGACACAGGTGCTTTAAAAATTAGGGCTTTATATCAGAAGAACATTGAGGTTTACTTTATGGGAATATAATATTTATTGAGCAGTGTCAGTCTGCTAAGGAAATCTTTTATTTTATTTTTGCATCAACAAGGTAATTTTTGTTGGTAAACTGATTAAATTGTTGATAATTAGGGTCAGGCATTTGCAATTTCCTTCTATTTGTTTTATTTCTTTATGCCTATTTAATGCTTATTTTATGTCTACTTTAGCAACATTGGGATGAAATAATGAAATTGAAAGGAAAACAACAAAATAAACATCTTAGGCTTTTAGAGGTAGCTTCCAGTAAGTACATTAAATCACTGCTCATTCATGTTCCATCATATATATTCATGCAGGTAAATTAAATAGATCATAAGGAATTAGAGAATCCTCTCACTTCTTGAAATCATAAGCAATAGGTCTTTTGCTCATTAGATTGTAGGAGTAGAATTGAAAAAAACAGGCAGGGAGTATTTTTGTAGGTCATATGTCCAAGCGGGGCATATTTACAATTCCATTTCAGTATAAGCTGTAGCTTGCCTGCTGGTGCGCTGCCCTGGAGTGAAGGAATTCACAGAAGGGGGATGGGGGCTGTAGACCACTCTGTGCCTGCCAGGTGTTTCCCAAAGAGATGTGGTAGGGGAGCGCTCTGGTCTGAGGCTGTATTGATTGTGCAAGGTTCTTGCATGAGGGTGAGGAATTAATACTATGAAACATCAAAACTACGGAGAACTGCTGTTTTCTACCATTATGAAATAAAACTTTTTATTATATATAAGAAAAATACTACTAATGTTTTGTACCTTCTGTAAGTGGACTACAGGAAGCGCAGTGTGGAAAGGAGTCTGCTACAGGGAATCAACTTGTTAGTACCAAGACAAAACATCTGTGAAGGTCCTT
Source organism: Anarhynchus alexandrinus (assembly GCA_008711295.1). Taxonomy (NCBI): domain Eukaryota; kingdom Metazoa; phylum Chordata; class Aves; order Charadriiformes; family Charadriidae; genus Anarhynchus; species Anarhynchus alexandrinus. Next base: position 4,780,875 of record VUYV01000006.1, on the reverse strand, counting down.
GTGGTATAAATGTTTACATATGAATAGACGTCAATTATTCATTGCTTTTCACTGAGGCTTTGAAGTCTGGTGACAATCACTGTTTTAATTTTTCTTTCCACTCCTGTGTTTTCAGCAGTTATCCTTAACCTTTAATACAATGTGCTGTTTTGCATATTGAAGGAGATTCTTAAGTGGAAGGAAGGCCATGGTTTTACATATTGTAATACCCTTGTCACAGCCTTCTCTTAGACTGTTGGTGAGTGAAGGCTGCACCTCCCAGATGGTTCTTGTTGGTGGACTGTTAAAGCAGGTCTCTGTCAGTAGATGCGAGGCCATTTCCCTGCTTACAGTGAAAGGTTCCTACGGTATGTAAGGAGGAGCTGCTTTGAGACTGGCTCTGCATGTAACCTGCCACAGGCAGCGCGAAGAGGAGTGACTTCCTGTCTTGGACAATAAACTGCCCAGTATTTCTAGAAAGACACATGGGATAACCTGAAAATAATGAAGATCTTGAAGATGAATGAGACCTCCGAATACTGTAAATAGCATTTTTGTAAAGAAATGTGAAAAAAAGGGTAATAGATTAACTTGCAGTACTGTTCAAAACTTACAAATTTAAACTGCCTTTTAATTATAAAACTGCCTTCTATATAAAAACTACATACAACTGTGAAGTACTATTAAATATTGAGAAAAATATAATTAACTTATGTTCTTTAAGACTTCAACTTTAGATTCACCAGTAAGGCTTGGTAGGAAAAAGCAATGCTTGTGACCTTGTGGATATACAGCTGTCCTTGTACAAGCAAAAAAGAGAACAGTTAGGTAAGGTATGCACTCTCAAGTTGGCTGAAGTTTATTAGTAATCTACAAGAACTTGGCTATTTTCTGCCTCACTGCATGCCATTGAGTTAGAAGTAGGAAGATAGCTGTTTTATAATACTGGGAAACATATTCTTTTAAGGATGTTACAGAAACATCCTTATTGCCTAGTAGAGAAACAAGATAGAAATCCTTGACCATCATAGGTGAGGATATGTGCAGGTTTAGAGGCCCATACTTAAAGTAAAGATACTAGGATGACATACATGTCCAACAGGAATGTTCATTGTGAGGAAAAAGAATTTTGGAGATCAAAAGGGTTTTCCAGAGAAAGCTTATTTGCACAGACTGTGGTTTACTGGGGAAAAGAAAGGTCTGTGGGGAAAAAAAAACCCACAAAACAACCAAAACAAAACAAACCCAAAAAAACTCCAAAGAAACAAACAATACAGGCTGTTGTCCATATTCTGTTTATATAGATGCAATAGACATAGACACTTTTGGTCAAAAGGTCATAAGACCTTTGTGGGGCACAACAGTCAGATTGACTGTCCAGCTCATACTTAGCTTCCAAAAGAAGGTACCTATGCTATATGAGTCTGTAAGAGTGGCTTAAAAGTGTGTGCTTCTGTTTCTCCTCTTGTGGAGCAGACCGTGTCTGAGATGTACCTTACAGGAAAGTACTCCTTGCTTCTGCAGTTTAAACCTAGTGCATGAGACTGGACTCAGAATACATGCTTAAACATATCTTAATGAATTTTCCTATTGCTTTTGCTCCAGAGCAATGCCAACCTATTCTCTTCATTTTAAAGGATATCACACAGATGGGCTTGGTTGCAAATGTCAGGTCTGTATTTCTCTGCAAGCTGACAATTTCACTCCAAGCTTTCGGCAGACCTAAATTTCAGAGTCCCCTGTCATGCATGTTAAGCTGCTGGGAATCTATCAGACTGTATTTCTGGGAAAGATGGAGGATATTTAATTGACCCAGATAACTTTCAGATAATTTTCATAAATCTTATTCCTTACTTCTCTTGGTCCATATGTCAGCACTTTCTTCTGTGCTCAAATTTGTATGATGAAAACATAATTCTCAGATTCAAGGAGTTACCTTGGACATAGATATTAATAGTAAACATCTAACAAAATCAAGGGTACAGTTTTAGTCTTAATATTGTGTACAATTATACTTTCTTACTTTTATACCAAGCCTCAACTGAATCATGGAAATTTTAATGTGCTTGTTAAGAAGCTTTTTTGTTGTTTTATAGCCAACAGTAATCTTGCATATAAATCACTGATTAAAAATTTAGAAATCAAACTCTCATATAAAATCACACTGGGTATCTGTTTGTTTATCTGGTAATCAAATTAAATACAATCTAAAGCACCTGGGTGGTGGATTAAAAGTCTAACTATGGGTTCAAAGAATATAGCAATTGTATTTTTATGTAACTTTGTAGATACTTTTTGTAGCATTTTTCTTATTTCCCCACCAGCAGTTTAAAATTCACCTACAATGAGACTATTACCCATCATCAAACAACTTCAATTATTTATTTTTTCATTTATAATTTTCCTTTAATTTGATGGGTGAACTCCTGTGTCTACAGGAAAGTTGGACTTAGCTTTTAAACAGTAACATTTTTAACCTGTGTTGTTTTCCAGAAATGCAAAATTCATGAGCAAGTTCTATAACCTCAATATCTGTCATTATTTGGAAAGATATAGCTCAGTATCTCCCCATTGTCTTGATTAAGATTTCTATGTGTTAATTTTATGTAGATGCTTTCGCTCAAATGATGGAATCTCCCCCCTAATTTTCTGTTTGCTATCAGTTCATGTTCCTCTCAACATAACTCAAATGTATTGATGATACCAAAATAATCATAAGGGTTAAAGTGTTATAAAAGGTTATAAAAGGCTCTCTGAATATCAGTTTTCCAGATCATTAAGGCCGCTAATTATTGATGGTGATTGTCCCATAAAGCACAGACGTAAAAAAACCAGCATCACATTTTGCAACAGCAGTTTCTATTTCTGAGTTCAAGTAAGGTTTCATGAAGTGAAACTCTTGCATTACTACTGTGATTTATTTGTTATACCTGCTTTGCCTTTCACAAACAAATCCCAACATAGTCTGTAACACCTGGAGGTCTTTTTGTGTTTATTGCCAGCAAAAGATGCAGTGCCAAGAAATTGGAGTTCTCATGCAAACGGATTAACTCCGATGCTGTTCATAACCTTAAAATTACCATGTGATGGTGACAGAAATCTGCTTTTATTCTCATTTTTTTTCTTCCAGAAAATGTGCTAGAAATAGTAGGTTTTTCTGGAGGAGCATCACACCATTTTGCATGCTTCATTATTTATCTGAACATTTTATTCTGCTTTCATTCTACCACAGAGTTTTAGTCGCTTCTTTAATCTGATTATTTGAAACGGTTTCTCGTCCTTTAGTATGATATAAATTTAGCTGAAGATTATAGTATTTTTTTCTCTTCTGAATTAATATTCTTCTTCATACTATATAATATCACTGGTTTTGCTAGATATGGTTTGATTAAACAGGCATGGTATTTTGTTACCTATTTACAGCTCTTTTTGCAGAACTTCCTTAATGAAGTATGTGATTCTATATCCAATAGTGCAAACAAAAAGATTTTGATATTTTTCCATGGTTCACGACAAAAATGCTTGCAGAATCTGAAGTTAAGGCTCGCCTTATAGAAGTCAGTTTTATCAGCAGTAGGTTGTGTTCCACTAGTTTACAAGCAGTATTGCTGTAAATTGTCTTGATTTCAACATTATTCAAGTTTAAAAGTCATAATGCTGTCAATATTTATAACTAAGGTAAAATATTCCCATTTTGGGAAATGTGAAGAGGAACAGCTTTATAATTTCTTGCATTATGTCTTTGAAGCCCATTGGAATGGAAATGAAAAACACTGTCTACATTATCCTTCATATTACTTCAGTGCCACAATGTCCTTGCAGCATCGAAGTTACTGGTTCCATTTACTGATATAAACAATATTCATATATCTGGATCTGCTTTACTTTCACAGATAAAATCTCCTCACATGTCTTTCTGTACTGAAACTGAGTGGTGATAAACAGGATGTTACTCAGATCTAGTCTCTTGTTTCCCCCGGTACTGAGACAAATGATGCAGGGCAACGTTAGTTGCTGTTTACATGTTGTTCAAATGATTCTTCTGAAGTTGCTGCTGCTTAAAATCCTTTCAGTGGTTTTAGGACATAACATGTAGACACAGCATTGGCATTCTGCTTCATCAAGTATATAGATGAAGTAGGCCTTGGGACCATATAGCATGTTCCCTGCAGGCTTCATCTGGGTGTACAGAAAAAGAGGTGATGAAAATGGAGACAAAGCACGGTGTTTGAAAGTAGGGGGAGTAGGAATTTTTGGACATCAGAGATCTAAAAATAGTGGTTTTTTTCCTGAAATTTGTATAAGTATTGATAACTAAAGCTGTCATTAAAAGATCATCACTGATAAACCTCTTCTTCCATTTTCTCTACTCTTTAGTCCATCTTTTCTTGGTGATAATGTTCCTGACACTTCTCAGTGGCCTTATTTCTGATTCAAACGGTTCCTCAGCCATGTTTTTCCTATGCTGGTATTTCTGTTTTGCTCAAAAGACCCTGAATTTTATGAAGAGTTCCAGAGGTTTTATGACACTTCAACATGTCATTCTCCACCAAAGTCTGCTAAAGACCAGTTTCTGCCTCAACTATGCATAACTCCAAGTGAAGATGTGGCTCTGAGGTTTAGAACCAGGAAAAAATTTCAGAGTTTGGAATCTTGCATGTTCTCTCATCTCCATTCCAAAGTGGAAAAAATCCCTACGTAGTGCTTCCCTATGGGGTTGTCTCTAGCTTTCTTTTTACATTTTTGATAGTAATTTTTCAGGATCTGACATTTATTTTTGCATCGGAGCTTACATATACACTTAAAATGAAAGAATCTCTCCGGTGCTTTGAGACCTTAAAAGGTTTGAAATCTTGGTTTTTAACTTTGCTTATTCATTCTGGCAAATTGAGCTTCAAAAAGTACACGTTATTGGCATGGAAATTTTCTATCTTAATGGGTTTTTGAGCCCTGTTCTTCAGCGGAATCATCCAATAAGAAGAAAAAATGAAAGTGAATTTAATGTGTGTCTGTTATACAACCATATATACATTCTAAAATGCAAAATACAGAAATGCAACTATGTTCCCCCAAGAAAGATCTATGTAAGCAATGTAAAACTCCTTGACTTTAAGTACGTTTCACCTTAAAAAGAGAGGATGATTTGAAGCCTTTCTTTCCTCTCTTGAAAGCACAAACACAGCTCACAGATGCATTCTGTATGAATTTTAATAGGCCTAGGGCAGAATAGTGAAATCTTTGACAGCGAGTAGTATAATGAAGGAACAAATAACACAGATGAATAAGTTTTTCTTTGGTTGTGGCTTGGAATTGTTTGTGGATTACAGAAAAATGGGAGACAAGTATGCTGACCTTCCTACTTACAAAGTTTTAGTTTTGTAATTCTGTTCAGTTCTATAATTCTGCTTTTCCTTATTTTGTACGTACATGAATCAAAGCTCACCAAAGGCAATCTTGCATAAAGTGACAGCTGTTTGTTTAAATTATCCTAGCCTCGTTGTATTTTCATCTTTCTCTGACAGACATATGTTCGGTTGTTGCAGTAGAAATAGATGCACATATTGTTTGCCATCCTGTAGTAAGTGGGGACTGGACAATACCAGTTGCTCAGACAGTTGTATTATATTTGAGATGTATTTAACAAGTGTTGTTCTTATTTTTTATTTTAATCAATTCAGTGGCACATATATTTGAGTAAACATCTTGACTATTTTGTATTAGAAGATATGATTGATTGATCATAATAACACAAGGGAAATGTCGACAGAATGCATAGCCGCAAGTATGTAACAGGTTAAAACTGGCCTGAGTTTGCTACAAGTATAGCTTGCAGGATATATGAAGGCAGAATCGTTTGTCTCCATTTGGAATTTTAACACGGTTTTAACATGAGAAGAGGTAATAAAAGTCTATAATCTTTTTCACTGTGTTGAAAAACACTTATAGAACTGCACCATCTTACAGAGTTCATTTCTCAAACCAGGATTGAAAATGTGTGTCTTTATTTCTCCTGAGGGACAGGAAAGTGAATATATTTGAAGGACACAAAGGGAATATACAAACTGTTTTTACCCATAGAAAAGAAACATAGGTAGCCTTTCCACCACCAGTCAGAACAGGCACAGGGCAAAAGGACTGAATCTGAGAGGAGAAAGTTCTCAAGTTTTCAAAGTAAGTAGCATAGTTAATCCTTAATACCCAGTCGCTGCTCTGGGTCATTCTTCCTGCTTAGCTCCCAAGTGGTGGTGTTTGTCCAACACACGGTCCCTGTTGCCACTCTCTAATTCTTAGGGTGGGGGTGTTCATGCTTATAAACAAAAATTCCAAGTTATATTAACCCAGAAATACAAAGTTTGAAGGAACTGAGCTCCTAAAGCCTAGTGGAATAAAACATTTTTGCTTAAATCCTCGTCCAACTCACTATTTTACCCTTTTGCCAATATATCTGTTATAGTCTTCTAATGCTTCTGTAATTGTCATTTTGAAGATAAGAACAAATAATGAAAATTGAAAAGCTGACTGAAGCAATGAAATTGAACATATGAAGGGAGGCTTCTTTGATTTCTCCTTGTCCATTCCTTATTTGGAATATTTCCTTGTTGTTCAGGTTTTGGAGCTTGTGGCATCATCGTGTGTTTTGTTGGTTTGATTTTCATTGTGGGTGGTGGTGGTGTTTGTTGGGGTGGTTTTGGTTGGGTTTTTTTTTTCTTTTTCTCTACAAAATGCCTCTAGTTTCTTGATATTCAAAGCAGTTGCCACAATTTTTTTAGATGTAGAACTTGCTATTATTATGGCTTTCTTTGTTGCTTTGCTGTAAAGACTCCTGAATTTGACTTCTTTCTGGGGGCATCAGAAACTAACTGGTATACAACCCAGGCAGCTAATAGTGCCAGTTTCTAAAACATCAGTGTTATGTATGCTACTCTTGCCCTGGGTACAAGGAGTATTTGAACAATGATGATCATCTCTCTTGTTCCATGTAGCTTGGTTAACTATCAGAAATGTTCTAAGAGATTGCCATCTTCATGTATGCAGTTTTTTCATGAGTTTCACAAGGATGACAACTGATGGTTTGGACACCCTTTAAGCCTGTAAAGGATACCTATTTTGCTAATTCTGCTGATGAACCAGATTGCAAAAATAGCCTTGGGAGTTTTTGATGTACTGAGTCCAAGTCAGTACTATTTTTGAATAAATAGATTTTGCCTTTTCATTAAATGTTGTTATAGAATTCTTATGATCAGTTAGATGCAGTTTTGCTTGAGACCAAAAGGCAAAGCAAGTTTACCTCAAATCTTTCATTCTTAATTTAAATAACTTATTAATTTATACTTTGTTTTTTATTAAAATATTTGGAAAAAAGCATATCTTGGTAAACCTTTACGTATTGGAGTTATTTACAGATGCATTCTAGCTATTTGGATTTGTCAGATGTAGGTACAAGTGTTACTGAAGTACTACTGTAACTCAAAATGTATCATCAGTTATTTGGTCTTGCTGGAAATGAGCAGCATTTGCAAATCTTGACTATGTTAACAGCAGCAGGCAAATAATGAAACTGTAGTTCCTGTGGAAAAAAATTTTAGAAATTAATGTTTTTTGAGGAATATGTTAAAATTTCTCAAAAGCAATGTATTTAAGCAACGTATTTAAGTAGAAACATCTGCTATAGTTATGTAAGTTTGAGATATGTATGAAGATGCAAAATGCAATTTGCAGTCAAGGGGTTGCTGCAACATAAAAAGACTGATCGGGGATCAAAAGCTAAACTGATTAGTTATCTGTAAACTGTAGTTAATGAAAGGCGGAATGTTTTGTCTTTGGATGTTAGTCATCCTACATAATTATGAAAACAAAAAAGATTGTGACCATTGGGGAAGGATTGTAGGAACTTGCATTATTCCTGCATTAATGCAAACTGAAACTTTCTTAGTCTATCTGTTGACCAGGATAAAGAGTTTTACATTATGCCAAGTATTGGGATCATAAGGGCATTTGAGCATGTCCTCAGGACTTGTTTCAGGTATTAGAGAGGCTAATTAGAGGATGTTTAAGTTTCAGGGTTCAACACTGTTCTAATTGAAGCCATGGTCAGTTGCAGCGGGAGCAATAGGAGATTTGGTAATGTCGATCGCTCAAATAACCTCTTTTTAAATATTTATTTTCTCCAAAATAATGTTATTAGTGATGAATCAATGTGGTATTAATGTAAATATATGTCCTTACGTAACAAAGTTTCATTCATCAGTGGAATTCCCAAATTTTAGCACATTAACTCTAGCCAGTTTAATGGAATCCTTTAACTTGTCTCATGTTCTGACTGGTGTGCATGCTTCACTATTACATATTTTCTTTATGTTTCAAGTAAGGACTGATTACTATTGTCCAGCTTTTGGATTATTGTGCCCTAATCCTCCAGTTCTAACACTTTACCAAGTAAATGTTATGAAAAATGCCTCCCTCCATTTATTTCTATTTCAACATAGTAATATCAAAATCACTGTAAATCATTCTGAAAAGTCAATGCTATTGTACTTCCTCAAAGGACCGCACATATGTACTTTGTTTTTTTGAATGGCCTGGGTAGAGTTCATAAAGGTAAAAATAAATAAAAGTTACTGCATTAGAACTTTATGTAATAAAGCATCAGTCTTATTGATACGGGCTACCAAGTGACACTTTGGGGGGAGAAGCAAAGTACTTTTCCAAATTGTACCTTAATAATTTTTGTATCTTTCAGTAGGAAAGGAGAATATGGAAATAGCAATGTTTGTCTAAACATCCTTTCGTTTTTGTTATTAACTAGTGTTATAAAACTAAGTGTATACATGATATACTTTTTTGGGTGTCTCCTCAGGTGTTATAGTGAAAAATACCAAGGTATTGTTGTCAAATAAATAAAATCCTGGATGAATGACATACAGCAAAGTCAAATATCTGTACTTTGATTTTGGTAAAATGTTCCTCTTTCTTTTTCCTTCTCCTGTGGCTTCCTATTAGCCTCTAATGCTTTGTTTTGAGTGATCCCATTTCTGGTAGAAGCAGCAGTTCATCAACTTCAAAGGTTACCTGTGCATGAACATATAGGAATTTTTTTTTTTTTCTTTAAAAACAAGAAAACAAGAGTAGGATTGGAGGCGTACTGCTTTTGCATTTCATTTCCAGAAAGGCAAACCAACTTTGATTAGCGTTACAAGCCACGATAAAAAAAAAATGGCACCATGCTCAAAACCTATGCTTTTTTGCTCTGAACTGAGATAACTAAAGAACAATACTGACACTAATGGAAAGAACCCTCTCAGTATGGTGAGAAAGCTCATTACAAAGCAAAGAAAATAAAGAGAACAAGACTAAGGGAAAAATCTGTACAGGATTATAAAGATTTTCAGTGAACAAAAAAAAAATCTAGTTCTGAAAGCTACATTTGAAAGAATGGAACCCTTCTGTACTCAGAAGGCCACAGGTAACTCATTTAAGCACATTTACACCTTTTTATAACCAAAACCAACCACTGAAGATAGGGTTGGAATATCAGGGGAGTTATGTTCCACGTTTCAAAAGTCTGTGTGCGAAGGGAAAACTACTACAAACCCTACAANACCCCCCCCCCCCCCCCCCCCAAACGTGCTTTGCATATAAACTTCAGTTAAGGATTGGGAATGGTGTTCCTTGCCATAAAATATGACATAATATAACTAACAGTTTGTCTATAAAAGATTGAAATTATTTTTTGAAAAAACTTTTATGTGGAAATGATACTTTTAAAAATTTCTTAGAAGAGATGTCAATCCTTGTTTGGTAGCATGATGACTGGTAGTGTGGCTAGTCAAGAGCATGAAAAACTTAAGGAAATACAATGACATAGAGAAGCTCCAAGAAAAAGGCTGGAGACAATGTTATTTTTAGTATCTAATAAACTATCTGCAAAATACGTGCGAATAATCTGTTACATAACATTGCCACAATGTATACACACTAGATTGTCTAGTATATGTTTTCCCCTTGCATGGTGCTCTAGAAATGCTTTGAATGATTGGTACTAATCATTCATCAGTTCAGCAGTCCAGAAGCCGTCATTCATTGGTTAACAACATTTCCTTCATTGTTTCCAACTGAAAAAAAAATTTCTCCCAAGCAATTAGATTTAATTTTCATTTGTTCTTCCCTACTTATGGACCGAAATGTTTCTCATTGCTGTCTAGAGGGAATCCATGAACGTATGTAAAGGAAAGGCTTGAGGGGAGTGGAATAAGGAGTTCTGGGACGTTTGCCCAGTAACATCAGTGCTCAGCAGTTTCTCGTTTCGCTTTATAGTTTCCAATAAGAAAAGATCTTTTCTGAACAGTGAAATGAATATTGTGTATACCTGTCATTTTCCCTGATTTGCTTTATACTCAGTTCTCTTGAATATTTATTGATTCCTATATTACCAGTTTGAGACCCTTTCATGCCTGTTATGTATACCCTCTACAATTTGATTTTCAAAAATCAATATACTGTAACTAAATAGATGTTTCTACTTTCTGCTTACAAAACAAAAGCAGAACCCCAGCAAGGTTACAGTGTAAAATGAGAAAAATACAGAAAAAGTTTCAAGTGCATCCCAATGTGCATCTTTTCTTACATCTTATTTTGAGGTTAACTTAGAGAATTAGCTGTATAATAAGTGCAATACTATAAAGTTGTTAGAATCTCTTTTTTAATCAGGAATTTTAGCTTTCAAAGTTAAAATACTACATACAATTATACTGAGTTCCACCACACACCCCCCACCCCTTCCTGCTTAATTTGTAAGGAAAAATTGGAATGTCAACATTGTTGAAATACTTCTGAAATGAAATTTTTTTGCTATTTTACTTGGTATTTTTAGTGCTACATGCTTGCATGTTGTAAAATAAAACAAAATCATTCATTTGGAATGACTTTTCTCTAAATTTCCACATTTATTCCTACGTAGAGCCTGAGGGAGTTACTCTGGATTCAGTTCTTTTATACTTTTAACCTTGAATGATGGAAGGAAAAAGTAAACTTACCAAATCTGTGGATGACAATGACCTGGAAGGGCGTGCAAACAATTTGGAGGACAAGGTTACAATTTAAATTAACCTCCATAAATTGCAGAAATGATACGAATCACACAGATAACGTTCAGTAAATAGAAGTGTGAAGTACCACATTTGGCAAGGAGAAATGAAAAGCACAAATACAACAGGAGGGAGAATTGAGTAGGCAATGCTAAGTGTAGGCCAGGATGTAGGAATCGGTGAGTCACAAACTGAACACATGTTGAGAATGAATATTGTGTTCAGCTGTATCTTTGAGACATTAGTCCAGAGCCCTGTAAGTAGAGGTTTGAATAACTGGGTTTATTTAGTGAAGAAAACACAAGACAGAAGTAGGCTGTTAATTCTTCCAGAATATTTAAGTGTTTTAATAAAGAAGGAAAATCAAGCATGCCTCATGATGTTCAAGGGTAGGATTAATTTACATTAACAGACTTATAGAATAGTGATTAGTAAAGTCCTTATACGTCAGAGATGATGAGTGTTAGAATAAGTTACTTGGACAAGTTATAGGTTTACTGCCAGTGTGTTTTTAAGAACAGATTAGGTATAATAATGAGAAGATGGACAAATTACCATTTGTATTCCTTTCTAGGCCTTTATCTCTTTTTGTAGAGTTTTGTGATCTTTAAATTTTGGTCTAACAACAAGTTCAGAATGTTCATAATGTATTGTGTGACCCTTTGTTCTATGCATTTGTTTAGTCTTCAGCATTCCTATTTGGAATACTTACAAATTTTATTGATAATTTGATATAACTTTTCTTATTTATGAAGCCTTTCAGCAGTGAGCATTGTTCAGTGTTAAAGCCCTGCACTCAAAATGAGGTTCAGCTCAGCAAAGAATAAAGCCTCATGATTGCCCCACCCAAATCTCCTTATATTATTTGTTCTATTTAATTAATTACAGATAATGAAAGTAAATTATACTAAAGAAATTATCTCTCAGTTGTGACAGGCAGTTGTATTCATTAGTCAGACTTCTGCAGAGGAAAGTGAACACATCTAATCAAAAGAAAATGAAATTTCTTGTTTACTATAAAATCATAAGACTCATTGTTATAAATTTAACTGATTATAAAGGGATATAAAAACTTTCAAATAGTTAAAGAATTAAAACTAGAAACAACCTAGATTATAAATATTCTGAACAAAACTTTTATCCAAGATAGCAGTGAATTTTGTTCAAATCATAAACATTAGTATGATTTCTGAAGACAAATTCTGGTGTTCCCTGCAGCTTAAGATTTTCACTGATTCTTCCATGTACTCAAAAAGCATCAAAGGTGTCTTTTAGATGAATTTGATTAGTAATGGCCTCATAGTATAGAACAACATGTAATTCTGGATTTTCAGAAGAGGTTGAACATTGGCTTTTTCTGTTCTCTGAATTCTTGCAGGGTTAAACTGTGAGTGATCCCACAACAGTAGAATCCTTTTGTTGTGGTGTCTTAAGCTCAGACCTTCAGTGAAGGCTTCTGTGCCCACTGGAAACCATATGGCAAGTGTTCATATAAGAGAGCTTTAAGTAAACTGGATTGGAGAAAGGAAGCTGTCTAGCCACAGTAGCACATGCACTGATGTCCCCTTCAGTGTCTACGGATCCTTTGGCTTGTCTTGAAATACATTACATAGATTTGAATCTTTGCACAGAATGGCTGAGGTTAGCAGAGACACTTGCTCCAAACACCTGCTCAAGCAGGGTCACCTGGGGCAGGTTGTCTGGAGCTGAGTCCAGTCAGGTTTTAAATGTCTTGGAGGATAGAGACTCTACAACCTTCCTGGGCAACCTGTTTTAGCTTTTGACTGCCCTCGCAGTTAAAAAACCATAAATTACAGTTAGATTTAATTTCCTGTGCTTCAGTTTGTGCCCGTTGCCTCCTGTCCTATCACTGAGCACCACTGAGTCTGGCTCTGTCTTATTGTTTTCACCCATCATGTATTTATTACATACTCATAAGACCCACCCACTCTTTAATCGTCTTTGTATGTCTTTGCTGGACTTGCAGTCTGCCATGTCTCTTTTACTGGGGAGCCCAACGTTGGACACGGCATTCCAGGTGTCTCACACAAGTGCTGAGCAGAGGGATCACCTCTCCCTCCCTACACTGGGTAGCAGTGCTCTGCCTACCACGGCCCATGGTGGTGTTCACTGCCCTGGCTGCACGGGCACATTGCTGGCTCACAGTCAGCTTGGTGCCCACCACAACCCCCAGGTCCTTCTCTGCAAAGCTGCTTTCCAGGCAGGCAGCCCCAGCCTGTGCTGGTGCATGGGGCTATTCCTCCCTGCTTTGCACTCCCCTTTGTTGAACCTCATGAGGTTCCTGTTAGCCCGTTTTCCAGCCTGCCAGGGTCCCTCTAAATGGCATCACATCAGTGTGAGTTATCAAACCCACCCCCTGGTTTTGTGTTGCTGCAAAGGAAAAAACCCAAAACACTATGTACTTCCACGTTTTATGTCGTCTTTCCTGTAATTTTTCCTTTCTAATGGCCATCACTGTGACAAAGAGATTATGAAACATAATAACTTACAACTAATTGGATTGACAATTGTTTGTCAGAAAACCTTGAATATTGGGTAGAAATTTTTTTCTGAAATGAAGATACCCATTTCAGAAACATTGATTCATGTAGAAGATTCTCTGCTTTCTTTAAGGTAATGCACGGGTCCTCTCATAACCTGGGTGTGGTGGGGGAAGAATGAACAAAAGGGAAAGGTAGAATTTCTGATAAGGTTAGTGTGTAAATAGTCCTCTTAACTTGGAAATATTAGTGAGGGAATTTGCCATGTAAGAGCCAGTTTTTTATTTTGGTATGCATAAAGGTACCAGATTAAATGCATGAATGGCTATGAGGCAAAAACTGAATTTTTGAGTCAGTTTTAATGTGCCTTTAAAATACTGGAAACTTCAAAAATGGTATCAGCCTTTTTTTTTGGGGGGGGGGGGAGGAAGGGGAAAAAAAAAAGCTTTTATGGACACTGTGGTGGCTCCAAGAGCAAAGTTTTAGGAGACAGTATTTAACTAGTGTGCTTTTTAATGCTGCTTTTTGCTGCAGGCTCAAACTTGTAGGAGTAAACAGATTCTTTTTTTTTTAAGTCAATGCACAAATTCTTTTCTACTGCTTAAAGCAAGGAGTTATGAGACTACACACAGAGATATGTAACTCCAGGAAACTGATTTCAGCTTTTAACCACAGAATTTGTCAGATACTATGGTTGCATATAGGAATATTCAAGCACAATTTTGGTCTAAAACCCTATTATGTTAAGGGTTTTTGTTTGTTTGTTTTGGTTTGTTTGGATTTTTAAGAAACAGCCTCATAGATGTAACTTTTTGAAGGTCCTGAAAGTTGCAAAGGTGATTATTTAAAAGGGAGAGAAAATACCTTTTTCATGGACTTATTTATCAATATGATACAGTATGAAATGTGGAAATAGTAATTATAAAGGTAATTTTAATTAAATTTAGCTCTATCTTCAGACTCACATCTGTTTAATTCCCTAGTGACTTAGATTAAATATGGAGGTAATACTGGCCAGTATTTTATGTACAGCCAAATACAGGCTATGAAGATAAGAATCACTAATGTGTGCTACTGTTAGAGCTGTATTGATAGAAGGGTTAAGTTTCAGTTTTGACTGACATGTTTTATTTCTATGAGTGTTATTGCTTTGTTTTTACTTAGTAGCTTAGGAGGAGATAGCCTGGGTTCTTACCCTATACAGATATATATGCACTGTATACTCTGTTGCTTTTAAGGTAAAGTGTTTCAGACAGTGCAGTCACTAGGATAAAGCTGTATGCAACCTGGACATCTGCTTTCTAACAAAGTATATAACGCTCGCCCAGTAAATTATAAACAAACAAATAAATTTTATTAACTATAATACTGATATGTTTCGAATATACTGTTAATATTTTGAGACTTTCATTTAAGCATGTATCTTTTATGAGTTTTTACATATTACAGATACTTCCACCTGAATGAATGCAGCTAAAACTAGTTGTTCTTTTTATTATTGTTGCTCTTATAAAAGTATTAAGGATTTTTGTGTGTGTACTAGAAGTCTAATAGCACCAAGTAGGCTTTCTTTTATACTCCTGCTACTCTCAGTCTTTCTTTTTGAGCTGAAGCTTCTGAACAGATTGCAGACAAGTGATTGTGTATCACTGAGCAGAGCGGGTGGTGATCATTTTATACCTATTTCTTATGAACTTCTCAGGCTCACTTGGAGACCGATAGCAGTTTTGGACTGATAAGACCTTGCCTTCAGGAATGTGTTCCCAGAGTATT
Organism: Anarhynchus alexandrinus; assembly: GCA_008711295.1. Classification (NCBI taxonomy): domain Eukaryota; kingdom Metazoa; phylum Chordata; class Aves; order Charadriiformes; family Charadriidae; genus Anarhynchus; species Anarhynchus alexandrinus. The sequence goes on along the minus strand of VUYV01000006.1, from coordinate 4,765,538 downwards.
TCTTACACCACCACCACCAAGCCTGGTGGCAATGAATTTCCTTTTGTTTTTTACTGAGTAAACTTAGTTCTAAATGTGGCAGTCTGGTGTGTTAATGATAACATGCAGGTATATTATTACAAGGGCCCTGCAACCAATACAGTAAACCCAGCAGTTGCTCAGGGCCACACAATACAGCATTGCACCATAGCAAGCTCAGCTTTCAAATTTCAACGAATAAAATTCCAGTTTAGGAAAATAAAATAGCTTGTATTTAGCTCAAGCAGCCACTCTCTCTTGATGTTTTTTCCAACCTTCCTTCTTCTTATCTTCTCATTCATGCATATTTTTTAAATTCTGTGTTCTGTTTACCTTTTCTGTCAAATGATTTTTGAAGTTGCTTTATAAAACACAATGGCTCATTTCCAAATATTCCTTACTTTTGAGAATGCCTCCATAATGCTGACAATTTCAAACCTAACAGGCTTCCAGCGTTGAATCAAATCCTGAATGGCATCAAAATCAGCAAGTGGAGGATCAGGAGGAAGAATTAGTGTTTTTTAATTCACCGTAAGGTAGATCTGTAGCATTAGATAGGATGATCGTAAAGAAGTATTTTATAATGTACGGAAGTAGAAAAGACTTGTTCTAGCCTCAAGACTAAACTCAAATGGCAGGCCGGCAAGAAGTAAATATCAAACCAGAATCAACTAAGTAAAAGATAGGGAAAGAAAAGAAATAATTAGATCATTTCAAATATCCTGTACTACCCTTACTTCCTCTTTGTTAATTAAGACAAACCTTTCAGGTGGTACGGTATTGCTTTTTTCACCACATATCATCCATCTATTTCATGCTGTTGTATGTCATTGTAAGGACTAGTTCACCTTTTTTCGAGTATAAAGCAAATATTTCAAGCATTGATGAAAAACACTGAGATAAGATTCTCCAGAATGAGATACACCTTTTTGAAAACAAGTGAATCATAATATTTTCTTTTATACTTGAGTTTGAAGTTCTCAAGCACATAATACAGTCTCTGATATCATGCAATATAACGTGATATTATTAGTGTGAATAATCTTAATTGTGTTTCTGGGGACAATACAATGGACAGTTTAATTCACTCCGAGGAATACTTTCGTGCATCACAGAGATATAAGTAAGGCAAGGAATCGTCCAGCAGTTATTCCAAGTGTAGTAGCCCTTGCTATTTATTTTCAAGCTCAAAGTGAACAGCTTTATGTCTCATACTCAGGAATGGGGGGGAGGGGAGCACTCTATTTTTCCTCTCTATGGCTTTGTCTCCTGGCAGCCATTCAGATTTCACATAAGCATTGTTCATGTGTGCAAACAACAAAAACTGCACCAAGTAGCAATTGGCTGAGAGCAAATCACAAGTTGACCTTCCTCCAGTTCAAACAGTATCAACAACTGCCACACTTTCTTTTGAAGGAATGTTTTTTTGAGGGTTTTAACCCCTGTCTTAAAGTGTATGTATACATCCATACCTGCTTTTCTTTGTCCAGTAGGTCTCTTTCTTAGTCCAACAAACAGCTGGGATACAAGCAGCAAAGTTGACCGAGTCCCACTCCCCCCTTAAGTACAGCGCCAGTCTGCAGCCTTGCTCAAGGGGGTGGTGCGATTCTGCACGGTATTTCGCATGACTAAAGGTGACGCGGAGAAATGCAGCGGTGTTGTAAGCTGCTCATAGACGCGGAACCGTCTGTTTTCAGAGTAGATGTCTGGTGCTTGGCAGTCATAGGAAGCCTCCTATTCACACTGCAGAAAAGCAAATCTTGCTTATTCAGTACTTCCTTGATGAGGGAATGATAAACTTTCCTAAAATTACCACACTGCTAGGTGTCTTAAAACCTGAACCACAATGACTGATATTTTGGTGGGGAGGAAAAGAAAAAAAGATTTGTTGTCACTTTTGTAAGAATGCAGTCTTGACTCTATTGACAATTTTGGAAGGTCACTGTGTCGGAACAAATCTTGCTAGTGCATAAATGCAGTTATTTTGTGTATGTCATGTCTGTTCAATTTCAGTAAGTTCTCTTTCTACTTTTGCAGTGTTTAATGTCCAAACAAATGTTGACAATCAAGAATAGTTACATCTGAGTTGAGTCATAAGTTACATCACCCACTACTGTTATTTTCTGTACATATTCTCTACAGTTGGGTCAAATCCTCCTTTGATGTTCCTGCAAACCTTCAATTTTGGAACATTATTCTTAGGTTTTAATCACTATATTGTAGTTACATGGTTATATTCTGGATATATACTAGTTTACAGATAAATTGCACACATGATTAGTTATTTCAGGAATCACATACAACGTTTATATGTAACCTTACAAATATTTGGCTGATATTAATAAGATGTGGGGAAACTAAGTGTATTTGTTAATATTTATGTTGCAACAAGAACAAAATCTGCTTTGTAAAGACTTGCAGCAACTACTTCTGAGTGTATTCTGAGTCAACTCAAAGCACTTGAGGCTTTCTAGTAATTCTTATTTCAATAACATAAGATCAAAGACTACTGGAGCAAAAATATTTACTGTTGTAAACAAACATCAGTTTGAAAATTTATGCTGGTAGTTTTAAACTTGAAAAGAAACTTTTAAGAAATATTTCTTTTCGTAGTCGTTTGTCTTTTATATAAAGCTTCTGATTTGCTAATACAGTAAAAATGAAATTATATCTATAACTGAACTGTCGTTGCACCTGCCTGGCTTTGGAAAACATAATATTTCAAGTGATCTTAGCCCCTAAACAGTCAGATTACCCAACCACATTCAATCAGACTTTTAAAATAAGGGCTATTGAATTAGCATAATACTGTTTGGCACACATTGGCATGTATATTGAATGATATGCTTTGTAAATTAACTTATCCTTTACATTAATTGGTACTAATTACTGCAGATCTGTTTAATATTAGTGTGTTAATCTGTATATCAGTGACGAACTCTACAGTAAATTCAGAATGTCAGTTGCACATTCAATTCAGAAAGTCAGCTTATAATATAATTTGTAGTTTATATTGTCACTGGAGTGAGACAATATGCAAAAGGCTAGGTATTTATATGAGGCTAATTATCCTCTATGTATGTGTGAGGGTAAAAGGGGGAATGTTCTTTATTCTTCTTGAGTCAAAGGAGTTTGCAAATTTATTAGAATTGGGCTCTTTGTTTCTGGTTTCTGTCTCTTTGAGATTGGCCTACCTCTTAAAGAACTGAAATGTGTGAAAGTATAGCATTTAATTTTAGCACCACAAATACAGATATTCAGTTTGGGCCTATTGCTCTTTTTTCATAAAAATAAACATCTAGTACGTTCTTTTGTTTTTCGGTTTTTTATTCTTCACAAAATTATTTGATGAGTAATTAAAAGAACAGCAAACCCACAGAAAATTAAATTTTTAACGAGTTCAAATCTATGAATTTTTCAACAAGCTTTACCTTAGGAATGTGAAAAGTTGAAAAAACATGGGGAAAATGATTATTTGAGCTTCTCTATCTTTGACTTAGTTTAGGCATGGTATGAATTTTGGGTGGATATATTTGTCAGTTCCTCAGATATTTACCTTTTCTCATACTTTAAAATGAATACTTAAGCAGCGCATACTGAATGCTTACCTTATTTTAAAATGCGTACTTAAGCTACCTTATTTTGTACATTTAGTTAAACTATAAATGTCCTTCAAGCATGAGCATAGAGTAGTAGCACACAGAGCAGAGACAAATGTACCTTGACTGCCTCTCAAGATGAGAACCAGAAGATCAACCACCTCAAGTGTATGTATACCAATGCACACAGCCTGGCGAGCACACAGGAGGACCTGGAGCTCTGTGCCCAGTCAGAAAGTTATGATATCATAGGAGTAACTGAAACATGGTGGGACAACTCATGTGAGTGGAGGATCGCAATGGATGGCTATTGGCTGTTTCGTAAAGACAGGCAGGGAAGAACAGGAGAGGGAGTCACGCTCTGTGTTACGGACAACCTTGAATGTACAGAAGTCAACTATAGTAATCATGGAACCCCTGTCAAATGCCTCTGAGTCAAGATCACAGGGGTTGTCTCTAATGGGAATCTTACAGTAGGCATCTGCCATCGACCTCCAAGCCAAGATGAAAAGGCCAATGAAGTATCATGTGGGCCACTGAAGCAAGCTTCGGGTCAACAGAACCTGTTTCTTATGGGTGACTTCAACTACGCAGACATTTGTTGGAAGAACAATGCAGCAGCTTGCATGTCATCACTCATGTTCCTGGAATGCATATAGGACTGCTTCCTCATACAAATATTAGATGCGCCAACCAGGAACAAGGCACTGCTGGACTTGCTACTCACAAACCAAGAATACCTGCTTTGTAATATCTCGATTAGTGATAGACTTGGCTGCAGTGATCACAATATTGTGGAGTTTGAAATCCTGCTGGGCATGCTGAAGGTTAGTACAAAGACAAAGGATTTAGATTTCAGAAGAGCAGACTTCAGCTTTCTCAGAGCTCAGCTGGGAGGAATTCTGTGGGAAGCTTCCATGGAGGATAAAGCAACTAGCAAGTGCTGGGAGTTTTTCAAGAACGTTCTTCTGGAAGCACAAAAACAGTTCATCCCCTTTAAAAGTAAGGGAAGCAGGCTGAGCAAGAGACCTCCTTGGCTTAACTGCAAGCTTCTGAGTCTGCTCAAAACCAAAAGTGAAGCGTAACAGAGATGGAAAAGTGGACAAATACCCGTTAAGAACTAGAAGGGCATTGCCAGGGCATGCAGAGTTGCAGTTCAAGAAGGAAAAGCTGAGCTCAAATTGAAGCTGGCCAGAGATGTCAAAAACTACATGACAGGGTTCTTCAGGTACATAAACAGCAAGCAGAAACAGAAGGAAAATATTGGCCCACTGTTAAACAGGAGAGGTGAATTAGTCACTGACAACACTGAAAGGGTAGAGGTTCTCAACACTTTCTTCACCTCTGTCTTTACCAGCACTGTTGGGCCCCAGGCCTTGGGAACAAAAACCCAGGTTGATGCAAACACAGACCCACCGCCAGTGAAGGAAGAGTTTGTATAAGAAATATTACAGGAGCTTGACCCCTGCAAATCAATGGGCCCTGACAATATCCACCTGAGGCTGTTAAGAGAGCTGGCTGATGTCATTGTGAGGCCACTATCCATAATCTTTGAGAAGTTGTGGAGCTATGGGGATGTCCCATAAGACTGGGAGGAGGTTAATGTCATCCCCATCTACAAGAAGGGCCTAAAGGAGGATTGAGGAAATTATATCAATCTTACTTCAACCCCTGGGAAAGTTATGGAATGAGTACTCCTGGGGGCTATCACAAGTCACATGAAGCATGTGATTGGGAATAGCCAGCATGGATTCACCAAGGGCAAATTGTGCTTGACAAACCTGATCGTCTTCTACAACAAAGTAACCTTGGTTGATGTGGGGCAAACAGTGGACATTGTCTACCTGGATTTCTCCAAGACTTTTAATACTATTCCCCACAACCTCCTCCCAGAGAAGCTAATGTGTTACAGTCTAGACAAGTGGTCTGTGTGGTGGGTGGGGAACTGGCTGACGGGCTGCACCCAAAGGGTGGTGGTAAATAGCTCTTTTTCAGACTGGCAACCTGTCACAAGTGGGGTCTCCCAGGGATTGATACTGGTCCAATGCTTTTTACTATCTTCGTAAGTGATCTGGGTGATGGGATCAAGTGTACCGTGAGGAAGTTTGATGATGATACCAAACTGAGTGGGGAAGTGGATACTGCGAAAGGGAGAGCCATCCTGCAGGAAGACCTGGATAGGCTGGAAGAGTGGGCTAACAAGAACCTTGTGAAATTCAACAAGGACAAGCGTAAGGTCTTGCACCTGGGAAAACATAATCCAGGAGTGCAGCACAGGTTGGGACCTATCTGGCTGGGGAGCAGCTCTGTGGAAAGGGACCTGGGGGTCCTGGTGGACAACAAGCTCAATATGAGTGAAGAGTGCGCTGCTGGGGCAAAGAAAGCCGACAGGGTGCTGGGTTGCATCAACAAGGGCATCACCAGCACAGATAAAGAAGTCATTATCCCACTCTACTCAGCACTTGTCAGGCCACACCTGGAATACTGTGTTCAGTTTTGGTCGCCGCTATGCGAAAAAAGATGTGGACAGGCTGGAAAGGGTCCGGAGAAGGACCACCAAGATGATCAAAGGACTGGGAAGCCTGCCATAGCCATGAGTAAAGGCTGAGAGAACTGGGTTTGTTCAGCCTTGAGAAAAGAAGGCTTAGGGGAGACCTCATCACCATGCCCCAGTATTTAAAGGGCGGCTACAAAGAAGGTGGAGACTCCCTTTTTACAAGGAGTCACATGGAAAAGACGAGGGGCGATGGGTACAAGTTACTCCAGGGGAGATTCCGAATGGACACAAGAGGAAAATTTTTCACAATGAGAACAATCAGCCATTGGAATAACCTCCCCGGGAAGGCGGTGGATTCCCCATCATTGGACCCTTTTAAGATTCAGCTGGACAGGATGCTGGGCCACCTTGACTAGGCTGTGCTTTTGCCAAGAAAGTTTGGACTAGATGATCCTTGTGGTCCCTTCCAACCTGGTATTCTATGATTCTGTGATACAGTATTCCTTATTTATGTATATTATGTAGTTTTCACTTTATTCAAATGTACCCTGTAGTGAAATTTGAGCACATTCAGAAAGACTTTGTTGGTCTGGAAACAAATAAAATGGTGATAAAATACATACCTTCTATAAAGAGCTTTTAGATGACCACAGATGATTGTATAAAATTTACATTCAGTAGTCCCTTCCCCTCTGTCCGCTCTCCACCCCAAATGATTTGCGAGGAATAAACATTTGAAACTCAGTTTCTAGAGACATCTAACCAGATAGCGCTTGTAATGCAACTGTAAATTATGGCATACAGTGTTCAAGAAATATTAAAATAACAGTTTGAATAATTACATTGTAAGTTGTGCATTCTAATATCTAATTTTCCCACCGTCATCCAAAACCTCATAAAATAAGCTGTTAAACTTAACTGAGACAGGCAACCAAATAACTGTGATAAATTTACATTTACAGCACTGTTGCAAAGACAGTAAATCATGATGCTTAAACCTAGGGACAACCAATAAACATCTATGAAAAATTTGCATTGAAAATTTTAAAGTGCAATCTTTATGGACTGCTTAAAAAAAAAAAAAGTGTTTCTAACATTTCAACCCTTTGTCTGAGCTCTGAAGCTGTGGTTTACTATAATATTAGAAAGCACTGTCCAGACACAATATTGGAAAACAGGACACTATTGGGTTTGATTTATTTTTTTTTTTTATGTACAGGAAAATAATGCATCAGTTACAAAGTTAATATTTTTACGTTAAAGATTTGTTTCCCTTATAAAGCATCTTTGACAAAGCTAGGAAATTTCATTGCATCTTGAAAGTTTTCCGTATTTTTTAGACTGGACTTAGAGGTAATATTTCTTAATTGTTGAGGTCATGTGTGCTCAGTACTTCTGAATGTCTGCCCAGGATTTATTTTACACTAATGTATTCTTGCCTTCTAAGTTGTAAATATATATAAGCACACTGAAAAGTTTCAGACTTAGTATGTCCTATATATTGCAGTTATTTTGTAAGTTATCTAGATATTTAAGATGTAGAAACCCTTTTATCTCTATCTTTCATGTTTTTTCTCCAAATGCAAAGAAAACCTTAACCTGAAGCAAAACAAAAAAATAAAATCTAAAAAGCCATGGCTTGCAAATAACTTTCTTGATAGTGCCTTTCCTCTAAATGAAGGCAGAAAAAAGTTATGAAAATGGCTTGGTATGTTCTTCACTGGGATTTGTGTGGTTGGTGATATAAAATTATTCATGAGTAAGTCACTGGTTTGAAGGCCTGGCCAGATTTTAAAAAGAATCTTTTCCTGCATAAAAGAAAACTATTATGGAAAGTTATAATTTATGTTCCACTAAAAGATTGAAGCTATCTTCTGGGCTAACACACTATATAGAGAAATATTGTAAATCTCTTGGAAAAAGTGGGAGTTTGAGTAAAGCAAATGCAAAACTTAGTATTATATCAGTGAAAAACCGAATCCCCTGAAATGGGGTATCTAATTTGCTTATTTACTTTTACAAATAACTTTATTCATCTGTAAAGCTATTTTATAGGTTAGACACAGTTTTCAGTGTAACCGTATAAAAATAATATATTAAAAATAACAAGAAAGATCTTGTTTGGACAATTTTGCTTAAAAGCAAAATCAATAAAGAAAAGTGAATTGTCAACAATGGCGGGCCATTCATAAATCTTTCTTTTATATATTATTAAGAAACATCACACTGATCGCACACATCTATGATGTCGAAGTTCACTTTATTCAGCTAGAACACAGAATTGCTTTGGTCGGAAAAAGAACACGGCAGTTTTATAAAGTGGTGCTGGTTTTGTCTTCAAGGTTAATTCTAAATTAAGGTTTTGTAGAGGTTTGCTTTTGCGTTTCAAGTCAAGTGTTCTTAGGGCTTTGTGGTGAATGGGAAATCAAATGTTTACCCTTTTTTAATAAATATATTAAAAACATGAAATCTATGCCAGCAGGTTGATAGCTGTATTTGTCCTACTATTTTCCAATAGATGCAGCACCTGAATGAAATGTAGCATACAGAGTAATTATTCATAAGCTCGTTCCTATTGTAGAAGTCTGACCAAATGTCATATTGTGTTTCTTTAAAATAGAAAAATGGATATGTGTTTGCACGTCACCACTTTGAGGCAAGCAGGATGTCAAACTTTTCAAATGTGGCAAGAGCTATGGAATTTAAGTTGTAAATGTGATGAGACGGAAAATCAGGTGTGTCCTATGGTTATAAATGTGGTGTAATTGGGTGTCAGGGCTCTGTCTGTTAATAAGCAGTGGGAGACATAACAAAACAGTATATCTGCACCTTTACTCCAAGGCTGGGTAACTTCTTGTAGGAGAAGCATCATCCTGGTTTAGGTAAAACAAGGACAAATACATGCTGCTACAGTGTCTGCCACAGAAATATGTGGCAGTAGTTTACAGGTTTGTTAAACTAAGCTTTGAGTATATTTGTCATCTTAGTCTTTTTTTTTTTTTTTAACCATTGAAATGCTTCTTATTCTAATGCCATAAGAATGATATCATAATTGGGATGCCAATTATGCCAAATATTGGTATGAGACTGGAAGTAATTGCCAATATATCTACCTGAAAATAGCATCAAAATGCTTAAATACTGCTATATGCATCTGAATTCCTTCATACCTGTACCTGTCTCCCTAGAAACTTTTCTATAGTGAATCTGCATTTTAGAAAAATGCATAGGCCACAGCACTGTCCCACACACAGTTTTATACTGTGATGTTTTTCAACTTTGCAGTCAATAGGCTTCTTCTAAAAATCCTGAAAAGGCGATTAAGAAAAAGTAAGATAATAAATGCAATTTAGCATTCCAAGTATATGAAAATTTCAGAGGTGTCAGCACCACTGAAAAACTCAGGGAGTACGTAAATCAGAGTGGTGTGTAAACCATTGTTTTAGTTGGACAGCTGCACAGTGATTTAAATGAACCTGTCCTTGGCCAAAATCCAAACCAAGGCCAAAAGATTGCAGTTCATTGTTTGGCTTGGTCTAAAATAGCTGGCTGCTACAGAAGGTTAAAACGTGCCTTGGCTGATATATCATACTATTTTAAAGTAAGCCATAGCAATAGGGTATTAAAAATCTAAATGTAGTGCTGTTCTGCTGGTGGCACTACTAATCACCAAGCAGTCACAGACATATAGCTGCAATGATTCAGACTGCCACATAGAGCCTTATTTCAGATTAGAGCACCTTTCTGGATTAACTGTGTTTAGGCTAAATCAGTAATATATTAGATGATATACCTGGCTGAAGAAATATAACAGCAGCATACTTTCAATAATTACTGCTTTTCCTAGAAACCTTGGTTTTTTTCCTGTCTCTCTTCCTAGGAACTTATATTTGATGATTTTATTTTTTTTTCCCCAAAATAGAGGGGTTATACTTGCATTTTCACATATGCTATTGTTTCATAGTTGTCTTTAATACAGCTGTTCAGGTATCTTTTCTGATCGTGTAAAGATTGCTCATTTTTTTTCCTTATCTGGCAATTATTGTCTTCCTGAAGCAAAGGTTGGAAACAATTTAAGGGGAGACACCCCTTCACAGGGTCACTGTGAGTGAGTTCATATACATTATTTGTTCCCCAATACAAAAGTGTTGCCTGAGCCTAATAAAGGTAAAAAAGTGACAGCATTAGATCAGTCTAAAGGCCCATTTAATTCTCTTGTTTCTGACAGTGGCCAGAAGTGGATGTCAAGGGACATGTAAGCGTTTGTGGAGCACAGACTTCCTGAGCCAGAGGTAGTTTTGGTTTATACAGTAACCCTCAGAGGATTTCCCTCCCATTCACAGGCTTCAAGTTAGAGACCAGAGAGGTTAACGTTTTGTGTCCATTGTCTTTTGTGACAAGGCAGTCCACAGATGAACTATACATCATGTGAATTTTGTCTGTTCAGAATTTGCCATCTACTAACATCTTTGCTGTCACCATATTCTTCTATCTAAAGACTTGATGAGCAATCAATCCTGGCCCATTCTCTGCAAGTCATTTGAAATATTACATGGATATAGGAATTATTAGAGAGGGTTATAGGATAACAAATTCTGATGCTCTTTCAGATCTTATCTTTAACCATTACACAGCTCTTGCATTAAGCTATTCCTAATATTCTTTTTATACTGCAAGGAATTCCATTCATGGGTAACTGTCATCTTTTTCTAATAGAAATGTCTCCAATTGACTTGTTCTTTCCATACCATTACACTGCTTTGTAATGTACGTGTGTATGGTAAAGGTACATTAAAAAAATAAAAAAATAATTATTTTTGTAAATTGATCCATAATTACTAGGCTGAAGGGGAAACGTATGGCCAGCTACAAATTAGGATTAATTACATTTAAACGAGTCACAAATTTAGTGTTCTTTGTGCAGGATTATAGTACTCTACTGTGCCCTGTCTTTTTAAAAACAAAAACAGACACAAAAATACTATACAGTTACAAAACCCCAATGATGATTATGAAATTTTTATTTACTACTGATAAGTGAAATATGAATAGTCTACAGTCTTCGTAGACTGTAGTTACTAATTCTGAAGCGTTATTAGGTTATTACGCTGACCTTGAAGACACCAGGTGTTTCTATCAAAAAGAGAAGAGAGGATCATTGTAAGAGCTAGAAAGGAGCAAAATACATTTGTCAATAATAGAACTGTAGTTACAGGATTTTTTTCATGAAATAAATAGCAAGTAGTGTTAAAGGTCTGTAAGTTTTCTCAGGAACAGTGTAGCTAATCCCCTAATCTATGGTGTTTGCATGTAAAAAGTTAATTTAACTCGACTATATTTTCTTCCACTGGCATTTAAGAATAATATTCTACCTTCTCTCCAGACAGCAGTGTGTCTGACACATCTTCCCTCAGTGAGAAAGCACATATCCTTTCAGCTTGGTTCTGAAAGTTTGTTGACCTTGTTTCCTATCTAACATGGCAGAAGCTTCCGATCATGGCTGCAGCTGCTGATTTTCTAGATCCACAAATTATGTATGTTGTGTCTTGTTTGATCTTTTTGTATAAAGCTAGTCAGATAATTGATCTTTTTGGCTTGATGAGCTGAGGAAGACTAATAATGAAACACAAACCAGAAAAAAATACTTTGTGGTAATGTGAAATATTTATTTGAAACACAACAGCTTGTGTTTCATTTTCAGGACCTTTATTTTTTTAAACCACTTTAAATGTGAGTTATTTCTTGAGGTCAGTATGATTTGGAATGAAAATCAAACTTATGAACAAGACCTGTAGGGGCCTATAATTATATATGTATAAGTATATATAGAAAATAAATGTTTTGAGCAAAATTGACTTAATTTTGCAAAGTGAATTATTCCTAAACCTGACGGTTTAGTTAATTTGCTATTTCATCAAAATTGTGCCACTTCCTGTTTTTTTGAACATTGCATCAGGGGCTTCTGTGGAGCCCAGATATTTAGTATTCAAACTTGTCTCTCTCTGCGGCATTTAAAGCTAGTGGCTGAGACGCTCTCCTAGAGAGCGAGATGTGAATCTGATGTTTTGTGTCCTACACTACCCCTGCCTGAGTATGGGTGCACCTGTAGCCAGTCTGAAGTAAAGGGAGTTTCACCATTCATGCTAATGGGGTCAGAAATTCATCATGTGCACTTAGCACCAGGAGAAGTAAAAGTGAAGTCCTTGAGGACATACCTCATGGCTACACCTGAAGCAGATGTCTAATTTTCTCCTTATTATGTTGTTTTCATGCTATTAACTGATCCACTCAAAGGAGCTGAAAAAACTTGGCCTCATGCCCTGAATTCTTGTCAGCAGCTTTCAAGCTTTTGTGTTTTATCTGGCAAACCTAAATCTTTATTGATTTTTTTATTTAATCACATTTCCTAGAGAAAGCATGGTGAATAAGCCACTAGACTAAGGCTTAAGAAATTTCAGCTTAAGCCTTTTTTCACCAGTTTTTCTCTAAGTCATTTAGGTTTTAGTACCTCAGTTACTCAAATGGAATAGATAACGCTTCACAGTTTACAGGATGCTTGTGAGGGTAATTTCATTAAAGATTTAAAAACTGATACTACACTAAAAAGCCATCTGACTACAATTTCCTACCATGCAAAATTGGTGGGAAAAGAATGGGTTTTGCCATACTGGTTTCAAAGTCCCTTGTTAACTTCTCTGAAATAAAACTTATCGTAACAGAGACAGTGCATAGTCCGCTTGACATAATTCTTGCATATTGACATTTTTGTGGTGTTTGAGCAAAGTCCTTGAAAATGGCAAGGTTCAAGCCCTGATGAATAGTGTGGCTTTGTAAACAGGAAATTAGGACAACATGTGTGGTGAAGAACATTTTTCACATGAGATAAGATCTCATTAACTATTTGACTCTTTTCCTACCGTATGTTAGTGTTACATTATTTTCCCAGTCTCTTGTGTTTTTTGGAAGTCCTTTTAACAGCGGAATGAGGCAATACACAGTATTTTTCTATCTGTTTATATCTATTACTTGTGCTCTGAATTTTGTGGTAGTTCTTGTGTTCCAGACTTATCTCGTTCTTTGGACAAAACAAGCAATCAAAAAAGAACCACCAAAAGACCCACAAAAAAACCCAAACCAAAACACAAACCCAAAACTCAACACGTGAATTATGTGCATTTAGTCTTCCTGTTCTTTCCTGGGGTAAATGTGCGAATTGCATTGTACTCCAGTGTTCACCTGCTGTAGGTGAACCTGCTGTGGCAGGGGGGTTGGATTAGATGATCTCCAGAGGTCCCTTCCAACCCTGACCATTCTGTGAATTCTGTAGAGCCAGAGGGCCACATTCAGTAGACTTCTAACTGTAACTAAAAGCTTATAGCATATGTAATTTCCATTTATATCATAATTTATAAACCTGCTGGAATTTATAATCATCTTAAGGTGCTATTTTCTTTATTTTTAATTAAGCCACTATTTATTCTTGGTCCCTGCTTAATAGTTTGGGTTGTTTTTTTTTTTTTAAATTTAACCATAATAGCTACCAGACATGTCAGACACAAAAGAAATATATAAAATACTGGGGGAAAAGTACATATGCTGCCTCTAGCAAGAAGGGTTCTAAAACCGAAAATGTCCCTATTATAACTGCAGTCATTAAGCCATGACAAATTTATGAACATTATACAATCAACTTGGAACTAAACTAAAATATAAAAGAAATTTAAAACAACAGCAACAAAAAGCAGGCAAAAAGTGTTTCTATTAACAGCAATAAATAGGCTTTTAGCATATCCTGAGTTTTGAGTGCCAAGTGGAAAACCAAAACCAGCAAAATTTCGATACAGGATCATGTGATGGTTATTAGCTATAGGTCCATCTGGTCCTTTAGTTTCCAGTTTCAGCCTTGCCCACGGGTCCAAAGGAAACAGTATTTTCCTATTTCATCCTAGCTGAACCATTTATAGAGTCCTTCATTTGGGAATGTCCCTGAAATGGCACTGGAAAGGTCAATACCTAGTCATCACATAGTATTATTGAGGCTATTAAGTACTGTGATAACGAGTCCTCTGGCTGTTGAGTGTTTAAAATGGTTCAGTGACTGGAAATGAACAGAGAAGAATTATCAAACTCATAGTATATTGACAACAACCCAGACTATTTGATATTCCTTAAAGCTCTGGGACTTACTTAAGTATACTCATAAGATGACCTGATCTACTATCTTGCTCATCTGTATTACACACAAAAAGCAGCGCACAGCTTTCTTCCTAAATGAAATAGGAGAAAATGATATTGTTAGCAGAAATTCAGAATGTGCAAGGATACCACAAACTAAGCAAGTGATAGATGTAAGCATTTTGACACAGAATGAATGAATAATAGATAATAAGGTAGTTCATTATGGAAACCACCTGTTTCTACCTTGCTTGATCTCAAGTATGGAATTTTAAGATAAATTCCTATCTTCCAAGACCACCTGTCCGTAGAGATCAATGTTTTCCAATACCAGAGTAGTTGTTAATACAATATTTTACTGTAATTGAAATAGCTGTTGGTTGTTCCCCAATAAGAATCACTCAAAACTCTGAAAAAAAAATAGTAAAAAGAATGTCACATCTTCATTACTTTTAAATTTTTGCTTCTCCAAGCAATTAATCAATTATCCCTTAGTGAGGGTAATATGCATGGCTTAAACGCTAAGAAGAAATTCTGTACTAAACAGGTTTGTTCCTTCAGGAACTTGGTCTTCAAATTTTTTTTTGTGTAGGGAAATACAGGTTTGTAGTTTACATTCTATTAAAGTTACCTCATATTCCAATTGTATTTGTTTTAATTTGTTTGTTATTCAAACAAATGAGGTTATTCTACTTGAAAGATTTGTGTCTTTACTGATTATTTGATTAGGGTGGAAGTACATTAAAGATGAATGTTGGAAGAAGGAAAAGTGATACATACTGGATGGCTTGGTTAAGTAAATTTTAGAAAACTTTCAAACAAGATAAATAATACATTGTGATTACCTTAAAATAGCATAAATACGAAGTCTGCAAAAAGAGCCCAAGGCAAGCTATTACAGGGTGGTCACCAGCAGGGCCATGCTGTTCTCTACTGCAAGTGCGTAATGTAGCTTTGCCTCTGTGCCTGGTCTGTCTATCTGGAGATTTTCTCAGCAGACACTACAAAATTCCTCTTGATTCTTGTATGGCCACAATGAACACAAATGGGAACTGTTTAGGTATGGAAGGGCAGAAGAGACTGCAGGCTCTGTTTTTAGCTTTGGAAGAGAAATATAAAGAAAGCAAGAATATGATGAAAAAGGTAGAGGAAAAATCACTGGTTTGGTGGGGGAAGCACAAACAAAAAAAAGGCAAAACAGAAGATATTGGTGTCTGGCTCTTATGGTGAAGTACGGACCTAAAAAGTCTTCAGTTCTCAGCATGTTTTCCCTTCAGGGACAGAGGGACAAGGCTAGTTCTGCTCGAGTTAGGTCTCAAGAAGGGGCCTGGGAAGTGCTGCAGGCACCCGTCAGACTGGGATTCTTACCTCAGTTACTTACTATCACTTCTCTGCCACTTCAGGAGCTGACTGAGCCATGAAACTACCTACACAGTGTGACTGGAAGCTGCCTGACTTACCAGCAAGGGAAAATACAAGTTAGGGCATGTTGCACTCTATGCAGTGCTTTGCAGACGGCGTATGAAATACATCATGGGCTGAAATATAGTTTTTCTCATCTGACGCCAATAAGGAGTGGAATGGACTTATATGTTATGATAGACAGCTAAGGCACTAATGTTGTCAAAAGACAGTCTGAAGATATGTCTTTATACTGGTTTTATACTGCTGTTGTATATAAAAATCAAATAATTTCTGTGGACAAAAAGATATCAATTAAGCATTTTTAATGCAATGAATTTAAAGTAAACCAAAAGCAACGATCAAGCAGAGAAAAAAATGACATAGGTGTGGAGAATAAGTAAATATAATATTAACATGAAGGCTAAATGTTCCCCATAGACATAATGTTAGTTCTTGTCTTGCTTTCTGTTCATAAATATGAAGTGAAGCTGTTTGATAGTGATATGATTCTTACTTAAGACTAAGCTACAGATTTGACCAGCAAAGATACAGAACATTTTTTCCCCCTCATAGCTGTATTTGACTTTCTCCCCATAAATTCTTTGCCGTATTTTGCCCTAACCAAGGGGTAAGGGAGAAATACACAATATTCTTCCTGAAAAACAGAATGTAGCGAAACATTGTTGGCTCAGACACACATGCAAAGGCTTCAAATATCAAGTTAGAAATTTATTTTGGACTACCTGAACACACGATACACGATAACAGAAATAGTTTTCTTCCTCTCTTTTCTCTGAGCCCTTCCTCAGCTGAGTGCTTGGAAGAAGAAGACAGCATTTTGATTATCACATAACAATAGTTTGTATTGGCATAAGCTGTATTTGAAGTGCATTGTTTATTTTGTTTAATTTGTGTTAAACTGAATATTAACAGTGAAGTTAATTTTCTTGCTAAAGGATAGCCCAGTTTTTAATTTCTCACTTTCTCTTGACTAACATGTTACAATAACTATCAAATGCCAAAAAGAATAGTGACCGAGGTTAAGACTTCCAGGGGTATCACATGGCCAGTCTTGCTCCAGAATAACAAGGCATGTTTTCACCATTTTTTTTTTCCTTATTGCTTTTCTTATTTGCTGGGCAAAATGGAATGCAATGGCCAAAAGTCCATGTAAGCAGCTTCCAAACACGAGAGTCTTCACAGCAAAACCTTCCTATTTCAAGTGAGAGCTATTCTAATCTGTGAAGACTTACCTGTATTAAACTGATTTCTACGACAATGTTGAAGTACTCTGTAGCATTCTATGACATTGTGACGTATGCATTAACTAGAATTCTTTAATTAAATTAAAATACATATATGTGCCTATGTTTTTAAGAATGCTTCAATTGTTCAGTGTCAATTCAGTTGTTTTAAACAATCCCTTTAAGAGCTGTCTCAAATGCAGTTTTAGCAATCTCAGTGTAAAACCTCACTGCACCGACCTATCACAGATTATGTGGAAGTTATTTCATGTGACATATGGGAGGTCATTTGTGCAGATTCATAAGTTTTGTTGTACTTCATGTTTTTAAACAAACAGTGCTTTTATAAACTTATCAAGTAAACAAATTCGTCTGCATATAAGGCATTAATGTACTGCTTGTTTTTAGAAATATTTGTAAGCATAAAATTATTGTTCTGATTTCTTCAAATGTAATTTTTATTATAAGTTCATTTAGTATTACTGTTTTTAAAAATACTCATTTGCCAATTGACTTCCTATAGTAAGACAGTTATAGGCATGTGGATTGAGCAAATACAATTAGATGAGAGACTTTTGCAAAAAAGGGTAAGGAATGTTCTTATAAGGGAACACAACTGTTTGCATGTGAAGTTAAATTCTGAGAGAATGAGTTTTTAGGGATTTTGGGGGTTTTGAGGAATATAGAACAGAATATATATAGAGCACAGAAAAGTGGATGCAGTCTTAAAAATGTTACAAAGATTGGTCAACATTTTTCTTTAGAAAAATACTTCACATATCATTTCTCTAATCCATTATTTGAGTGTCTGTTGACAAAAATCTCATTCTATTTACTAATCTCAGTGCCAGCAAAGTTAGTTTCAACACCTGTACGTTTCATGCAATATGTAACAAATATAAACATTCACAGGCATTCATTCCCTATATGATATTTATGAACATGTAAGTCTGTCTATTAGGAGCATAGAAGTGTCATATAGGTTGCATTGCACAGCAGTGTTTGAATATTATAGTTATACTTGTCACATATGGTCTTAACCTGTTCTCCATTTATGATTTTAAACAATTGCTTAAATATTGGAAGGAGCTGTGTGATAAAATTTCAGAGCACTCAGACCTGGTGCTTTGTTTGGGCTCTGTTTTTGAGCTCAAGTGTTACTACTGCTTCTTCCATTTAGAAATTTCATTTTTACCAAAGTTAAATGGAAGCTGTGGTTGGATGTACGAGGGTAAATTACTTTGCTTTTGCAAATGTTATCAGCTGTTAGTAGCAATTAGCTTACAGAGTTGGGTTTTTTTTTAAATGCCTAACTAGCAAGGTGATATATTGTGTGTTAACGGAAGGGAAATTTTAAACGAATGTAGGTCATCTTTGAACAAAATTAGCATTCAACAAAATATGCCTGTTATAATGTCTCAGCTTTAGGAAGCTAAGCCTATAGACTTTAAAACATGGTAAGATGCTGCCCTCTTCTGCTTATTCCAATTTTTCTCTACAGTGTCCGCAGTGCCTCTGAGCAATCTTAATTCTATGTGATAGACA
Source organism: Anarhynchus alexandrinus (assembly GCA_008711295.1). NCBI lineage: Eukaryota > Metazoa > Chordata > Aves > Charadriiformes > Charadriidae > Anarhynchus > Anarhynchus alexandrinus. The sequence continues at coordinate 4,747,056 of VUYV01000006.1, read as the reverse complement.
CTATGATAAACCTTCTGTTAAAAAAAAATAATTTGCTAGGACGCTTCAAGTAAGCATATACTTAATATTGACACTGTATGTAGGAAAAGTACATAGGTATTTTAGCAGAAGTATCTGGTATAATTGATGCATTCTTTTCATTAGGTTAAATAAAGTAAAAATCCTGTTTCTCAACTCTCTTATAAATGTACTATGGAGGAATTAAGGGATACAGCTGGACTTTAACCTGTATAAGGAAACTCATCTGTTTGATAATGAATTTACCCGTTATCCATTGTGTCCTCCTGACAAACCTGTCAATTGCAAAGCAGTACAGATCTACAGAACACTGGCAAAGAATGGAGCAGTGTTATTTTATTATATGTTGTAGCTTCTCTGGGTGTGGACATGCTGCTTTCATTCATAACATTAGTAGTGAGTTCTAAGGATCTAGACTTTTTTTTTTTCTTCATTGAGAGAGAGAGAGAGCAAACTACTTTGATTTCCAGAGGAGAAATAATAGCTTTACGGCTTATAACTGCCCTTTAGCAAAAGGGTATTCTTAATAGAAATGTGCTTGCGTACTTAGTTCAACTCTTCTGTAGACAATATATCAGGTGTTGAAAATTATGGGAATGAAGGCAAAAGAAGTGGTGAAATAAATTCATTTTTTTTACTTTGTCTCTGCATTACAAATACGGGAATTTGAATTTCTTACCAGTTCTCCAATTTAAATATAACTCTGATGAGGATTTCTGTTGACTATGATATAATGGACAGAGAAATATAGCACATCATGAAAGTGCATTTTGATGCATTTCAGTTGTTAGAAACACCTTTTTTTAGAGGAAAACCTTTTCAGAACAAACCTCAAAATAAAAATCTGATGTTGGGCAAGACTATTTCGCTACCTACCTTCAGAGATGCTTCATGCTGCAAAAATTAGAATGCTTTCCCAGGAGACAAAAGGAGACTTTATTATATTTTTGCTATTGTTTATCTGGTTGCATTGTTTTCACTTTAACCGTACATCTAACTAAACTTATGAGAAAGCAGTTACTGCAGAAAATAATCAAACAACTTGTTTAAATCCCTCTTTAAATCTAGCACCGTGTTTTGTTCTGCAGTACTTTCAACAAAGCAGTTATGATTCACGATTCAGTCAGTGTGGCTTTTTGTAAACATAGTCGTTCCACATATTCTGTGACATTTCTGTAATGAATCATCAGGCATGAAAAATGTACGTTGTCAGAGGCTAACACTAGGAGAAGTCACTGAAGTAACAGGTTACTATTGTGATTGCCATAAAATAGAGCTGGTTAAAGATGACTCTGTGATTCAGTATATATGCTGACAGGTACATATATTATCATACGTTATTTCCAGGATGTTGATTCATTAACCTGTTGAAATCCATAGGAAGTGTAGCACTTACGGCTTCATTGAAATTTAATTATAAAACATTTGCTCAGTGACTATTAATGTAATAGCAATGCTTCTCCGACTAGTACTATACTAAGTATATCTGTCCCAGTTTTCAACATCACTTAATACTTGACACAACCTCAATTTTAAATTAAGTACTCCCTTCCAGGCTAACAAAAGCCTTTTGGCAGCTGTAGCTGCCAGGACTGAATTGCAAGCAAGTATGAGAGAGGTGGTAAAGGACAGGTGCTTACAATGATGAAATTCTTCTTTTGTGAAAGAATGAAAATTTACAACTTGTTTGCACAGTACTGAAATATTGCATTTTCATATCTATGATTTAATGAGCAATTACCTTGAAAACAACTGATTTTTGGGTGGTGTGTTTGCTATTCCAATAAACATGCTTTAAATGGTCAATTTACAATCAGCTTAGTTGGACTTAAGTATAATTTTGAGTTGTGAAATCGTGTTCTGCCATTAAGGAAAAACTGATGTTGTTGCTGTTCTTATCTCAACAAAAGGAGGAAATACTTTCCACTTAATCCTGTGGCTTCATCCTTGGAAATGACAGACCAAGGTAGAGATTGATACAGCTGATGATGGGCTGGAAGGAAAAAGTAGTGCTATCAACAGATAAGAGTTCTATTTCCTAATTGTTGCTAACTTCGCCTGAATTGCTCACAACATAGATTTTTCACAGCCTATATATAAAAAAGTAACATTTTAAAAAAATGGTTCTTCCTCTGAGTTGAATGAGCAGTGATTTATTGCACTCTGGTTATACATTGCCCTTGTGAATCAAGAGTAATGGTGTCGATACGTACCTACACAAACAGTGAGGAGGAGACAAAGTATGGAGTCAGAACAGAAACAGGCATCAAGGAACAAATGGTGTGAAACATTCTCTGGTCTCTACTTATGTAGGAAGGAAAGTGGGGAAAAAGAAAAGGGCTTTTCAGAATATTTTAGTGGCTGCTGACAACTTCTTTGCAGAGTAATTTGATGCTTTTTACAGTTCTCCAGATGCTGCTATCTAATAAAGTCAGTATGACTAGTGAAAATACCACAGTAGAAGAGTATTTATTCATAGATAACAAGAAGCACAGTTCTAGGAGTGGTGGTTCTTTTTGCCCAAATTTATTGTACTACATATTATCTATTATAATTTAATGTATTAAAAAGGGAGATAAGTGTTAAAGCTAGTGTAATATCAAAACAAAAGTACAAAATCAAAAAATGCCTTCTTGGTTTAGTGGTCAGCTGTTAATCCTATGATAATGGTTACAAACAATTCCTTTAGTGACCTTAAATACTTTGAAGGAGGGGAAATAGGTGCTTTGAATACTGTAGCACATTTGTTTCCTGTTGTGGGTTATGTGCAGGACAGTGCCTGACGGAGATGCTTTGTATTGCCCATTCCATTGAGCATTCTCCCACCACAGTAACTGATAGTCTTTCTACAGGTAAGCTATACCAGTACAAAATAAGATGTGGTTGCTAAAATCTAGAGGATGTTGGAAATCGTATTCAAGGTTGGAGGCACTATTCAAGCTGTGAATTCTGTCGCAGAAATTTAAAAAATATTCTGCTTTTTTTTTTCTATAGCCAAAGAAAAAATTCCTTACTGAAATGTGACCTCCTATGTGGTTTTGCATGTTAATCAAGCAGTTCATTATCCCTTCTTCCTTTAGCTTTGGTCTCGGGACTTTTATTCATGACCCATATAATGTTACTAAGATGTATTCCAGTAAAATTGATGCCATGTTTGTGTTTGGAATGTAAGAAATATAGTCTGTGTTCTAGTAATGATGGGTTGAAATGGAAAGGTCTCTTGGGATACTAGAAATCCATCAAGAGATGGAAATACTACTTTGATGGTGTTGGATTCCTGTAATGCAAGAAAGGTAATATGAGCAGAGCATGTACAATGATGACTAAACTTGGTGATGATTTTTCTTGTGGGTATATGCTACTGACAATGCAGGTGCATCTTAAACTTATATGCAGATATATAATACATTAACTTTTTATTATTTAAGTAACTTGATGAAGTAGGATACTGGATTTAGATACTAGGAAGCTGAGATATAAACTAGCTAAATTAGCAAGAAGATGAATTTAAATAATGCTGCTTTAATTGTAGCTGAAGTAGAACAGTAGCAAGAATAAAAAATATGAAATTTGAAAATATAAAAGGCCATATTTCATTTGTCTGACAAGCTTATGAAGTTTCAGAAATGTAGTAAAATATGCACTATTAAAGTTGTGTTTACAGATGCTTCAGATCCTGAAGTCTAGTTCTAGACCAACAAACCTTTGTTAAACTTGGAACTTTTGTGCTTATCAGCAGTATTACAGGACTGGACAAATGAATTTCTGAGTTTCAGTCTTGATAGTGGGCCAGCTTGTGGACTACTGCTCATAGTCCACTGGTATTCTGGAGATATGAATTTGTGGAATTGCTGCTTTTACTGGGATTTCACTGTTTGCTCAGAAGTTCTCAGATAGGGAAAACTATTAAAAAAAGACAACTGAGAACTTGATTGTATGTTACTCTTGGGGAAAAATACTATTGCATATAGCTATTACAAACTTCCCATTCAAAGAGGAATGTTCCACAGCAATTAAGGGACTGACTGAATAGATACAGATGAGGACAAATCCCTTCAGTATTTATTGTGAAGCAGAAAATACCATAATTGGCAAGTATATCAGGGTAAATAGTTGTGATCAGTTTTTGCATATAGAGTTGACAAAAAGGTGGCTCCAGAGGAATGTAATGGGATTGATAGAACAATCCTTGTTTATTAGCATGGAAATCTAACTGACTTTTTTAAAATCTGTAAGTTAAAAAACTGAAAGATGTCCTGATATAAAAGGGATGAAATAACAAGTAGATTGCTTATAGGTTTAGATAGGTACTCAACATATGACAAAGTGATGTAAGTCTTTTAATGTATTTTACAATGCAGCAATAATGAAAAAGTAATAAAAACTCAGATTTTCTCTGTCTGCAGAGGCAGCTTAGGCAGGCAGAAGAGGTTTTATCTTTCTCCTGCTGTGACACACAGTGACTTTGTACACCCCGAGCTCTCAGCTGAGCCCTTTCCTTTTCAGGTTGCAGCCAGGGATCCCAAGGATTGCCACTGCTGGGAAACTTTCCTGCCCTTGCTGGGTGGGCAGCATTTAATAACACTACTGCCTTCACTAAAACCAAGTGCCAGCTTGTGTTTTGAAATGATAGACATTAGATAAATAGGCTATCAATTTAGAGTGTACTTCCGTAAATAGCTTCAAACATGCCTAAGCTGTTTACGTTTGTGGTTTTGACCACAATTTTGTGGCCACAATTTCATTTCTGTATGCAGTTTAGAAAATAGCTGTGTATGGGATTTGGCCTGAAGCTCACCCAGCCCGCTGGGGAATGTGGGATGGTCAGATACAACCTGGTGTCAGCCTCTCCAAGGCTACCTTTTGGGACAGCTCTCATTTAAAAAGAAGGCAGCTCTACTGCAGAAGCCAGCTCAGAATTTCTGCAAGGTTTTGCACATACTGAGAAGGCAATAGGTCTAGTCAATGAGGATTGTGGATAACGCATATTATACTCTTAAGATCTGTCTTAGTCGATAAGGTAGTTATGGGGAAATACTACATTATATGAAGATATTCAGATATTGCAGTAAGGACATCTATATAAATACTTAGATAAACAAAATCTACAAGTTTGTGAAGGCAATGGCCCAAATTTGGCAAAGCATGTGAACGATATAACAGCAAGCATAAAAGTAATCCCAGTATTGGTTAGTGAAGTTATTAAAATGTTTACCTTAAGCATACCTGTAATTTACCATTTCTTAATCTTTAAAAATGCACACTTCTGAGGACTATCCAGTGATGAAGTGTACCTCAGTAGCATCACCGTTTTTCTTTCCCAGACACCTCAGGAAAATTACCATCTTGGTGGAATAGATCTGTAAAAGACTGGTAGAAGTAATTTGAGGAGTGAATGATAAAACCGCTCAGCTGTGAGTTCAGTGAATTAAACTGGTTGATAATGTTGGAGTAGCACTTAGAATCACAACTGAAAACAAGACGTTGTTCTGGCATTAAGACTGATAGAAATAGAACATCCCAACCACCTGTTTCCTTGTCGATGAGGCTCATAATGGTGACTTGTTGGCTTCTGGAATTAAGTTCAGGGATGAAATGTTTAATAAAAGTAAATCACCAGTATTTTGAATGATTATACTGTCTGCAAGTGTCTATTGAGATATTGCTGTCTTTTCCAAGACCTCTAATGGAAGTAAATAAAATGTGTCAGTACAGTTTATGCCTGTGGCTACGTCATACTATGAACACTCAAGGGATGTTTCAGGACATAATCACAGAAAACATGCAGCACTTGCCAAAGCAGTGCTAACAGTCTGTCAGAGAATGTGCACCTCCCAAGTATATTGGTGAGAGTAAGAAGAGGCTAATATTTGGGAGTAATGAAAAACACAATAGTTTTAATAGGCATGTTGAGGTTTAATAACTTTGGGACTTTACCACATATAGAGTATTTTTTTAATTGCTGTTTTTGGTTATTTTTGCTATGGTCATATACATCACTGTATATTTACCATGCAAAGCAGAACAATTGCTTACATTGGTAAAACTTAAGAGAAGCTAAAATACTTGCAAATAAGAAAATTGTTTATCTTATTCTAAGTAAATATAAAGGGTTAGCTATCTCAATATTTCCTTGAACTACTTACTGTACAAAAGACTGTTGCATATAGATGTACATACGAATATCCTTTAAAGGTAGAGCAAATGTGTATATTTTCCTTTCATTTGGAGATTCAGTCAATTGACTGGTAATTTAATCTTAATTTTAAACCTGTTAGTGTGAAATACTTCATTTCTTACTAAAATCGTGAGTCACAATGACACCAACCTGTCTAGACTCTCCCTTCCCCCATGAGTGCTTGTGCATACTCTCTGTTGGTGAAAATGTAACAAGCAGATTTAATTCAGTACGCAACACATGTTAAGCTATAGAAGAGCTACAAACATCAGGTAAGTTTTGTGATGAATATGCCAACTTTGTTGCTTCAAATAAAAGCATTTATATGAATGCTTTTGTGAAAAGTTTGTCGTAGTTACCTCTATGTATTAACATTAGCTCCATATATTAACATCTCTATTTCAAATAAATCCAAATTGTAGCTTTACATTTTTGAGATGGGCTTTGAAGTCCACACACAGAACTTCGAAGATTTTGCTTGAGGTGTATCGTAAAAGGTTTGCCATTTAAAAGCCTGGTATCGGTACAGGCAAGTTCAGATGTTTTGAGTTACAGATTTTAGAGGAGATGTGAAATAGGCTTAGAAACTAAAGAAAGGTGTTGTGGTTTACTCAAACCAGGACAGGAAGGTTAAAATCAAACTACTATGTTTTAAGGTTTCAAAAAAAAAGAAACCCAAACAACCCACCTCTCCCCTCCCCCCTAAAAAAACCCAAACCAAACAAAAAAAACCAACCAACAAACAAACCCCAAAACATTAAAAATCCTGCAAAAACCCAAAGAAAAGAATCAATTTAAGGACATCAAGCCAGAAATGAAGAAAAATACAAAGATCAGCAAACAAATGAAAACCAAACCTCTTGAATCTCCTGGCAAAGTAAACAATTAAGCTATCCAAAAGTCGTGCCAAATTTAGCAAGTTCTCAAACATACAAAAATCCCAACATATTCCAATTGGAAAATATATATATACACTATCATAATTTTGTCAGCCTGTTCCCTGTATGATTTCCTAAAGAAAGAATAATCTTAATCATCAAGATTTTGATAGTCTTTTACCACAAACAGTATGTTTTATTTAAACCAATTTTACACCCAAGATTCTTTGAAATTTCAAACTGTCTCTGGTAATGCATTGTTTTGTGATATGCCTCATTGGGATGTGTCAGGGTCATTCATATCTTATGATGAATCATGTTACTGAAATGACATCATAAAGATTTTCAATATAAATACATTTTACATTTTGATGGTGAGGGAGTGAGTTTGGTTTGTGGTCTGTAAATGTACTTTAAAGTGGGTTAAAAGCTGACAAAGAAAACAAACTTCAAAATTTGTGATGTAGTAGAAAGTTTATGCTTCCTCTCTCAGCTTTTAAACTGACATGGAGCTTAACTGTTACCATTTTGCAGCATTTTCAATTGCATAAAATTGTGAAGTGACAATTTCATTTTAGTACTTAGTAAGTTGTAATAAAGTTATCACAAAGTATATAATTATAGAATAGCCCCAAACATAAAATACAAATTTTCATTTTGAATTGGTAATTGAAGGCACTTGACAATTCTGAAAGTCAGACTGTAATGGGAAAGAAATGACAGCAAGAAAAGCTATGCTGGGCCTCAGAAATTCTTGATGTGATATAGGGTCAAATTATCAAACCCCTTTAACAAATTACCTTTTTTGCAAAAGCAAAATTAATAGAATAAATAATTCGGGGTAAGAGGAGGTAGCAGATAGGAAAGCTGGATGACATAAAATTATAAAAAGTAGATCACTGAGATATCTTCAGTTCAGGAGTGGGTGGGGTCAGGAGTCTCAGTTCTGTTGTGATGCTCTTTTTTATTTTGTTTCTGTCCTGACTTTTAACCGTATCCATTTAAAGGTTGGATTATCTTTGAAAATGTCAGGTTCAAATAGAAATTTTGATAGAACTTGGAAGATAAGCAACATTTAAAATGAGCAAATTGGCATGAATATATGTTCATGTATCTGCTGTTCAGAACTTTATGCATAATTAGTAGCAATGTTTGACCATTATGGTTTATCTATAAACAGCGGGAAAAAATCAAGGAACTTATTGAATAGCAACATGCAGTTATAGAATCTCTTTAAATAAGAAGTAAGCATAATTTATTTGACAAATTGTCTACTAAAAAGTGATTCTAACACTGATCTCCCCCACCCTCAATGTCTGTGTTTAGTGGTGTTTCAAGGATCTGTGAAAAATTAGGCAGAAAGGGAAGATTTAGCTCATTAGGTGGGGAGAGACAATGCAATGTTAGTGGAGTAGCTGAACCCTTTCTGTGATTATGGGTATGCAACTTGCTGTGGAACCTGGGAGAGGAAAGAAGACGGTGCCAATGTCACTAAGGCTCTCTTTTCCCTCCCTCTTGTCCTCTGTCAGGTGAAGTCTTTAAAAATCAAAAGAAAGTAGCAACTCTCAGTTGCACCTCTGCCCTTTGCTTCGCCACTATTTAACCAGACAGTGAGTTTCTTGAACAGTTAAGTATCTTAAATAGTTTTCATTTACATTGTTGACATCAGTTGTAATTTAAGGCTGGAACAACTTAAGTTTGCACATATTTTAGCAATAATGTATTAAATGGAGTAGTAGTGGTATGATATGGTACAGAACAACTGCAGTAAAGTGTGCAGTTGTACATTGGCTTTTTTCCAGCATTTTGTTCTAATGAATGAGCTTTTTCTTGTTCTTGGAAGCTGTGTCACTAAAGTGGTATGTTCAAAGCTTGGCTTGGATGATTTTTCTTCCTTTGCATTCCTCAATAAATACTGCTGAAAAGGCTTAAGAACAAAGGGAGGGTTGAAGGAAATTATCCAGGCCACCTCCTTTGCTTTTCTTTCCTCTTGTTGGAGGGTGAGAGAATACAAAGCATTATTATGTTATCTCTCTGTTCATTATGAACATATGAATAGGGCAATTTCCTTATTCACACTTCTTTACAAATTGCTAGCATGACTTCCTGTCATTTAAAACTACAAGTGTGTTTAACAAAGAAAATAATAGAAACATAACAATTATTACAGGAATTAGGGGAATATGAAAAACTCATTGGCTTAATTAAAAGCTGGTTTCTTTACAAGTAAAGGTCTAGGTTATATCAATTGGAAAGTACAAGGAGAAAGTACCCAGCAACTTCACAACATCAATTATAATTTTAGAAAGGTGAGAGAGCTTTTATTAGTTTTAGAATAGTCTTACAATTATGATGTTTTTGCTTTAGTTTATTTTCTTTATTAAAAAAACCCAAAGAAGCAAATCAAAAACAAACCAAAAAGACCACACAAAAAAACACCCCTAAGAAAGGATGACTATTCAAAGCACTAGGCACTCTCAATGTAAATCCTGCGAAACAACGAAGCAGACACCAGATGTAAATCACCCACATAGACCCATCAAAGTGGGAGAATTAACTGATCAAAAATAAAGCATCTGTTTAAGTGCTTGGCTGATCTGGGCTACAATTAAAGATTTAGCTCAGCAAGCATAGGTGTAAACTTAAAAGATATATATATGATATTAGTCTTCTAGGAGCCATAAAATTAATGAAAATTTGCCTTAGGCTGAAATTTTATTAGGTTGTAGTCAAATGATGACGGATCCCAGTGGCACAGTTGCTTGAGGTCATTTTCCAACACTACTTTGCCATGGGCAATTCAGCCTGGAAAGGATTATACAGATTTTATAGAGACAGCTTGTCTTACAGGACGTATTTGCTGAGCAATACCATTCTACCTATAAAAGATAATACCAGGGGGATCAAGACCTCTTTGAGATGACTTTGTTTATTTACTTTCCTGTAGAGGAGGTGTCATTAAGAGTTCATGCTCAATAAGAGTGTACAAGTTGTTTTGGATTTTGAACACAGGCTGCCCAGGAATCTGGATTTTTTTTTTTTCCCTCACAGTATTCTAGAAGTTTGTCTTTGGGTCATTGTGGGCATTTTCTTGCTGTAGATGTAGTTATAAGAATGACAGAGTTGTGTATTAGATAGTAGCTTTTCTTGAAAATTATGGACGAGGCAGGCCAGCTTGTATAGCAAGTGTATAACTGTAACTCTTCAACTAGTGTGTGTTACTTTTCTAGACATACGGGTTATATGTGAGTGCTTCTCACTCACTTCCTCTTAAAATAAACTGTAACAGGTTAAATTACCTTCAGTAGTGGCTTATGTTACATATTCTATTTTACATTAAAATGGACTATGATCATTCACAGTGTTAGTATTATCTCATTGGAAGTGTGTTAGCTAACGAGTTGGGGAAATAACTCTTTGAAAGGTTTCAGCTTTTTTCTAGCAAAGCATATGTTTTGAGGCAACAAAATAAATTTTGCAATGAATAGGGACTCAGTCAGTACAATGCTTGAAACACCTATTTCAAGCACAGAGTTCCTTTCTTTATTATTGCATGTTCAGGCCACAACTTGTTCTTGGAACCTCATAGTTCTTGGGAAGCCTTTCACTGTAGCAATTAGTGAATAACCAAAAAGGATAAGGAAAGTCACAGACAGCTCAGTCTGGTTGATGCTTCAAAAGCAATATTTCTTTTGAAGATAGTTGGGAAATGGTAGGCACCTACTCTTCACTGGGCTGAAAGTATTTTCCCCGTTCTGCAGTGCACAAAACATAACGTGGTTCATGGGAGAGTGGGGGAGAAAAAAAAAAAAGGTGTACGTGGTGATATATTGCAGGCCATGTCAGGTGCTCTGTGGCAGAAGACTACTGATTGTTTGTTAGATGAGAGTGAAACCCTCCTAAATCCCTAAAATCCAGTTAAACGGAATATTTTTGTACATGTTCTGAATAAATGAGAATGAAACTTTACTGCCACTTGGAATACTGAATGACAATACTAGATACCTGCAGTACCACTGAAAGTTGTATTTAAACCATCAAAACTAGAATAATTCAATATTTAAAGTCTTCTGCGTGATTTCTTTCCCTGTCTATGCAAAGTTGGTTAGATGATCTATGAAATGCCACACACACACATACCTTGAGTTTGATATACAACTAACTTTTATCCCTGGTAGTTATACAGTTGTAAGGTAATTATAAGGTGGTGTAGTGACTGCAAGAAGTGAGATGGCTGGATTCAGGGCAAAAATATTTTTATACTTTGGATAAAAATATATTAAACGCCATGAATGAACTATGATTTAACTACTACTTAGTGGAACACTAGTCAATATATCAATTTTCGGAGGGAAAAAAAATAAATAAAATAGGTACTCTCAGAAACAAACACACAAAAGAACAATAATGTACCCCTCAGGCAGTCAAAATTCCCTGACTTTTTTTCTAGACAAGTGCTTCAGTGTTCAAACTGAAAACAAAGTTAAACAGTTCTTTGATTGAATTTACCAATTACGATCTGTTACAGTATTGTAGTGTAATTTTCTATGAATGCAGTTCAGGAAGATATCACATTTTTGAACACTTTTGCAGCATCTACCAGCACAGTCATATGGAAATAATGGTGAAAAATATCCAAATAGGTCATTCTGGTGAATTGTAAGATATGTATGGCGATGGAGAATGCACTTTCATTTCTGTCTAGATGCTAGCTGGACTTCTTTCAAGTAACTTAAAAATTACTTACAGCAACATGTACAGATTTTTAAGGAGATGTGTATGAATATGCATTTTCGGTACCCAATTAACAAACAGACCTTTTTTATTCAGAATAATTTTTATTTTAAGCCAAAAGCCTAAGAGGACAAAGGAAACGCAGACAAAATAAGTGCCAAAGCCTGAACGAACAGACCATCTTTGGAAATGTACAAGAGAAATTNTTTTTTTTTTGTAGGAAGATGCCAACTGGTTGGTGTGGTGCTGGCCTCCAAAGAGCAGGGCATGAAAGGCAGATCTGGTAAGTTTGCTTTACCCTGACTGGTATTACTGCTTTCTGTAACTGAGCCCTGGCAGGCAAACAGTAAAGGTTGGAGGGCGGAGTTCAGATGATGTGAAACTCCATCTGAGGGCTGGGTTCTTAAGAGCCCATTTCCAATTTGTCAGAAAGCACTGGGTATGGCAAAACCTATACAAAGAATGTGTGTTATGTCTCTGTGCTAGGAGAGCTTTCTGAGAGATAATTCCTAGGAAAAAGGCTCCAGGAGATATGATTGGAATGTTCTTGGCTGGCAAGATAATAGTTTCTCTGGTTGCTGTAGGTTGTTTCTTTCTCTTCTGTATAGACGGTGTATTCTCATTTTAAGAAACTGTAAGGATTTTACCACACATAGTTTTCTACTGTACAGGCAACCATCATCACTGAAATCCTCATAAGCAAGGAAACAAGTTTAAGGCAGGTAATGGATAACAGGCAAAATATGCACTGTAGTTCCACAAATTACTGTGCTGCAGCTCCTGTGGTCTTAAACTTTGCCTACTTTTTCTCTGTTCTCCTCCAGTAACGCATGGCTTTCTAGCACCATTATTAGTATTCAACAAACTGCCTTTTCACAAATCAATTGAACCAGATGTCCACAAGTATGAAAATTTTATCATAAAACCTCAGCAAAGCACAGAAAGAAAAGGTTTCTGTTACTGCAGTTGGCCCTTTCTTCCAGAGAGGCTTTTTACTTTTCTTTTATGTCCAGGAAATTTCCCTTCTAGTGTTGGTCTGGATAATTTTGCAGGTCTGGTTTTGGTGATTTTTTTTTTGTTTTGTTTTGGGAATTGTCTCTAGGAGAGCGCTCAGATATTACAGTGATATAAGATTGTGATCTTGTTTAGATTAAGACGTTGGTTACAAGACACATGAATTTATTTTCACATTTTGAACCTGATATTTGAACTATGCATTTGGTAAAGATGTGAATCCATACCTGTTTTGGTTTTGCAAATGTATTTGAAGGTCTACTAACAGTATCAGTCAAAATGGACTCAATAGAGTGAGCAGGAATAAATCAAAACTCACAACAGCAGTCTGTGAATGTGTAGTTTCCCTTTACTAATTCACCTTTCACTTAAATGGAGTAATAACAACTTATGTTTGTGATGTGGTAGCCCAAAACTAGGAAGAACATTATCTTTTGAAAAGCAATAGGAAATATTACTAGTGTGGTAATTGAAAAGGGTTTACCACAGTTTGGGTTTTTTTTTTTTACTGATTCGGTAATTCTTTGGTAAAATGTCTTCTGGAACATGGTGTTTTATATAATGAATGCTTACTATTTACCAGTAGTATTAACAGCAGTACTTAAAATTTCGTTATCAAAGACTTAACACAGTTGCGGGTATTCTGTGAACACCTGGACTATTCATTATTCCATCTCTTAACATAGTTCATAGGAATTTCCACAAACTGACATTATAACCTGTGTCCATAATCTGTGGTAACTAAGAAAATATTGCTATTTTCTGTGGAAAAAAAAAAAGTGCAATTACCAAACTTACAATTACGGAACAAACCACGTCAACTTGCAGTATTCAGAGGCTCTTCCTGTTGGTCTTCTGTTGACTTATACTTTATTTTATACTTTTTGTTTTTCCTCCCCTGAGATGTAAATACCTGTGGTCTAGAAATCACTCTCATTAGGCAAATGGAGTTAGTACTTCTGACAAAAGCTCTCACTTTTCTTCCCCTCTGCTCTTTATTCTGACAGACTATGAGTAATACATACAGCTCTGATACCTGTTGTAATGACAGCTGCCTGTTGTCTGCTTTTTGGGGCGGAGGCAGGGAGGGCAGGTTAGATATATAAATTTGGTCAAATAATGTGCAAGATGGCAGATACTGGACAAGTTCTTTAAGAAAGATCCACTGGAGGCTACTAAACAGTCAAATCCATCCAATCCAAGGAAAGGTCCTCTATGTTTGATCTGTTCTTCGTCTTTCCTAAATGCCCGTCTATGGCTGCCTGTTAGAGACAGAATGACATAAAGTCTTGGTCTGGTGCAGGAAGACTGTTTCTATCTTCTTACACTGGATTCTGTAGATTACAATTTCATGGCTGTTACATTAACAGAAAAATCTTTGAGAGCCTAAAATGTTCTTTCTATTTCAAGAGAAGATTTCTGGGCAGAGGGTATTCTTTCTTTTCTCTGGGTAGTCTTTCCTTATAAACAGTTTTATTTGGAAAAGACAACAAAGGCTTTCAGTTAAAAAATAGAACAAGCTTTCAGGTGCAGTCTTCCTTCAGATCTTGAATAAAAGAAGCACACTTCAAAGATTAATATAAGTTGAATTTAGCTGTATTAGTTTATAAATGATTTAGCTTTACAAACTTTAGTAGGTCATTTAAAGAACAGTATCTACCTCTGGTGTTTGTACAAGAATCTTAAAATCATTTAGAATTTTTGTGATTACAGACTAGTTAGGATTTCTTCAATTTTTATTCTAGCTTGTTTAAAAGTTTTGAGAAAAAGATAAGAATTGCTAAAACTGAACAAAAGTATTTGAACTGACTTCTTTTTTGTTCCAAGAACAGCAGACTGCAAAAGTGACAAAAGCATTGTTAATGTCTATCAGTAGAATGCCAAAATCTTGAAGACCATGCATGACACATGGATAGTGCTTCAGCTAAAACTGCAAGAATAACTTTGATCCCTGAGATAAATCTGGTTGTACATTGGCATAACAAATTTAATATTAATACTGCCCTATCAATATAGTTAAAGGAGAAATAGTTTGACTTTTGAATGCCTTTAAAAATGCTTTATAAGCATCTGTGTGAAAAAAGATTTTGTTCCTATTTCTAAGCAGTTATCGGTAAGAAAAAATATATTTTTTTCTCTTCTTTTCTGGTGGCCTACCTTCTTTCAACTTTCGTACAATGTTAAATCTGATTGTCATTGATATAATATGGGTTAAACTTCCCAATTAATATTAACCTTTATGTTTATGTAGCTGTCAAAAAAAAGTTTTAAATAATCCATTGTAAAGGATTGCATTCAAGTGCCTGAGCTTCCATATTTTATTGTAAATGTAATAATATCTTTGTTGACACTTCATAGTCCATTTAAAAAAAAAAATAACAGAGGAGAAAAAAAAATTATTAAATCCAGGTGACAGTGTCCCCTGGAGACTTATACATCTTTAATATATAATAACAACTTAGGAAATTCCTAATAAAATCCAGGATGTTCTTTTTCAAAGCAAAAGCATGATACTATTCTGCTGATTTCATTCCTTTTAAGGAACTATGGCACCTCTAGAAAGTGTTTCAGAGCATAAGCTCATGTTAAAAGCTCTGTGTATAGAAGCTCAATGTAATAGTTATTATATTGTCAACTTTGTTATTGTAGAAATGAAGCCCAAAACCTGGAGACTTAAAATTTACGTGAACAATTTTCTAACTATAAGGAAACTAGCTATTGTGTAATTAATAGGAAATAACATGGAAATGTCTTTTATTAGTTTTCTGTATCTGGTGGGGGTTCCTTCAACAAAACTAACATGTCTATTCTTGTAAGCTGAGCAGCATTTGTGTTTAGAATTTTAAATAAATTTTGAGAGTAATTCTTCAGATTTTTATTTCAGAATTCACAACAGTAAATCTCATTCTCTTTTGTATCTATTGTGAACGCAAAGTGTCATCATGGAAAACATAGCTCCAAATTACCTAAGAAGCAGAACCCTCCTGAATCCCAGTTCAGCATTTTAGCTATTTACACCCTGCATATGCCACCAGACCTGCAACTATAATACGTTATGCTATTTCGTAGCACAATCCTGACCCAGAATGTCTTTGTGTGTGACTTATAGCAAGTTGCTCAGCTATTGTCTCAACAGATTGCTTTTACCTTAATAAAGGCCTCTGCCTGTTGCAGTTTAGGTTGCAATAGTGTTTGTGTGTGTATATTAACCTTTGCCAAAACCACATTTCTAAGCAGTTGTAGAGTACCCGCATTGGTGTGGCGGACTGCAGAAACCCCAAATAACTCAATTGGCTGATATGACTTGTTCTCCAGGGGAGATTTAATGAACTGGCCTATTCTAAACCCAAGTCACTATGGAGTAGATCAGTATCATTACATTTTTACTGAATTCTAGGCATAAATACGTAAAAGTCAGTGGATTTAAATTGTATCCTTTTGGCTATCTTGCATTTCAGATGTTTATATAAACTGAATTAGAGTGGGTAGGGGGGTAAATATAAAATAAATAATTATACAGAAAAGCCACAATCCTTTTGTCTCGGCGAAATGGCCAACATTTTTGATGCTAGGCACTCTATTGCAGCTAACTGTAAACTACATTTAATGCCTTAGGAAATAAAATGTATTTAAATATTATGGTGGTAAAATCAATCTAGATTATTATGAGAAATAAAACAGCTATATCTTTGGCAGTAATTTTTTTTTAGGATTTCAGTAAAAATAAATGGCAATACAGAAATAATAAATGAGCAAGCACTGGTTTAATCATTTTGTACATTGCTAGAATGAGCTTTGAATAAGGATGATTTCCCTAATTCTGCTGTTGTAGGGAAATTAAAGAGTTGCTGATCAAGCAACTCTAACCATTGTGTGTTGTCATCCCATCCCCGTCATCATCATCTGCCCCCCCCCCCAATATGAAATCTTCCAAATGCCTTTACATTACTTGCATACCTTTTGAACAACTGGCACTTTCCCTGCCATGTTTCAACACTAAACACTAGTGGCCAGTCTGCAAGTATTTCATGATCACAAAGGGCAGCAGTGGCATTGCTGCTGGTCCTGAGGACCCTAAGAGGTGGGCTAGCATGGGGAAGGATGAGGTATCAGGGCTGTCAAACAGAAGGGCTCATGGATATTGTGTGTGAAGAGTTCAAGTAGTGAAAATTCATCCTCAGAAAATCTGAACTTTGTTTTTTACAAGTCTGTTTCTAGAGCTTTGGGGGAGCAAAACCATGTATACTGTAATTTTGCAAAGCTACATGAGCAGTACTATGCCATCTGGGAAATAAAAAAGACCCACAAAACAGCAAGTGTGCCTGCAGCAACCGGTCACCCTGATCAAAGGCACTGGTGCAAAAAGCGAAGAGGGAAATGGGAAAAAGCGTACGCTTTCTGGTTTGAAAACAGCCCTGATGGCAAAGATTTCTACTCACGGTCCCGTGTGCCTTTCCTGTTCCCTAAGACATGAAAGGGTGGCTTTATAGTGATTGGTATTGACAAGAGGGATTTCTTGAAACTGAAGAGCCCGGAAACACGGCTGGGTAGTGTGTTGTCAGAAGTCCCCATGCACTGGGGTGGGGGAGATGGGGTGAAGGAGTGGGTGCTGAGGAGCAGCTAAATGCTGGCTGTAGTTGTCTGTCTGTAAGGGGATGACACTGAAGTGGCTCATCCCCAGGCTGCGTTCGGTTCAAGGTCAGGAGCGCATACAGTACTGAACTTCACCAAGGTTGATGTTAGGTGAATATTTCCCTGTGAAGTTTGCTGCTACTCACAGGAAACTCTTTATTAGCTTTATAGGCTGCTCAGCCCTGCCTTAACCTTTCCTGGGTAATGTTACAACTCATTATTGTGACCTAGATCTGTCTTTGTCAGCAAAACAGTTCTATAAAGCATACACTTACCACCCCCCCCCCAAACAAAAACACACCTCCTGCCCAAAAATAAACCAAAACAAACCCCCAAACCTAACTCCCCTCCCTCAAAAAAACCCCAGAAAAAAACAAACCCATGTTTTTGAATCATAATGTCTAGAGGAATGCTGATGTAACTGCAAATGTCAGTATCAGTCATTTTACATGTTTTGCACTGTTCCATTTTCATCTGTATGTATATATGGCCTTTTCCAACCTTGTGTGTGTGTATATATATATATTTTCCAGGTATAAAATATGTGACATCAGTTTCTTGAGAACGAGACAGAATTACTGCAATTTTCTAAGTTATTTCCTTCTTACTCTTTAAAGTATCTCTCTGCTTAAGGCAACCGATCTGAACACACTCTCTTCCTATTTAATCCTGTCATTTTTACTGAGAATATTGAAATGGTTTTAGTTTTGTGGTTGGTTGTTTTTTTTTACATAGCTGCATTTTTCCAACACAGCTGTCACACTGCCTTGTTTTCATAGATACGCTGACACTCCTAAGTGTCCACCCTCTTTCCTAGGCTGACATTTCTGTGGAGCTGAATGCAAATTTATGTATACTATCAGCATCGATGCTAAGCAAATATATATCTAAAATCTAGTTCTTTGCTGGCAGATGGTGGCAAGCAGTAGTGGTCGTAGGCCCGGAACCTCCTTCTCATCATTGTAGCTGGTGGCATGATGAATGTTTACGGAGAGAATAGTGTAGCATGAATATTTTTCTGTAAAGCATGTGTATTGTATTATTTTGGGCAGGAGAGTAGAGGGTTTTATTTCATTTGTTTATAGTCCCTTTGTTTCCTACCTTTATGTTCTTGAGCTCAGAATCCGTTTCTCTGTGGATTTGAAAAGCAATTATCTTTGTAGAACAGCTAGGTCTTTCACATAGATGAAAATTTAGCACTTGCTTTTGAAAACTGATGAGGACACCAAGATATATGCTCAGCAGGAAAGGAGATTGTCACCCATGTGAAAGGACAAACTTTTAAAATACATCAACAAAAAAGTATAGAATCCTCTGCTGTTGTTTAGGCAATGAATTCAACTGTGCATGTCTCCATTGTATCCCTTTTTTGTTGTTAGAGTTTTTTGTGGTTGATGAATAATAGGGTCAGGGAGGGGAAGGGGCTTCTTTATGTATTTCATTATTATGCAGAATATCAACTGCCTCAGAGCCCTTAAGTAGTAAAACTTTGCATTATAGAGCTTTCTGAGATGACACAGTTCACTGCTATTATTAAAGTTTTTAATAAATATGACAAAACAAGTTGTCTGAGAAGTGGGTTGTTGGTGAATCAGCAGTGAGAACTTCCAACTCATAGGCTCAGGACAACTTGCAGTTCATCTGGGCAGTACACCAGTCTGAGACCAGAACGTGCTGGGAAAGATCCCTTCCTCTACCTCCAAATTAATTTGGTTTTTGTCCCATCTGTCCAAAGTAGTAATCTGGAGAGATGTCAGGAGAACTTTAAAGCTACTTTTTGATATCTATGCTTCACTCTTTTCATGGAAAATAAGGGTCTGGATTGCAAGATCTGGATTCTTTATGTATATATTTATATATTCATATATATATGATTTGTCTTCTTAGAGGAATAGTTTTCTTTTATTATAAGGATGGTATATCTTATTGACCTGTTGCTTTATCTGTAACTCCAATATTATTAGAATAAGAATTATGTCCACTCATCATTGTTTATCATGATATGTGATAGTATGGGACATGGACAAGCCATAGTTTAGGACTTTTTTGCTCTGGCCCTTTTGTAGTAACTTTTTATAAAAGTTTGGCAACTGAGTTAGCAGAAAGTATGCTGAGCTGTAGGGAGTCATTCAGCTAGGTACTTGCTGTGCAGGGAAGTGCATGTTTTGTGTTGGTTTTCAGAGCAGAGAAGTCAAGATGTCTTAAGATGCTCAGTATTTTAGTTTTCAAGGTTGGCAGTGCTTATTAAAAACTCACTATATATTTTACAAAAATATTTTAATTATATTGAGAAAGGCATTCTCAGGAATTTTTTATGTTTTTGTAACATTGTGCACACTTATTTTTGGTTTAATAGTAATTTTCTTTAAATAAGAACTTGTGTTTCTCAATAGGTGCTACTAACACATGTTTCAGTAGCATCCCGATTATTTTTATGTTTGGAGAAAAAGAATTGTACATTTGTGCCTACATTTTGTGAAATGATGAAGCAGCACAACCTACAGCAGATATTACTGATTCACTGAAGGAATCAAATACTGAAAAAAGAGGTTTGCACTTGCCTTAGCTATATGAATAGAATCGAAAGACTACAAATCAGAAGTTCTGGGTGATAGAAAACTGGCTTATTCTCCTGACAAATGCCTTAGTACTAATGCTAGAGAGTTGCCCATAGACCTTGTATGTCCTGTGCACTGATGGCAGACAGTGGCTGGGTACGAGTTTGAAGCATTTTGTCTTCTGAAATGTAAGAACTGTACTAAGAACTGTTGGATGACCTGCTAACCATCATTTTTGTTCTGCAATGGCTTAGCGTTCTTGTTAGTGATGATACAAAAGGAATTATAATCTCTGATATAGCCTTTGGTTTTGCAGTGATTCTCCTGGACAACTAAAAATTTTATTTTATAAGAAGGAATATGAACCAATTCCCCCTCCCTGCAATATTTTCATATTTTGTCTTCATAAATCCTTAATTCTTTGGCTCATGTAGATCAGATAAACATCCAAAGTATATGGCAATAATGATATTAGACAACTACAAAAGAAAACATGTGATTCCATAGAGCTCAGTTTCTTAACTGGTTCGTGGGTTTCAGTCAATGGAATAGCATAAAAGAATTCTCTTGGAGTGTTTTTTAGATGTAGTTTTATAAATAATACCTTAATGGCTACAGATGGCATGCAGTACCACATGAAAGGCCCTCTAGAGTCATGTAAAATACATGGCCTAGGAGAAAAGGAATCTATGTGTTCTATGAAAAAAAAAAATGCAGGAGGCTTAATGTAAAATTATGTGCTCAGAAGGGAAAAAAAGGACAAAAATGTGTTTTCTTGACCAAATCTAAATTTTTGTGGGCCAATATTGATTTTGTGACAAGTCAAAATTGTCCTATGAAACATAATGAAGGTAGCTGGGAGACAATAAAATGGCAGGTTAATATTTGAAGGAAAATGCCATCCGTATAAAACAAAGTGTGTGAATGGGAACTATCATATCTGAGGCTTTAGTAAATCAAATTAATGAAAGGTCATATTGTAGAAATTCTGAATACAAATCCGTATCTTATTAGATTCTCAGCATAAAATTAAGAATGAACAAGAAACAAAAGGTAAGACTTTCCTGATATAACTCATTTAGGTATAGTTCACTGAAAAATACACAACACGAGCAATTTAGAGGAGCAAAACTTTTAACCATTTGGGCAGGGGTCTCGACTGTAGTTTCAAGCAGCAAAGGATGTAGAAAACGGTGGTATTTAAGACTAGTTAGCTTGTTAGTTTGTAAAGACTGTAAGCATGAATTCTTCTGCCTTTAAGACTAAGATTTGGTGATAGACTGTATCTACTGGAAGTGCGGTCTCAACATATTAAATATTTGATTCCAGTTAAGAGAAAGTTACTCTACATTTGAATAAGGTGGAGAGTAGAGATGTGGGTTAACTTCTGAGCTAACTTGTGAGGCAGCCCAGTGAAAGGGATGCATGGGCTGGAAACCATAGGAAAGAGGTTGCAACAGGACATCTAAATTAAGGAAAATAGCCATTGATGGGTCTTCTTAATAGGGTGCAGAAGAGAGGCACTTGAACTAGTTTTTGGACACTCCTTTAAAGCCCAAAGAGAAAAGCCTGATTATCCAGGGCCTTCAGAATTTTAGTCGCGCACTGAAGAAACTTCAAAAATTGAGATTATGCTTTTCCTTATTTGAAAGATCTCTTTCTACAGAAAAGGTTATTTAGTTATTATGTTATTCACTGTCTTCAATTTTTAATCTACAGGACAGGAAAATTAAAAGGAGGAGGGGAAAATGAAGTTATAGTACAAAAATAAAAGCGTTAACCAAAAGCTGAAACAATGTAATTAATTCATTACTTTCTCAATTAGGATAAATCCAGTAATGTAAAATACCAAAGTCATAATTTTAGTTAATGATATAGCTGTAGAATGACTTCACTTCCACATTTTGTCATTGTGAATTGACAATCATTTAAGAAATATGCAGCAATTAAGATATGAACAGCTGGAGCTGTCACCACCTCTTTCTCCCTCTGTTAGCTGTCAGCTGGTCAAAATCTTATTCCCGTTTCTCCATTTTTTTATGCTTATGAAACACTGGTGTTCACTGGCGCTTTTGAGTGTGGTGGTTAAAAAAAAAAAGAAAAAAAAAAAAAAGAATGGCTTTGCAAAAGATATTAATGGCTTTAGGATTGGGAAAAGAGAATGTGTGGGTGAAGGGAACATCTCCTGAGTGGATACATTATGTTTCACAAGGCACAGAAAAACATCGGGTTCTTCAGGTCAAGTCTGTCAGTTCCCATCTCCATGAAAAGAATGCCATAAGCTGCTGTATTATATCAGGTAATATTATTGAGGGAATGATTGTGAACTTGTGACACCACCTTAGGTATGCTTGTCTCCTGCATGTGATTTGCTCTTGCAGAGTTTTGTTTTAGGTCAAAGGTTTTATCTACTTTTTTTTATTTTTATTTTCCAATTGTAATCAGTTTAGTTAAAGTCCCTGGGGCTTGTGGGACTTTGGATATTCTATAGCTATGGAATTTTAATTTTAAGTCTGCTGTGAATAAAATGAGTATTTTCTCATTAATACAAAAAAAAATATTTATTTACCAAATAAGTATCTCAAGAATAATAAACTGACAGTTACAGGGATAGCTTCCTGATATCGGTTTCAAGTTTTTAAAGTAAACCACAATGAAAATACAGTAGCGTAAGAATTCTGTATTGCCAAGCTAAATAAACTAAAATATAATATGTTGAAGTGAATCTACTCAGTGACAATTCTGACAACTGCATTAAAATACAGTGTTAGTCACTGTTGCTTCTCCCAACCCTGGATCTGTTTGTTGCTCAAACAACCTCAAAGCACTGAAGAACATCTGAGGGAATTGAGGGGATTGGTTTTGTTTAGTGGGGGTTTTGAGGATCTTTTCAAGCTCAAAATGGTGATATGGTTCATTAACTGTTTCTGTTACCATTAATCTGTTCACATTCTTTCCATAACTTCTATGTTCATTTATTTCTTGAGACAAATGCTGATGGGACAGTGCAAACAATAACAGAGATTTTGGGAAAGTGGGTTTATACAATATTGACTGGACAAGCAAGAAGCAGAAAAGGGATCTGGGTTAATACCTACACAATGCCTATGACCACAAGCCTGATGCCCACGACATACTGTCAAAGTTGGTGGTGGCTGAGCAAGGGTACAGCTAGCAATCCTTATCTGTATTATAGATTAGTATGCTAACCTACTATATGTGTGTGTGTGTACATATCTTTCTGCATATCTTTATACATATACTCACCTAGTAATCAGTATATAGGCTAACAAGTTTGGATGGTGGTTGGCTATTGCTAAAACATACAGCAGAATCATGACCGCTTTAACACGCTGATATGTAAAAGGGAAAGGTAATGTTGTGTGCTGAGATACTGTCCCTGGACAGTCCTTTAGACATTCCTCATTTGTGAGAGGAGCTGATTGGATTGAAACACATCAAAAGTTTATGTAGAGACCTTAGGCTCATCATGGTGTAGATTTCATCAGTGTATAAAAACAGCCTGCACATCGGTGTGTTGCATATAGGCTCCTTTAGGTTTGTCGGTAGCTATTTCAGTAACAATCTAGTGCAGACTTAGTTTGTTAATTCCTCTGGAAAGGTTAGATACTTATTAAAGACCTCAGAATTACCTTTTGCACATGTGTGTTCTATATAATTATTCTATCCATATTGCATCAGGAGGCATAATTTTTGAGGCTGAATCATAGAAAATTGCAGAATTTGCTTTTTTGTACCACCTGAAGCTGTCTGGAATTGCACAAAAGCTCTTTAAAATGAAATTGTTATATTTTAACTTATAGAGAGCTAGAGCTGTGATTTCCCTAGACACCCATAAACTACATAGATTTTCTTTACTTTTTTTTAAACCTTCATTTGGGCCTTTTGTGCTACTCCACTTTAAGTTTGTTGATGCTCAGCTTCTTTTAAAAGGGTATATCCAAATAAATACAAGTTAATAAAGGACAGAGGGTACAATGGAACTTGCTAGGTCATAGACCTCAGTTCCCTGCAAGTGGAGGTGACCACATCATAGAAATATATTCATAAATTGGGCTTGTTTTCAAGTTTTTGTCTGGTTTTTTTACCACTACTACTTGTGTTATGAAGTTGTTAACATTCTTAAAATCCTTACTGCTTGGAACGATTCACCAATTTCCATTAACAAACAGCCAGTTTGTACCATGAGTCTTTTTTCGTTTAGTTGAAGTTAAGCTAAAAGAAAAATCATAGAATCGTAGAATGGTTTAGGTTGGAAAGGACCTTGAAGATCATCGAGTTCCAACCCCCCTGCCATAGACAGGGACACCTCCCACTAGACCAGATTGCCCAAGGCCCCATCCAGCCTGGCCTTGAACACCTCCAGGGATGGGGCCTCAACAACTTCTCTGGGCAACCTGTGCCAGTGCCTTACCACCCTCAAAGTGAAAAACTTCTTCCTAATGTTCAATCTAAACCTGCCCTCTTCCAGTTTGAAGCCATTCCCCCTCGTCCTATCACTCCATGCCCCAGTAAAAAGTCTTTCCCCAGCTCTCCTGGAGCCCCTTTAGGGACTGGAAGGCCGCAATAAGATCTCCCCGGAGCCTTCTCTTCTCCAGGCTGAACACCCCAACTCTTTCAGCCTCTCCTCATAGGAGAGGTGCTCCAGCCCTCGGATCATCCTCGTGGCTCTCCTCTGGACACACTCCAGCAGGTCCATGTCCTTCTTATGTTAGGGACTCCAGAGCTGGATGCAGTACTCCAGGTGGGGTCTCACGAGAGTGGAATAGAGGGGCAGAAAAGTCAACATATTCAGTTTCTAGCTTTTATTTAGGGAAGGTACACTTTCTTAAAAATTTCATCTAAGATACAAAATATATGTAATTATCAGCTATGAATAAAAATGACTTTATTTTGATGATTAGAGGCCATAACCATAAGATCTGACCAGCCTTTTGTCAAAAGGGGATTAGTACTTTTCTGTCTTACTGGGATTATCTTCGTGTGATTCAGTAAATTCCTCAGGATGTAGTGAAAAAGTTACCACTGGAAAACACAGATAGCTTGTAACAGTGAAATTAGCTGAAGCTCATCTTGCTTTACATAGCATGCATTAATAATAAGCATGATAAAAAGGGCCCCAAGGCAAGGAGGTGAAAATGGAGCCACCAAATTTCCATGTAAAACTGTGTTGGTTTAAGAGTTGTAGATCAAGAAGGGTTTCCATTTGGCCCCTGCAATCTCCCCATATAAATTTCTCCACGGGTGGGGAAAGAAGTGTTTGTTTTGTGTCCTTATAACTTTGTAATCATAGTCAAATCCCAGCACAGCAGTGAGTTTTGATTCGACCAATGTGGTTTAGAACATTCCCTCTTCTCCCTATGGGTCACACGTTGAAGTTTCCATAAATTAGTAATGTTAATCAATATACAGTTTATTCAGCTATCTCATTCAACTCAGTTAAATTTCCTTGGTTTAACCAGGAACTCTCTTTTTCTTTCTAGTCTGTACATATTAGGTATCAGTTCTGTATCTCATAAGTGATTTATAGGCCATACAGTAATTCATTCAAGATTAAATGTGTATTTGGGTGCAACATGAGTGATTTCAACTTATCCTTTTAGTCTGTAGAAGATAACAAAACTCTTTATTAAATAATAGTATAGTAGGAATATATTGTGAAAGTAGATAAGTATTATGTCTGGTTAGAAAGTTTAGCAGAGTGGTATGTAGTACTACTGGTATGTAGCACGAACAATTGCAATGAAGGAAAGGAATATTTCTGTGAAAAATACTTTCAAGATTGTAAACCTTCAGGGATTTAATCTTTCATCCTCAAAACTTCATTACTCTAAAGAATTAACTTTGTAAAGAGTTTGTGATATAAGAGTTGCCATTCTGACAAAGAACCTTGAAAAACTTGCAAGAATTTCTGATGAAAGCATGTTAAAACATTTGATGTAGATAAATAACACATATGCATATTCATGTTTAAAGTTATTGCAGAAGTTTGATAAGACAGCAGTGAAAACAAATAATTGATTCAAGATAAGATGACTTTGGCAAAGGAAAAATAAACTTCAAGATGAAATAAATACAGTAACAGATAATAATAATAAAAATCAGCTTTACTGGGGAATATCGATAGGGTCAACGGCATAAATATAGTTATCATCTATTTATTTCTTCATCTCCCAAAGCTGGTTTCTTGAGACGTTTGACCATTGTTAAGTTTGTCTATAGTTTTTACCTGCATTTTATCATCATAATTATCAAGGTACCGTCTTTGAACAGAAATAATATGCCTTCTACCAAAGTGAAAGATGCCAACAGTTGTCATCATCCTCTTGACTGTCTTGTCATCATGCCCTCTTGAAAGACACCTTTTTTTATGCTTATCTTAATTACAGTCAAGATGCAAATTCTGCATAAACTCTCACAGTAAGAATCTTTTCAAGAAAGCAGAAACATGTTTTTATGTGTTTGTAATCAAATTGGGACTGCAGATTCTTTCATCTGCATATTCTGAAATACAAAACACAAACACTTCCTCATCCTCTGTCAAATAAATTTAATACTGATTGAGTAGTCTCTAAAATAATATTTTCTCCTACCTTCAGTTCATATTCTTATAGCCTGTATTATTAGCTTGTTTGATGATGTAACCTTAAAAATTGCTTCAAAAAAATCCCTTACCAGCACCCCCGAATTCAGTATGTCCTTGGGGAGCAGTGGACGGAAGTGGAAAGGGTCAAATATCAATTCTTCAGTTGGAATGTTCTGTGATGTACTCCACCCCTTTTAGCCTGTCTCATCTGCCCTTGCTACATGCCAAGTGAATTGGTGCTGTAAATAAAAGCACCTTCTGATCAGCAGTACCAGTTTAAAGTAGTCATTACTTTAAGTAATAACTTTAATAGCTTAACTTAAGTAAAGTAGTCATCAGCTTTAAGCTGATGCTTTTAAAGAATGTGATCCTGGATAATTTTTTACAAAAGGAATTTGAAAGATGAGATGCAGTAGAAGCAGTTAAATCTAGCAGGTGGATTAGTATTAATACAAATTCTTGTATTGAATATTACTGCTTTGAATATTAGTCTTGTACTTACTATTCACAGCTGGTGAAGAAGAAACAAATGCAGTGGCATATGTACTGATCATATACATTGCTATTACCAGTGATCTTTATATGCATGGAATTGAATACATTACCGTAAAACAGTTTGCCATATGGCACAAAACATTTAGATATGATTTGAAGATCTGTGCTTTCTCTAGTTATATAGTGTGTCATGCACAGTCTTTTAAAATATTGAATGTCTCAGTGATCTTGGTCCTTAAAAATTATTTTCTTTGTGCAATATTTGCATTTGATTCAAACTAACCATTCCTTATAATTTAGCCTTTTACTTCTAGCCTAAAGAGCTACCCCTGAGTTAGCATGAAAATCAGACAGCTCTTTATGCTTCTGTACATGTGATACTTAGACTTGAAGGGGGGAGAGAAAAGACAATAAAAGTGCAGGTTTCGAATCTCAATTACTTCATATCAAACCATTGACATTTTTCAAACATATCTTTCTTTGTTTAAAAATTATACCCTATAATAATACATTATGATAGAATAGATGCAGTATTATACAGTGCTATGGCTGTTTGGGCACAATCCAGTTCTACCAAAGAAATATGTTAAGTGGTATTGCAGTAAGACGAGCTTTATCAGAAAAGCCAGTGTTTAGTATGTCAGAGGAAAATCTATGATCTACCACTCTTATTTTCATTGAAATCAGAATTGTTTGGCTGTAACAACAAGTGTAAAAGACATGTGTGCATGCACATGTTCCTTGTTTGTGGCAGTTGAAAAACACAAAACTCTGTCTTCTTAATTTTCCTTTCCATAAATTTACAGATACATTACTACATGTAGAAACGTATTTAATAATCTGATGCCTTTGTCTAGGTTAATATGCCTATAAAATAGATTATCTAGGATATTTGAAAAGTCTGGAAACTTGATTGATTAGAGGACCAATGAAATTAAGTGTTAATGGGTTACTATTAATATGCAAAACCTGAACAACTTACTGTTACATTTATTATATTAATACACCAATGCCTGCCAAGCACATGAAATCCAGTATATAAAGTGTGAAGCATTTCTTACCTCAGCATAAATATTTTTCTGTTTTTTTCATTCCTCTTCTATATCTCTTGTGCTTACAAGCATATAACAACATTTATTGGGAAGAAGGGATAATCTTTGGATCTCACTATGTATAACTTGAAGGAAACAGCTATGTTGTATTTTCTTCACTCGTCCAGAAGGCTCAATGCTCCAGATTACTACCAAATGATGGTCTGTCAATGTCATCAAAAGAATTGATCTGCTCAATTTTCTCATCTATAAATCAAAAAAATCACTGTAAAACTAACTCAGATGCTCCTTATTTATTTATTTGGATTGGTTTCATACATGCATGCTCAGCATACATCAATCTAAATCCGAACTCTAATGATCTTTTTCAGTATAATTTACAAAACACTGGACTTTGTTCCATGTGCTTGCTAGAACAAACAAATTGCAATTGCAGCAGCCTCTCTTCAATACCAGAAGTGCATCTTTAACTTTCTTTTCCACCCTCACAAAATCAAGGAAATGTCAATGTTTTGAGAAAATACAGGAACATTAAATTAAAAAACTTCCATTAAACAACTTCAGCCTTAGCAGATGTATTTTTTACCAACATGAACATAAGCATAGACCTATAAGGATTAGCATATACTGTGTATATGTCTTCACTGTTAGGTTACTTGCATGTGGAGCTCCCGTGGAAGGTGAGCTGCTTTCAGGTGTGGATAGGATAACATGCAAAAACATTAGATTTTTAGCTCAAAGATGTCATACAATACTAGAGCTGCGTGAAAAGTTTGATATCCAGGGAAAGAATGGAAACCACTTGAAGACTGTTTGCTAGCTGCCGAAACCCCTCCTATTCTGTATTGCTTAGCAGTTTACTGTAGAAGAGACACCTCAAGAACATTATAAAGGAATGACAATTTCTGCTGCTTCATAAGAAAATAATCATTATAGCATAAGCATAATTTTTGTTAACCAATATACATGCATATTTTGTTGAGATAAATTATACTACCTGCACCATGTTTTTTCTTTTAATGTGTAAGTTTTGAATGGCGGGGAATTCCTTACTCTCCAAATTTGTAGGCTTGGATGGATCATTACAAAGAACCAGTGTCTCTGTATGCTTCACCAAGTTATTCTTCAAGATAATTACTCTCTAACTAGTGCCCCCTAGGTTGATTTTAAATTTTCAGTTCAACGTCATGAGTTGAAATCAGTCCCATAACTGAAAAACTGCGTTTGCAAGCAAAACTTACCTCCCCAATTTATTATACTTCGATGAAATCAGTAAAATCCTGTCCGAGAGTGGCATGGTAATAGATATTTTCCTTTGGAAAAAAGTTGCTAAATGCATTTTAATAGGTTTACAGGTCTATGGAATGACATCAGAGGGCAATTCAAAAGGTCTCTCCATCATGAAGAGCTTCTTAAAGTAAATATGAGTATATCTTTTGTACAATGTTGCTGTCATTTACTTCTTAGTGCTCTTAGACTTAAATTGTTCTTTCATATCTCGCTGCCAAAAATCTGCTCTCTGCTGCTAACCTTTTTTATAATGACAATTTACAAGATGGTTTTGGTGAAAATTCCTGTATCGATTGGATTGTTTTCAACTGGTATCATGTTTCTTGTATTAAAGGGAACTCAGAAAAGCAAGGGCCAAACAATTTTATAAGTGTACTTAAGTAATTATGAAATATATTGCTAAAGATTTTTTTTGTTTGTTAGTTTTGTTTTTTTAGCATTTCCTTGGGTTAGTGTCTGAACAGTAAATTTTTTTAAGTAGAATTTACCCTTAAAAAAAAAAAAATTGTGGAGAACTATTCTATGCACTATTTTAGCTGTTGATAACTCTTGCAGTTCTTTATTTTTTAGAGAAGGAAATTAATATTTTCCATAGGTATTTGGGAAAGGAAAATGATGTAAATTAATTCAGTTCACCAAGACTTAATTTTATCATTTACTGCCTTTTCCAGTGAGTCATTTGCTGGACAGTTAAAATTACTCCGGTGTTTCACGGAACTTAGCACATAGACTGCTTTTCTCCTTGTCATGGCTAAGTGGAATTGTACTTTCTACAGTCCAGGTTTACTGTTGCTTTCATCACATATGTGAGTTTTGGCCAACGGAAGTATGAACGAATTTTTAACAGACTTCTACTGAGTGTTTAGAAATTCATAAATTTCAATGAAAACATAATATTCTCATTACTTTTTCTTTGTAACATTTAGTTTGGATATTGCATTTTTTTTTCCTGGAGTATAAAGTAAATGAGCTCTGTTTTGTCCATTCCTGTTGGCCCATGAGTTTGTCAGGGCTGTTGATATTTCACTTTTTAGTTTTTTTCAGTGAAAAGGGTTTGGGCCAGGAGCTTACAAAAGAGGGTCTCTCACTTTGTCTTCTGTGTGTCTCCGGTTGCCTTGGAAGTATCCTCTTCCTTTTGGTGTGGTTTCATACCGTAGGGAAACCTTCTTAGTGTCCCTTAGCCCTGCCAAGTCTGAGATTTTGCTGTGAGACACATGAATTCTTTGTCAATCACGAAGTTGCTCACCGAAACCTGTATCTGTGACCAGTATTTCTGTCTGCTCCTTAAAATATTTTGGGCTGTTACACTCAGACTCTTTCCCAGCTTTGCTGCTCGTGCCCATGGGGCCAGCAGAGAGGTTGGGGGCACACTGCGGCAGCAGCACTTCAAAGGCTGTTCAGACACAGAGTCTCATAGAAGTAGTAAGAGATATATGAAGTTATGGACAAGGAAAATGAGTTTGGGAATCCCCTTTCAATGCTCCTAAAATGACATTTATCTCATAAAGAAATCGCAATTGTGGCATCTTGTCATAACAGAGAAAAGTAATATTTTGCTTTAAAAGCTTTGTCTTGTTGCCAAATCTGTGAAGTAAAAATAGGCTGTAGCCCTTCTCTCATGTTAGAAAGTCAACCTCAAACACAGAATAACCTTTCCCAAGTGTACCCTATCTAGGATTCCTTTTTCTTTTTTACATCTTCTCCAACTTTTGTCATTTTAGTGTATGAAAGTAAAGTGTTTCGGTTTCCACTTCTGAAGAAGTCATCATAAACCAAAAATTTTATGCAACCTCTCACTGTGATCAACTCCTTTCCCACAAGTGTATCCCATCTAAGATGTATTAATAGATATATAAGATGTATATAGATGTATTAATAGATATATATCACTACATTATGGAGGCACCTGTGTATTCTCTTCTTTTATGGAAAAAGCATCATAAAAGATTGGATTGATCATCTCT
Organism: Anarhynchus alexandrinus; assembly: GCA_008711295.1. Classification (NCBI taxonomy): domain Eukaryota; kingdom Metazoa; phylum Chordata; class Aves; order Charadriiformes; family Charadriidae; genus Anarhynchus; species Anarhynchus alexandrinus. The sequence continues at coordinate 4,715,636 of VUYV01000006.1, read as the reverse complement.
AACTTAAGGCCAGATACTTTTTTTTAGGAAAGTAAAAATAATTTTTGAGAAATATTAGTAATATCTCTATGTACAAAAAGAATAAAAGTGGCAAAAAACCCCACTTTTTTAATAGATGTTTTTTAAATCATTCTATTCTAACATATTTTTCTTCTCTCTTCTTGATCATTGATGAAGTCAGAAATTATCCCAATACTTAATAAAAAGTTGTATAAACAAATAGCTAAACTTCAATGGAAAAACTCAGTTCTTTAGAGGCTTACATTGTCAATATTTTCCATTCAATTTAGGGATTAATGTATCTGGTTACAAGGACTCTAGCTGTTTATTTTTCTGTTGTACGATATTGATTATGAATAGAATTCATTGATTTATAGACTCTAAGTCACTATGAAAATGTTCCTGTGTTTCCTTCTCTATTTTTAAAAATCCACCTTATAAATCATCCTGCTGTGCCACTTTATCCACTCTTAAAGTTTCAAATATTCAAATTATTTGCTAGCATAAAAAGCATTTTATTGTTTCACTTACCTGCCCTGGGAAAATTTATCTCAATATTGAGTTCTGTGACCTTTAGATTCTTTCACAAATAGTGAAGAAGGTAGTTATTTAATCCAGGCTTTTAGTCAAATCTAGCTCATCAGTCTGTGTGTATTCTTGAACTCCAGTCTTAACGTTGATTGAACCTGGTGCTGTTATTGATTTAACAATGTAAATTTTCAGAAAGAATCTGTACTTAAATGCACAAATAAAATATCTATAGAAAGATACCATCCCATTTTCTATCCATTTCTCTGGACATTTTATTACAGAAAACGTTATTCTAAATTAGATAAAAGACTAAGGGAGCTTTTACAAATGCCAAATATGTTTTTGAAATTGAGAGTGTGCTTAAAGATAGACATATGCTGAACTGTAGTGTTTTCCATCTTTCTCTTTTTCCTGAATTCTAATAGCCCATGTCCTTTCACACACTCTTAGTGAAACCACAGTTCTGTCTATTAATAGTCAGTGAATTCTGTGAAAGAGGTCACAGAGCACATGTATCCATCTAACTCAAATATATGTTTCTACAAATACTACTTCCATATTGACACTGACTATTTCAAATGGTACTCAAATTCCTCGTTGACCAGTGAGTTATTTTGAGAACTGGGCTTTCAGTTCTTGAGAATGAAATCAGAAATTATTGTGAAGTTTGAAAGAACAATCTAATATAGCTAGAGATTTTTTTTCTGTAACATTCTAATTCATCTCCCTTATGTGCATGGCTTTAAGTCAGTCATACAGCACAATATGTTGTAAGCTAATAGTAGTATAATATTTCATAAGCAAAGTGTGTTTGAAGCTAAATTGTAAACTCTGTAAGTCTTTACATTTACGGAAAAGGCATAAACCAAACTGATAATTTAGGTAAAGTTCTTGGTACTGAATCAGCTCAATGGCACTGCAGCACATTTCCATGAGAGCTATAATATTTATGAACTGAATGGGTTGGAAAATTCGAAACAGTCTTCATCTTTTTTGCTTTTCCCATTTTCTTGTTCGTTTTGATTATTACTATGGTGCTTGTCATGTATCCCATCTATAAAATATCTCAGTATTGGATTGTAGTCTGCTTGTTTTAATTGTTTTGCAGTAAAAATTTCCTTAGTTATAAGAAAAACCAAGATAAGGTGATAGACACAATTATTAGGAGATAAATTATTTACAAATCCAAATTCTTCTCAAAAGGGTCGTGACAAGGAAAGTGCTCAGCTAGCTGGTATGCCACCAGGTGGCAAGATTTGGTATTGCACCTGTGCCACACACGTGGCTCCCGCCGGTGGTGCATATGAAGATTACAGCGTTATTTTTGTTGCTGTCAGTAAGGATGAGCATCAGCTGTAGCTGTAAGGGTAGCTTGTGCCTTAGAGAGCTACACAGTTATCTATACGTATATCTGATTTACAAGAAAGATCTACATAACTGAAAGAATCCAGATTAATAAACAGAAAAAAAGTTGAGATGTATAATAGCAGCTTAAAGATGGATAATTTTCTTAGTGAGACATGTCAACATTTGTTTAACAATTAAATTGTAAAGTAATTCCAAAAAATTGTTGATCTTACTCAAACTGTGTACCTTATTTCAGCAAAATCTGTATTATGGTTGTCTGCTGTCAATGACAACATTTCAGCCACAGCTTTTCTCAGTTAGAGCCACACCAACCAAGTTTTGCACTAATATTTCAATTCAAATTTCCTATATCCAATTTGATTAGTTAATGAATGTCTACATGCAGTAGTGGAGTTGAGCTCAGCTGTGCTGCCTAAAACAGAGTCTGTCCCAAAGTACTAATGTTCTCCATGCAGTTTCCCTTGCTTTCACAAGGGAAACAAAAGTGTGCTCTGCATATCATCTAGGAAAAGTGCTATGTTACTTTGGGTAGTAATATGTTGTGTAGTTAAGTGACTTCACAGTTAAGTGAAATTCATCTCTGTGCAGACAACTTTAGTGAAGTATGGATGTAGATGGAGAATTTCTTTCTAAGGAATCTCATATTTCTAAGTGTTTTCTTGAGATCTTCTCTTATTCCAAGCTCTGGACTTTTAAAATATAGGTAATAATCTCATTAATGTCTAGTTGATGTGTTGCATGTGTTTAGCTTCTGATGAAATGGATACTTTTTCCTTTTCAAAAAAGTCTGTATGGTTCAAAAACTGACTGTATGTTTATACATCAGAACAGCAGTATCCTTTTTATTTTTTTGTATAACTTTTATTAACATTATAAGCTTCCTGGTAAAGTTCCTAAATTACCTGTAAATATGACTCCATTCCCCCTCTTTTCATCTCTTCTCCCACCTTCAAATTAGGTAGTAAATTTTTAATTAAACTTGCCTTGACATTTTAAGGACACTGAATATCTTTGTCATTTACACAACAGATAACAAAGTAATCCAATTTTCTGGCCTCCCACAAATTATCCCTTCAAAGAATACAGCTCTTGCTTCCTGTGTTTAAAATAAGCATTACCCTTAGCCTAGCAACCACTGTCAATTACTAATCTTTTATTATTGGCTCGAGGGAAAGATTAAAGGAAAAGCTGAAACATAGCTGACAGTTTGGTTATCACATCTGGAGTAAATGAAAAGCATGGCCTGAATCCATCAGGGAAGATTAGGAAAATGTGAGAAAATTACTGATGTCCTTTTGCACGTGTAAATTCAAACTCATTCAAAAATTGAGGTATCTAACTTTTGACAGGTCCCTTCTATTGCTTATTTCACTTAGGAGTAATGCAGTAGATGGCAAAGATAAAGAGGAAAATGTGTTCTCATCAGTGAAACAGATGTAGTAATGTTGCTTTACTGTGCATCTCAGGAGAGACATGAACGTGCCAACAGTGCATAAACTGTTCCAGCTCTTAGCCACACTTGAAAACAGGAATGGTTTGAAGGAATGCTTGCTTTCTGTCCTTAACAAAATTGATTAAATTAAATAGTAATAGCTAGTCATAAGAGGAAAACTTGAACAGTTTCCTTATAGAATCTGGTTAAAAGCTGTCATCTTTCTACAAAGATTTAATAAAATTGCATAGCTTATTATTAGTAAGTGAAATACAATTATTGTTTCAGAATATGTAGAGGTCAAGTTAACTTTCTAGGAATTAAATTTTACTTGTTTTTTGAGATTATGGCATAAATAGTATCTGATTAATGGGCCTGTATATTCTCTAATGTGATGGGACACTAATCTTGACCTGAACTTGGGTGCTACTGCAGCATTGGAAATAATCCTTTGAAAGGAATTGTTGCTCTGTAGAGTATATAATATCTACTCAGGGTGCAACAGTGGATTAAAACCTAAATGCCTTCTGTTGGACTTCAAATCTTCTATCTTATCAAATTGATCTTTTTCTCTTTAATGGATTGAATGGTAGGTTTATCTCTGCAATATGTATCTAAAACCCCACAGTACATCACACTGCTATTGAATGTACAAAGTAGTACTTTCAAAAAAAAGGAAAATGAAAAAGTAAATGAAATTGTAGGGCAGGGCAAACACTGGTTTGCAGGGAAGTTGGTACCACTATGATGGAAATACTTTGAGAGACTGAGATATCAGGCAAATCTCAAAGCTTCGAATGACCCTTTGTGCTCAAATTTCAGGCAATCCATCTGTTAACAATTAAGGTTCAAGCATTAATCAAACATAGTAATTGAGCATTAGATTTATAATACCACACAAGTATGATGCTGTCTTGTTGGCTATAGTCATTGGTGGTTCTTCATCTTGGAGGTGGCAGAGATCAGGCTTGAGACGTCTTTTACATAGCAAGTCACAACTGATCTGCTGTTTTCTCTCTTTCGCAAGCTTCACTGTGCATCAATGGTCTTTATGTATGTAATTTTTTCAAGACTATTCTGGACCAAAGGATTACACTTCCTCTTTGCATAGGTCAGGACTGGTCTTCTGTGGCTTGTCCAGAAAGGTGTTAACCTCTTGGGTGCCAAGCGATCTTGGCTGGGCCAGTGGAGCATCACCTGGTGGTTGTTAACTGTGTGGGTTATCTGATACCTCCCTCTATCCTGATTTTACAGTTCTTACACAGGTAAGCAGGTAACACGAAACAGTTTGCTTTTGGTGGTATTGTGGTACGTGTATATGCAACGGAGACATGCATGGTTTACAAACAAGACCTCGTGCTACAAGACATTCCTATCCTGATATTCTTGTAATATGCATATTAGGATGTGGAAGAGTGGATATTGAATAATGCAGAAAAAACCCCAACAGAATACAAACAGAATACAACATAAATATATGTTTAATGAACAAATCTTTACAGAGGCTTTCAAGCACCTAGCTTACGCATTCACTACTATTTCCAATAAAAATAATGAATGTAATTATTTGCATCAGGAGGCCTTAGGGCTTCATTTCTGTTCGGGATTAAGTTTCCTTTAGTCTCTATCATATCATACAAAACCTGTCAGTATACTTATTTTCATTGGACTTTAAAGGACAAAATGACTAACTTTTTTTTTTAATCTCTTAATTCATGTTTTCTAAATAATTGTTTTCTTGAGATGAAGCAAAGATCATATGATATAAAAATGTTGTTATGAATTAAGTTTATAAGAATCTGAATGCTATGTTAAATGTATCAAAAACAGAGTGGATCATTAGCAAAGCTCTGTCTGAGGTTTGAGGTTGGAAAACTAGAGGCAGTTATTCAAACTTTTGAGAAGTTTGCCCATGAGCAGGACACTGTATGAAAGCATGCAGTCTTACACTTTTCAGTTTTTGTGATACTGCTGGGGCTGTGGGTGTTCTGGGTGATGTGGGCAAAACCAAAACCACCAAAGGAACACATATAAATACACAATCTGGAGTGGCAAATAAGATTAAATTAGTCCTTTTGTTGCATATAGATTTTTAAGGGTAGCAGAATAGCATCATTCTATTTCAAATCTGATGTGCTTTAGATAATAATCTTAGGTTATCTCCCTATTTCATGTACTTTAAAAGTTTAAATGACATGGTTTCAGTTATGCTCACAAAGGGACGTATTAATTCAGCAGCATGTCATCTTTCAGTCTAAGCATTGTAGCTGACCAGGAATGGAAACTGAATGGAAGAAACTTTGATCTTAGCAGATTCAGAGTCAAGAAACTCCCCAGATGGATTTAGTTCCTTCATGAAAGCTTACCTTTCTGACTTTTTTCAAGAACTTTAAGGAACTCTAAGATGATAAGAAGACTTGGAGATTATATCTGTCAGGGATAAATGTATATCAGAAACCCTGTACAACCTCAGCTCAGAGGTTACTTTAACAGGCTTTAACATTAGAAGTCACTACATTCTAAGCAGTTTCCAAATTCCGTGTATTCATCATAAATCAAAGAATGCTCTATTTCATTTATCTGTGATGCTTAGGATTTTAGCAAATACCTATTCTTTGACTGAAGAGTTTTATTGATTGGGGTTTTTTTTAAATTTTACTAACTTTTTTTTTAAGTGTGAAGTTCACGCTGCTTAATTCTTTCAGAACCATCTTTATCTCACAGGGACACAGTTAATCCTTAAAATGGCATTCTACTATTTCTTGAAGTTTTCTAGTGGACTAGCCTGAATTTCACAGAAAAGAAAAACTGCAAAACTTGTCTTTATTATCTTGAGATCTTAGGGGGTCCTAATACGGGAATTTTCACTGATGTTTCCATTTTCTTGATCCTGACCTTAACATAAAGATGACAGAAAGCATAGTGTAACCTAAAGGAATCGATACATGAAAAGTTTTAAACCAGCAACAAAACTACTTAATGACAGGTTAAAAAACAAACCTAGTGAGACATTTGAGGTTTATAACTACTCTGTGATCAAAGAATATGATTCTCGGAAATTCAGAGAGGTTTACTTTTGAAATTAATTCTAAGCTGCAATAAGTAGTGTTGATAGGAAAATATATATTAAAAAGTAGCAGGGATCTAAAATTATATTTCTTTAAAAGCAGAATTAGAACCACTGAAATCCTTAGGAAAGTGTAAATAGTTACTGAATGATACTGTGAAATTCCTTGAAGACGGTAAAATACTTTTACTTCGGTTTATGGAAGAGACCATGTGCTCATGTAAATGGCAATATTTGCTGATATGTTATTTCTTTTTTTTTTTTTTCATCAAGGCATACAGTTTTCTACTGATTCTGGTAGAAAATCTTGCAAATCTTATGATCTTCCCTTCTGGTCTTCCAAATCTTGTTTGCTAACAAGATTTGGGGATCTTGTGGGATAAATTCACAGAAAGATAAAGGACGGTTTTTTACACATAATTTCAGTATGTCAACTGAAAAGGGACATACAAATCTATTTGGTTTCTATTTATAAGAATCTCACTCTTTTCCTACTAAACATAGACCTTGCACTCCTGTGTTTTAGGAAAGTGGACCAATTTGATCACAGCTAAATGAGCACGTTTGGGCAGCCTCTTCTGTTGAATTTGCAAAACCCCAGTTTCTTTTTAATTCAAATTTTACTACATTTAACTATATTGACAGTTAATTTCAGAAACCTTCTGGGAAGCCTTCCAAACTCTTCACTGTCTCTCTCTTAGATGTGTTGAAGAACTGAAAGTTTGACAGAATAATAGTTTATCAGAATTTGTGGAAGCTTCATCCCTGGAGTTGTTTAAGGCCAGGCTGGATGGGGCTTGTTGTCAAGCATTGGAACAGGCTGCCCAGGCATGTGGTTGAGTCACCAGCCCTGGAGGTATTTAAAAGATGTGTAGATGTGGTGCTGAAGGACATGGTTTAGTGGTAGACTTGGCAGTGCTAGAGTGACGGTTGGACTTGATGATCTTAAAGGTCTTTTCCAACCTAAACGATTTTATGATTCTTAAGATATGTAGAAGAGAGAAGGTCAACATTGAGATCCTTCCTATAGATTCCACCAAGACTGGCTTCCCTTTGTGGTTTCTAATTGTGTTAGCTTTGCCTACACCAAAAATAAGTGTAATGCTTTCTTTATTAATATATGCTGTGCTTTGTACTGTTAATCTTGCCAAAACCAGTGGTCAAGCCACTACGCTAGAAGCTTTGCCCATGTGAGGAATTTTGCCTTGTTGGGGAGCGGAAGGAAGGTTTATCTTGTCCTTCACCCCTCTACTCTGCAGCATTTTGTCAGAGAGATTCTGCAAATTCTCTTTGAATCTCTAAGTTGTCCTCCAGGGCAGTTTGTCATGAGAAGTTTGTCACCCAACCAGGAGCCACTTAGTAACTCTCAACCTTATACTCCCTGCCTGAAAGAGCTTCTTAAATACCCAAATTTCCTTTGGCTTTACTGAAACATTATATGACAGCTTTGCAAACAGTATGCATGACTTTCATTCTCAAGGAAGCGAAAGAAAAGATTCTGTTAAGAAATATCTATTTAAGTAGCTTTGTCTATGAATAAATGATATTTTTCAAGAAAAGGAAAAGAAATATTTAATATTCTGCCTGAGGGAGTCATGTTTCTGTTTTCTATGTTGCATGTTTCTTCTCTGGGTCTGGGCTTGTCGTTTTAAAGAGATCTCAAAAGCAGTGATATTAAAACAGAGGCGGTAGTGACCGAATTGAGAGATGTTAAGAGAAATAAACGATAACATATTTCATTACTTATTCACCTCTGGTTTTCCTTTGCATTAATTTCATATTTATTAAGGTTCACATTCAAGAAACTAAAGATTAATAAGTAAATAATAGTACATACTCTGAGGAAAGACAAGCAAGAGTAATTATAGCAAGATAGCTGGACAAAGAAAGAGAAAATTCAAAACGGAGAGGCAGGCCAAGGGGATGTGAAAATACAAAGACAAATCTGAATATAGTACAGAATCACCATGCCTTGTAATTACTGTCCCAGTGCAGTGACACTGTATTCTACTTCCTACACCACTTGTTAAAAAGAACACTATTTTTTATTTTGATTTCTCTGTATATGAATGCTACCTTTTTCCTGAGCAGTGTATCAGTTTGCTGTCATACTGCCACGACTGCAGAGAGGGCATTACTACACGTATGAAAGCATAGCTACATCTTGCACTCAGCAGCGATGACAGCTGGTTTGTGATCTTAGTCTGTGGGCTCAATCTCATTTTAATCTGTGAAAAGTGAGGGAAGCTTTCATGATGCACTTGTTCTGAGACAGCAGTCTGACAGAAAATCTGTTTCAGTCAGTCTTTGATTTCAAAATGATTTCATCCTTGTGTAACACGGCCCTTTGCAAAACTGATCTATGGAGACGGAGCCTCACTGACCTGCTTCTGGCAGGTGCCTGTTCCCTGAAGGGATACAGGCCTACAGGCTTGCTAAAATATCTTGTTCTGAAACATGGACAGGTAGGCTGCTGCCAAGATATCAGAGCTATCAACAACTTGGTTTCTCTTTGCTCTCTGTGAAATCATCTTTGGAAAGTTTACAGGACATCAGAAGAGGTGGTAGTATAACTTGAGCTATGCTGGAAGCCGTTAGGATTTCAACCAGATTTCATTCAAAACCAGCTTGGGTTACTAACTCACCCTGGTGAGTCTTGCCACTCAGTTTGTGCACATCTGCTCTCTTGGCATGGTTGGCCTTGGGGAAGTACTACTGACAAATCTCTTGACTAAGTATCTGGCTGTGTGCATAACACAAACTGGTCACCTTCTGCAAATACTCATTCAGAGTCTACCTTATAATTCAAGCCTAGTAATTTTGTCATTAACGTCTTCTGTTTCTTGCAGTTCTCTAATCAAAATATGTATGCTATGTTCATTGAATATCTTTACATTCCTTTTTTTCCCCAGATATTTATTCTATATTCTTAAAGATCAAAGCATCATGTCCCTTTGAAGTAACTATTGTTGAAACTTCAACTATCTTTTTGCTGCTACTGACACTTTGTAGAGTAGATGCTTTTAAAAATTCTTAACTCGCATTCTGGAGAGCTTTATCTTTAGTGGGCCTTTTACCTGTTCAATAGTTCCACTCGGAGTTTTTCTGGCTCGTTTACTTCTCATAAAAATTGGTGTTAAACCATTACTTGTACTCAGAGAATATGGTACAGTTCATCTTTTTTCAGTGCCTTAATATTCTGGTTGGCGCAGGCCAACAGAGGTGTTTTCTGACATCAACATCAGTTTCAAATAACTAATTCCACAGAGTCTTCAGGATGTATACTGTCATGTATATTTTGCGGAATAAATGCTGGCTGTATGTCTGAAATGGTTTTTTGGTTTTGGGGGGCTTTCTTTTAGAAAGGCATTTAAAACAATTTCTGTATTAATGGCCAGAAAAGAAATGGACTGAGACCAGACATGCAATTAACAGTTTTTATGTGACACCAGGGAAGAAACAAAAACAAAGCTCCTTTTTCTCATCTTCAATAAAAAATAAACTTGAACTGGTATCTTAGAAGAAAAAGTAAGAATCTTCCATACCTATTACCCTTTTCAGCATGTTTCCTGTTAATTAATTGCTGAAGCACTCTTGGGAACTTTGACTATGTAAATAATCATAAAATAAGCTGATTTGGTTTCGACAAAAATTTTTCTAATCACATTTGTTATAGTAGCTGAAAAGATTTTGGAGACTGATAGCATAGTTGTAAGAGTTTGAAAGATAAGTTTGTGGATGATGCCAAGCTGAGTGGTGCTATTGACACACCTGAGGGACAGGATGCCATCCAGAGGGACCTGGACAGGCTTGAGAAGTGGGCCCGTGTGAACCTCCTGAGGTTCAACAAGGCCAAGTGCAGGGTCCTGCACCTGGGTTGGGGAAGCCCCTGGTATGAATACAGGCTGGGGGATGAAGAGATTCAGAGCAGCTGTGCTGAGTAGCACTTGAGGGTACTGGTGGCTGAAAAGCTGGACATGAGTCAACAATGTGTGCTTGCAGCCCAGAAAGACAACTGTATCCTGGTCTGCATCAGAAGAAGTATGGACAGCAGGTTGAGGGAGGGCATTCTGCCCCTCTGCTCTCTTGAGACCCCACCTGGAGTACTGCATCCAGCTCTGGAGCCCTCAGCACAGGAAAGACATGGGCCTGTTGGAGCGGGTCCATAGGAGGGCCACGAAGATGATCAGAGGGCTGGAGCACCTCTCCTATGAGGACAAGCTGAGACAGTTGGGGTTTTTCAACCTGGGCAAAAGAAGGCTCGGGGGAGACCTTATTGCAGCCTTCCAGTAGTTAATGGGGGCCTACAGGAAAGATGGGGCCAAACGCTTTAGCAGGGCCTGTTCCAATAGGACAAGGGGTAATGGCTATAAACTAAAAGAGGGAAGATTTAGACAAGAGAGAAGGAAGATTTTTTTTTTTAAATGAGGGTGGTGAAACACTGGCACAGGTTGCCAAGAGAGGTGGTAGATGCCCCATCTCTGGAAACATTCAAGGTCAGGTTGGACAGGCCTCTGAGCAACCTCATCTAGTTGAAGATGTCCCTGCTTATTGCGGGGGAGGTTGGACTAGATGACCTTTAAAGGACCCTTCCAACCCAAACTATTCTATGTTTCTATGATTCTATGATAAAAGGGTTGTCTCACATTCTATTTAAAGTCATGGATAAAACCAGCATAAAAATAAAATATACAATAGTTGATAAAATATCTCATAGCCTAAGGTGAAGTTTAATAACCAAATTATAGAAATTGAAACTTCATTCTCCTTTATCTTACTGATGTAAGAATCTATCTATGAACAGTACAGTACAGTCAAATTAAGTATGGGACATTGAGTCTTTTTCTGTGTGTATGTGTATGTGTGTATGTATTCTTATTCTGTGAATATGTAGCATGGAATACTGACCACTGTTTATGCATATCTTAACTATCAGCTTTCAGTATCCCAGCATGCTTTGCTGTCATTCTTTAGGCAAATAATATTAATGAGAGAGGCTTTTAACTTGGATGACTTATAGTTGTTTTATAGTTGCTTTATTTTTTAATAGAGTTACTTGAATATACCAGAGGGTTAGGGGTTTTTTTTTAGTTATATTTATGCCACAGGGTACTGGAATTAATATTTGTATCTTGCTGATACAATTACAAAGGTTTTTTTTGTTTATTTATAATTTGAAGATGGCTGTAGTAGTAAGCATTATTCAGAAAAAATGAAACATTCTGTAGAAGTTGCACTGCTGTTGGCTAGTTACCTTGAAATTAAATGCTACTTCAGTTATAAAATATTACACAGAAAACCAAATCAGATCACTAGATAATATGTGACTCCTATGCTTTATGGGAATATTTTAATCACAAAAAGAATTTTGTCTATCGTATGCTGAACCGTACACCAAGCCTACCAGTGTAATCCTGCTGCATAATTTTGCTTCAGGAGAGATAAGAAGCTTCAAATTAGCTATATCTCAGGGTTGGGGATCTAAAGAGCAGAAACTGATCTGTTTTCCCATGGAACCTGTTCATTCTTTAACTGAAGTAGGTATGAAAATTTATTCCATACAGTGTAAGCCTTAGTAACCCTTTAATGAGAGGATTATACAGGTAGATATGAACAGTAGTGATGAGACTGCTTCTAGTGATGCTTTTCTAATAGAGAAGATGTCATAGGAAACATCAGAGAAGTAGGAAGAACAGTTCTGCACATGATTGATCTTGATTTTTTGGATGCAGAAATTAATTTTCATACCTTTTCAAACTATACTAAGAACTCAAGCTCACAGTTTCCCCCTCTCCATATGATTAGAAATTGAACATTGTGAATTAAAAAAAACAAACCAAACCAAACCAAAAAACCCCCAACAACTCAGAGAAATTTTCAATCCTGATATCTTTTTTCCTTTTTTTTTTTTTTTTTTGGCCAAAAGTTTTCCTGGCTTTCTTAATAGCTAACTCTCAAGACTGTCAGTATGGTATGAGATAATGTGATGAGATGATATCCAATATCCTATTTTTTCTAAGTATATATCTTCAAATAATCTACATAACAATGATAAATTAAAAATAAAAATATCTATACAAACAATGTACATGCACATAATGTACGTGAGCAGTATTTTACAGAAACTTACTGACTGAAGTTTGCAATGAAAGAAATAGTCAGGTTTAGTTTTTTTGCCACTTAACACTCAAAGCCAATTGAGACGATCTCCTTTATGTTTAAGTGCACAGAACCAGTATTACAGTAGGTATTTTGTGGATTTATGTTTTAGCTTGATGGGGTCATTCAACTAAAAAGTGTATTTTTTATAACCGTTAGGAAAATTTGTGCAATACAAATATTTTATATATGTGGGTTGAGTTGGTGTTTTCAATTGCTACTTAAACTTGGTTTTCAAATTTATCCCTGCTACCTACCTGTCAGTTAGGTATTGGTATGAGAAGGAAATTCTAAGCGTGTGGCAAAGGATGTATGTAATACATTCTTGATAGCCTCTTTAGGACAAGAAGCAACTGTTTAGTACTGATGAGAAATCCAAATATGGTAGCGAATCTTAAGGAAATGAAATTCTGTGGAATACATTATAAATCTATCAGAGAGCCAAATTTAGAAAAAGATTGTCGCCATTACTGTATGCTTGTTTGCATAGTTTAATATTGTGACAACATTACACAGAAACCTCATCAACCATGACTTTGTTTGAAATACTCCAGCTGTTTAATTGCCTATCACAACACAAAATGAGACCTTAGGAAACACTAAACAGTATCTCATCTACCAAACTGTATTAAAAATTGCTGATTTTGTAAACATTATCATATGTTTTTAGAGAAGTGTACTTTTAAGAAGTCAGTGGCATTACTGTTTTTCTATAGAAATGGAGAGTGAAAACAAAATCTGATGGAGGTAGCAAATTTTTTTGGTAAAATGGACATATTTCAATAGACTTCTCAAATTTTATTTTTATGAAATGTGGGAGTAGCTGTAATTTAACCCACTGCATTAAAATATATGTAGCTTATGAGAAGCTGTGCTGATTAATTTATTTCACGTTTGCAGTTTGCATTGCTGGTTGTAACAGTAGTCCAAGGGTAGAGCTCTTAGAGCAGCTTGGTATTCAGAGCTTCCACCAAAACCAGATCTTATTTTCTGAATTAGCAATTATGGTATTATCAGCGGGGTTTTTTTGTTTGTACATTTTCCCCTCTACCATGACTGACAGATTTATAACATTTCACGTAGAGAAATTAGATTCCAGAAAACCAGGGCTGAAAACCAGGCTACAATAAAATCTAAGGGACTGTTTAGTGTTACAATTTTTTTTTATGTTAAGTTTTATAAAAGTAATTGTAGGAAGATTTTTGTAGCAGATGACTGGCCAATGTTTTTGATTGCCTTTAATCTTATACCCTTTATCTTCTAGTTGCATCTTTACATATTCTTTGAAATAAAATGCTGACAGTTTGCAGTGTTCATATGTTTCAGCCCCTCCCGCACCCCCCAAACCCCAATACTCATGTTGTTCTACTAGCTCACATCTGTGTTTGATCTAAGATGTTGATCACCTGTTCTAATGCATAACCTGCTTTGATGCTTGAGATGTCAGGGGAAAAATGTATGTAAAAAATGGGCAAAGAACATACACAGTCCAAACAGACATCAAATTCACCTGCAAAAGGCTATCTGCAGAGCATCCAGAGATCATTTCACTTTTACATATTAAGACCTACTAATAATGAAGAGGAGAATAAACAACTTAAAAGATTATCATCTAACTCCATGAGAGGGATTCATCTTTTTGAGGTCATCTGAAAAGTTTGTCCTTTTCATATCTGTGAATTCTAGGCATGATTAGTGAATTTGTATTTTACCAGTCTTTTGCCCAGTGGCAGAATTTGACTTTTTAAATACAGTCTTTTTATAATTTTCTTAAATGGAGCAGGGGTGGGTAGGGGACAGGCAGCAGTTCTTTCTGCTGTAGAAAGTGTGTCCATAATTGCCCCAAAGAAATGTAAGAGAGTTAAAGATGATAGTATATTAAGAAGCATTAATTTCTACCTTTTAAAAAAATATTTTGAAGCACAGACAAGGATTTACAGATAGATTTTTATTAGAGTCTCTGAGATAACATCTCATTTTTAGTCTAGACAATTTGAATTACCACCTACAGTGTATGGTAAGAAATTACCACAAGAAAAATCTTTTGAATATTCATCTTCCCATCCTTTTATGTTCTACAATAAGAAAAGTCAAAATATAAGAGTAGGACTGCAGATTTTCTTGGAAAATTACAAAGCTTTTTAAAAGATCTTGGGGCAAAAAAGACTTTTTTTTTGCTAATAACTAGATTTTCTTTATTCTATGCAACAAATCACTTTAAAGAAAGTGCTAGATCATGTTATATTACCAAAGTGGGTCACATAATGTTAATCTTCAATAAGGAAAACATTAAAATTTAATTTTTACAGTTTAGAATTTATGCATTCACAGGCATGTTACCAGCTAACAATAGAGAAGATAAAGTTACAAGATTCAAAGCTCTGTGACATTGTTTGTGATAAGCATTTACAGTTATGAAATTTGTTAAGTTGCTGTTCCCATATGTCATATTGTATTCTGAAAACTATTATGTATAACATTAGCACAGAAAAATCCTTTCTAAGCAAAATCAAACTTGCTAGCAAGGTAAAAAGTGACTGTATGGTTTACAAAGAACGTTGCTGAACTGAGGACGTGGGAGTACACATCCCACAGTTTTCTGACATGGTTTCAGAGCATGCCTGTGGGCACATATCCTCTGGGAGAAAATCAGGCTACATACGTAGGGACAGAGCTGGACACAACATGCAATGGGTGTTGCAACCTGGACACGAGCTTTCAAAACATGATATTTGGATCAGCTTTTTTTCTCGGGAAACTAGAAACACGGGAACTGCTTGATGGGTGTTTGTCAACTTTGTTTATGGTCCTGAAAGAGGGAAAGGCATTTCACCTATGGAGAAATAGGAATATACATGGCATCTGTAAAAATGTATAAACTAATTATGTAGCAGACATATGTAGTGCAGGTGGAGAGATTTAAGATTCAAATAAGTTACTTATACACATCTCATTTACTTTTAATGGCGGTTGGGTCTTGTCTATATTTTCCACCCTTGGTACTTTCTCTAATTAAGGGAAATGAAAGAGTTGAAATTCGGGATCTGTAATTGCTCTTTAGGTAAGGATTATTCATTGTCTTACTGAAGAATGTGATATGGAATGGAGCACTGACATGCCAAGAATGACTCTCCAGCAAAAAACAACTGCATTAAGCATTTCTAAAGACCCTGCACATGATTAATCCATCTCTGAACAGTAATATTTTTCATTTGCAGTATGGTGTTAGTCAGAAATTGTTGCTACTTTTCTTAATGAGGTTTTAATAAAGCTTTTAAGCCGCTAAAATTACCTGAAAGTTCAGCTCTTTGCTGTTCAAAACATACACAGCGCGTTTTACTTCAAAAAAAGTGGTGGATCATGTGAAAAGTGTGTGTACGTGCATGCATATGTGTGCATCCTCAAGTAAGAAATGAAGAAGTATGTAAAAATAGCATTTTCTCAGTTTAGTTGAGCAGCTTAAAAGTAATTATCTTTATAAATAACTTGTAGTGCTGTTAAAAACACATCATTGTTGGATACCACAAGTATCCTTTTGTAATATGGAGGGTAAACTGGTATGGAAGCAACAATAGTATTCAGTGATGGTTGTGTATTGCTGACTTTGGAGCAGAACCAGCCTTTTTCAGACACGATATGTTTGCTTTCTAAAGTTGCTTGCATTGTCTAGGGATGAGGATTAAGGCTTAGACTTTTTATGTTTGATCTGTCTGTGTCCAGGAGGTATTATTTATATTGCATGGGATTGAGGACATGATTCACATTTCCAGAAGGAATAAAATCATTTGTTTTCAGCAGGAAGGTTCAGTCTGTGAAGAGGCAGACTATAAAATTTTGATACAGTTCGTTTGAAGAAAAAATAAAAATATATGTTAGAGCTTGTAGTTAGACTTGACAAGCTAATTAAATGCTGTCCAACTCTTAATTACTAGGTCTGTGGTAGAAAAGGAAAGTACAAGTATTTTGTAAATCCATATTTGACAAAGCAATTTTATTTTTAAGATAAGACCTGTTTATGTCTGAAAAAATCAGAGAAAACACTTGTCCCAGTGCCATGTTTTAAAAGACAAGAATTACTATATTATAACAGGAACCCTGTTATATAGTTTGATATCTTCTAGGAATAGGGAGTATTGCTTATAAAGAGAAGTATGCCTTACAAACGAATATCCAAAATAGAATTATGCTGATAAAGAAAGTTAATGGGAGATTTTTGGAGCTGCTCCTGGTAGATATTTGTTTTGCAAAGGAAGGATTATGGGAGAACTTGAAAGGAGGTGTTTATTTAGATTTATTTTTCATTAGTTTGGCATATTTGTTGTCTGTATGCATACACACAGAACTGCTGAACCAAGAATAATTGAGAATATGTGATTTTTCTTTGATGAATGTATATCTCTACTATAAATGTAGTTATTGATTTCTGAATATGATTTTTGGAATATCCAGCAAGATCCACTGGTATCCAAAATGATAAAAGTAAATCTGGTAGTTATTTGGATAGTGTATGTACACATTGTTGAACAATAAAAGCTCTGAAAAGTCTTATAAAATAGCAAAGATAATAGTGTTCGCAGAAGAGAAGAATACTTTGCATTAATTAAATGAAAAGAGGTCAGATATTTGAAACAAAGTAAGAGAACGAAGTATGACTCAGTTGATCTTGATGCTATTAAAAACTTAAAAGAATTCTGTAAAATGAAATTACAGCCTTGCAGTATCTTTTTTATTTAGTACTATTTCTCATTTACCAGTTTTCAGCTAATGGCTTTAGAGATTTAGAGAAAATAATCTGAATGCTGTGCTTCCAAAGGTACTCAGTGAAGTCTGCCTTTTGGATTACTGTATTGGGATCTGTATGATTTAAAATGAATAAAACCTGCCTCTATAGTTGTGATAAAGATTATACAGCTAGCGCAGTATCTTTCAACATACAGCTTTTAGGGGAATCTAAGAGTGCAAATTCCTCCAGCATTTGTCATTAAATGAAATAGGGATTTGGATCTGGTCATAATGGAAAAAAATCAGCTTCTATAAAATTTTTAATAAAGAAAAGCACTTTGAGCTCTTGTGCATACCCTAAGTGAGTTACATTGTATGTTTCTGTCAACATAACGTGCTTACAATTGTTCTAAGAAAATAAAAGTATTTCCGTGGAAAAAAAATACTTCTCACTTTAATTTTCCAAGTGTCATTATATAAAAAGCCCAACTTTTTTCGTCTAGCTCCTAAATTACTCTACCAATTTGTGATAATTTTTGGGTTGTAGCATCTTTGGAGACTAGTCTCCTGCAAACTAAGTCAGAGCCATGGGAACAGACTGGCCAAGCAATCATGGATTACGGCAGCAACTAGACAGAATGGAAAATGGAATAGTCAATGGAAAATTCACTGTTCTTTACCAATCATGTAGATACATAACTTAAATAATTTTCTTAATCTGAGTCTTCTTGGGAATATGTAATGTTTTTATTTGGTGCTACCTCTCTTGTCAACCTTGCCATTGTCTGTCTTAGATGCGGTTCATGCAATAAGCTGTTCATTTGATGTTCTGTATACAACACGTTTTAGTGATATATTTCACTGCCAACATTTGCCCATACATTTAACTGCAGTGTGCAGCTTTTAAATGGTGACTATTCTGAGGATAATGAGCAACAGTGTCAGGAAGTTTTGGGGTTTTCCCCCCAGGTTATCCATCAGAGGAAATTATGAGGTTTGTGCAGTGTAATACTTGGCTATTTTCAAATATTCAACAAGTCACATCTTCCCTGGGCTGAGACAATTCAACGATTTTTTTTTTTCAGTATATTAAGAGAACTAAAAGCAATGAAATAGAAAATTCAGCAGTAACTTTAATCAATAAGGTTGTTGTACAAGTATGCTTTACAAAGTCATTCCAGTATTTTGCTGTTTACATAAATATTTCTACCCACTGTAAGCGTTGTAAACTAGTCTCAGTAAATAGCATTATTTTTGTTAGGTAACCTAACAGCTTTCTTTTTGAAGTGCTTAGAGTGCTATTGTTTATGATACAAAGTAAATTCTAAATATATTTACAAACCACAAAGCACCTTGAAAGTTTGTTTTGATCTTTTTGAGGTTCTTATTCAAAACTGTGTGAAAATTATCATATATGATGGGTTCTTTGCCTACAATGACAGTACATTATGGAAAAGCTTGAAATGCTATGAAAGGCTGTCTCATCATGTTTTTGTATTACAAAAGGCTCTCATTTCAAGCTTAGTCTCTGAAAGTTTGCCTCATCCTGTGCTTCAACAAATTAAAGCCTACCTTTCTTCTCCTGCAATTAGTTTATAACTCTTCAGGTATACAGCCTCTTGTGAAAGTATATAATCTAATTTCAAGCCTAGTTTGCTTCTAATTATCTGTTTATCAGCGATTGAGAAGAATTATTTTTTTCTCTTTACTCACAAATTTTAGGCTTTCGGAAAAAAAGAACATCTGGTATTGAGAATGGAATGTATTAATTATATAATCTCTAATATATATATAAACATTTAATTTTGCCTTATTTTAATAATAGTCAGAAAATAGTTTGTTTTGAGACTGCTGTTCACAGTGTTCAATTTTCGTCTTAAAAAGTAGGCTCTGAAATGCATGGAAGTTGTGTGTGTTTGTTTCTGTATCATAAATCAATTTCTTGACAGAAGCTGTGACTAATTCTTTTTTTAGCAAACCAGTCTTCTTGGTGTTAGTATGAAGGGCTGTGCTTCATCCTTTTGATGGGCTACTTATAGTTACAGTGTTGCTGAATTGAAGAGGTCTGATTTTTTGTTCCATGGTTGGGGTTTTTTTTTGTGTGATAGGCACCATGTGCACAAAAATACAATAATCCTTTGCAGTGTTTTCCGATTTTATTGGAGAGTTGGAGTGCTCTACCCCCAAGTTTTTAGTAAATTTTCCCACTAAAAGTGAGTCATTAGAGTTAAGTGACTGAATTTTATACAAGTCAGTTAAAAATCTCTGAATTGCCAAATCCCAAAATCGTATCAGTTCTTTCTGACAGATTCCCATTTGAAAAGAAGAAACAGAACCCAAAGGCTAATCTCTGTTTTAACCTTCCAGTTGTAAGACAAATGTATGAGAAGTCAGGAAACAAACTGGCGTGCAATGACTTTGGTGAAGAGAATAACTAAGTAGAATTACCCACCTGTGAACAGATGTGCTGTGTCGTTTTTTTTTAAAACAAAAGTCTGTGGAGAAAGAAAAAAAACCTAACAAACCACTTGCTAGACCAAGCAGAGCCTGTTGTTCTGCATCCAAACTGCTGCAATGACTAATGGGATTGTGAGGTGTACCAGGGAAGGGTATGGAATAAGATGTAAGTGGACGATGGAGCAATTTCAGCTGTAAGAAAAATTGCTATACTGTTTCACATGTACCTTAGCAAATACTAAGACAAAAAAAAAAAGATTTTGGAATGAAGTCCAACTTTCTCTGGAAGACAAAGTAGAATACACGCATTCTTAAAAGTTTTGTTGATCAAAATAATTTATATGTCCATAGAATGTTTAACGACTGATTGATTTTCTAATATGAAACACCTTTATTTACAATTTCATAGAATAGGGTTTTGTTGATCATTTTATCTTCCTTTATCTAACACTATAACAAAAATTGTACAATATTTCAAAGAATGTTTTCCAAACAATTTATTGGACAGCGGCGCATGCATTCTGTGATGCTTTGTGTATTTACAGAGCATGTATATGTCTTTTTTTCTAAGACACCTGATTTGTGAGGAAGAGTGCGTACAGAATTCAGGAGTATAGGTGTCTTTGTGTTAAACAATAATTTGGAAAATGGTGAATATTTTTATAGGAAAGACTTGTTAACAATATTAAGGGATGAACTTTGGATGACTCCATAAGTAAAAAGAAGGGTTTGTAAGGGAAACTTTTTGTAAAGAAAAAGCAGCTTCTCCTGCCAAATCTTCATTGTTTGCTCTACTTCGGAAGAAAGGTGAAAAGTCTGTGCTCAAACTTCCCCCCCCCCCCCTTTCTTAGCCTTTGCAGCACTAAAGCAAATTAACATTTTTGAGAAATCATATCAACCTCTTAAATAATTTGTGGAAAGTAAATTCAACTCTGCTTTCAAGAAAGGAATGAGAAAAAAAAAGTAAAAAAATATGCAAAATACAATAATGAAAATCATATATAGGTAATCAGGTCCTCAAAAACACTAGCCCCTGTTAAATCAATTGTACTGAATTAAGAAAAACTTGGTTCTAAATTCCCTGAGATTTCAGGTCTTACCGGTTTAATTTAGGTGTTTTTAGTGGCCACATCTAAAATGAAAATATCTTTTCTATTTTAGCATTAAACTCAATTAAATAGAGAGACTTACAGTTCAATAGGCCAATGTTTAAACAAGATTTGAATGTCAATTGAAGTTACAGTCTCATTATCACAGATAGACTTCTTGGATTTTCTGCCATTATTCAATATATATCTTACAATCCATTATACCGAATATTACCACCAAGTTATTATTTTTAATATAACCTAAAATATTAGATTCTTTTTAATTTTAAAGCATTAAAATAATTTAATTCATCTTTAATGGATATACTTGTCACTGTCAAAATCTTGGAGATCTTTTCCCCTCTACCTTTAAAGCACTCACTGAAAAGCAAAGCACAAAGGCATACAAAACTTACCAGGACAAATAGTTAGCACTTTCAGCAACAAATCCTTTCTGAATAGCAGTCTATTGCATGGTCTGCATGAACTGTAATGCCTTCAAGACCTGTTTTGGGGGAAAGGGGATGGTGAAAGGGAGCAGAGTTCAAGTGGCAGCTGAGTTAAAACATGCAAGGCGATTTCAGTTTACTCAGAAGTGTCTTATTTGAGATAGAAATCAGATTAGAAGAAAAACAGAGACTATGTTGATGTATTAAATTGGCTGTATGGAAACAGAAGAAACAAGCAGGAATAGTAGACTGCAGAAGAAGTGGGTGGCACTAGCTGTGATTTTCTATGCCTTACTGAAATCTAATGTGCCGGTTCATATAGATGGAATATTAATGAAAATGAGTAACTCAAGGAGCCATGCAAAGGCGAGATTTGGAGAGGTAGTTTTATGTCAAAGGAATCTTGGTTTCTGGCATGCAAAATGAAGCTCCAGGGAACATAGCAGTGAAATCTTCGGGAAGTGGAAAATAATGCACTGAAAAAAAGATGGGTTATCATTTACCTCTGACTGCTAATGCTGAAGGACACAGAAAATGAAATTAGAGGAGGAATCTGAAAATTTATGAAGTTATGCTTAGAATTGACCTTGTAAAAATAGCTAAGATCAAAGGAGGGAATATACAGAAAAAAAATTAATACTCATTTCTCAAAGTCCAGATTATGTGCATCCTTTGGGCATTGAGGAAATTAGCTAGAAATACCCTGCTGTACAACTGAGAATTTCTTTATGAAAAGTCATGTTTAACTGGGAAGGTAAGCAAATATTAGAACAAAGCAAATGAAGTGACAATTTTCAGAGGACAGAAGAGTGAACCTAGTAATTAAAGATAATTAATTTTGAAAGACCAAGGCTTAGTTCACAAAAGGCACTTAATGTATAACTGAGGCAGAATATAGGCATTGTATGTCAAGAAGTTTAATCCTTCCAATTTCTGCCTGAATGTGAAGAGACAATGATCACCTAGTGCTTCCAAGTACTCCAGCAAGATTTATCTAAGTTCTGGTCTCTTTTCATATACAGGATTGCTACTACTATGTCACAGCTCAGCCTCTGTTGCACATCTTGCCCTAGGTGAGATCTTCTGCCTGGTTATTCCAGATCCCTACTATCTGAAAGGAATGACCAGCTATGCTCTGACCATACCTGATACCGAGAGTTCCTTGTCCCCAGCATCACATGAAATAGATACAGATCTCTGGATGACCATAGTGTCACCACACTTAAAAAAATTCAATGTAATCTGGGTATAGGGAAAAAAAAGTTTATACACAGAAAATTGAGTAGAAGATGCTGAGAAACACGTGTTATTATTTTACCCTAGGGAAACTGGTCAGGCTGAAAGGGTTTATATGATTCAGTGGTTTGAAAATTATTTGAGACCAAATAGTAGGATAAGTAAAAGGGCATGGAGTAGGGTAAAATTCAGGGTTCGTTGTGGTAACCAGACAGTGAAGTGAAAGGAAAACCATAATCAGCCACACAGGAGGAGGCATCCTTAACTAAGTAACCAAACCCAACAGACAGTAAACTGAATAAGTTATGTTCAGAGTCACAGGCATCTGTTTTGGTTGCTCTACACGCTTCTTGGTAGTGATGAATGTGAATGCAAGAATGAAAATTATGCATATGTTCTTGTGCTTTTGACAGCAGCAACTTCTACATTAGCTCTTGACTGAAATGACTGATTTTGCATGTGAGAAAACTTGCCTATGTGCCCGGGTTTCAGAGCTGTCATGTATGAGACACAGTTATTCCCTTGGCTATTGAAGGGTGAGCAACCAGTAGAGCCAGGATTCCTCACTTCCAAGGGCCTTCTCCACTGATTTCCAGAAAGAATTATCATATTCTGCCTAATCATGATTTCTGAAATCTTCACTTTCTTGTGTCAAAATTTCAATAGGAAGATTTTTTGGATGGTATAAAGTACTCTCTAGAACAGCTAGAAATCTACATTTAAATCAGATTTGAACCCACCTACTGTATCTAATGTGTTTTGCCTACAACATTTCTGTATGGAAACAGAAAATACCATTATCATATCTAGATTTATAAAGTATATTACTATATGCATTCTTGCTAAATAAAGAGATGGGCAATTACTCTGGTGCTGCTTAAATTCTGAATCCTGACAGGAGGCAGAGAACTCGTTAAAGACCTGAGCTTAGTGTGTAAGCCTCAAGAGTATAGACCTGTTTTCCTTCAAAATTCAGATATAACTATTTTGGTTTTTTCCTAGTCAATACACCAGAAGCTGTTAATGCCATTCTGAGGTATATAACCTCCTAGACATGATATACCAAACATGGTCATTTACATTAAGGACTTGGATTTCCGTGAGAAATGTAAAAGCTAAATGTTACAATAGCAGTAAAAAATACCATATGCTAAACTCCAATTGAATCGTGGTTGTGCTCAAAGTCATGACTTCTCTCTGTCACTGTGATTCTGTGGTTAGTCTAAGAGTACGTAAGACCTTTAATCATGTGATAACTTTCATTGTAGTAGTACTCTGAACGCAGCTTGCACTATCACTGTCTAACAAATTGTGAATAGCAAATAGTAGCTGTCAAACAAACAGTATCAGACAAAAACAGATGAATCAAGTCTTGAACCAACCTGGCAAGCGATGTCTGAGAGCATAATTTCAATATACCAGATTTGCATACTCAAGACCTAAAATGTCCTGTCTATATGGATATGTGATGACAAGCTGACAAATGTGCCTAAAATATATTCAAATTTCTGCATTTCAGGAGCAAAAGAACAAACGGGTTACAGTGTATGAACAAGGTTCAGAGCATGGAGATTGAGTGGAATGTCATTGAGGAACTCAGATAAAACTGAGGATATTTATTTTCTGAATCGTAAATGATGGCATGATTTCCTTAAAAAAATTTTCAAGATTTCTTGGAATTACTCATAAAATGTAGTTCAAAAGAGTATAAGCTGCAAAATTATGTATCATTCATGTAAATTTTCCAAAATTTATATTCAGGTCATAAACTATAATGCCAGAATAAAATATAATAGCAGTAAATATCAGAGGCATTTGTTAGACCATCTCAATAATTAGAGAATGTATTCCCATGAGAGTAGAATTACTGTAATGTATGCTAGCAGGATGTTTGAAAACAACCCTCTTAATAAATGGAGTTCACAGAAAATACACTGCAAAAAGATTATTGGCAGAGACATGTAAAGTAAGAGATTTGGCAGGAACTTTAAGAACCCAAATATGTATCACTCGAGGGAGAAAATTTCTATCTGGGGAACAAGCTGTCTTTGTAAACAGGATTATACCCATAACAAGCATCTAGAAAGCATATATGAATTCCACCAAAGACAAAATTGTATCCAACAGAAATGGGGGATGTAAGAAATATTTCAATGCAAGTTACTTCAGGTAACTCAAATAGTTAAAATTGTAAAATCAGTTTTATTAATTTTTTCCATTTAATTGTTTATTTAATTGTTACATTAACCAGTCACTTTGCTTCTCTATCCCCATAACAGATGTTCATTATAAAAACTGAATACATTAAGACGATTACATTATTCAAACTCTTTGATAATTCATTTGTATTAAAATCATAAGACTCTGTTGACATTTCCCTAGGGTACATTTGGTGAGGTTAAGCAGGATAAATGTCACAGTTAGTAATGCTGTTAAGATAAAAACCTTGCAGAGGAACTACATATTATTTCTCTGCTTTATGGTCCTTATCAGCAACTTTTAGAGCTAGATTTCCTTTTTAAATGATGCATTATACCTTGAAAAGTAAAATAAAAAGACCTGAAATTATGATTCTTGCTCATTTCATCAAGAATAAATGAATAGAGTAGGAGAAATCTTAAAGAATTATGCATTATTTTTTTTTAAAAAAGTTTTGAAACAAAAATAATATGCTATATTTAAATATAATGACCCTGGTGAGATGTGGTATGGAAGAATTTATCTTAAAAATAATGTAAGATGTGTATTATTTTCAGTGCAAATATTTCAAAATAGGAAATGAACCATAGAATCAGTAAGATTCAAAAAGGAACCTCAGAACCAGCACAGACTGCAGTATTTCAGAAATATCTGATTATATAGCATCATGTAGCTGGCAGTGGAGAAAAAATTAGGTTGGGATGGCCTGTAGAGGTCCCTCATTTCAGCCTCCTTCTCAAACCAGGGCTAAATACTAATATTGATTTAAATAAAGGTATGCCCATTCAATTTATATTAATAACATTTTAAAAGTAAATTCAGGTTGCTCATGGCCTTCTCCAGGCCAGTTTTGAAAAAGTCCAAGAACTGATAATGCACACAGACTTTGAAGCCAGTGGTCTGATGCTTACCTTTTCCCTTGCATCCAGCCCAAGTGTCCATTGCTGAGACCTGTGTCCGTCAGCTCTCGGTTGGCTCTCCATTAGGTGGTTGATTGCTGGTGGATCCTCCTGGCTTAGTGGCCTCACCCTGAAATAAACAACTAATACCCTCAGTCTCACCTCACCACAGGTCCCTGAGCTGAACCCCTTCTATGCCGCTTTGCTGACTCTTCAGTTTGGGCCATCTCTTTTGTATTGGGGGCCCAGAACAGGACATGCAGATGACCAAGCAGCATTTGCTTCCTCCAACCTGCCAGCTGCACATGGCAGTGCCTGTCAGTATTCTCAAATATTAACTTAGTTTATGCCTTTTCATTAATCTAAAGGATGTTGCTTAAAGTTTAGTGTGGTCATTGTAACAGATAATTGCTTATGTTTCAGGTACTGAAAGTTTTTCTTTATTCAAACACATTAAAAAGGTAACTAATTATATCCTATTAAAGAATAAATTGCAACAACTCCAATTGGCAATAAGATTAGATGGATGTAGAGGAACATAAAATGTTTTGCTTTTTTAATTCAGCAAAATTAACAAGAAGCTGCTTAATAATGAAAGTTAATTTCATCCTGCTCAGCTAGTTACAAGGGGAATTTTGTTTTGGTTTGGGTTTTGTATCTGGGTTATACCTAATATCTGGATAGAACTTTAATTAGAAATATTACTGATTATCAAACAAGTGACAATTTTGCAGTTGTCTGTAATTGCAATATCTTTGACTATACTCAGCTTAAACAAAATTGGTCCAGATAAAAATTTTATTATTAATAAAAACACTCATAATGTGTTCTTCTATGAAAATAAAGCCACGATTTCAGAGGCTAATTAAAATGATCAACCAGCTGAGAACTCAAAAAAAAAGAAATACAGAGTAGTTGAATACTAGAGGACCTCTGGAGGTCTAGCCCAACACCCCTGCTCAAAAAGCAGACATCTTGAGCAGGTTTTTCAGGGCTGTGTCTGGTTGGGTTTTGTAGATTTTCAAGGATGGCTCTCTGGGCAACCTGTTGCCNCTCATGTGCAGTTTCCTGTGTTTCAGTTTGTGCCCTTTGCCTCTTGTCCTGTAAGTGAATGCCCCTGAGAAGGATCTGGCTCCATTGTCTTCACTACTCTCATCAGGTGTTTATACACATTCATACAACCTCCCCTGAGCCTTTGCTCCTTGAGGCTGAACAGTCCCAGCTTTCTTAACCTCTCCTTGTATGAGAGAATGCTCCAGGCCCTTAATCACTTCATGGCCCTATGCTGGACTCTCTCCAGTATGTCCATGTCTCTTACTGGGGAGCCTACAACTGCACATGGCACTCCAGCAGAGCATAATATAGGGTTAGGCACTTTTCATCTTCTTTTTTCAGAGTTTTAATCATACAGTTCAAAGGTACTGATTTTTTTCTGCTTTATAACGCTAAATTGCATTTTCCACACTTTTACAGCATTGTCGGAAAAGTGATTCTGTGAGATTAATCAGTCTTGTAAAGTTTAAACTTTGAGTAATACAAAACCGAAGAGGAAACTCCATTTAGAGAGGTATTGCCAATTATCAACTGTCAAAATGGAACTGTAAACTAAATGGGATTACCTTGAGCCCTGTTATTTGATATCATCATAGATGACTAGAAGATAGAAAAGGAATTATACGTACTCATTTTGTGCGTGACGTACTGCTGGAAGTAAGTCAGGGTTGTAATTCAAAATGAACTTGCCGTAATCTGTTAAAGGAGAATAACAAGAATAATTGTCTAGGTAGCAGTTCTTTGGGTGGGAGAGTCTCAGGACTGCTTATGACTTGCAAGCTGAGCACAATCAGTTATGGCACGTTATTACCAGCAAGGCAGCCTATACTGTGGCACATAAGAATACGAACTTGTGTTTTGCTGGATGCATGAAGCAACCTTTTTCCTGCACTCAACTGTCACAGGGGCTCAACTGGAGGTCTTTGTCCAGATTTTACACTCCAAGAGTCGTTTGGGAGAGTCAAAAGAAAATAGCAAGAACGGTAGGAGACAAAACAGAAGGAAAGATGAAAGGAGCTGTGATTATAAGCTATTTCCCATGTTTCTCCTGCATAGATAAATAATAATGGGGGTTAATTGTAGTAAGAGACATTCAGATTTGATATGAAGAAAAGTATTTTAGTGGTAAAGAGGCTGAGGCATCGGTATAGTTCACTGACAACTTTTAGAAAAGGTTAGACAAACATATGTAACGTAGTTAGAGCTGATCTACAGGAAAGGGACTAGATGACCTTTGAAAGTCCCTTCGAGCTCTATAATTTTTCTCATTTACAGATACAACCATACAGAGTTACAGAGCCAGACAAAGGAATCGGCTGTTAAATGCAATGGAGAAAAGAAAAATAAAGTGTCTCTCTCTTTCTGTGTTGTACCCTTCTCTGTTCAAGTCAAGAATATCAGTCTTGTGTTTGATTCGGGCTGTTCTGGTTGTTGGTTTCATTCTTTGTCTTATCTGAATGTTTACTTTTATTTCCAAACCTATCTAATATGTCAAGGGTTTGAGGCTATTATCTAAAAAGACACAAACAAACTACAGATGTTGCTGAATGTTTGATATATTGGTATACTATCTCAGCATCGTTTATGTCAAAAACCCCTTCCTAAAATGCTTATTTCTTCTATATTATTTTGAAAAGCTAATGTGAATAGTGAGCGCCAGCCTTCAGATGCATAGACCATCAATACCAGTATTAATTCCTTGAACAAACAGGAGTTTTGATGCTTTTTGATATGTGCCTAAGCTATTAGTAGGCCATTTTTCTGGCAAATCCTTGAATTATTTTTCAAGCATGAATACACAGTGCTTAACTGACTGTTAGAAGATTTAGAATGACTAACACATCTGAATGGCAGGTAGGGATAACTTGACTTTGGAAAGCAGAGCCATGTAGAGGCAGGCCGTCAAAATGAAGAAGTGACTCCGCATTCTGGTTAAGTGCACTGCTGTTCTGGTAAGTGCAGTGCCAATTGTGTCACTGCCATGCGCTGTATTTTTGAAATTCTATTACTTATTCATCAATACGCGTTCAGTAAGGTCTAATAAGTTTCTATCAGAGAAGCAAACCCTGAGAGAGGATCTTTATATTTTTAAATTTTTTGCCAAACTGTTTTGATAATAATTCCATATTGTCTACATTGAAGTAGTGTGCCTCACACATACTGATTTCCCCAGAGAGAATCTTATTTTCATCCATTGGGAAGGCTTTAAAAAAAACCCAAACAAATAAACAAAAAACACCACATAAATTAGACATTAATAAATGACAAAATTAACTTGTATTTATGAAAGACTTTGGTACCTTCCGTTTCTCTAATGCTAATGACTACATTCCAGAAATTTTATATTGATCCAGAAATCACGAACGCCTTGTTTTTACTAAGGGTCATAACTGATTTCTACTCATACATAATGTTTTTGGCTTTAAATTTAGTTACTTAAAATTTAACAAAAACTTTAACGTACTTTTATTTTCTGAGTAGTTCCTAAACTATGGTGCAAGGATCAGAAAATTCATGTAGCAATCCAGCTAAACCATCCACCAAGAATAAGAGATATGCTAGATTTGCTTTATTTTGGTTTTGCTACATTATTTATATAATATATAATGTAATATATTAATATATATAATGTAATATATGTTAGGGAAGGAAAATATATTGTATGACCCTTGAAATGCAGGAAGTGAAAACTATTGCTTTACAAGCTGAAGTGAGAAAATGGCTGTATAGTTGAAACGGGTGTTTGTCATTCATTGGAATGACAATTGGAATACTGGACCACGTTGTTAATAACTATGATTTTCTTAGAGTACAAAAAACCTTATACAATTTTATCTTCTGGAAACAAAACTAGGGAGCAGTTTTATTTGTATCTTCTTTTTATTTTTTTAAAGATGGTGAAGTTGACTACGTCAGATTGCTTGATAGAATTATTTTACTTGGAAGACACCTATTATTGCATTTTCCTGTCTTCGGTAGCATGTTTTAAACAAAGGGAAACATACTGAACATTGCTGTGAAGTAATATAAGGAGTTGTTGCGCATATTACTCCTTTCAATAAGGCAGCATTTTGTTATGTGTGTGTCAGTCTGTGTGTCTTAAGCACCTTGGTTTGAACTTTTTGACCATATCTCTCCAGGGAAATTATGATTTCGGCCCCCTTAAGTTTCTACGTGGCCCTTGAGTACTGGATTACACCTGGCTGCCTATGAACTTTGGAAAACATTATCCTTATTTTATCACTTTCTTTTTTAAATCAGTCTCATCAATAAAAATAGATTAGCACTACTTTCAGGACTGGTAGGATTTTAACCTGCATATTTTCCTATAAACTCTTGACATTTACAGGAAAAGTACTAGAAGGAAGGGATTTATGATGAAGTTGGCTTGATAAGAAATTTCTTGTCTCATCTGACATGGAAGTACTCTGGATGAAAGAAGCTATGATAAACACATTGTCTAAACAAATACCTTCATCAGGAAGAGGTTGTAATAATGACATTGCCAATCATGCTGATGTAAAAGAGAATGGGAAAACAAAAGGATGGTTGCTTGTAATTAATTTACTGCAGGACACATATAACAGGATTTAACAACCTATTGTTATAATAGATTGTTATAATAGAAACAATAACAATCTATTTCTATTTTTAATAAGATTTTTGCTATGCTAATATGTGGAATCCTAATGTATATATACTGCTGGAAGCTATTGTGGGTTCATACACATTCTCTTAAATTAGGACTTTGTACTTTTTAAAGAGCTACTTGTAAATTTCAGTTAAAATACACTGGTAATAGAAAACCAAATTGTTTTCTGCTGTAAACGTGAACTTTACAGGTATTTCACAGTTTCATTCCTGCTCTGTCAGTTTTGGAAATGGACTTACCTTTTGTGTTTATAGCGTGCAGATGCTCAGGAATACTGGGCAAACCCAATACAGAGCAAAGTTCGCATAGGAAGAGACCTACAATAAAAAAACTGCGATAATCTCTCACATGTATGACTATTTCAAAATATGGGGAATGCTTTAAGGACTATTTTGAGATTTTCAGATACTTAAATGAAAAGTACTTCACAAATCCTGTAGTAACCATGATGAGTTCCAAAGAACGAAATAATTTAGGTCAGAGAAAGTGATCACTAGGAAACAACTGAAGCATCTGTTCTTACAAAAATAGCATATAACATTTCAGATTAGGAGGAACAACTTAATTTTGTTGTGAGAAACTCATTGATACTGGGGAAAAAAAAAGTAGTTCATTGTTTTTCATTAGTAAAGCTTTATCTAGAGGAAGTTTTAAAAACAAGACACTGTTGATGACAATAAATTGTCAAAATAACACGAATTTGCAAAAAAAGGCAAGATATTTAAGTCATTACCCTTACATTTGCAAAGCAGTGTCCTAAAATTTCTAAATGATTAATTCAAAATCTTTTTTTTTTTTTTTTTGCTGTTATGCCAGAGTGGAAGTTGACTGCTTATAAATTGAGAAATAACTTCTAAAATTACTGTTAATTTCATTTTTTAGCTGTCCAAATGTAAGACTTCTAAACTATGAAATTCCCTGAAATTTTGTTCAGTATATTAAATATTAAACTCAGCTGTGCAAACACACATACTGTGATTGGTGTGCTCTTAAAATGGATATTTTTTTTTTTCTGAATGAGTTCTTCTACTTCATATTGTGAAATGAGACATGGGATTTACTTTATCTCCGTAAGGCGATAGCTGTGTAAGAGAGATGATTTGCCAATGGTAGGGCCTGATTTAAGAAATGTCCTGTTCTTCAAAGCCAAAGAAGTCAGTAATGTGTTTAAATGGCAGCCAAGAAAATAGCTGTGAAAGTTTTACCATATTTTAATTACACTGAGATACAGGATTTTGCCAAAATTGTCCTTTAAAATACTGATATACTGTAGATGATTGTTTTATAGATGTAAAAAAAAAAACCCCACGCTTTGAGATATTCCAAGATTTCAGCGCGAACTCTAAATCTCCCTTGAAGGAAATTAGTGTTTGAAGAAAAGAAGATTTACGGAAGACATAATGATATTTAGGAGTTAAATCTACATTGTAAATACAGGCATGTTGTCATCTGGAGGGGGTGTTTAATCCATGATGGTTTTTAAAGTTCAATGAGTTGCACAACAATGAATTCCAGAGGAGACTATTTTCGTATTCTGCTCAGTCTTTTGTTTCACCAAATAGAGAAATACTTACTTTGGAAGGAAGAAAGGGAGAAGGTCATAGCTGCCTAGTCAGTGAAGCCTGGAAGTCAAGTATGGATTTTCACTCCAGCTAAAAAACAGTTTATTGCAAAGAGATTTCTTCACATAAAAATATTTGCCTGTAATGGTGGCAAAGCAGGTACAGTGTATATACAAAGGCTTAGAGTATAGGGGTTTATCATTTGTGTTGAATACACAAAGCTGTTCTGATTAAGTCTGATTTCAGTGGAGTTGTGTGATCATTAATATGATTACATTATCAGCTTGTTTAAGTAACTGTTGTGGAAATGTTGAAAGGAGAGCATGTTACAGACTGTTTTAAAAACCTTAGCAACTTGCAGAAAATCTTCCATATAAAGAGTTTCCTTCCAAGTGATAAACTACTTGTGCAACTCTACTGCTTTTCTTCCACTTTGCAGCAAATTTTCAGAAAGTTAACAGGAAGTCTGTAAAAACACCTCAAGCATCAGGAATCTAGAAGATTTTCAGTTCCATCTAGACTCACAAAAATATGGAGAGGGGAACAAGTAGATGTACATGATAGAAAACTGCTCATGAAAACATAGGACTCCTAGAGCATCTGAGGTGGCATGGTGATGTGTTAACTCAGTCTCCCTCCACAGGTTTCTGTTCCTGGATTGAAGTAACATTGGCCTGTAGAGTGAGCAGAGGTGAGAGCTCCTCTTTTTGTCCTGCACAAGTCTCTGTGCCAAATCCAGAGCCTGTGTTCCCATTCTGCATGTGGATCCTTCCATTCGGAAGGACCTGAGCATGGCCCTTTTGTTACCCTTTTCTATTGCATGCTACCTGTGGAAGTTGAATGAGTTACTTCATTGTGGTTGCACTCCACATGCCAAAAATTAACAGTATTAGTGATCCATGCCAGGTCCCTAATGTCCTCATTCAAGTTCATTCTGCTGTACAGGGTGATTTATTCTAAAGTTAGGTTGTAGATCAGTAGTAGATACCTTACTGTCAAGTAGGAAGTTTTGCAGATTATTTTAATCACAGAATGAGCTGTCACAGTAAGTGAAATGAATGTCGCCTTTTAAATATACTTATGCTTGGTTGCTGTTAATAATGATGGTGGAGGGAGGTTTATATCCCAAAGAAAAACTATTTCATAATGTGCACTATACAGCTTGCTATCAAACCCCTGAAGCAAAGAGGCAAACCAGCCCAATGCAATCTTTAGTATGTAGATTGGATGGCAAAACATTTTACAGCTGAGGGAAAAAATGCAACGCTAGCTACCCAACACCCCCAGCCCTGCATGTGTCTGGTGTTTTGAAGGTTGTTTAATTTTAAATCTTCTTTCTGTGTGAGAGCTACAAGTTTATTACTAACTTCTGCCTCTCTTAATTGTTCCTCTGCATTCCAGTTGTATAGGTTTAATTAGCTGCTTCTGTTTCAGTTTTCTCATGTCATGTTGTCTTTTTCACTACATTTCTCTCTTCATTTGTGTTAAATGTTTGCACATTTCCTAGCTTTAAGCAATGTGGGCTAGAACTGATATGTAAAGTTGGAATGTGTCTTCAGTTACCTTTTTGTTAATTCCTTTTATTTTTCTGTCAAAACCGTATGTTATCATGTGTTGCCAATGAAGTGAAAGAGAAGTCAAAGGTAATCCACATCAGCTTTTTTTGCTTCTAGCAAAGGTTTGTGTCTTTAGACTTGTTTTCTGTTATAAAGGTTCTATGAAAGTATCCATACTATTTTCGTTTTCTGTTTTCATGGAGGCTATGCATAAGCACGTTAGAGAATGCTGGAGGCTTTTAAGCTTGTAAAATCAAATGTATCAATGATGTAGTTTTCTCAAATTCTCTTAAACTCTTTTATGTTTTTTTTTTCCTGTCACATATAAGTTTAATTTTTTTTTTATATTAAGCTGGGATTGAATTAGTGTGAACAACTGAGTCAAAACTCTGCGAAATTTGTTAAGTTGAAAGAGGGAAAAGGAGAAAATAGAAGGCAGAAGTAGCATTCTAGAAGCTGGAGAATATGATCAAAACCAGGAAGGACAGTCCCAGCATACCAATAGTTTATGAGATGCATGGAAACGGCTTTGTTTTTGCATACGATATTTGGAATGACTGTGGGGACAGATCATGCTTTGGTTTTGGACAGTGATATTTTGGGGTGAAAAGATGTGAAGACAGCAGTCATCTGCAAAGCTCTGGTCTTAAGATGCTGAAATTCTGGAAGATTTAAATAAAAGTAGTAATAGAGAACACACTGGTATTGCATAACTTAAGGGCAAAATAACATTCTACTTTGAAATTATTGGTTTCATCTTTTCAGGTAAGATTTCTACTCCTGAAAGGTTTTTTTCAGGTTGAACATAACTATGGGGGATTATTCTGCCCACCTAAAAATCAAGCAATTTGTAGAAGTAAACTAGAAACATTTTAATAACCTTGTTGCTCACCTACTCTGTGCCATTTTTGGTACTAAAAAAGAAATGTCTATAAAAAAATTCTCTGTAAACCATCTGATATCTTTAGGATTTGAATACAGTTCCAACATATTAACAGTTACTTGGCTTCCAAAAATTTTCATTTTCATTGTGCAAATACATGTGTTTTCAGCACAATAAAAGGCAGATTTTGGATGTGTACTGCCATGGATTTACCCAGGCGTAGTGAACTTTATTTGTTTACTGCTTGCTTTCAAATGTGATTCATTGGACTGCATAACAGATTTTGTCTGTGATAAAGCTGGTAAAGTTAACTTACCTGAAGATAACTGCACTGTGAGTTATTAAATTATATTTCTCTGACTACTTCTGCTACTCATTGCATGTTTTAAACATTAATTTACTTATTTTTATGTGCTATAGACTGTAATTAAATCAAATCCACAATTCAAGACATGGAAAGATTAATGAAAATTTCTGCTGCTGTCATTTTGTATGACGTCCTTAAAACTGAGGATTGAAAATGAAATGGCTTTGATAATGGAAGAAATGTTTTCAGTTTTGTGAAGGGTTGAATAGATCTTCTGACACAGGAAATTAACAACCAGCTAATCCTCTGGAGTGTTGCTTAAAAGGGCTGTGTTTGATTTTGAAAAAGTGATTATTTTTGTTTGTTTGTTTGAAACAGCCATTAAAATGAAAATAATTGCAATGAAATGCTTGCCATTGGATGGGAACTGAATCTCAGCAAATGTCTGAGAATTCATTTCAAGTTGAAAAGAAACTAAACAATCAATGTCAAGTCCAGCTTTCTAGTGTCTGTTTGTGCAGTCATGATCCCAAGTAAGTACTTACCCATATTAACCAAAGCTTATTACAATGATAACTCTTTTTCTATGGTCTCCAACTCTATCTTCTTCCAAGGCTACAGCAACAATTCTTACGTTATATTTGGTTATAATTCTTCTCAACAACAACTCAATCTTGCCATGTTATGATCACCCTGAAGAGTCAGTGCTATATATCTTTACAGTTTGCTTCAGCTTCTCAGGAATGCCCCTTTGATGTTCTGCACACAGTCCTTTACCCTTTTTCATAATCTATGTAGTTGTGTACTAGAATTAATGAAGGTAGTTTCACTATCAGGTTCTGCTACCAAACTGTGGATTTGCAAAAGGCTTGATATCTGGTTTAAAAAAATGACCAACCATCCAAACAAACAAAAACAAACACACACACACACACACCCCGCCCCCCCCCACACAAAAAAACCCTACTCAAATTAAGAATATGGGAAAGATTGATAGGTTAAAGAGGTTGTGTAGGGTGGGGTAAACTGATTACAGTTGAATTGACTGTTCCGTTCTAAGATATTTATAGATCATTTACATCAAGTAAGTCTTTGGTTCAGTATTAAAATGCAAAAGGATAAAATAGGCTGAAACTCATATATTTTAATCTGTGATATGCATAGTAAAATCTCTTGGTAAAAACAGTTTATATCAGGTGTACAGTAACCTATCCTGAAGCCTGCATTGAAGTCCAAGATATAAAAATCTTGCTACAGAACTAGAACAGAATGCCAGTAAACAATTCTTTGCAAAATTTTTTTTCAATATTTTGTCAGTTGCTGTCCAGATTCTCCAACAGTAAACAAATGTAATATATATTACCCTATTAATATGCTTTAAATAACATCATCAAACCAAGCCATGTATGTAGCAAATTAAATATGAGATTTTAATTAGCAGGAAGAATTAATGTGTTGTTCAAATAAAAAACCTAGAAAACCAGCACAAATTTATGTTGAATACAAATGCAAAGAAGATGACATGAGAAATAAGGACGACTTACTCTATCTTTGTTATATATTAAAGCAAAACACCATATTGAATAAGGAAGTTGATTTTTCACTTTTCAAAGCAGAAACTTTAAAAAAATAAAATAGGTGGAGGATAAGATGGGGTTTTGAAACAGATAATTAATATTACAGTTAAAATGAGGCTTAAAAAACCACATAGAGTGGTTTGGCAGTTTGGAGGACTGGTTTTCCTTTTTGCTAATGAACCATACAAACCAGAGATAATTACATTTAAATTATACTTTTTCAAGTTTCTCATGTATACGCATATATACAAGAAAGTACCCCAAATATATCTATGGAACATCTGATAATGATGTGGTATGATGTGCAGAGACATCCCCTACTACATAAAGCATTAGCTCTGTATCATGACAGGTCGCTTGTACAAATCCTTTGACAGTTTCAAATGTAAACATTTTCAAACACGAATGCAACAAGACCCCATGAAAGCTGTACTAAATGTTGCAGATACAGCCACAGCTCAAGTTTCACTGACTGAAGTTGCAGAACATGTGTTCTTATTCCTGTGCAGAAATATCTGACTCAAATCAGGTTTCAGTTGTTTTTTTTTTAATGTGAAGTCATCTTGGTTTAAAAAATCATTTTGGAAATAATAGAAATATTGTTTAAGAGCCATCATGACTGGAATAGAGAAATTCACAAGTACTTGCTTTTCAAAAAGTTGGGTTCAAAACAAAGAGGCAATGGCACACTGCAGTAGCACGTTTCAGAAGAAACACAGTGTAATAGAGGTAAGAATCAGAAAATCACTTTGGGAAAGATTGTGAAAAAACATTCTCTAAGTCAGTGTTTTGTTCTGCTCCAGTTTCCATGGACAGATTTAAATAGATGCAGAGGTTGTTAATGTTATGGAGAGAGGAATTTCACCAAGATCTGTGTCATTATGTTAGACATTGCATTTGCACATATCGACTGGAGCAAGTGCTGCCAATAATGATAGAAACTACTTACTGTTGGATGCATTAGTCATTAGATTTCTTCAGTCTGGATAGTCAGTGAACCAACAGGAGGGTATACTATTAGCTGGTCAAAGAGAATAACCTTGGAATAAACAAGCGTAGATTGATACGTTTTCAATTAAATACAAGCATAAACAAAACCAGGTTGGTTACTAAGGTTTCTAATTCCAAAAGAGCAGACTGAGAAATTACAGAAACTAATTAGTGAAGTCAACAAGATTGAAGCGCCAGGGGACTTAATGTGAGGGAGCTTTGGAATCTCTGAAGTCAAGGCTTCAAAATCTATCTGAACTGCAATACAAACAAGGAAGAAGCAATTCACAGAATGTGGAAAGGTCTCTTCAATATTTGTTTAAAAACCAAATTATCTAGAAGGTAGAAGACATCAAAAATGTAAGATGGAATTAATTTTCTAAGACAGCTCTTTCCTGAAGGTAGACTGGTATAGGGATAATAGTACTACACCAAATCAGGCCAAATTCTGCCTTGCAGAATTGTCTAGTGGATATTAGCCATAAAAATAAATAGCACAGGAAAAGCAATTAGTACTTAGTTTGATGAAGCAGACATACGTATTAATAAACAAGATATTCAAAATACATGCCCCAAATTAGTTACCTTTTGAGCCTAATTTCAGTGAGAATAATGAGGTTATTTAAGGACAGGCAGGTTAATGGCAGGTTTTAGCGATTCATGCCTTTTTGACCTCAGAACAGCCTGTTAAGTCTGTCTTTCTACTCTCCCATAAATGTACAGCTGTAATAGTCCCAAAAATAAAATCCTAGGTAGTCAAAACAAATTCAAATATTTTTACAGATTATTTTTACACTAAAAGAACAGCTGTTGGAGAGATTTGTGATGTGCTTCATAGATTCTGATGATTAGATAATGTTTTGTCTTTGTCACTAATATAATTTTTTTTTTAATTTGAATGCATATAGTTTAACAAGTACTGCTTTTAGAGGTTCTTATTTCTATAATATGGAACACAGTTTTCTTTTTTTTTTCTCTGATCTCTCTGCCTTGGGCATAAGTGTAAAGCTTGATGGATTTTGAAGTTACCATGGTAGAAATAAGGCAGCTTAACCATAAATACTGCATTGTAATGCAAGATGTGAATTCATAACCTACTTACCTTGTCTTTACAACATGTAATGAGTAATATATATTTTGGCATACATATCTTAATCGTAAAAGTAAGCTTTTAGCATCTATTTTAGTATCTTTCGACAATTTTGTGGATTTTCCCCTATGTAGCCAGCTGTTTTTTGGGGTACATTTTCTCCAGATTTACAACCAATTCAGTAAAGTTGTTTGGATCAGCAACTCCGAAACAGCTATCATTACCGATGTAATGGAAATTGCTGAAACATCCTCATATATCAGATATAAGAAGAATCTTTCATAATTTGAAATTTTAATATTTTAAAGCAGTATTTTAGGTCACATGTTATTTAAAGCACTCAGATGTATTACATTCATGCATTTTTTTCCACTGCTATCAAGTTCCCAAATAGTA
This sequence comes from Anarhynchus alexandrinus, assembly GCA_008711295.1. Lineage (NCBI taxonomy): Eukaryota > Metazoa > Chordata > Aves > Charadriiformes > Charadriidae > Anarhynchus > Anarhynchus alexandrinus. The sequence goes on along the minus strand of VUYV01000006.1, from coordinate 4,676,963 downwards.
TAGCTTCTGCTTGTGAACCATATTCAACAGAGCAAAACCCTTTCTGCTCTACAGCATGCTGAACTTGGCTGCTTCACCTTCAGAGGTCACCAAAAACCTTTATTCCTTGCAATGAAACTTCAAAACTTCTATATAAAGGAAAAAACCCAAAACAACAGTGATTGATTGCAGAAACTATAATCTGGTTAAATAAAAACAGTCTCCAGCAAAAGAAAAGGCTGTGATGTTACAATTTAGATTTGCATATAACTATTCTATTTCTAATTCTGCTACAGATGCACTTTCTGACTTTACTTAAAGATGCTTATTAGCATATTCTGGCAGTATTTATTATCTTATTGTGCCTTGACCTGTGATGATTTTCCACATGATTAATATGGCCCAAAATATTTGGAAGCTATTATTTATCATTTTAAAAAAACCCACAAATCTGAAGTACAAGGGGCACCTGTAACTCAGTTTTCCACAGTGGAAATGATGATTAAATTAGCTTCTGATACTGAAACCTTGTAACAATGTATTAACTCCATAAAAGGCTTGGTTTACTTCAAGCTGTCTCATCTATGTTCAGATCTCTGTGTTCCACAGAAGTCTTTTAAAGCCTGAGACCTTATCTTGACTTCTTCCATGGTCTCAAGTTTTCCGGGCTCCAGATAATTGCGGAGAAATCCTACTTTGCTTCTTTGCTTTCCCACTCCTCAAGAATAAAGAAAATAAAATCACTGGCTTTTTGGTCCCCCAAAGGAATTTTGAAGAAATTTAAATACTGTCATGCTTGATTTTTCTCAGTTATCTCAAAGATATTTCTGCTAGCTGCTTATGATAATACTGGTACTGAAGCTGGACATGTAAATTTAAGAAATGCCCTAATGATACAGATAAGAATTAAAAGTTAATATTTTAATGCATGCTATGAAGTAATAGGTTACATTAATTGAAGGCTTTCAAGAGATTAGAAGGAAAATTCCATTTTTACTGTAAAAGGGTTTTAAAGTAGTTTATGCACAGGAATATATCTTTTCCAATCTAGGAGATTCTGTGATTAAGGCACACTTTTTGAGTGGGAAACAACTGGTTAAACTCACCAAAGTATTCAGCAAAATCAATACCATTTAAATGAAATGTCCATTGCGTTGGCACAATAAACTGAAAATTAGTAAACAGTCCCTGACATTTTGGGAGCTGCTTTGAGTTGATGAGGTAAAGACAATCAAAGAACTTCCATCTATATTAGCAGTACTCTCTTTCACTACTGTTTCCTGTTATTCTTCAAGCTGTATTTGAAAAGTGTGTTCTGTAGGTCCATTCAAGAAGCAAGGCAATGCACACATTTTAGTCCAGCTACAACCGTTGTGCCTGTTGTGATGAATGCAAAGTCCAAGTGTATGTTCAACTGGACGAATTAGGCATGGATCCTAAGAGCTAAGGGTTTCTTATTTTTCTCATTTCCTACTCATAATGGAAGATTTCTTCTGAAAGAAATTAATGTTCTGTCTAGATAATGACCTTGAGCCCTCACACAAGCCAACAGCCCACTGTCTCCAAATGCACTTTCCTTGTTAACAGATAGTGATGAGGTACATCACATCCTGCTGCTATTTTAGTCACTGGTTCTTGGCTATTCCACTACTGTGGATGTCCACACAGTTTCATAGGATTTGATCCAAAATTAGACTCCCAATTAAGTGTACATGTTTCCAGACAAGTGAATACTTTTCTTAGAATATTGATTGAGCTGTTCTTCTGTAAAAGATTGGTTTATCAATAGATTGGCTTATCTGTCTTCTGAGATTTCTTAGAATGCCCACATAAAATTTAGAAAATAGGATATTTTTGATCATGTTTGCAGTATAATAGTCACATATGTTTAGCTAATTTTCTATCTCTCTGTCCTGTTCTAACAAAACCCCCCTTTAATTAATATAGCATTAATATTTGAAAGAGTATTGGGCTATAGGAAAAAAAATCAAGATTGGACAGTGGTTTTGGCCATTATTAATCAAATTATTATTTGTTACTTTAATTAGGAGAGACTAAAAAGGCACAGAACTGTAGTTTTTAAATTGCTAAATAAATGATATTATTCGTATACTTCCTGCTGGGGCAGCAGTTAAATATCCTTGGACTGTAGTATTGCTGCTATTCTGACTGTAGTTTTTGTCTTAATGGTAGTCCTGAATGCTTTATGGGCTGCAATGCAATCTTCCTCTGAATAATAAATCACGGTTCTTTTAGCGCCAGCTCTGACCTTTTCTGATTGAAATTGTAACACATCATCATAAAATAATGTCAATATGTTAGAGAATCATCTGCCCCACGAAGAGTGATTCTACATATGGATCCTTAAAGATCTGGCTCTGATCATAATGACTGTTCAGTTACAAAAGGGTGACACTAACCTGACAAACTGTCTTGAAAAAACAGCAGTACACTGCCCTAGAATAAATATGTTCTTTCAAGAGATATTTCTTCTGGAAATATCTCAAGATACAAAGGAGGCAAGCACACACAGTGATGAGTGTTCTCAAAGATAAACCCAGGATCTTCTCTTCAAAGAGATACTGCTATTGATATTGGTCAGTACAAATATTTAAATGAGGTCTTTAAGGATATTGGTGTTTTTCAGATCAAACTGCTCTACTCACACTGGGGTTTTTATATATAACAAAATTTATTCTGGACAAAATGCTTGATTTCATTTTTCCCTCATGTCTCTCTGGAAAATTATTAGATTTTCATATAATTTTTATTCACTTTGAAAAGGGACTATGTGTATGAAGTTCTTCGGATTGGATTTCTTACTGGGTTTTGTGTAGTCTTTTAGTGTATAGCTTTTCTACAAGGTAGTGACTCTGTAGGTTTTTTATTTATTAATAATTCCAGATAATGAAAGTAGTTGTCTTGGAAGAAAAAATTCAAATTAGTACATGTCTGTGTTGGACTCCGCAAAGTTGTACTACAGTATTTCCATTTGCCATTCCACTCATGTGTGTATACATATACATATACATATTTAAAAATATTGTATATAGTATGGAAAGAGAGAGAAAGAGAATACGAATCTTTGAGAGGTATATGGACCTCAAGGAAGCTGGAGTTGTATTTTCTCAAGCAGAAATAACTTTAACATCTGATTTTAAAACATATTTCTACCTTTCTTCCATGTGTGTTTGTTTATTAGTAATTTCTGCCATTTAAAACACAGTCAATTGATTCTCTCTGCAGCTTCATAGCTCTGTATTGCACAACGCTTATATATATATGATCTATATAAATAACCTATGACTTATAGAACATGTATGTACAAGTTATAAAAAGAAGCACAGTGAAATTTTTCCTTGCCTTTTTTCCCTGCTCTATCATCTCATGCTTGCACTTAACCTTTACTTACTTAATCCCACTTTAGTCATAATTGCACGCTCTCTGCTCCATTCATTTGACATCATTCAATTCTTGTGCGATCTTCGTATTTTGCAGTATTGGAAAGTAGTCTTACAAAAGTTTCAAATGTTTCATCTACTTGCATTATGACATGAGAGTAAAAAATATCACCAAGGAAACGGTAGACTTCAGAGACAATTTATTCTTTTAAGTCAGACCAAAGTTTAATTTAGATGAAAATCCTGGAAGACATAATTCCTCACAAAGTCAGTAATGTTCTTCTCATTACCTGGTAATGATAGTCTAATTCTATCAAAAGGAATTTTTAATAATATAGCTGCATGTCTGAAACTTAACAATTTAGAATGAAGATGACGCTATCCAAAAGCTTAAGAAAACACATTAACTGAAGCTAGAATAAATCACCAACAAAGAACATTGTCATTTTCTCAGCTAATATTTCAGCTTCTAGCCTCATCCCAATATAGCTTTTACATTTTTAGGTAGTGGCATATAAGTGATCAGAACGTCCAATCCCACAGAAAGGGCAGTAGAGGCCACAATTAGAAGTTTGCTTTAACTTCTAGCATTCTTCCTTGTTTCCTTTGTGTCTGTCAGGTATCATTCTGCTTTTCTGTGTCACTTTACCAAATTAAACTCAGTGTTACTAAGGATGAGACAAGAAATGCTAATTCCTGGAGATGGAGCACAGTCCTTCATGAAGCATTTGTATATTATCCATCACAGTGTGTCTTACAGGTTACTGCAATTGGTTGGTGACTGCTGATTAAACTACGTAAATATGATTACAGTTCACCTCTTACTGCAGAGTAGTCATCAGTGGCAAAAATTTAAAAAAGCTTTACTCTGTATTCAGATTTAGATTATATACTGAAGGAGAGGAGAGGTAGCTGACTACCTTTGCAGGTTTTGCTGTATTGTCTTGCCAATTACAAAGATATCAAAAGTCAGATGTGATAGAAACTTATGGTACTGCAGTGATGAAATATGATTAATTTGTACAGTGAACACTGTTCAAATCAACATTTTTGTACAACTAAAGGAGGATATGAAACTGCTGTATTATAACAACAACATAAAAGAACACATCCCATCAAATAACTGTAGTGCCAAAACATACAGAACTGTAACCTTTCTATAGGATAATGTATGCAAACCCCACCTTATTTTGAAAAACAGCCTTTGGAAAACATGCTAAAAGACTGTGCTTCTTTTTTCTGTTCATTGAAATATGGGAATGCTTAAAAATAGAACCCAAAAGTTAGTTCTGCGCATTCATTTGCAGCTCAGACATGACTGGATTTCAAAATGTTTGGCTTGTATTTCAGGTTATGAATTTATATTATTAACTGCATTCATGGGGTACAAAATTTCAGCCTGAGTTATAAAAAAATTGTTACTCTGCTTTAAATGCTAAACCACACTTGAAAAAACAGGGAAACCTATTAAACCTTTCATCTTCAGACTATTAAAGTAGTATTTGTTTTTTAACATTTCCCCTTTATTATTATTTCTCCTTTCTTAAAAGCAAAATATGGCAAGGAAGTTCCAGTTCTTATATGCTTTTTGATTATTCTTCCATACACTGAGTTAATATGAAAAAGGCTGAAAGTTAACATTTCATTTTACATTCTTTTAATAAAGAAAATAAATTTAGTGATTCATTTTATGGACCCTTAATAGTGCTACGCATATTGGCTACAGCTCAGAGTCAGAGCTGAATTTTCTTTAGAATCACAGGAATTTAACCTTAGAATTTAACCCATTGCAAGCAGATCCTAACAAGTTTTCATCTTAATTTCATATGATGCCTTGCCAGCAAAATTAAATGTAAAATCCTGCCAAATCATTTTACTTTTTTTTTTACCCAGTTATTCTTACCATGTTAATCTAAACTTTTTGTTTGCCATTAATGTAGTCTTTATCCATCCCCTGAATGATTTAAATAAGACAGAGACATGTTTTCACAAAGTGTCTGCATCCTCTTGCAAGTGGAATACTCAGACTGTGGAGAATGTCTGTCCCTTCACTTCAAAGCAGAATAATCAGTAGTAATAGTAACAAAGAAGGAAGGATCTATTGTAATAATGGCAGCACTTCATGGTAAGTATTTTGTAGATTTGTAGATTTTTGTGATGGTGATAGCTCTTCTTATATTCATGTCTCAAGAAGTCTTTGCTTGATCGCAGAATAATTCATTCATGAGACACTAATTATATATCTCTGAAAGGTTGCAGCCTAAACATCTGCTGAAACCTGTAAATTTAAGTAAGACCTACAGGACTGATGCTGCAATTGTTTCCCTTTGTAAATTCTTACTTTCCATGTGTTTCTAGACTATGACTGAAACCGTGCTCCTGTAATTCTATTAAAAATATCATGGATGTATGGCAGGTTTCCAAGTTGTATATGAGAGAGTACTGCTTATAGGAAGATGTAAGAAAAGGATCTGATGGAGTGATGGTTGCATGCAGTTTATGTATAAACATTTAGGAGGTGAAATTTTAAAACCAATATAGTATGGTGAAACATGACCTGTCTGTGTTTTGATTGTAGTGTTACTTCACTTATGTTTTTTTGAAACAACTAGCAATGACTGGATATTTGTACAACATTTGTAAGAAGAAAAAAAAAAACCCTGAAATTTAGTCTTGGAAATTCAAACGTGGTATAATTTTTGTTTTGTTTTTGTTCCACACTGTTCATCCTAATGTTAAGTAGTCTATTCTAGTTATCCCTTAGGAACAAAGAATCATAGAATCATAGTGACAGTGAGTTAGATTTGTCATTTAGTATATTTTGTCCTTTACAACAGGGAAGTTGTGTGTTTGTAGGTTGGGCTTGATTTTTTGTGATCTGGAGTTCCTCATGAGTTCATTCTGCTGTCTTAAATCAGCTCCTAAAAGAGATGCCTTGATGAAGGAGCTTTTACAGTTACTACACAGGAGATCTGTTCCTTCACAAATGAAAAGAAATGCCATGTAATTTGGACACTGCTAGTTGACATACACAGTGTAAAGTTCTGCTGTGTTATAAAATACTCATTCTGGTTAACTTTTGTAAGAAATAATTTACAGACTAAAATATCAAGCTATGGAAATAATTCAGTGGATAATCCTGAGTAGTGAGAAATAAATTAAGTTAATTCAAACAGTGACCTGGAAAGAGGCTTGGCTCTTAGTCTCACTGTCCTTTCCTTTGCTTGAACAGAACTGGTACTAACTTGAAAACTATCACTTATTTAAACTGTAAAAGTGAAATTAAGATTGTGTTAAATTTTTCTGGCAAAACCGGTCCGTATTTTTTTCTGCAACGTTATAGATATCTGAGACAGTTGAAATAAGCAGTTGTCTGAGGGGATAGTAGAGATGATGATCATGGGGAAAGCAATCAGAGTGATTTCCAAACGTCCTTGATTAGTAGAGGACAAATACATTTTAAAGGACATAAATCTAAGAGGAGGTTGTTGTGAAATGGAAAACTGCCATAGTAGCAGTAGGTTTGGAGAATCAACTTTGGATTTATTATAGTTAAAAACCTTAAGGCTCTCTGCCTAAAACACATATGATATGGAGAAACTTAACAGATGCTTTACTAAGGGACTTGAATATAAATCAGTTTAGGAGCATTAATCTGTGCAGAGCTGAGTTTAGGTTTTTTTCTAGAGAAAAACTTCTAAATTAGAGGAGTTAAACAAGTGTGATTTTCCACTCATCCCACTGTGGATTGCATAAGGTTTTATAATATAAACAGTTTAGTGAGCAAGCTGTCTTCGGTAACATTAAATCTGTGTGTGGATAACATTGATTCAGCACATTCCTACTGGATACAACTGCATTTCTGTAAACATCTCTTCTACTTTCTCCATGATTTGCTTAGTCAGCTAATCTTTTCTCTTTCTGTGAATGTAAAAAATAGAAATATATCATTTTAATGTGATAATTAATATCAGTAGGGGTTACCCTTCAATGCCTACTAAGCCACTGTGTTCTCAGTGCCACAAATGAAATTTGGCATGTTTGCAATTAAATGTTAACTGTCCTAAACACCACATTTCATAGTTTAGGTAAAATTATATCAAGTGTTACATTCTGAGAGTAATATAAAAAAAGAAACAACGTGTTTTTATTCTCTCACTCTTCAGCCATATTAGAATTCCTACCTGTTGCCTTCTTTCACTCCGATTCATTTTCCGATTAATTATTTTCAACAAAATGACTACAGGAATCACTCTGTCCTCAGCACTTAGAATCCAGAAGTGTTACAAGAATTCTCAGTTGCATCTGGTATATTTTGAGACCTGTTATTGCTTTTGGTATCATCTCCAAGCAACTTCACTGTCTCTTTTTACCCGCTGTTGTGAACTCTAAATTTCTCAGCATCATCAGTTCAATGTCTCTTCCTTTTAATTCAAGTTGGCTTATCTTTCTTAGACTAGTCTTGTAAATTAGTTTATAAACAGCAATGTGTGTGTTTTTATCATGCTTTCAGTAACATATGTTAATTCCAGAATGTGGATAGGTTTTGTAGAATTACAAAATGTGTGTTGTTTTGGTTTTTTTTAAAATTATTCATATATTTAGAAAACAGTGGGATGATAAACCTTAGCTATTTCGGGGGTTTAGGCTTTTTCATTTTTTATTTGATTGCTTTGAATTGCTTGTTGAGCGTGGTATTATGCTGGACAAAATATTTAAGAATTATCCACAGTGAATCCTTCTGAGGTACAGTAACATTAGAAATGGGAGATTAATGGGTAAAATAATATACATTATACACTTTTGCTTAAGGGTGCAATGACATGAAGAAAGGTTAAGATTGAAGAATCTAAATGAAAATGCATGAGTTCTGCAGCTTCCTGGAGAAGAATGCCAACAGAATACTAAAAGCTTTCTTCTTTCTGGAAGGATCATGTGTATTTCTATCCCCACTAAAAATGTGTCATTCAATTTTATTGCAATACTTTAAAATTAGGAAAAGCCTTTACAAAAATCCTGATTTTTTTTTTTTCATGCTTCAGATTAGAATTGGAATTTTTTGCTCTGATAATTTTAAAAATGTTTCTCTCTATGTTAATGTTTAGATTTAATATTCTCTGGAGCAAGAACTAAAATATATCCATCACAAATCCATAGCTGATTAGCAGTTCTTGTCTTTGTCATATCTTATCAGTAGACTTAGCCTATAAACATGTTTTACTAATGACTGAATTGTTTTCACTTGTTCAATTTGTAGCAAGGAAGTTTCTTTTCATAACAAAGTTATTAACGTGATAAATGGTTGTGAAATGAAGTATAAATTTCAGACTAGATTTTAAGTTTTTAAAAAGGCTGTGTAGGAAGAAATGTCATAGCAGCATACCAGACATCTTTAGAATCATAGAAAAATCTAGGTTGGGAAGCATCTCTGGAGACCATCTGGTCCAACCTTCTGTTGAAAGGTTATCCCTGTCAAGCTGAGGCTAGAATATTTCCAGCAAGGGAGATTCCACCACTTCTCTGTAACTTATTCCAATGTTGTTTTTTTTTCTTGAGATGAATTGTTTTCTTATTTCCAGACCAATTTTTCCCCTGGAGCAGCTTAAGCCCATCACCTCTTGTCCTGTCAGAATACATCCTTGTGAAGAGACTACCTCCATCATTTCTATAATTACCTTTTAGATACTGGAAGTTTGTGATTGTTTTTGACCTGAGCCTTCTCTTCTCTTCGATGAACAAAACAAATTCTTACATCTGTTCTTCACATGCTAAGTTCTCCCACCGTCTGATTATCCTGGTGGCTCTCTTCCATCTTTATTTTCTCTTTAAAACTGGGGGATCAAAACTGGACAAAGTATTCCAGGTGTGGCCTGACAAGTGTTGAATGGAGTGGAATGATCACATCCCCTGATCTCTGTGGCTGATGTAGCCCAAGATGCTGTTGACAGTCTTGGCTGCCAGGGCCTATTTCTGGTTTGTTCTCAGCTTGCTGTTCACCGGGACTCCCAGGTGATTTTCAGCAGGGTGAGTTCTTAGCCTGTACTGTTATTTTGGGATTATTCCACTCCAGGTGTAGGACTTCACGCTTATCTTTGTTGAATCTCATGCGATTCTCGCTGGCCCGATCTTCTAGCCTATTGAGGGTTTTTTTCTCCCAGTCTAGTATCATCTGCAACCTTGGTGAGATTGCATTCAGTCCCATCATCCAGTTCGTTCATAAGGATATTGAGTGCTATTTGGTATTGATGCCTGAGGAATTCCACTGGCTAGGACTTTCTTCTCGGACATATAAATACTTCTTAGATCCAAGTATGAATACAGACTGTGCTAACTCCTTTTCAAGTTGAATCTCCTGTCAACATCCTTCCCCATGTGGGACATGGAGGCACGTAGCCAACACAGAGGAGTAAAAGAGGAAGGTTTGGGTGTGAAAGCAGTTGGTTTTCTGACATCAGCACCATAAAGATTATAATCAGATTCAGATTCTATACAGATTTGCAATAATACCATTTAGTTCAAGTATTCATAATAAACTCAAAAGTTTATTATATTATTATTAGTATACCCTACATCTCGCTTGTTGGGACACTTACCCAAGATTTGTGAGAACCTCTTCCCGGTGAGATATGAGTCTTCCTATTGACATAAGGATTTACACAGCAGTTCTCAATTCTAGACAGACAGGGGCAAGAAGGTTCTCTCAGATCTGGCAGGTGATATTATTTGGCAGTATTTAAATAGGCTAGAAGCAGAAAACCTAGTCACACCAGGATCAGTTGACTGTGATGGATGTCACTCTTCTGCTTATGCAGTTCTACTTTGTATGGATAGTCATCTGGCCTAAAAATAATACTCAAAGGTACTGGGTTAGGTCATCACAAGGAATAGAGTATATCCAGGTGGCAGAGCACATTTAGATAAATGCATAACTTGAAAGGATGTCCTCTGGAGATGTTGAGGAGCTTCATGCAGAAAAATGAACTCCATCATTGTTCGGAAGCACAGGGAGGCGCTGCAGCTGTGTTGGTTAAAAAATATTTCCTTCCTCGCTTCTCTGAAAGAAGTCTCAGTATTTTTCACTGTCAGAAAAGTATAGCAATTTAAACTCAAATTATGTCAGCCATCCCATTGTTCATCCAAAAGAAGCCCAAATTTTAAAACCGGATTCCCAACAGTGATGACCTCTTACTTTATCATATCCTAAGAGGTGCCTTCAGGCCTGCCTTTGGAGACATAAAAATTGCCTCTCTGTGGAAAAAAAGAATTGGTTTGTATTTGCAAACACATCTGAAGGCTTTTATTGAAATAACCAATACATTTCATAATACATTATTTATATACTCCCTTTACTTAGACTTGTTAATTAATACGAGATGCCATTGGACTCTTTGTAGTGATTTTAAATCTCTTTTCGTAGTTGGTCAAAGAAAATGAAGATTTATTTATATACTCTATTTACCCCCTATTGTACGTAACCTTCACACAATAATCAATTCTGCTAGGACTATGGATCCTGAGTCTACCACTCAAAGGTCAAAAGTGAGAAAAATTGATTATCTGTTGTATACCTGTATATCAAGATACATAGTCTTTCTTCAACATGCCTCTCATTAGCAGTCTTCAGTCATTAACTAGAATAACAGTCTCTTAATAGTTTTGCCAGCTGAAGTCTAACATCGTTTTTCACCAGAATTATACCAGAATTTTAAAAGTACAGTTGGAAATTACAAACTATTTTTACTATGAGAGGAACTGGTTAGTTACAGAAAGAGAAATCAACCATTATGTCATTTAGAAGTTTTTACAATTAAAAGTTTTATTCCTAGAGGAACTGAAAGACAATTAAATGAAATGCTAACAACAAATTAAATGCTTTATAGGTCAGTCATCCCATTAGGTCTCTTTAGGGAAGCTGTTCTCATATAAAGCATGCCATAACCTATTTGCATAATGATTCTATCTTAACTGTGCCTTCTGCTCTTTTATGGTGTGTTGTTTATCCTAGTGCATGGCTGATATAGTAGAATTGCAAAGAAAGTAAAAGCTGCTATTTATGGCAGACAAAACATTGCACCATTCAAATATATTATGCAGGACAGTACCCAAACTGCAAATATGATTTAAGACACAGAGACATTATACTCCCTCCATTGCAGTAGCTTAATTGTTTGAATTATATACACTGTTACTATCGTTGTTTTTATAAGATTATACACACAAAAGCAGTTGCAGCTAGAGCATGTGGAAGCCTGTGAAAGAAAATACAAGATTTCTAAAGACAGTGCTAATGGTCTGAGCTTGTTTGAAATGGCAAAAACCTTTCCATAGGGGAAAAAACCTATTTCTGAGAAATGCTCATCTCCGATACACACTGACACAAATATTCTTTCAAATTTTTTGAGGGAAAGAAATTTCATAAAATGAGTCTTGATTTCTGGCTTTGGACGATAGCCTAGTTATTTACAAGATTGGCTTTGTCTCCATAGGCAGAAAGTGAATAGCTAGAAATCTTGACATGCAGTCAGAAACCTCTGTCTTCTTTTTTTAATTACTATTTTTTTTAAATTATATTGTTTTCAAAATGTAGGGAAGAAATGTAAACAAGTTTCTATTATTAACATTTGAACTCACAACAGTGTCAAACTACTTGACCAGCTGTATGGAGTTCCTAAAGCTTATTTTACTGGAAACCTAATTTAGTCACTTTGGTTTGTGTATAACCTCAGAAAATTAATGAGCCCAGAAGTACAAGGTGCCTTTCATCCCCTGTCTAAACAGAGCCTTTTGGATCTTAATGATATCAGTTGCATATGCAAGGTATTGGATGCATATTTTGCAGGCTGTATCAGGACTTGCTGTGATAAAGCCATGCGATCAGAAGCCGTTAGCAGCCCAAACAATAGTTTCTTGTAGTTTACCATCTTTAACCAGTTAACTACAGAGTCAGTCAATTTTCAGTTCCAACACAAGGGAAGAGAATTCAAGAACAGGGCTGAACCTCCTCTTTCAGTGGTAGATGTCCATTAGACAGGTATATTTAATCATCTAGCCATACATCACTTCTTAATGTTTGAAGCATCACATTGTGTGTAGCCTTTCTGCTCTTATGTTTATGCAGCAATGAGATCTAGACTGTCTTGAAATATAGTCACTGCAAGCACAGTTTTAAAATATATTCTGGCATATTCTGCAAACTTTTGCCTCAAGTGTCTTGGTCCTGTAGTTGGTAATGCTCAGGTATGCCACGTATTATGTGCCCTTAATTCTGTGCCTGGACCACTGCTGATCACATGATTAAACTGATCCTACTGGTTTTAATAATGAGGAATCTGGATGTTGCTTTGTAGGGCAGTCCCTTCATGGATGTGAACCTCTCCTGCTATTGGCACGAAGTCTTATTTCTCTTTTCCAGACCTTCTTGAAAGCATGTCATCCACACTACAGCCAAGCATAAGTCAGTATCAATTCCAGTTGGAAAACTTCAAGACTGGATGCAGAAGTATCAGACACAGCCAATATCTTTGCTGTCATTAGCCAAAACACAGATCTCACTATATGTATTTTGCCTGAGTATCAGCAGGATTTGGACTTCTTTCTGCACAAAAATGCTGGAAATTGAGAATTACCGTATAACCTTTACTTTAATGACTTATTCCCTTCCAACTAAATGTGTATTTCTCAGCATGGATATGACACTAAATGTCATGCAAATGAATTAAGCAATTTCCTCCAGAGACCTGAAATAACTTCCTTCTGTTACTAAGGAATTTCAAAGAACATCCTCTGGTGGACCTTAGCAAATTAAATAGATCGCTTTTGCTGCCCTGTTGTCTCAGACCTTCTTTCCTCTCAACTTATATACCATATGTACCTTTCCTCTTCATAGTATGCAAATGTTTGCCACAATTTTAACTCTAAAAGAAAATAAATCACTACTCATTGTAGAATTAAAGACATGATCTGTGGATGGAGGTTAGTGTATATATTTAATGTGAAATGAGTAGTGGTTCAATCTCTTACAGACAATGAACTTCTCCGACCGGATGTGTTTTATATACTTCTGGCCTGACATTGTACTTGACTGCTCCACCTTTGGAAAAGGCAGCACTACTTAAACCTGTGCTTTTAAATGCTTAGGTTTCTATGTTGACCCATTTCATACTTTGAAGCATGATACCACTACTGTTTACTGTGAGAATGTTATTTCAAGACTTTCATCTGCGAGTGATTTCCCTGCGTGGAAAAGGAAGGTTGTGTATAAATTGTTTCCAGGATTATTTTTGGAATAAATACATATCCAGGGGAAACTTCTAGTCATGGCTGTAGCTACTGCAGAGTTCGACTTTATTTTTCTTAGTTTCTCTTCAAGTTAAGTGCACCAAAATAAGGCTTCCCTTATTTCTTTAGCTCATGTACAGCTAGGATATTTGTAGCATACCTGAAATAGGTCTTGCTGATTTATGGGTGCCCTCCTGCTGTAGTCCAAACTGTTAAGTAATGAATAGGTTATCTAACTTGATTTTAAATGTCTCCAGTGATGGAAAATCCTGTAACCCTTCCATCTGTCAGGAATGACGTAGGTAGTTTCCTCCCAGTTTTGTCTAGGATGCTAGACTGTGACCCTTTATGTTCTATTTTCTGGGTGATGCTGAGTATTAAGATGTTTAAATATTTTTATAAACTAATTCTAGGGCATACTTAACGTCTAATTTGTTCCACTTTCTGTCAGAGGATTTAATGTGTTGTTGCTTATGAATGGAAAACATGGGTGTCTCACAAGATCAGGAGGTAAAGATGCGTATATTGGAGTGGCATGTTTCATCGTGCTCCAATGCCAATAAGCTTTAAGCTTATAATGTAACACTTCCTATCTGTGCATCATGTGAAGTTGCAGAGGAAACTCTCTTTTTAGTCCAAGAACTTATGAACAGTAAGGGAGGAGTGCTCTTTGTGGTCACTTACCATGCTATTTAAGATAGACAGGAAATATAAAATAGAAAATACTAAGAAGTAAATTAGGAGCATAGTTTCAAAAAGCCTCTTTTACTTACCTAATACCTAATTCTTCAGCATACCTTTATTTTCCCATAAATCCATCATCCTTTATGCTACTGAATTTTTGCTTATTTATTGCAGTTTTGATTTTTTTTTTTATTTCTTATCTGAGTTCTCATGCAGAAAATACTTGCTGTTACTGCCATAAGAAATAAAGGGCAAAACAGGAAAACAAATTTACAAACAAAGTACAGGCTGAGGCACATTCTGCTGGATTATGCATCTTCAAAGACTTTCTCTGGAAGTATATTACAAATGAGACTTCTTCCAGGTTAGGGTGATCAAAATTACTATGTACATAAATTTTTCCCAACTAATTTAAAACCAAGGATGCCTGCTGAAGCTGTATTTTGTCTACGATACGCTGCATATTTTAGACAATTCTTATTATGGAAAGCATATCATAATTGATATGATCAGTCACTGGTTTTAAAAATGGATTGTCTAGCAATTAATTATTTCCAGGCTATCTCTGTAACAGTACATGATACCAAATGCAGTTTAAGCATGAGATATCATTCTAGAAGTGTGTCCAAATGCTTGCATTTACTTAATTTGAAGACAGAAATTTGTGTCGACACCTTGAAAGATTGTAATGTTATGGCTGCTATTACAAAAGGATCATTCTGCCAGGTTTTGATTCATCATTATTAACACTTAGCATTCAAAGCAGCACATAAAAATACCAGGCCAAATGTTCCAGAATCTCAACATTTTCCTCTGTTGATATCAGCGATGTCTTACCAGTTTTAACACACTTCATTAATGAACACCCCATGCCAGATGTGCCCCTGTTTAAATGCTTAAAAATAACTCTTAAGTTGTTCCCTAGCAAATGCTAAGCTGACATAAAGATGAGCTTATGGCAATAATTATATTGCTGCCTTTAAGGTTTATGTTGCACTTGCAGTTGAACACACAATTTGGGATTTTTACACTGGAATGGTCTTGAGGCTACTACCTAGCAAAATTAGAAAAAAGTTATGACGTAAAGAAAGAAAGGCATATAATTAATTTTGTCTGAGTTATACTTAAAGTAGTAAACAGACGGACAGTTTTTAAATCTGAAAATCCTATCACTTGCCAGCTGTAGTATGTTACATATAGCATGTCTAGCTCAAATACAGAAAATCCTACTTGAAAAGTTAGTAGGTATCAGGAATATTTTGCCAGTTCTTTCCACTATTGCAGAAAGTACTTGCTGTTTCTAAGAAAATACTATGTAGTGTGAGCGAGAAGCTGATACTTAGTTTTTTTTCAGGGGAGGGAGGGAGAGAAGCATGACAAGGAATAAAATAAAGCCTTACTGAAACTTTCTCCTGATGATTCATTTAACACAGGAAACGACTAACTTATTTTGAACTACGTATATTCATTTAACCAGTTCCGTTCTCCTATGTACTCTTGAAATATTTGTTGAAATTTAGACCCATTTTCCCCATGTGCTTTTTAACCTGTGGATGGTATCCATAGAGATTCTCCCAGGAATGACAGATGTTACCCCACCATAAACTAATATATATTCTGGGCAATACCATCCGTATTTGTAACAACACTATTTTGCAATGTTTCTGATGATGACATGCAAAGTGTAATGCACCTTGCCAAAGATGGTTTGCACTGTTGCTCTTCTGGATTGCTCTGCCTGCAGGGAAGACATGTTTATAATTTTCCAAATATCAGTTTACAAGGTCAAGGAAACAAGCAAAAGGAATAGTCATCAAATACTATCAGCTTGTGTTTGGTTAGACCTTTATTATTCCAGAGAAAATAACGTAATATCTTGTTGACAACCTGTTGTAAGCAAAATACTAATAGTCTCAATTTTATATATTGGCTGTGGACTTTAGGTTCCTCTCTTTATACAATATTTATTTTGTGAAGTTTTTTTTATGATTCATTAAACTTAGTGTTCCATGGTAAATATCCAAAGTATATGCGGCACAGTCAACTTTAAAATATCTAAATGGGAACTACAAGATGCAGAAACTACTAATATATAAACAGGGAATATTACAACTGAAGTAAAGGTAAGGAAACAAACTTTAAATGGTTGTTGCTCTGTGGACCATCAAAATTTCCACTCACCCTTCATAGTTTGTAGCTGGAAATATTATTTTTGAATGAGCAGAGGAAAGATTATCAACAGAAAAGTAATGGTAGAAAGTGGGAAGTGACAGGTTTGGCCAATTGCCCTGTCTTTTCTACTTCTATCCCAAATGTATTAGGAGATCATGCCTAGGTAGGATAGGGGTTAACCATGTAAACGGTGTCAGTACATCTGCAGGCACAACACCCCTCTCCTGCTGGATAGTCCAGGCTGTGTGTAGCAGTGCTGGGGTAAACTGGTGCTGATAGCTTTGGGATTTTTCCTGTTGGTTTTATTCCTGTCTCTGTCTACAGCGTGCTATGGAGCTGTCCCTGTTTGCGTGGCACTGCTGCACTGCTGGTCACAAGATCCCCCAGGACAGCTGCTGAGGTAACATTGTTTGAGCTTGTCATGTAACCTATCGGTCACTCGTGGCTGTCCCCATTGACAGCTTCACTTATAAATTCATCCTTAATGAGTAGTGAGGCCCTTCCAAATGTTTATCTGTAGTGTCTTCTTTTAAAAATAATGTTTCTTGTTAAGTACCAGAAGAAGAAAAAAAAAGAAATCCAGAAAAAAATGTTAAAAAGAGAAAAAGCATATTCTTTCTCTAGTACTGGAGCATACAGTCATGATGGTGAAGGTCATTAATTTGACAGAAGAAGATAAAGTAGTTCATAATTACTATTCAAAATATGCCTCTGTAAATATTGGGAGTAAGCTAGAAAGTTTTGTCTAGACTAATTAAATGTCCTACTAACACTATTTTATCTACCAAAGACTTTGCAGAGGTTAGATGCGTGAAGATGTTAAGAATAACTTCTAAAAAATATGAATATTGTCATCAGTATTAATGTGTGAAAATACAGGTTTTGTTATACAGAAATGGGATTGGAAAGAGGAAACTGTATATATCCTATCTAAATTTCATATGTTAAGGAAAGAAATGTGAGGTGAGAGGTGTGTCCAAAGAGGCCTTTTGCAACAGCTTGGATACAGTAAACAGGAGACTCGTTTCTCTTTTTTTATGCTTATTCCCAGTCTTTCCACAAGTCTGGGAAGAAAGAATAGCTGGAATGTCCGCTACTTTTAAAATTAATATGAAAAGCCTTAAGATTATTTTTGTGTAAAAGTAATTTTTAATAACTGAAAGTACCAGCAGCAGCATTAAAACTATATGGTATCTAATAGATAACAAACAAACAATTAAATGTTTACACAAACCACTTTATTTTCACAACAAAGTTCCAATACCTAAACTTTAATAACAAACAAACAAAAAAAGTTTAGACATAGGAACATTTTTGAGAATTAGTCTGTTGTATTTTAGTTGCAGTTTAAAATTGGTGGTCAAGGACAAAAGGATTAATTCAGGAGGGAGGTTGCAACTTAATCTGTGTTTAAACCAAGATGAAATTTTAGCACATGCAGAGAGTCTAGCTGTCCTGCTTTAGACTAATTTAGGCTTATCATATCCCTTTCTATGTAGCCAAGGAAGTATATTTTGAGAACATTTACTTCTTAAAATGATTTAAGATGAAAATATACTTCTGAATTTCATCTTGTAACTCTAGTACTGGTATTGGTAGTGGTTACAGTGAGCTACTTCTAAAGCCTATAATTCATATCAATAGAAGTTTTTCCAGTTATTTTATGTGGTCTGTTGCCCAAATACTATCCTTGCACATGCTCCCTGTTAACTTTCATTGAAGAGAATGTCAATCTGTTGGCTCATTCTCTGAAGAAAATATTATTCTAAGTGCAAGTGATCTTCATTCAATCTTGTCCAGAACAATTCCCAAGATCTATTATGACAAAGCATAATTGTAGTTAGAGATAATCCAGTCTGTTGTCTCTTTGAAATAAGAATGAGAAAGCAATGACTACATATAAAAAAAAAAATCTCCATGTCTTTTTTTATGTGAGGAAGTGGGGGAAAAAACATCTGGAGTTATCTGTAAATTCAAAGGTGATACCTGAAAATTCCTCTGTTGGCTTATTACACCCATTATCTGTCTTCATTTTCTGCCCTTTTTCAACTGAATCATATACTATTTCCTGCTGGACTGCGGTTATTCTCTGCTTCATTAGCTGCTAATGAGTTGAGATACAGAACAGCATGTCTTCTTTCTTTATTCTTTCCTAACATTTACTGAGGTGCTGGGGGCTTTTTTTTTTTCTTTAGGTAGAGGGCTGGTGGTTTGAGTGGGAGAATGAGGCATATCAAGATAGTTGATATCCAGCTCAATATTCACAGATTTAATTGTGCTTAAAGAACAATTTTTGATGAAAATGAAAATTATCTTGATTCTTTTAATCATAGAGATCTACTTGCTTCTCTCCTCAATGAATCTTTTTTTTTATTCAGAGCTGTAGTATGTATAGTCTCATAATTTAAGAATGATAATGAAGGTAAATTGAACTATTCATTTTTAATCCCTATTCTGATGTTGACTAGCACTGGGAATGATGATTCACACCACTCTTCATGTCTATTTATAGACTGATATTTTAGTTATTTATAAAAAAGTTATTTTGAAAAGGGTTCTATGATAAGGAAGTATAGGTTTTAAGGTTTGGTTGTTTGAGGTTTCATTCTTTGGTTTTTGTTTTTCTTTTTTTTCAAATTTGATTCTCAAGGCAGGAAAAAAGAAGAAAGCTTTGAAGTGCATACTGTCTTCTAGTCTCTCCAAAATGAAAATGTCAATGAGGAAATGCACCCTTTGTAAGTTCTGTGACTTCTACAGAAAAAGTAACGAGCTCTTTGTAGTTGCATAGGCAGGTTCTACTGAAATGATTTTTTTAACTGGAGGTCATGGTAATTCTGCAACAATGGAAAAAAAGTAAGACCTTTGGTACTTGGAAGCACTGGCTCATTATTGGTATCATACTCTGAAACAACAATAAATTTCAAATGCAGGACACAAGATTTTAATGGTATTTTGAAAGATGTTTAGTTTATAATGTACAGTAGTGTCCTTACTATGTCCAGAAAGTATACAAAATTTAAATGCAACTAATATAAAGATAATTAAATATGTTTTAAAATATATAATGATATAATTGACTCTTCAAATAATTTGTAGTTAAAGTTGAAATTTCATGGCTGGAATTTCAATTTCTTAAGTATGTGTAAAGGCACAAATTTAATCCACATGCTGTAGTAACGCCAGATTATGAACTCCACCCTTCATTTGTATTTGATTTTTTTTTTCTGCAAACACCTTTTTTTTCTGCCCATGTATTTCTGGAAATAGATGCAGATTTGTTCTCAAGCAAAAGTAATTTATGGGCATATTTTTTCCTTCTCTCCTTAAACTTCATAATGTGATGAAATGATTTTTGAAATGCTGGTTTTCTTCTAAAAATAAACGCTTATTGTTTTATATCCCCTGCATAGGAAGTGATGATGTGTAGATTTTATTGGGATTATTTATCCATTTATTTTGACTTTTATTATGCTTCCTTTCCAATAGTTATGTATAGATGTAAATGTAAGACCAAACTTTCAAGGTGTCATATAATTGCATAAAATAACATTTTCTGTGTTTCAGTGTATGTTTTACTCTGAGCTTTTGGTGACTCCCAGTGCTATATGCAAATACTACGAATCTTTGTCATCAAACCTAGAAACCCAGCTCTGCATTGAGAAAGAATTTGTGATGCAAAACTCACCTTCATGTAGAAAAACAGCTCCTTCTTTAGGGTTGAGTATTAACACATTCTTTTATGTCTTTTAAAAAATAATATGGAAAGAAGAAGTCCAAAGATATGACAGCCTTGACCTGAAGTTTATAACACATAGCAACAATAAGACTGCTGTTCTCCACTCCTTTGATGTGCAAAAATAAGTTCAAACGCTGTATTGCAGCAGTGGAGTAGACCTCAGATGTGGAGAGGAACTTCAGGAAACTTCTTCTTCCCCAAGTAATAGCAAAATATCTTTTATGAAAGACAAAAGAAATGGGGCAAAGAAATCACTAACTAGATCAGATTTGACAGAGGTATGAAAATGAGTTAAAATAAATTGAATAAAATCTGAACATGAATACTAAGAACTAGGAGTTGTCTGGGAAAAATATGAAAGGCTAGTCTCAATAAAATGTTTCAGAGGTAAAATTTGAACTAATCATATTAAACCAAAATGAAAATGGCTGTAAATCTCTCTAAATAAAATGCATTTGTGAAAAATACGTGGAACAGTGAACCATGAGTCCATGAGCTTATCTAAATCTGGCATGTGAATTCTTACTTTAGAGTTGTGCGCTTTTTACATCTTCACTTTTTGTATTTCATCAGGTTACCAAGAATACAAATAAATTAATCCATATGCTTCTTAAAATAAAAATAAAATAATCCGAAAGTCCAGAGATTACTGATTTGCCATTAATTCATAATGACTCTATAGAATGTAGTACAGGATTCTATCAGTTACATGTCCTGCAACAACGGTTATGTCTATATGCCTCCCAGAAGAAGAAAACAATGAAAGTAATTGCCTTGAGGAAACTATTCCTATATTCTCTGCTCACAGAAGCTCATTTTTAGGATTCTGCACAATGCTATTGACTGAAGACTAATAGTGGTACATGTTTTTGCATGTTCAGCTGTTTCTAGGAAAATAAAAAGGATAAATAAGAGGGTGAAAAAAATCTCTTATTCGCCATGCTTTAAGTACAACTTATGTTTTATTTTACTTTAATAATTTAAATTGCAATTTGTAATGTCTGTGACTACGCTGACAGGTCAGGGCTGAATGCTTTCTACAGTGCAGATAGAAGGAAGTATAGAATATGCTACAGCTAAAACAAAAAAAAATCCTCTTTAGGTTGGTCATGAGATAAGTTTCAGAAAGATCTAAAGGAAACTGTACTCAGGCAACCAGTAAAATGCTATTATTTATTACCCAGCTACAGACAGCACTAAGCTTAAAATATTACAATTGGATATTAAAACTTCCCCTTAAAAGAATTTCAATAATACAATGTGATAATTTTCCATCCCATTTACCATCAACTCTCCTCTATTTATAATTCTGGTATGTGTTTAGGATCTAAGAGCTGGCTATTTTTCTAAGAGGGCATCTAACAAGTTTTGACACATAGTCTTTCAATGCGTACTGATGATAATGAAAATTTAAGTGGTTTTATATGAAAGATTTAATGTTAGTTTATGCAATATACTACCTGTACAAAAGTAGCTACAAATGTCTGTGCCTGTCAATATCTGTGAATTGAAATGGGGACTCATTTCTATGAAATGTAAAAAGATATATCCAGTATCCTTTTTTTTTCTATAGGAAAGACATTAAAAAAGAAGGAATGATCCTGATAAGCAGTTTGGAGAGAAGAGTGTATAAAAAAATTATGAGGATTAATAAAGCAGTTTTAGTTAATTTGTTATGTGAAAACATGAGTGGAAGAAATTTTTAATATAGGGATCATTGCTCCTGTGTTATTATAGGGCTCCTCAGAAGTAAGGCACATGGCATTTAAGAATGTATCTCAGTTCATCTGTGTCTCGGTATCCCACCTACTGGGTGATGGGATGTGGCACCAAAATCCCACCAACATTTGATTATAAGAAAGAAATAAAGTAAAAAGAGTTAATGAAGGGTGGTTGGGAGAGTGGCTGTTAACTTCATACATTGCTGCAGAAAACTTCTGTTGCAGACACACCAAGTTCAAGACATTTAAAATTTAAATTTTTAAAAGACTTATTTGGAAAGCAAATGTTCAGTTGGAGTTACAGTCTCCTATAAATATATATAATAATGCTTGGTATCGGTTTGCAACTCTTCTAATATTAAGGAGAAATATGAATTAAGTTTGGGTTGGTTTGTTTTGTTGGTTTTTTTTTATATATATACAACTCTATGCATGTGAGACGCAATTTGTTTTGTGCTGGTAGAGATACTTAGAACAAAAGTGGAAAGAACCAGCTGCTATTGGCATGTCATAAGTATCTTGTTTACCACAAGAAGCTTTTGTGCAATACAACCACTCTTCTGATGCTCATTTTAAAATCACAGCAGCACTCTTTCTGTGTTGAAAGATACATATTTCTCCCATAGCCCTAAGAATAATTTTGTCTCTGCAAATTCAGGATGACCCTTCCTGTGCAATAATTACAAAAACTAGTCCCTGTCACGTTGCATCCCCTCTACATCCAGTCATTGCGAGCAAACAAACAGCTATCGGGAGATGAAGATGAGAGGAGGGGATGTGTTTAATGTTATTTCAAAGCAGCTCAGATTACTGTTTAGATGGGTGAGTTTCAGTTCTACTTTCTGCCCTTGATAAGAAAGTGAATACACGTAGATCTTCACTACCATAAAAGTTTAATTAAAAAAACCCTCAGTCTGAAAGCAAAAGTTTTTACATAAAGTTGCTTGCTGGTTTTGTGGCCATGACAGATAAGTCATTACATAAGATCGACTTCACCGTCATGGTTCTGCTTATGATTCATAGAATTAAGAGTCCAATTAAACACAGCTAGAAGGCGTGAAAGAAGTGAAATAATTGTCTTAAACTTCCAGTGCTTTCTAACTGAAAAAAGAATGCATTGAGATTATCAATAATCTACCTAAACTAAATATAATAACAAAAGGAAATAGATATAACCCCTTAGTAAACAAACCTGCAGGGAAAAAAAAAAGGCATTAATGTTAAGTTTTTATACAGAGAAAAAAACGCACAGTTTAACTTCTCTGCATGCTATTTTATCTCTCAGTCAAAGAGCAGCTAATTAATTCAGTGTCTTCCGCTCTGTTCAGATTTTCTTTAGCAATGTCTCCTAGCTATTTTAAAACCCGTGCTTTTCCTTGGCTTACTTGGCAATTAAGTAGTTAGTTTCAAACTTAAAGAATAGTGGAATATGAAATCATAAGCAAAAATTATTGTTATATTTTAACCTAGCTTACCACTATATTTCAAAACATTCATTTCAGGAAATGGGAAAGGTACATAATACACTCAGAAACAGAGAACTTCAGGCAATAAAAGTTAATAAATCACAAATACAATAGTTGTCAAAAAAAGAAATATATTTTTCCTGATCATATTATCGCTGCTTGCCCAACAGATAACTTCTTTAAAGGTGGTTGTATATTTTCAACAAATTAATTGTCTTTGCTTTTTCATTAAGTCAAAAGAAATTTCATGCTTTATCTCTCTGGCTATGTATAAAACAACTTTCTTCAAAAACATGTCTTAATCTTAAAGCTTTCATGACTTTCTTGAATGCTATGCACTGCTATTAAGACTAGAGAAATTAAATAAATAAGAATTTTATTTGATTTCCATGTAAACTTGCTTTTGAATGGAAGCAAACGTGTTTTCATGTTTTGTACATCTAATTCTCCATCTTAACTAGATCTTTGAAATCATAGTACACACAAGAGTATACTTAAAAACCAGTCAAACTGCTCTAAAGTCCACCTTTAAAATTTAATATATTTTAGAAACACGGCATTTTGCATAATGGTGAAATAACACTGTAGGGAGGCAGACAAACACTTAAACATTAAAGACAAGAAAGTACTGTACTTTAATCATGATGAAAGAAAAAACGGAGCTAAGAGAAGTTTAAATTTTTAAGGTCTCTCCACTCAGATTTAAAGTAAATGAATTGCTATATGGGAAGCTAGATGTATTTCCTAGTCTACCACTTATTGCCTAATTTCCTTGTAAGAAACAAAAACTTTTTTCCAGACTATTCTATTAAAAATTTAAACCAGGTAGTTTCTTCTATAACAAGTTGAGATTTGTATTCGTAATCAGTTTTCTCTTGTGGAAGTTTGGTTGGTTGGTTTCCTAGCAGGCACAAAAGGCCAAAAGCATCTTCATTTGTTCTAAAAGGTCTGTAGTTTGTTTGTGTGTTTAAAAATATCACCAGTCTCCACTACCAAGTAAGTCTAAACTCCTGAAAAGGCAGTATTGCCAAAAAAGGATTGGCCTCACAAAAAGGTTTGGATGGTCTTTTGGAGGCTCAATCTCATAAAGTAATGTTTCCTTTTTTTATTTTAAAAAAGAAGAAAATTTTGTCGTTTAATTTCATTTAGTGGAAGTTGTTTATTTTGTCCTTGTTTCTGCCAGTTAAAAGTATGATATATGAGCTGTTTTAAATACGTATGGAAACACTCTTATCGTGTTTTTCACATTATCTCTGTATTTTATTATCGCTGAACATCAGCGTAATCATGTCTCTATCATTTAAAGGCTTATGTGCAGTGAGTCACAAGTCAGGTATGTGACCCACTCCTGGATCCTATTGCTTTCCGTGGAGTTGTCATCATGAAGCTCATATTAATTTTCACAGATTTACTCACTGTTAATTAACTCTGAAATTCAGAGCACTGAAGCCTTTTATTTTCGTATGCAAAAGTGAAATGCTCCCATCATTATTTATCCTGGAAAATGAACAACTCTGAAAAAGAGCCAAAAATACGCTATATAAAATATGCCTTGAATCAGAAGAGGGAAGAAAATCAATAGAGTTCTTATAAATTCTGTTAGGCCAAGGGCATCAGTGACTTGCAATATAAGCCAACATATTAAGTACTTTGTTTTGACAATTTACTTATAAATAAATGTATACTTTCTCAGCCCAGCAATGGAGCACTAAAAACTCCAGCTCTGGCATGTGTATCTCCCCTTTAACCTCTACCAGTTGTAGATACGCTAACTTGTTGCTGTTTTATAGATGGCATCCAGTCCTGTAAGCTCTTCAGCAGCTCTGATTTACTGAAAACATGAAACTACATATATGCAGATGATATCAAAATTGGGATAAATTGAGGCATAAGAAAAGAATAGAAAATAATTATAAAATAAATGCAGTTTGTTCAAGCAATGGCTGTATTTCCTACCACAAATTTTGCCCTCAGAAGCAGGATTGCAAGCATGAAGTGAGCTGTTTATAAAAACTATAGTATGTATTCCTGGCTAGCATACTGCGGCATGCTTACTCAGCCAGAATGTCCTGATAGAACCACTGCTTGAACTGTGTTTTTAGAGCAATTATTTCAACGTTCTATTTGATGTTTACAAAAAGCTGTGGATTTGATGGATTTTCATCAAGCTCCAGGAAATACGTATGTTTTTTTCAATAAATGTATAGTTATGCCTTTCAAATTAGAATATTTTTTCTATCCTTTGGTCCCGGTCATCTGCCTGTTAGCCATAGCTTATAAATTGTAGCTTTCCCAAACAAGGAAGAAAATTATGTTTGCTCATAGTTGCCGACAATTTTCAAAGCAGCCACAGCTTCAGCTTTTCATATGGATTGGATGTACTTCAGAGGAATAAAATAAAAATGAACATGTATAAAAAGAAAATAGACAACACAATCAAATAGAAAGTGGGTCTGACAGTGTTATTCTTCTGATAGCTTTTTGATAGTCCCATTTCCTGACCAGTCAGTCCCTGCCTTTGGTGAGGTAATGGCTATATGTGTTTCTCCCTGCGCCTTAAGCACAAATAGCTCATTGCAGATGGTCTGACTTGATCAGGATACCAGAAATACTTTAATTGTAAAATAATCTACAGTGTCAGCCTGTCAGTGTCATCTATGTCACCACCAACACTTTCCCGAGGCTCGCCGACAGCAGCAGGCATGCTGCTGTGCCTGTTTATCTTGGTGGCCTTCAGTCCTACTGAGGAAGAGTTAAAAAAGATGCTATTCAGAGCAGACTTTATTACACCCCCACACCCCTGACTGAACAGTTCACAGTGGCCCTTTCCAGTCTGAAGGTGGCTTTGAATCTGCCAGGAGAGAGTGCTAATAATTTCATCCACCTGGGAATGGTTTTCAGTCAGGAATTCTGTGACTTTCTTGCTAAAATTATTTGTTAAAATCCAGAAGCAGGCACATTAGAAGAGGTATTACTAATTCTTAATTTTCTCTTAAAATTAAATATATAGTCCCTGGATAACATTGATATTACTAAATTTTCACTGTTAATACTAAAAGTAAACATATGCATCACTACCAGACTGTTCTGGTTATCCCAAGACAATAAAAAAATTATATTTGTACTTCTTAAAGAGTTTTTGTTCCCCAATTTGTACAAGTAATTGTCATTGAGATTGCTGTCCTATACTACTTGTATTTTTCTACTGAGTTCTTGCCTTTATCAATAATGTTTGTTTATTTTTGGTACTGTTGAGAGGTAGAGGGTTTGGGTGGTTTTTGTTTGTTGTTTTTGTCTTCCATTCCGAAAAGAACATTTTGGTCTGGAGATCTGACATTACAACTTACTTTGAAAGTAACTTTTTTCTTGGAGAATTTTTCCTCTAATGTAAATTTCAAAGTCAAGCCAGAATTTCATGGTTGAGATAGGTGTTCCTGAGTCAAAGTCAGTTTGGCTTGATCAGCAGTTATAAGCTATGCCATTTGTTTACATTATGGTCATTACAAGTTCTACTCACAGTGTTCAGTAAGTCTTTCAGCAGACTTGCATTCATGTTTCCTTTGGGTGTCAAAAGCCAGTACTTTATTGATCACTGTGACTTAACTTTTCTCAACTATTCAGATTTGGTTCCTTTTTACTCTTTCTTATGATGTTAGTTATAATGTTCAAAGCCATTGCTTGTAGATCTACAATCAAGAAATATATAGGGGAACAAGATAGCAATAATGGCTGTGGAGATACCTGAGGATTTTGTGATTGAGTTTACTTACATGGGTTTCCCTTATTTCTGGACAAATTCGAGACACAATGCTCTCTGACTAATTGAAACGATCATCAATATTTTATATATTTATTTTCCTTACTTCACATTTAAGAAGTTTATTGCTACAAGAAGTCTCCTACATTTCACCCCAGAGGTGGCTGCTCTTCAGTAACTTAGATGTGATGCCATGTTACAATTTGGAGGTTTTTTTACTCTGGTCGAATGCTTGGATGCTAATAGCATTCTTTTATCTGCAGTTTGGATCTAGACAAAAGCATAACGGAAGATGTAATTGTATTTCTTATTTAACCTTTTCTTAGGAAACATCTTACTTTGCTTACCTTCCTTCTTTTTTAGGAATAACTCTGGAATTCTTTAAGGTTGAGGTGCGGGTAGGATTTAATAACAAAAGAATGTGATTTATGTTTGCTGCTTAGAGCCATAATATTTTCAAACAGCAGCAGCATTGAAATGACAAGTAAATGTACAATTTAGTCTTGTCAAACAGTGTGGGTGTATTTGAAGTTGACAAGGCGTAAACTGTGAAGCGGTATCCCTTTTAACCAATATAGCACTAATGTATATTGATATAACACAAAGGGATAATATAGTCTTTCATGAATTGAAACTGCCAGAATTATGTAGAACTTTTGGAAGTTAGTTCTACTCTTCCGGTACAAAATATACGAGATTATTTTACTTTAATGTCTAGAGAGTTTGAACTAAACTTTTATGGAGAAAAGATTATAAAGACTAATAAGGAAAAAAAAGAATTTAAAAATTGTACACTTAAGTATTGTTGTATTCATAGTTGTCATTGTATTAGTATTCAGCATGTGGAACAGAAAATACATTCATTCAAAATGCTTTTAGGTTGAGACCGACAGAAAAACCATAGGAAGTCGGGAACCTATATCCCATTAAAATATATATGCTTTCAAATTCTATAAAGGCAAAGCCCCTAGATATAAAGACATGTGAAGATGATCAAAGGTGAGATATTTACTGAGGATTAAATTAATAAACCTTTAATTCTGAAATAATGGGTAAAATTTAAAAGAGATGATTGGACTAAGAGCATTGGCTCTTGATTTTTAAAGAAATTGGAAATTTCCTTTTCCTACATTGAGATATTGGTTACCTTTGGTAAAGCTTTTCTAGCAACAAGTTTGTTTTTTTTGTCTAGGCCTCCATAAATAATATAAGCTCGCAGGTCTCATTTTACATCCTCAATAACTTACGTGACTTAATGTTAAACTATCTTTGAAATCATAACCAGCTATATAATATTTTGGAGAAAACAGTTCAATTATTTCTCCAGTCTGATGAAGTAGTAACTGTGGGTAATTTACAGAAGTATGCTGTGGGAAATATTTTCAATTTACAACTATTTTTTAAAGAAAGTTTCATATGTTATTTACTATGGAAATTTAAAAAGGCACTAAACATACAAGATTCATCAAAATTTAAGCTATTTACAAACAAGTAAATATTTACCTAAGGAATTTGTCTCTTGTATGCATTATATGCATTGGAATAGAATAGTTATGGGGTTTTATTACTTATAGAGAACAGTAGGAGGTGTTAAAAATACTGAGGAAAATAATAACCAAGTTTGAGTATTTGTCCCTAACTTCTTTTACTGCAGCACACATTTCAAACTTAGCTGCCAAGCTTAATGGCCAAGCATACTGGTTTTAATCACAAATTAAATTCTGACTTATTAAAGTTCTTCCAGTTTTACACAATAATCTTTAATCATTAAAATTTAGTTCACTGCTTTCTGTTAACACAAGTTTGTTTTCAGTACATAATCAGCATTTTCTGGATGTGAATATGTAGAAATTAATTTATTTTACAGGAATGTGTCTTAGCAACCATGTCCTCTTGATTCCTTTGGGTATACAGGGGAAAGAAATTAAACTTTCTTTTCTGATTAACATAATGCAGTTAGTCCAGATTGACGAAGGGGTGGTTGTACATCTGTGACTGAGGGAATAAACCAAATATGTCAATTTGGATAAAAAAAGTAAACATTCCATGTTCAGGACAGATTTTCATATTAATTGTCAGCACAATAATTATGTAAGTGTAATTAATGTTTAGGCTCTGAAGTCGCTTGAGTAACAAGAATGCCCAAATACAAATCTGTAGTGTTGTCAACATTTATGCAAGTACAGGAATTTTAAGGGTGCTGTTACATATAATTAAATCAGCAAGCTGCCTGCTTATCAGCTAAATAAAATGATTAATGGTCATGACCCTGATAAATTTTTGACAGTCATCTCTCGTGAGTGTAACTAGGCTGTTTTATGGAATGGAGGATTTTGATTGCGTGTTGTCTTGTCAGTTGTGTCTTTGCTTTCACCTTGCTATCCAGGCATCCTCTCCATCTCTGGTTTACAACTTAAACTAAAAAGGCAGTTTTTAAAATTTTCATCATTAGATTTGTTCTTAGTGTAATTATTGCAGACTGAATTACTGAATATATGTTTCAGTGCAAGCTGTAATTTTTAATATTATTGTTTATTATCTTTATTTGTATATGTATTATTATTAATGATTATGTTTTAATATTATGTTTCCTTCAGTTTGAATTTGTACACTCGAGCTGCAGTTGAAGGGCTCACGGAATAATTTCAGCCCCAAGTATTATTTCCATGGATCTTTAAAGAATACCAAAGGCATTATTTCATTTCTGTTGAAATATTTTTTAAGTTTGGGACAGAGGATATATACTTAACTTGTTCATAAATTACATTTTGTTAATGGTGGCCGTGGGAGAAGCAAAAAGAGAGGAAGCAGATGAAGATTACAATTTGTAGGAGTACAGTGGAGGAGCATAACAGAGGGTGCTCAGCTGAAAGGCATTTCTGAAGAAGAGTAAGGCAGACTGAAAGAAATGAAAGAAATTGAATCATGAAGGCACACTCATATGACTCAAGAGGAACATGGAGTATTTTTTGTTTTATTGTGAGTACAGCAAGCAGGGAATAAAAGTTTAGAAGAGCAGAAATCCTGAGAGAAAAACACTAGATGCTGTTTGAAATACAGCTTGCATTTATCTTTAGAGATGACAAGATTTTTTTTAAAAAAAATTAGTGTTATAGAGATGAAAGCTGAAGACTGAGAAATATAAAAATGTGAAATAAATTACACTAATTGAATCTTATTTTTCCTTTCAGAGACTGCCTTTAGTCCACATGCCAACCACAATTAGGTCCTCTAGAATCCAAGGACTTGCTTTTGAGGACACTCAACTTTGATCAGCTTGTAGCCAAGTGCCTTACTGGATGTAAATGACTTCCAACTGGTGTGGAAAGTCAACCTCACTTTGCGATTGTCAAAGGCAGCCCAGACAGTGCAGCAAATCTTAACGTATTTGAAACTACATGCATTTATTTCACTGGCTGCAACACAATGTATGGCTGATCAGTCAATGTGTTTTGCCGTGGAGAAGGATGCCAGGTTACATTTAACATAGTGTTCAACTTGTCAAATTTCAATTTTTACTCTGAAATTGGGTCTTAGTTTAGCACAACTGTTTTATATTTTCACATTCTGATTGTTGTTTATCTTTAAGTATTCAACAACTACCAATTGTACAGTTTTACAGTCATTTTCCAATAATGAAAGAATATACAAATGTATCATTCTTATTTGTTAGAAAGTGGTGTTGTGTCTATTCTGTTTCAATTACAATTCAATTGAATTAAGAGGATCAGCTGAAATAAAGATACTTCTAACAATTTTATATACATAATCTTTCACACTAACAAGAAAATTGGGTAGCAATGTCATAGTCAAACTGCAGAAAAATAAATCTATGACTAGATGCATGTCAAATATTAGGTATAGGTCAGTGAAGCAAATTAAGACAAATGTAGTTCAGTTGTTTTGGCTTTCTGGTGAGGTTTTGCTGTCCGTGTGTTGTCTCTGTTTTATTATGGGGAAGAATTACAGCACTTCTGCAAATTTATCCTATATATCTAGGCATGTTTTTTGTGGCCTTTTCAATGTTTCTGACTTTTCCTCCTGAATATGTATATTCTCTGAAATGCTTTTGAAATTGCATGGTACTAAGCCATCACACGTAGTTTCCTTGTACTGTCACTTATTATATTTCCATTATAGTCTGGTGAAAATAGTTAATATAAGGGAAATGCAGAATAAAACTGCCATTTTGCATGAGCTGTTTGTATGGTTCAAAACAGTAGAGATAATTTAGGGAACTGTCAGTCATACGATGCAGCTGCCGTATGCAGAATCTCTCTTCCTAGCCCTAATTGCAAGCTTCTCCACTGGTCACCTGTGGTGCAAGACTTTTGTGTGTGCTGTTATAAGGCTCAATATGGGGGATTCAGTTTTCTGTGAATCAGCATCACGTGTTTTGTGGAGATATGAGAGATCTAATATACTATGCACCTCTTTTTTCCAACCTAGTTCTTGCTGTTTGAAATGCTTTCCTTCTTAGCCCATGGTTTTATTTTTTCTCCCCCACTATATGTGTGGATTGAAGGATATTCTTATTTATGAGTTGTTGCTGTGTATGTCTTCCCCATAAATCTCACAATGTCTTTGGATTATTGAACTTTGGTTTAGTGTTTGAAATTTGATATATTGGCAGATGTTGCATTAGTTTGTACACTACTAGTGATTATTTCTTGACAGTGGGATTAAAATATTATTAGTTTGTAAGAGCTTTCGTTAGGGTGTTGAGGTTGTTTTTTTATTGCCTAGGACATTCCCTCCGCTTCCATAATGACCTTTTCTGCTGTTCTTTTGTAGGGAAGAGCACTTAAACTAGGAAGCTCCAGTTATCTGTTTTGCCAGAGACTTACTTTCCTAAGATGTCCCTTGGAAGGACACCATGTGGAGGCAAAGATGCCCAGATGCTGTTGGAAATGCCTCCATCACAGCTAGGAAGAAGGCTTGGAGGTCCGCTCTGAATTTCATTAAATGCAGTGCAGAAAGCACAACTTCAGGTGAAGAGAAAAAAGCACAGGTATCAATCAGAAGAAATTATATTGGATTCTTTCCTTTCAGTTTGTAAGCTGTGTTTCTTTAGTCATTATTAAAATATCTGCATGACAGCAATAGGTAACATTAAACTAAAATTAGGCAATATTTTATTGTCTCCAAAAGAGCTCAGTTACTGATGTCCTTCTCGGTGTGAAGAAAGAGAGAAATTCCACCTGTGAACCATCCCTAACAATTCTTTCATTCATGTTTATGAACCTGACTGATTTCTCCTTGTGTTTCAGATTTGAAATGTGGACTGAAATGTGTTGCTGCAGATAATAAACAATAACAATGAACACTATAAATAATTTAGTTGGTAGTCCAACAGATTTGTTCATGGAAGCAAAGGTGATTCAAGGATATGACAGTTCAGATAAGCTATAGGAACACCCTTAGCTGGCTGACCTAACTTCATAATATTGCCAAGAATAATTCTGGAAATACTTTGTCACTTCCAAAGGAACACTCCATTCCTCACTGCACAAGCAATTGTACAAATGCATTTAATCTTTTATTCACATGGTGGCTGATTGTCAGTTGTGCCTTAGTTCTCTTTCAGATTCCTCAGAAACTTAGGACATTCTACTCTGTCATTTACATGTTCCTTTAGCCCTGCATTACTCTGAATATGTTCTCTTTTTTTTTCCTTAACAGTATTTCTTACAAGATATTTCTATTTCCTTATTTATTACTTACTTAAAATGCAACATGTCCATATAGAAATGGTGCTAAATTTCTAGCCGTTAATATATACAGATATACATTGCTTCTTGGAACATGTTCTCAGAAAGATGCCTGCTATCCTAGTTGCCTAATTGTCCACAAAATACAATTGGGTATACAAAGAATAGACCAGATAAACAGTAATCAAAATGCTGAGATATATCTACAAGACAGTTTGCCAAACTTTATTCTTGTGAAGTTTTATATTGTATGCCAGGCATATACAGTGAACGGAGAAATGTTTTTCTGAAAACTGTGTAGATAGAAAAAAAACCTGCTAGTCTTATTTCACTTCTTTACACATATACAGGTCTATGTATTATTATATTGTCTTTTCTACTTTTAAATGCTAACAGGCTATTCAATTAACAGTTCGCTATTGCATAGCACAAAATTCTGCAAAGATATTAATAAATTAGCACTAAATATTTAAGGATATTATCAATTGACTTCCAAATAACGTACAAGATGATATCTAATTCAATTATTTTATTAATGAATACAATATTAAAACCAGCAAGGACCAGGACAGAGCAATGTTTTCTGAAGATGATGCCAGTCATCTGGTACAACTACAATGTGATGACCAAATTGGTCTACCCCTCCATCTGTGTTTGTCTTCAGAAGAAAATAATCATGTTATTAACAATTAATACTTGCACTGCAGGCAATCTGTTAATGGAAATGATCAAAGCCAGGCGATACGTGAGAAATTCTTTATATGTCATAACCAGAAAGAATCTGAGACACATAGAAAACATAGACCTAACCCAAAGAAGTTTACCTACGACTTAAAATGGCATTGAATGGTCTCTCCACAGGCTGTGGGGGAGTCTCTGCTCAGGGCCGGGAGCGCTCCTCCCCGGCCTTGCTGCTCCCAGGGCCATTCCTCACACTTTTCACCTCACTCCAGCAGCCTTTTGCCCTTCCTCAGAGGTGCTTTCCCAGCAGCACCACCGACTCCACTGAGGGGCTCAGCTGTGGCCTGTGGAGGGACCGGCTGTGACCTCTTCTCACAGAGGCTGCCCCTGCAGCCCTCCTGCTGCCACAACCTTGCTTTGTGTGCCTAATAAAAGTATTTAAGTGGTTATCCCATGCATGTAGGTGATCTTGGCCCTCTCCACCCTGAGATTGCTGGTTGCCTTGGACATGAAGGAGCATGAACTGATCTTCTGGGAGGCAATGCCACTGAGGAAGCCGTCCGTATGCAGGTCCCTGGGGTACCTGCTCCACAGGAGGGCCAACAGCACTACCAGGATGATGGGCTTCTCCACAAGCAGGGTAAGTCCTGTCTTCCTCTTCCTTAGATTTGCCAAATATTGCTAGTTTCTCTGAATGTTTGACTATGAGAACCCCCAAAGAGGTTACTTAGAGCTAGCTAATGGGGGAGCAAATGGCACTGAATGCTTTGCTGCCTTTTGTAGTTCTGCCTATGTAGAACCAGGATACTTCACCTTCCAGCCCTCACGTCTGCTCTCTGCTGCCCTTCTCTGGCGAGAGCAAGGGCTGTTTTTCTGGATTATGGTAGTTACAGCAGATTGATAATAACCAAAGGACAAAGAGATAAAAAGTGATAAAGAAGTAGAGTCAAGGCCTTTGTATTTGTACCTCATAGCACTTCCAAACTGGGAAGGAAAAATGAGATTTTTCTTTTTCTAAAAAAAGTAAGAAGTGCTTAAGAGAAAATACAAAATAAAACTTTGAATAAAAAAATCTCCAGATGGTCATTAAATATGTTAAATGGCAGTCTGCTTTCAGCCCACCAGGCACCAATTTTATTATTCTAATAACATCTTAAAATGAAAAAGATAAAGTCTTATAAAAAGAGGCTGTTAACGTTGATGGTGCTTAATCCAGATAACTTTTAGAATACCCATTAATGTGCAAAGATACAAAAATATATTCAGCAACAAAAATAATTCTCTTCTGAAAGGCCCTCATAAAGACATTTCCAAATTTTTTTCTGTTCTCTTTTGCATGCAGATGCTTAAAACCAGAAATCTTCTAAGGAATAAACAAATGCTGCGTTTTAAAACAAAACAGTGATTTACAGAAAAATCAAAATTATGAATATTGAAAAGTCAGAAGAGTAAGGGAACTAGAATTTAGAAAGCTAGTTCCATTTGCAGTCTAAGTTCTGCCATACGTTGCATTTTACTGCATACACGTTACTAATATTCGATACATATTTCATGTACATAGTAGTAATATTTGCTCATGCAATAAAGTAAGTCCTTCTCAACTAATGTGCATTATTTGTACAATAATTTACAAGGGCATTCTGTTTATCTGTAGTGGCGTCGGATTTCTGTATTCATTTTAGTTTGATAGTATGTGAATAAATATTGTCTGTATTACCTTAGGTTTTCAAAAACTGAAAACTGAATGCTGTGATCTCCGTCCATTTACTTTATTTGAGGGATCTGGATGTGAAAAGTCTGAGATCCTGGAATGGAAAAGCTCCTTTTCTAGAAGTCCCCAGGTATTTACAGTATCTTTTAACTGAAGCCTCATTTTCTGTGAAGGAGTTTTAGGATATTCAGTTTATAGGGAATTCTAATGCTGAGGCCACATAACCTTCCAGATTTAGATATTTTATAAGATTTTTATATTGTTTTAAGTGGAGTATGGAGTATCCAAAGAAGCTTTGCGCCTTTCTGTGATTTCACATGCTAGATATGATTGTAAATTTTTCATACCGTCTTTACAACAAATTTATATTTTTCTGGTTTTATGCAATGATGTAGTTCTAAAATGTTGAGAAAAGTATTTAATACTTCAGTGGCATTCATTGGGTTACACAGTTTCTATAAGCATCTGTTAGTTATTTCAGATGATACTTTCCCCTAAATACTCTTTTCCAAGCTTTTGTATAGGCAGTTCAGCCTTGTTTGTGAAAACAGTGTATAGACTCAGGTATTGACCAAACCACAAGTGTGCACGTGTATCTGTCCCTTCCCAGACATATTAGCACAGCTGGAGGTCAGTTTGTAATGTGCAGTAGTAATCTAAGGAGGTACTGAGGCCTGAAACATTCAGTAATGATCAGCATGACAAACCCACACCTATAGAAGATAGCCTTTGATTTATGTGTACATGCGTATCAACTTCTATTAATATAAATTAGGAAAATTATTGAATAATATTGAGGAAACAAACCTGATCAATTTCTTTCAACGATTACTCCAATCTAGTGTCCACATTCTTTGTTTTCTATCCTTGTTTTATTCATGTCACACCACCCAATTGAGTAAGCTTCTTGGTCTGAGTGATTATCATACAATTATTAATTATAAATAATTCATTTCTTTTCCACTGATTTTCAAAACTAAGGTAGAACAACAAAGAAAAATGGTGGCAAAATTAACTATTACCCTTAAGTGTGGAAAGACAATTTTTTATAACCCTTATGCAAAGTAGCCTTAAAAAGTCATAAGTAAAGAAATCACTTGCATTCTATGAACTAGAAGAATAAAATGCTATTACAAGCTAATTCTTTATGAACATGAGTTGAAGGAGTTGAAATATACTGCTGATATTAAGGATAATGCAGAAAAATCTTTCTTTTAAATGCAGGCAGGTCTTTTTATTCCTGAAGAATTTTCCATAGTGGAATCCTGGGAAAAGGAAAAGGGGTGTGTTTATCTGTTCTTTAGAAACAGGCTATCATTCCTCCCCACCCCCACACCCCCCCGGCTTTTGCCAAAGTCATTAATGTTGTTCAGACTTGAACATCTTCAGTTACTCTGTGTCTGGAAAGTGTACCCATATCAGTAAGAAAGCAAGTTATTAAGCAGCTGAAGCTAATAACATAAATTTGCTTCTGGGAGCGAAATAAATCAAAGATAGCGGAAATAGGCTGAGGTCCTTATTCAAGAAAATGCTCAGGTTTGGGTTTTTGTTTTTCACAGTGGAAAAACAGGTAAGTGGTGCACTAGGGATATTATTCTCTTCTGTTGAAAGAAGAGATGCTTATTACTAAAGCATTCTGAAAGCATATGTGGGATGTTAATGGTATAGGGACTTTTTCTTAAGTGTTCAAGACATTGAGAAACCTGTTTTGCTGGTGGTCTGAAAGGAAGATTCCACAAAAAATAGCTGAAAAAACTGATTCAGTTTCTTCTTGAATTCACAAATGTTTTGTCAACTGGATTAATGAGCATGAAAACTTCACATATTCCACAATTTTACACATGTAATTTTATTTGTTTTGAGATGGAGTTCTAGACGAAAGACTTGAAAAAAAAATGGCAAGGAACTGTTCATTCCACTTAGAAATACCGCATTTCTCAAAATACAGCAGCTTGCACACTGAAAACATATTCTCAGCAAGTATTGGTTCATTTTTGAAGGAAACAACTGAATACCTTGACAAAGTGTGTGAGAGTGGATATTTGAACATATGTATACATGTATGGTAGCTGGCTTCAGTAATAACTTTTAAAATGGATCAGCAGATGCCCTTAGATCTGAGCTGGATTGCTGCCAAGGCTCGTGAAAAGAACTATATTCCTCCAAATGTATTCTGTGTAAGGAGATGACTGGTGATTACTCTGGCCAGAACTATGCTGCACAGCTAAAGTAAACTTGGAACATCGGTAAATACATTTACCTTTTTCTGTAAGTACATACATAGAACAAGCATTCTCATTGCTAATTAGGAGTTCAAGCAGTTAATGTAATCTTTGGTCTTTCTGTTCAATTAAAAAAGTACAGTGTTTTTTCTGTTCAGACTTCTCTTTTTCTTTCATTGATAAAATCTTTTTCTTTCTGAACATGATTCCTTCTATCACAACAAATGGGAGGAATACATGAAATATATTAAAGATAATCTTTTCATATCTGTTTCCAGCCATTATTTTCTTGAGATTATTGGCTCTCAGAAAATGGAGAATAAAAATAGGAGGCTGTTTAAGAAAGAAAAGAAAAAGGTGGGGTGCCTTTGCAATACATTCTTAATCGTATGATTCCTAGATCTTACAGCAGAAGGTATCAAATTTCATCTTTCAAACTAGCTAAATAAGCTGATACCGTTCACAATATATGAGGAAAAAAAAAGCTTTCTGTAAAGGGACATAGGTACTGCATGTTTATGGATTGAAACAGGAGTTTGGGAAGTGCTAATTGAATTTCATAAGGCTTTTTCTCTTTTCCTATAGAACATTAAAACAAGCCCCAGGGCATCTCCAAAAGTCTTAGAAAGACAGGGCAATTGTGTTGAGTTCCTGCCTGTGCAAAGTTATTGAGGATATAATTACTTGTTGTGGCACACAAATACGGTTAAATCCTTTCCTATAAACATGGAAGTACATCTTACCAATAGATGAACTCCCAAAAGGTGCTTGTAGGAGCCTGCAAGACATACAATTTGCAGTTTGAAAAGTATTCAGGGAAAGTGTAACTGTATATGGAGTAAATCAGGTGGTCTGTTCGCCTTTTGAATACAGTGGGCTGTGAGAGAAGAACATCAGAGAATGAGCAAAGGAATCTGCCTGACACTTTTGCCTACGGATTGAAGCGTAGGGGTTATTATAGCTGGTTAGCTGCTTCTCACTGGGAGTTTGTGTTTGCTTGTTGAATTGTGGCAGCCTAAAATCACATACATTCACAGAAAGAATGAGAGCAGCAGCAGAAGCAGGATGAATCTCGGGGTTTCCGACTTCACTGCAGTAACTGCACAGGCTGTCACTATTCAAACCATGTAAAGCATGAAGTAATTTTCCATAGGAGTACCTAAACAAAGTGGATGGCGCTTCTTTGTGAATCCTTAATGATAATCTTTTTGAGATTTCCCTTACTTTTCCTTTATTTCTATAAATGTGGACACACATGGTTCTCATCTTTGTAGAAGATTAGTAGAGCTGAGGTTTCTAGACAGAAGCCAGGCTGCAGATACAGCAGTAGAGAATCATGCACAGACTTACTATGAAACATATATATGAATTTTGATTATAGTTAATAAAAACACCAAGGAAGCTCTATATAGCCGTGTCCAGTGCAATGCAGAAATGGACATGGGCTAGTAAATAAATCTGAAGTAGTTTGAGATGAATGAAGATCAACAATGGATAAATAATCCAGCAATATTTATGTTAGGGAAATGCTTTCTTCTTGCTTTTTAGAGTAGCTTGTGAGGACTTCTTTTCATTGTTTTTTCTATGATTTTCAGTAGGGACTATTGAATTAAAAGTAGAAACTGATGTGATTATTGGAGAATATGATTCTGAAGCACAGTGCAGCAGTTCTTAAAAACCTACTCTTCTAAAATCTCAGATTTACTAGTTGAGAGGTCTTAATAACAATACTGATATTAAAATGTATATGAAACTGCACAGTTGCATGCTTTGACAAAATTTTGAGTGGATTAATGGTTTTCATTACATTCATGGGTGCAGATATTGGTTTTGTTATAAATTTTTTTAACAAATGAAAATTTAAATGATTTGATATAAAATTAAAATGCAAGAATACAAAATGGCAATTTTGGTATTATTTAGTGTTACCTAAAAACTTATAAAATATTAAATATTAAATAGATGTCCTCAAAGCAAATTCTGATTTCTTTCTTCCACTTTTGTGTTCAGCTTCATTGCAAGTACAATCTTCTGTATTTATCGGTTCTGATAAATGTAATGTCATGTCACAGCCTTGGGGTGATAGAAGATGAAGGCAGGCATGAACTTGTTCCCAAAGTTAGCATACAAGTTGGAAGGTTTTCTTTTTTAATAAAAGTTTATTTTTTTCAGTCGTTATATGCTTGATTTTCATTTTCAAGTAGGAAATGTGTGATAGACAGCCTTTTTTTTTTTAATTCACTAGAGCTTAGATGAAGCTTAATTTATTTCAGTAGCTGAAACTTGTCCTCTTAGTCAAGTTTCATCATTTTCAAATAATGAACTCTGACAGCAGTCCTGTATTAGAATGGAAAGCAAAGTGTCTTATAGCTTAACTTTCAGGGTTGTGTAACACTGTTATCACCCCCAAAAGGGAGCAAATTTTGCTTATCTAAACTGGTCACATGTTGAGATTCAAATAGAAAAGTCACAGCAGAATGTGGTTTCAAACCATAAGGGTATTATGGAAATAGCAAACAATACCTTCATATCCTACACTGCAACCAAGTCAGTCTACCTTCTTAGCCCTTTGAAAAAGAGTCCAGAACTTGAAATTTATGTTTAAATAAATATATAAGGCATCATTCAAAATCTGCCAAGGCTAATGCATTGGGAAGCGTCCAGACTCTAATCCTACTGAGGGAGGCAGCCAAGCCAGGCTGCTGCTTTTGTTACAGTAACATGCAGAAGCCTCCAATACACTGTTCTCTGGTTGATCTCCGACTCATTGCTAGACTCTCCTATTGTTATAAAATTGAATTAGTCCTTCATTATGAAGGAAATAGGTGCAGATAAATGTTTGATATTCTGCCTCCGGCAGTGGCTAATACTATATGCTTCAGAGAATAAGCAGAAGTATCCCATAACACTACTAAGCCCAATCTGCAATGCTGGGTGCAAGATAACATGCCTTCCTGATGCCTGTAGGGCTGAATTATGCCCTATTGCTTGAGACTAAATTAATCTTTTCTGAAGCAGTGTTATTTCAGATATGGCTATTGGTCAATTACGCAGCCCCTCTTAAAATTCCATGCTCAGCTGTTGTACTGCATAAGTGATTATTTCCTATTGGGTATTCTATGTCTACTAACTATAAATCTTAGTGAATAACCACTTGTTTTTCTGTTCTGACAGACGCTCCCAGGGAATGCTTGTTAAAGGGAAGAAGTACTTCAGTCTGCATCTGGTGAAGTCAGCCCCTAAGCAGATGAAATACTAAACGACACTGGCCAGAGATTATGCATCCTGATGCTCACAGGTAATCTTTCCCTTTGTAATGGCAGATGCTTGGAAAAGCACTATTTGAATCTATCGTGCTCCCAATCCTTCAGGATTCCAGTGCTTATTTCCTACAGATCACATTAATTTAGAACTATGCAGTGTCATTAATTTCCTCAGTAATTATAAAGGAAAAAAATAATAGTTCCAGGACTTGTTCTTCATAATGTGAGCCTGCCAGTGGTAAACATTTGATGTGATAATGAAACATGGAAGATTCTGTCATTCTTTGTCCTCCCTCTTATTAGGTTTATTACAATGGAGAATAAAAAGCATAGTATAGGATGTGGAAGACATTTCCACTCTAATCTGAATAATTTTAATATCTTAATCTAGACCTTTGTAGGTCTCCCCATCTTCTGATAGATATGCCTTCTATATACTGGTGGCTCAGTGTCCTCCTTCAGTTTCTCACAGGACTTTAATTTTCATTAAGCGAAGGGTATGCCAAAGAACAGTAATTATTAAAAAAAAATAAAAAATATTTTAGCTGGGCTTCAATCAGCTTAGAACTGGTCTCAAATCAGGTTCCAGGCAAAGCCGTACCTTTATTAGAACATGTGAGAAAGAATAAAACGATGGTAATTATTTATCTGTTAGAATTTATAGATGATGGGAACATATTAGGCTTTGTTAAAGAAATAATTCATCTTATAAATAATTCTACCAGCTCTCTGCCAATTGGTTTTTTCAGTTTTCTTTTTCTTTTGGTCAAGGCCAAAAAAGAACTTCTCAAAAGGAAAGCACAGCCTTCTGCTGCTAGTAGACCCTGCCTGGTGAAGAGCTGACTGAATAGAAAAAGGACTTCTTTTGTGTTATTACTTCTTTTACTTAAAAAACCCCACAACCAGAAAACCATTGACAGTTGCTACCCTTTCCGTAGTACTAGACAGTTCTTCATAACACTCACATATACGTTCATATGCCACAGGCCTGACTGCTGGGTGATCGTTACTCATTGGGATGATCAGGTGATGGCTGGAATTTTCTATCTGCAGGTGATCATGTGCCCCCACACCATTATGCCTTGTTCTTTACTTAGACCAGCTGCAAGGGAAAATGCTCCTTACCCTTGAGCCCGAACCATTTTTATTTACAGTTAGCTTTGCAGTCACAGCAGTGTATACAACCATGTGATAGACTACACGCTGTTTTGCAGTAGTTTTGCACCCACTGGCAAGGCGCAGCGTTCTTTTTCAGTACCTCCAGAGTTGAGGAACTAGGACATACTGGGGAACGCCATTTGCAACGCAGGTGCTCCTGGTGGGCTGGGAGGGGAGGCAGGGTCAATAGTGCTTCTGTTTGAAAAGAACAGAGAAATTACCTCAAGCTCGACTTGGTCTTAACTGGTCTTTCATGGCAGAGAGCTTAAGGAGGTATCAATCACAAAGAATCCCAAAGGAAGATGCAACTACTTAGGATCCATAATGCACAGCATACACACAGCTAAATCAGCCCTAGCCTTCTCTGTAATTTCCTATGTCTTCACACTATTTTTTTTCATACCTATTATTCTTATCCTATTTAGTCTGGGTTGTTTTCTTTCTTTTTATTTTTTTAAGGTTTGTTTGTTTCTCCCTGCTGTTCCTTGATGTCTCAAACACCGTATCTCTGCCAGGCTAGTGAAGCTGGTTTCTAAACAGAGATGTCAGAAATTCAGTACATAAATTTTGTTATCGTTTCAGAGAAACTACTGTTATTTCATTTCAGCAGCCTTAGGGTCTTCAGTTGTGGGTTTTTTTAAATAAGGTCAGTCTTCTTCTAAAAAGTAACAGTTAAATGCAAGATACTATATTTTACTATACAGTAAAACTACTTTACCTGTGAAGGGAATGAAACTGAGTGATCATATTAAGAGCTGAAGAAAAATGATTTAATAATAAGGAATGGACGTTATGGGTAAAT
The DNA here is from genome assembly GCA_008711295.1 of Anarhynchus alexandrinus. Taxonomy (NCBI): domain Eukaryota; kingdom Metazoa; phylum Chordata; class Aves; order Charadriiformes; family Charadriidae; genus Anarhynchus; species Anarhynchus alexandrinus. The sequence continues at coordinate 4,634,221 of VUYV01000006.1, read as the reverse complement.
GCTGCCCTGCGCACCCATATCATGTTTTTGGATTGCACAAGTGGGACGGTGAGAAGCTGCCTGTAAACTGTGCGTTTTGATCAGTGTTTGAAGAACTTTTTCAGATGTGCGCTGCAGGAGTGCTTCTATCAGTGCATAGCTCCTGACAAGTGATCTAGAGGGAAGAGACTAATTGAATACTAGCTTGGAGATGCAGATCATCAGCTGATTTTCCCTCTGAGATTTAGACATAGATGACAGAACAGGAAAATAGAAAGGGAAGTTAGGGTATTTTGAATATATTGAAGTTTACTGTATCTTCTTAAAAGTAGGACGTATATGAAAAGGAGGAAAAGTGCCTCACGCTTGCATATTTGGACTTTACTAAGTAGCTACTCAGCTCTGTTTCTTTGCTGCAATTTGAAAACTGATGTTTTAATAATCAGTGAATTCTTATGAGTTAATTAATTAGTTAATGTTTTTTTCACTTTTGATTCCACCTAAGTATATAGCAAGATATTACAGTTGCACACCAATTATTTTAATCCTGAATAAATGTTATGAAACCATGCTGATCAATAACAATGTTGAACTTTCAGAGAATATAACCTCATAGAACTTTTGTATAATAGGATGACTCTGTTTCCATCAACAAAAAAAATAGATTTTTAGCAATGATCTAATATTTATGCTGTCATGGGGTGGGAAGAGATGTTGGTTGTTGAGCTATGGAAAAGGAGCAGGCAGGAGTGATGTTGTAAGGAAGATATTGCGCCTGCAAATGGCAGAAGGAAGGTAAATCCACTTGCGCTGTAGTGTAGCATATTCTGACAGCCAAATTATGCAGACATCATCATCTTAGAGTGTCGAAAACTGGGGGAAGAGCACTAGCTTCTTCATGTGAGAAGACAAAATGAAAGAAAAAAATTACTTACATGTGTGCTTAATAATTTTCTTCTAGTAGCAACAGTTAAAAACCCTATCTCCTCTAGTTTAGTTTTTCATGATTTGTTATTCAGATTTTGCTCATTAGTCTATGACGGTTAATCTAGTTTATGTACTATGATATAGTTAGTCGTTTCTTACATTGAGAGGCTGAGTCTGTCCTTTATGTTGTTTACTCTTCTGCAAAATACCAAAAATTCTAGCAGCAAATGGATCGTCTCATTGTTGCAGAGAAAATGCGGTCCTAAATACTGTAATATAATGAAGATGAAACTTGGCATTCTTTGCTTTTACTAATCTGCAGTCTATCATTTCAGTATATGAGAACAGACATTTCTTTCTTTACTATTTAATCAAGTATCTAAAGATATTAAAACTAGAATAAGTTAAGGGCTTTTAATGGACTCTGAAAATGCAGCAATTTCAAGATGGTCCACATTAATTATTCTTTAATTAAATGCAGTATGTTAAGCCTAAAGAAGTACAGAGATTTGGTTTGAAAAAAGGGGGTAGGGATCTATAGAAATAAAACCTTTTAATAAAGCTTAATTTGTAATATGGAGAGGGGAAAGAAGAGGTGACCAAATGCATCATACTTGAAGCACAGAGGAAAGCAAACTATGTGAGTAAGAATAGGAACAGAAAAACAACAAATTTGTGATTTAGGGAAGGGCTACAGAGTGAGTTGACTATGTCAGATTTAGATTTTCAGACACATCTAAAAAATTAAAAGTAAAAAGCCAAATCAGTATGTAAAGGCAGTCATGATCTTGGGGTTATTTTTAGGTTTCATTCAATAGAAAAGGTTATGTTTCATAAAGCCTTTAAAAGTATAAAACAATGTGTATGAAGACTTACCCTGTGGAGACTAAATCCTTTTGCATTACAAGGTTTATACAGTGGTGTCACAACCTTGCTCTGAACATCTGAGCATTGCATTATAATATACAGCATCCGATCATATAGGTGAATATGAGTAATAAAACCTAGGGCTCATAAACTCTCAGACTATGTACCTGTACTGCATTTTAATACCATCTCTCTACTTTCCGTATCATTAAATCTGACACACCAAATTTTATTCCCTTTAGTAGTGTTGTTAGGTTGACTGCCTACTAAATATGAACCCTAAGTGAAGATGACTTCACCTTGGTACTGAGCTTTCTTTGCTTCAATTAACTTTAGTACTTACCTTGCTTCAATTAACTTTGCAGGATCTGTGAAAAGGTCTCCTTATTATTGTGAGATATTTTTCTAAGGAAGGAAAAAGATATTTGAGAATACACAGTGATACAGAAATGAATTAAAAGAGATGGCATCTTTTGGCAAGTGGAAGCTGCTAAAGGCCATATTTAAGTAATAATAATTGTTATAACCTATTTTTAGTCCCTCTTTAAAACCTAATTCTCCTGCTTAACCATCTGCAGACTGTCTCAGTACTGAAGAAGCATCTTTGCCTGTCTTGTTCCTATGCTCCTTGTTTATTCAAATTTTACTTCAAACTTCTCAGGGCAGTATGCATGTCTTTTATGTATTTCAACAGTAAAGATACTGTGTGATTTCTACTCCAGACATCTTGTATATGACAGAGGATAGGTATTTGAATATTGCCTTCTAGCAACTCTTGCATCAGACAGAAGTAAGGAATTAGATATGGAATAGGGATAGTACAGTTTTCAAGTACTAATATAGCTGAACCTGCAAGTGAGCCAAGCAAAAGACTGAAGGAAATTAACAGTTAACTTGTTTGTTTACTGTTGACGTATTATACTAATGGGCACAACGTGATTTCTGAATCTTTAAAAAAAAATAAAAAGGTTCTGCCATTTTTTATTTATTTTAAACCTCAGCGGTGAACTGATTTTAAACTTCTTGGTCTCCAGACTTGGTTAACTTGCTGCTGGAAGTCTGAGCAGGAATTTTGATCACAAATGTGAATTACTCAGATGTGAAAGCCAGTAATGGGGGAATTTGGAAAGTGCAATTAAGCCAAAATTATTTTTAAGCTGGCATCCAAAAGCTGATTTAGAAGGCATACGTTCCTTGAGATTTGGACATTTGTTTTCCAACGGGAAAATACAAGATTGGGCTTACACAGAATGTGAATGAGTTAGAATGAGCTAGTAAGTAGAAAAACCAAATACCCATGATCTAACGTCAGCCTTTGATTCTTACCCTAAGCAAATATTCAGTGGAACTGGCACATCTAAGAGGACAGTTTGTTAGAAATAGTGACAAAGACTAGGACAGACATTTGAAATACCTAATAGAGGTGTTGATTTGCAGTTTAAAGGAAAAGCTGCCTTATTTTAACAAATTTCTCATCCTTACAAAGCTTAAAAGCTTCTGTTGATTTATCTCTAGCTATGTCTTTTTAATCAACAGATTATCTAAATAAAGATGTTTCTTGTTTTCTAATATGAATATTTTCTATATATCTTACTAATTAACAAGTCGCTTGCTAATAATTAAACCATGAGTGACATTAGTAATTTCTGTCTTTAATAACCCTTGTCTTTTCCTGATATTCTGTATGGGACTATAAAAGGCTTAAATTAACCTGAATGTAGCTATTCCTCAGGTAAGATACGTTTTGTATTAAATGTACTGTACAGTATCAGAACAAGTCATCTCATTATTTTTCAGTGTGCATTTCTGTCATTTTTCCTTGTTTTCAGGCAGTCATTGACAGCTCCTTACAAAATACCAATATGCTTTGCCTTATTCTTGCCCTTTTTTATTGATACTTTTTGTACATAATCTTAGGACTCTGCCTCTTCAGATGTTCTTGCTAATAAACCTTATCCCATATAATGAAGACTCCTAAGCTCAGACAACTTTTCACACTCAGGAGTATAGGCAATATATACCTTTTTCTTTCTTTTTTCTCTCCTTTTTTTTTTTTTTTGAAAGGCTTCTCCAAAGATTTTTCATGTTGCTGTTATTTTACGGGCTTTGAATATCTAGCTGTGAATATCTACCTTTCAGAGCCTTGTTTTCTTGCTACACTTTTTGCTTTTATCTTTTTTGCCAAGCTCATTCCTGCCTAAGTTATCTGCATGTTCAGTGTTCAGTTTTATTCAGCAGGGAATTCCTCTGAAATATACCTGGGCATTTTCCATGAGCTAGTATTGCATTTTATTTCACTATATTTTGCACTCCCTGTTTCAAGAAAGTAGCAGTGGAATATTCTGAATTGAGAAATATCTATTTGTTCCTTATATATTCAGTTCATTTTCCTTGTATTCACCTGTCTGTATAGCCATCAGGGTAGAACTTCAAAAATAATCCAGTTGCAATGAAGGCACATTGGTGCGTTTAGATTAGTTGCTAATATACTATTTATTATTTATTATATTATTTATATTATAATAAATATATATATATAAAAATATATATTATTTATTATACTTTTTTTTTTTTAACTCAAGTTAGCCTGCACGCAAAAGGTACCGAGCAAAAATACCTTAGTCTTGCAGACTTTGGCATGCCTTTTCCTTTCTAGATCTGCAGAATTTTGGTAGTCATTCAGTTGCTGAGTAGGCTCTTGTTCCGCCCATATTCTGAGTTTTAACAGTTTCAGTTAATCAGGAATGAATTTGAAAAGAATTTTCTCCTCACTCTTATAACTCTGTGTTTCTGTTCAGTACTTCTGATCAAATACTCTTTTTATACAGTAGAAAGCTACTGCTTTTACCACTGAATGCTGTGCATTTGTTCTCTGTGGTAAATAATCAGTTGGCCTGCGTGCTTTGGAGCTTTGCTACATTTCTGCTGTTACAGAATAAAACTTACAAAAAGAAAGTTGATGAATGGATCTGAATGTATGGCCCAGGATTTCCTCCTGCAATATCACACACAAGAAGAGGGTTAACTCTGTGGGAAATCAAAGAGAGGGAAGAAGTTATTCTTCTGTGGCATATGACAGGTTTCATTCAGTGGTTGATATATATTAACTTGGTTTTGAACCTAATTGAAAATCAACTATTCCTCTTTAGTTTGTTAGATTTTCATGTAATTTAGCCAACAAATGCTTTGAGGGTAGATATTTCTTTAGAGAGTCAATAAGCAAATATGTGATAGATGTTTGCTACCATCAGTGGGATATTTAGATTCATGAGTAGCCTGTGGGAAGCTATCTGAGAATAACACCACACCAGCTGGTGGCCCTGGTGGGACCAGGTCACTTGCTGCTGACCAGAGTCTATAATTAAGCCATTCTGTCTTCTGTGTAAAAAAACACTGGAAACATGATATTTGAAAGAGAAATTCATTGTACGCTCCTTCAGTCAAAAAGGTAGGTTTTAGGATCAAAACTGACATATTCAGTTGTATAAACTATTTCCACGACCAAACTTAGACTCATGTAAACTTCTTCCAGCCAATCTACCTTAAAAGATTTTCCCTTTTGTTTTTGTTTTTCCTTTTCTTCATCAAAGTAAACTGAAGAATAACAAGGAATAGGGGCTTGGTAAATGTAGCATTTTCCATTGTATTTTTTAAAGGTTAAATAGCTAGGCTATTACACTGTGTTCTATGTGTCTGTAAAGACTCCAAAATTCAGCAGCTAACCCAGGTGCTCTTGACGGAAAATGTGTTTAAAAAGTAATTTGTTTTCTTTTCTTAGAATTTTTTTTTTAAATTTCACAGCTGAGGAGAGCTGCTGTTTTGTTACGTTCTTTCCTTGCATCTAGGTTCCTACCTGTCCGGAATTGTAATACAAATAAAAGAAAAGGAAATATCAGTAAAAATGATAACTCATGATAGTTATACTGAATAGGAAGGTTCTAACCAAGGTATAACAAAGATAGAGGGCAATCTCTTAAACTGTGCAGTATAACTTAAGTACATGTGTATATATGTGTAATAGATAAGTATATGCATATAATATATATAACATATACTTTTTGTCCTATTGGGCACAAAATCACAAACTGAAAAGAGTAGATTTGTTTTATTGCTCTGCTGTCTGTGGTACTGTTTATGCAATGTTTGAATCAAAGTATTGATTGTAGTAATTTTTGTGATTTTGGTGAGAGAGGTAGCTGGAGATGTATGAGAGAAATGTGTCTACAGCACAAACGTGTAGACACGTTTTGGGTCAACAAGGGAGAAATATGAGAGATATAATTTGGAAATTATTACAGTGAATTCAAGAAGATTGACTATTACTCCATTTTCAGATAAAAGTCATCAAGTGGCAGAATAGTTCATGATATTATAGTTAAAAAAGACAAATTTTTATGTCATATTTTCATACTTTATCCTTTTATCAATATTATTCTATCTTACTTCTGTACTGTTACCTTGTTTTACAAGATCTGTGGGGTTTGGGTTTTGTTTTTCTCAAGGTGAGCTTTATGCTTTTACATAGTTCAAATATATATCCATGAAACAATGTTCAAGTCAGTTGGTTGCATATAAACAACTGGTATTCAAAAGGATGACACCTGCTATGAGTTCCAAGATTTGCGGTTGTTTTTTTCAAAGTCAGTGTTCCCAAACTCTCTAAAGAACAATGTTTGGGAATTTGCTTTGTAGGTTGTTTTGCACATTGCTTGCTTTTTCTTATTGAGATGCAGTTTTCCTCATAGATCTAAATAGTCCACTAATGATTTGTGTGTCTTGTAATTGGTTCTATATTTTATAGAAGGATTTATTGTTGTTACAGTGTAATGCAGTTATTAATTTTTATGTTTGCTAATCTTTGTCAGTCTTGCATTTGGTTGCCTTCATATTTCTGAAATAATTTTTTTGCAGAACATATACATATTTGAAAATATGACCTCTCAAGCAGAGTTGGCTTCCCCTTTCACTATAATTAACATTAGTGATACATTCCTGAATGGACAGTGTACAAGGTATACTCTGTTTTCCCTCCTGTGCTCAGAAAGATCAACTATGTAATTAATGTGCTCAAGTGGCTGTGGTCTAAGATAAGAAAAGTCAATCCAAACGTGTTAATAGCTTCAACTTCAATTAATTTTCATCAGGACTGTCATATACCCCCCCAGTGACCCAAATACTATTGGAAGATGTCTGTCTGTGTATTTTTTTAATGAATTGACCAGATTGAGAAATAAATGGGGAGAGCAACATACAGAAATCTCTATAAAAATGTGATCAGACTGTTTTCCCTATGCTATATCTGATCATTTTGTACTTAGTATAGATGTCAGCCACTGCTCAAAATGACAATAAAAAGTATGAAGGTGATAATATTGAGTTTTATTTGTACTATAGATTTTTTGGCAAATTATTTTCCTGGCAGTCTGTTAGCAAGCAGTATATCAGATTTGTTGGGTACTTTTGCTCAGAAAGTGTAGACTGTGTTAGTGCTCGACATGCTATGTATCGTTAAGAAATAAGTGACTTGCTTGTAGTGGAAAAAAATATCATAGGGCAAGCAAAGTCAAATTTTGTATTGCTTTCTACTTAACTCCCTCAGAAAGGCAGATGCCTTTTTTTGGAGAAAAAAGTTTTCTGTCTTTATCTGTTGAGGTTCATCGTGGTCTTTGGACTTCTTCACTGTTGAACTGCAACTAATTCTGCGTAGTATGGGAAGTCAAATTTAGCCAATATAAAAGCTAACGTATGATGTTTACTAACTTTTCTTTCCTAGCCGCAATTAGCCATATGTTTGAACCTGATCTTCCCCTTTCTCTGAACATCTCTCTCCTTAATTTGACTGCTTACCAGCTGGGAGGCATGTGAGATACCTTGCCATCCCACTGATGTGCCTCTCTGACTCTGGAGAGAGGTCTGAGACGTGAGGATGGAAAATTATACTTTGCTTGTTGTAGCCTGTACAACTCAAACCAGAATAAATTAGTTTTGGTATGAGTATTTCATGACAGTCTAATCAAAAGTAAAACAGAGATGTTGCCAAGGGAAATAGTCTGCCATGTACCATCAAAACCATGGCATACGTGGTCTTACTTTGTGTTCCTTATTTTCCTCATATTGAGCACCACTGATTCCAGAGAAAATCTGGGATCCAGGAAGTGTACTGTTCTGCAACTTCATACAAGGACAATCCTATTGAACAAAGTCTATTTATTGATTTATACCATTTAAAGCATAAATGTTGTCTGAAGTATTGGAAAGTTTTAAAAAATTTGGCTGCAACTGCATGGGCATTTTTGTTCACACGGCAGTGCATTTTGAAGCAAATCTCCCAGTTGCTTGATTTACTGCACATTGTTTTGACTCATAATAATGAAGATTCAGAGTCATGAAGTTCAAAGCCAGCACCAGTGTTGAGAAACTTGTTGAAAGAACTTAGTTGGAAAAAGATCTAATTGCAGTGTGCCGTAACATTATGGTTATGGTATATCACTCTTCAAATACGCATATCTTTAAACCACAAAGATTTTAGGGCTGCCATATTAAAGTACTGCTTCTCACTCTTCCAACACAAAGGCTTGAGTGTGAGCTTCTCCAAGAGCTCTTTGAATGGAAGGGGTTTGGTAGAAGGAGAAAAGATGAAGCAATTTTTAAGGGACAAGTCTAAGTTAGAAAGAAATGTTTCATTATTCTAAGTGAAATCAGTATTCTTATGATTGAGACTAATTTAAAGGTACTCTGCAGTATCCAGGCTTCTGTAGTAAGTTACCACATCCAGAACCTACTTTCACACAAAAGAAAAGCCTCTCAAAAAACATCAAGCTGATGAAGCAAAAGAATAAAGATGGGATATTTATGTGAAAGGCTGGCACACATTCACTACTACTTATCCCTGTGTATTTGCAGCTGCCAAATGGCTTATGAAGAATCGTAAATAATGGGTATCATTTCATGTTTTTTCTTCTTGCATCAGAGGTACAGACTTCCAGTACAAAAGGTGTTGGTTTGTGTTGAGGCACTTGTCTATGTCTGCTTCTTCTTCCCAGCCCTGAACTGCTCTCCATTGCTCCAATTCACACCTGGCTGGGAGGACTGGGGAGCATGGTGAAAAATGTTTGCGCAGTAGTGGGACATCCCCAGAGCACAGCTCTCTGCTGTAACACAGACTGGGAACTTTTTTCTTCTTCTTCTGCCAGAGCAGTTAGTCAAGGTTACTGTGTTTAAAAGCAGGTTGTAGATGATATGCAATAGTCTTTCAATTTCAGAGCTATCAGCCAGGGAGACGTGCTTCATTAGTCTCAATGATTATCAGAAATAATGATGAAAAATAATCAGGAAGGCAAGGGGAAAGGCACCCATCCTGCCTCCAACCTTGCTGACAGTGATCATTAGAGGGTCCTCCCACAAAGAAAAGCTTAATTCCTGGTTTATGTCTCTTAGCTTAATGCTTTGTTGTCCCAGTATGTCCAAATGCTTAAAGGAAAGGAAATAAGCAAGAGTAAGAGAAAAGTTATTTTTATATAAGCATGGTTTTTCTTCACTAGTGCCAGATGGAGTATCTTAATAATGTGATAAACTAATAGAGGTGAATTACTGCACTGGATTTTCATGACACAGTGCCCACTTATGTTAAATCACACGTGGGCTCAAGCACAGGGAGCTTTAAGCTAAAAAACCGAATCCTTTTGCTGCAAAAGTGAAAGTAAGTTGTTCTAGCTCACTAATTAAGATATTTTACCAACTTTCGGTATTTAAAAACTATAACACAATAAAATAACATAATAAAACCTACAAGGGTATACAAGGGTACAAGGGTATACAACCATACAAGGTATGCTTTTCACTTGTACATTAATGTGTTTCTGTAAATCTCTGTTGATCTTCCTATTGTTATCAGTACACGCTTTATATACTTATGTAACAGATCTCATCCAGTCTGTGGGATGGGAGAAAAACTTGTTTTATCCTAGATGTAAATTTGAAAGTATTTAAAAGTCTTCAGTCTGTGCTCTGCTAATATCAACATACTCAATCCATGAAGACAATTTGATGTAAAGCCATAGAATGTAGGAATATTTAATGTTTTTTTCTTGCCTCTTTTATTTTTTGTTTTCCTTTGTGTGTGCAGTTCCGTATTATGAATTGCTACATTCAGCCGGGGCATCTTTCAGAAGTCTTGTTACGGAAGAAATAGGTTATTTGCCTCATAACCTTTCTGTTTTTGTAGTAGTTCTAAATTAGGTTCCTTGGATCACTCTTCAAGGTCAGTGGCTTTTTCATTAAGTGCAGAGAGCCTTAGCTGCTTCTGAGTTACTTAAATTCCCTATGCTCTGGGCCACTGGTTTTAGTTTTAGTTCACTTTCATTTTTGGATTTGGCCAAAGTTAATATAACAAGCTGTATGTGTTATCAGCTTTTTCATTTCCCTCCTCCCTTTCTTTTTTAATATGGGATCTCATCCTTTCAGTCTGACTGGTCACCTGCATGATTGCTGGAGTATTAAGTCCAAACTCTGTCATTAGCTTTCAGTAGGTCAAGAACGTGGGTTGCACGGCAGGCAGAGTGCAGAGACTGCAAAGTATGATTTTTTTTGTCCTTCTTTTTGATATTGCCATTTATATCTGTTAATACAAAAAGGACAGGCCTCTAACATTACTCTTCAGAATACAGCTGGCACCATTAAAAATCTCTAAGCTCTAACCAGTAGTTTGGTAACTTGATAAGAAAAGCGTATCAACAAAAGAACATGGCTGAAGTGTTGTGTGTATATAAACTAAATTTATAGAAAACATAATTTCTAGCTTTCTGCCAACCATATGCCGAGTAAGGAACTTCTGTAATTCTGGAAAATGGTATTTGCTGCAAATTGTCAGAATAAATACTTCAGCTTCTTTAGCATCTCTTATCTCAGCATTTTTTTAAAGTTTGAATTGTGTCCTTCAGTTCCCTGCATGGTAGGTCACAGTTATAATTTCTTTTAAAACAAGTGAAGAAGCTCAAGAAAATACACATTATTTTCCTCAATATTATGTGATGAATAAATGACAGAAGCAGAAATAACGTCCTGCTGTTCTAACTGTTATGCTGTTATATTTCATGGCTTGTAATACCATGGGAAGAACAATCAACGCTTTGTCAGAGTGACTAAGCAGTTGGAGGTGCTGTGTTAATGTTGAAATCTCTCACAGGATTTGGTTTCACTTGATGATTACATTCAATTAGAAAACACCCCTAAGTGACTTCTCAAGGTTGTGGCTTAAATTGCTGTGATTTCCAAGTGAAAAAAAAAAAAACAACTGGAGGAGATAGTATTAATTGTACTCTTCACAGCATTTCATACGGAGCAGCCAAGGTCAGTGCCATTTTCCCAGGCACTCTGCAGATGAGTGACCAGGAACTTTTTCAGTTCAAATAATTTAGGTTCCAAATAGACAAGTGAAAAAAATCACTGCGGCAAATGTAATTTTATTGAGGGAAGGACAGAGTGAAAGAGGAGGTTCTCTAAAGAGGTGACGCCAAGAAGAAAGTTTTTGGGCAAAGCACCTGGGCGAAGCTCTGATTGTTCTTCCTTTTGCATGTCACAATTCTTGTTTTGATGGAAGTGTAGATAGTGTGTGCAATGATCCCATAAACTCTGTCTGGTCTTTTTGTTTTGGACTCTCTAGCCTCCTTGTACTTGTTTTTTGAAAACTAAAGGCTTTGCTGGTAATGTGACGGAAAATGTTTCAAAGCACCAGATGTTCACAGAAAGACCTACTGGCATGTCCTAGCATGGGTCCATGTTGCTTAGCTTTTTTTTTTTTTCCTTTTATTAAGATCAGAAAAATGGTTGGAGATCAAATTTTACATTTTTCATAAGTATTCATGTAGAATATCAGTTGAGAATAGCTGGAGATACAGTAAGTGTATATTTTCAACTTGAGAGCCAAATGTGAATTTCTTACATAAGAATAATTTTTAATATTCAGATTTATGTGGTAATGGAAATTTTCCCCAGTTATTTTCCCTGGTATGCCCTCTAAAATGCTTAGCTCTTTGTGTGTTTAGTGTAACTGTATGACCTTGGCCTGGCAGTCCATGCATTCAGTTCACTGCTAATATGCAACTATTAATAGGTATAACTGTAATATATCCAATAATTGGAAAAAATTGTACTGTATGAAGTTATGCACATTATCCCAGGTTTAGGTAGAATACGTCTGCACCTGATAGTTTTATTTAATTTGTCAGAAAGAAAACTCAGTCCTGTGTTGTTGAGACTAGAGTTCAGAACGTGCTTCAATACACACTTAGTTAAGTAGTTCAGGGTCAAAGCTCTGCCTTAACAGAACGCAAAATAGTTTATTTATTAAAAATTATCATATTTTAAACCGATCAACAATTTTTGGGTTTCCACACAGATTAAACTTCTTTTTGTAATTAAAAGTATTTTTCTTAGATAAAAATGGCCTAACAGCACCATCTTCTGACAAACTGTAATTTCTGCAGTAACCTTGAAAAGCACTTTTAATCCTTTGCATATGTATTTTTGTTGCTGTCACAAATAAAATAGAGATTATAGGGGAAGTAAATGTAAGTGTAATCCCATGTATCCTAACAGAAGACATTAGCTGAGAGTCCTGAGCAGCCACTTACTTTCCAATTTCTTCTTTTCACTTAAAACAGTAAGAGAATTCCATTCAACTGTAATTGTTCCTCAAATTGTTGTTGAAAGGTTTGCTGCAAAAACATTTCAAAGGTATATTTCTGTCAAATATTTGGAAAGAGGTAATTTATATGTCATTTGAACAGCAGACAGTTCTACCAACTTCAGATGTCTTGTAACATTATTGTGAGGGAAAAAATATATATTTTCCATTTTCTTACCCAGTGTTGATGTATTTGTACAACCAAAATTGCTGTCACTGTTGTAGTGAAGTCCACAAAAGAAATGAATATTGATCATTTTAATACATTTGTGATCCATTTAGGGCAACAATTGTATTAGGTGATTTTATTATGGCAATAATGCTCTTACTCATGTTTGCCTTATGTTATCTATGAGCTCATGCACCATGAAATCACAGGTGACCACACAGAAGCAGTACTGAGGTGACTGCGTGTTTCCAGCCATCAAAAAACACAAGGTGACTTAGCCTACCCCACAAGAAACAGGTTTCAAAAAATTACCTTGCACTTGCCATGAGATAAGAGAGCATATATGGACTGCAGTATGAATTAGCTTATCCACGGTAGTTATATCATGGAATGCTGATTTCAGGTTTGCTATATCACACATATTCTTCAACACACAACACAGTCAAACATTAGGATGTGGAGCATTAGAGATACTGTACTGATTTGTGCTGGTAGGGAGATCGCTTACGTCACTGCTGTTTCCATCTGAAGGCTGAGCTTCATTGGAGTTGCTAACAGAAATCTGAGCCTGTGCTCCTGGGACAGAGCAGGTTCAGAGCAAGAGGCAGAAACCAAAGGGAGAAGGAAGATTCAATTCCTTTAAAAACAAACAAACAAAAAAAAAACAACAAACCAAAAACAAACCAAGAAAAACTTATTGTTCTTGCTTATGTACTCATTCCAGGCTTATGACTGGAATTTACAAAAGTGCCAGGTTCCTAAAAAAACAAACAAGCCCCCAAATGAACAAAAGCACCTCCAAGAAAAAACAGGTTCCCCAAAATTATCAGGTTCCTACACAACAATGCAAGTTTATTTCATAGATAGGAGCTTACTGCCTGCTCCTCTGTTGGCTTGTTCCTCACAGTAGAGATTATGAAGATGTATGGACTTCTGACCTCAGCTTCTGACTGCTCCCTTCTTTTACTTTAACACTCATATACTGATGGTTCTCCTTATTTAACTCCCAAAATGACAACTGACCTTTCTTGCTATTTCTGGTTCTTGGGTTTGGTTCACCCTGAATTCAGTTCCAGTCTTATTTCTTGAAACTCCATTGTAGGTTGGGCTTAATCTTTCTGTCATATCTCATATTTCCCAGTCAAAATCAACTCATAATGTATAATCTAAATCAGCATTTATGCAAATGGTTACAGATGTTACCAAATTCATATTTTTCAAGTTTGAGTTAAATTTTAATTGTAAGCAGTAGTATTCTATGGAAGCTGCTTTTACAGATGTTAAAAGGTAAGGGATTTAGACTCTGGAAAGTTTGTTTACCTGCTTTGCTAAAACAAGGAAGCTTAGTTTGACTTAGTAAACTCCTGGAATGTAAATGTCATTTAGAAATATTAGATACACACTTTTACTGGTGGTAATAGATGCAACTATAATGAATGTTTGACAAGTTATAGAGAATCTTCCAAACCTCCTCAAAAATAGTGGTAATAAACACAGTACTGAAACAATTTATGGAACAGCAACTTTGCATCTCAAGTGAACAAACTATATTTCATATTATTTCAAGTAATTTGGGAACATACACATTTATATTACAAACCTGCCAGGTATCTTTTTAGGTAATGACTGTTTTCATATGTATTCATGAGTTTTTAGCTGGATAACTAGTTCCTGTACGTATTCACACATTTAAATGTTAGTTGTATCACCACTGTCTTAATGAGGAAATATATCCTCTACACAGCAGTAGTGCCTAGAAACTTGTTGCAGGAATAACTGAAAATATTCAAAGTCTGTCATGGTGAAATGAGTGTGTTACTTAGGGACTCCATTCAAATAATCTTACATGTTAATGAGAGAAAAAGTAAAATTTCCAGTCCTAAATTAGTAATTGAAGCATTTTCAGAGTAAAAGGTAAGAAACTTTGTTGGAGGAAAGTGGAAATGGAAGTTTGTTGTCACTACTGTTTTGGTGATTGTACTCCAACATGACCAGATCTCTGAGGGCTGACATGCTAGAGCAGGGCTTACGTACATAGACCCTTTGAGCTCTAGAAAAGTATAGCAGTTAGAAAGCTAGTATTTTCATTCAGAAATGAAAGTTTAGGAATATTTTCAAATCATTGCATTACAGCTTGAAGACAGGAGTGCCTTACTGTTGCAGCTGTGTACTTTGCAAAGGTATTGATTTATAGTATTGATTTTACTTCCAGAAAAAAAGTATTGTGCATCTGGAAGAAAGCAGAGTGTGACATTCGTAAGTGTACTCCATTTTCATAGATACATACCAGGGGAGGAGAGTTCTGGTTATAGAAGTCGATTCAGTTCTAGCTTTCTGTCAATCAACTTACAAGTACTTCTGTTATATTTGGAGAAGTCAAAAGTTAGGTAGTATGTTGCATTTCATTTTAAAAGGGTATTAAGGACAAAATATTGGTGACCATCTGAATAACTTTGTAGTTTTTTTCTTGCATATGTTACAAAAATATATTACTTTGAGAAATATTTACTAAAGTTGGCATAAGTCTCAGAAAAACTGGTATTTATCCTTGAATGAACTCAAACTAGAAAATTTGATTACTCATCGGACTGTGGAATAAGATTTTTCAACAGCAGAAACACTGGAACTTTTTTCTTTACTTCCTCTTTATTTACATTGCATCATGTAACAATAATTAGAACCGATAAAAAAAAAAATCTGTCATACTGATTTGTGATTAACTCTTCAATAGGTAAGTATAAAATACTTGAATGTCAATTGGGTTCACTTACCGAAGGCTAAAAGTTCGGCAAGAACTTGGGCTTACCACTTTCAGGTGGTGCCTTCTTCGAGACATAAAGGAAGTCTTTCATTAGAGAGATTGTCCCTAGTTACCTTCAGGCAAGCAGAGGTACAACATCTCTTGTGAATATAATATGTAGTCCATTGATCAAGAAACAGAGTTATTTTTGATGGACCACCTTGCAGATCTTGAAGCCTATAGTACTTCCTTGACAAAGGGCAGATAGGATGAAAATCCAGGAACGGAGAGGGGAGGCATGAGGAATGATGCTTCCCAGTATTCTGGTTTTGAAGGTGCTTAGAAAAGGAGAGACAGAAAAAGAAGATGGATGGTAGAAAAATAACAAGCTTTTTTTAACACGGGTATAGAGCATCTTCCCTCCCATCTCCTCTGCCCCTTGAATACAGATTTGCTGGCTGCTCGCAGAATACAATTCCTGCCTAAACTCCTATTTTTACTGGCCCAGTCTTCCAGTGACCTTCCTGCAGATGAGGTAGTCACAAGCCCTTTTTTGACAGGATCTATCCGGAGTCAGCAGTCATTGCAGCTGTAGGAGAGATGAGCTCCAGAGTCTCCTGCAATGTCGTGGAGGGGTGAAGACAAGAGCAAAGGAAGGGGCTTTTACATATATGTAGATTTGTTTGACAAATCGAAAGAAAAGTGTGCTGTCTTGGAAGTATTTAAAGAGTAACAGCTTCAGGTAAAACAAGCTTGGAATAAATATATTGGACTACATTATATCATGATAATGATTTTCATTTCTCCTAGGTACTTTATTTATGCTAAAACACTTTATTTGCTTTCTTTTTATTTTCCCTTACTGCTTTCTCATCTGTTTATACTTGTATGAAATGCAAGTAAAACAAAACACATAAATCAATAGACCTAATTATAAGAGACAAGAGGAGGTTGTACTTATTTCCACTGTTGGAGCCTGAGACTTTCAAGTCTGACATGTTTTCTGACGACTTATTTGTTCACATCTTTTGTAAAATATGGAATCTCTCCTGAGACGTTCAAGGCAAAAAAGACACCAAGAAACTACTGTGTTTCTGAGCTTCTTTGCAAATATAAGTTAAACAATGTGGGGAGAAAGAAGCCAAACAAAACCTAAACCTATATTGTTACTGGCAACAAAATAATTTGCTTTTTTTTGCATTTAGGCTTAAGTACCAGAAAAACATGAAAAATTTATATGTGAAAGACAGGGGGGAAAAAGGACATTGTCATTGAAAGTAGTTAAATGTAATAATCCAAACCTGTCACTTCCCAAATTCTTCTCTTTATTCTTCATAATAGTATGTCTTGTCCTACTTATTTCTTTAACCAAGTCAGTACGTTATTACTAAATATTTTAACTGCATCTTTCCTGGTGACAATAAACAGTTTCTAAGCCACAGTTGGTATGCATGCTTCTTGTACCAGAGATTGAGATCTTGTATCGGAACTAGATGACGGGTAATTCTGTGGATACTTTTGTTGTCTGAATGATATTCTGTGTCTTGGATTATTAAAAATGCCAAATCTTTCATTCTTTTTTCCCTATAATCTGTCATAAATAAATATTTTCCCTGTTACTTCAAAGGAGGTAAAAATTCTCACTCATCTTCTCTGAGATTGCCTATGATGCTGGCACATATTTGATAAAGAAATACTTCGTATCCCTTTCTTTAAGAAGAATACTGTACTTATACTCTTTTTGCATCCAGTAATATACAGTTCTGGAGTTCTTTGGAGGCAAAATTGGTTGACTTTGAAGTACTTATGAAGATGAAAAAGAAACGTACAGCAAAATGCTGGACAGGTATGCAATCCTCTACGTGTTTGGATCTGAGCCTGCTAGCCACATATTCCTGCCTATTCTTCTGAAAATCTGTTTTCAGCACAAATGATGTGGTGTGGGAATTATGTACTCTCTGGAACATCTGGGTTTGCTGTGGAAAACAGCATGATACTTTGCATAACCAGGCAGATTACACCAAAACCAAATCAGACCTGGGAGGAACTGTGGACTCCTGGGTATGTGTGAAATTGCTCTTTCAACTTCCGTTGTCATTTTGTCTTAGGAATTGAATAACTCTTCCAGATCACATGGCTGTAGTATTCCTAACCAAAGCAAATAAAATAAAAAAATAAATTTCAGGCCTGAAGTACTCTCTACAAAGAAAAATAGAACACTCGAAAAGGGTATTTCTTTTTTTGGGTGTGAATTACAAGTTGAATGCCGTTGTCTTCGTGATGCTCCTTTCCATGTTATGGAGCAAATTTACTTTTCTGCATAAATGGTCAAGTCAGAAGTAAGGTACATCTTGTAGACCGGGAGTTAGTATTCAAAATATCTCTTTTCTGGCTTTGTGCTATAGAAAATAAAATAATTGATGTCATGCCTCTAGAGAAAGATTATAATAGCTTGATATTAAAGTGAAAAAAAATCATTAAATAAATTAACAATATCCCCCTAAAAATTCATGGAAAGACTGTTTTCATGTTAATTTTCATTTTGAAAGATATGTTATCAGATTTTAGTA
This sequence comes from Anarhynchus alexandrinus, assembly GCA_008711295.1. Taxonomy (NCBI): domain Eukaryota; kingdom Metazoa; phylum Chordata; class Aves; order Charadriiformes; family Charadriidae; genus Anarhynchus; species Anarhynchus alexandrinus. Next base: position 4,616,285 of record VUYV01000006.1, on the reverse strand, counting down.
AGTGTGAACTATATCTTTTGCACCTGGGCATTATAAAGATCGGCATATAAAATCCCTTTCCATCTCTGAAGATCTTTACAGTATACCTTAACCCCTGAGCCTAACTTCGAATACCCCTGCTTTTCTTGGTTTAAGTTAGACCCCTGATATTACTGGACCATACAATACTTTTTTAGTTTTGGTATGTGAATATATTCTTTGTTGTTTTTCTCCTAGAGTCAGAAAACAAGACTATAAATCCCAGTGGTGGAACTTGAAAAATTGGGTTTGTGTGGTTCGCATCTTTTGAAAATTCTATAAAGCAGCATGAGACATTGTTCTATTCAATTTCTAGCTATTGATCCATCTGAATGCTTGTTTGGAGATTGCCTTTGCAGCTTTATCTGAACAGAAGAAATACTTTTCTCTTTAGAGATAGGGTGTGTGGGGATTTCACTTACAAGGGACACATTTCATGTATACAGATTTCTCATGCTGAGGGCAATAAAATAGTTTTGCCCTTGAAGCTGAGTATTATACCTCCACCTTGCACAGCTTATATGTGTGTTAATTACAAAAAGGATGGTGAGCAGCTCACAATTGGGAAGATGAATACCTTGGCTACCAGAGGAAAATCATTAAGATTAAAGATACGTGAACCAGGTTACCCTGTTTCTATACCAGGCTCCCTGTGATAAAGCCAATGTTGGAAAGAGTTCAGAACTGAAAGACTCGGATGCTGGGCCCAAGGAAGCTTGAGTCTACCATAAAGATGGAGACACCTTCAATTATGGGAGGTGATATGAGTTGGCCTAATTGCACAGTAGCTGTCCTACTGACAGAGGTGTTCTTATCCAAAGGATTTTATTTGTGCTTGCACCTGAAATGTTAGAGGCTTTTCAGAAATAATTACAAATGCTAATTGCACCTACTTTACGCCATGTTTCTCCTTGTTTCTCCTTTCAAGGTAAGGCAAATAAGCTAATGTTCTTATTTCTCTTTTCCTTTGCTTCAGTGTTATATTTTGTCAAGTCATGTACATTTGTTAAATTTCATTTATGTTTATATGTGTCTGGTTTATAAATATATACAATAAGCTTCTGTGAACTAAAAACTGTGATTCAAGAGCAGAGAAAACACTATTTATAGTAAATCTGTTCTGTAAAATGTACTCAGGAATTAAGTTACTTGCTGTTCATGTGAAAATTCAAAGTTAGACTAGAGACAAGCATTAAAGCGTACACCCAAAATGCTGTTCCCTTAGTTGTCTACAGCTACTCTTCTTGCTTTCTGTAAGATTTCAGATGTTTGAGTCTCAGGAAGCGTAAATAAGTAATCATTAACTTAAAATAATCCGTATGAAAGGCTCTCAGAACAGTGACTTCTCTCTCTTGTGTTTGTAACTTCTTCCATGGTATTTGACCTGTGTGTGAACTTGAAGGCATTTGAAAAGTAACTTGTTCAGATCCCCAGTAACTGTACCTCTGTAATTTTATTTTGTTTTTACATGTAAGGTTAGAAAATGGGTGGGATTTTTTCCTTTAGAAAAATAAAGATATCAGTGCCTCATATTGTCACATGATGCTCAAACTTACCAATAATAACGACATTTTGTGAGGAACTTCCCTGTGGGGTTTTGCGTTTCATCTCCTCTTGTTAATTGTGAGATCACACACAGGTTCTGAAGTTCCATGGCTCCTGAATTTGAAGTCTCTCATTTGGACAATTGAAGTTTGCATTAGCTTAGCACTTTGTTTTGGGGGGGGCGCATTGGAAGTTTAGCTATTATAAGGCCGTTAGGGTGTCTTTGGGCTGATGAAAATTTTTGGTATTCAGTGACTCTGGTGTTGATGAGTGCTTGGATGAACTAATGTCTCTGAACAAAATTTCTAGACTTCCCTGGTACTTTTAGGGTTATTTGGTCTACAGAATTGCATTATATTACAAGCGTGATAAAAATACAGTATTGGCTTAGTGTGTCATACGGTCTTATAGTCTTATAAAATGGTATTGATCCATCTTTAGTTTCGAAGGTCAGCATAAAGTTTACAAAAAAAAGTGTATGAGGTTAGGAAACATTATGCAGTAGTTGCCCATTAAAGTATTAAAATGTGACCTGCTGTTGCAGGACCTTTCAACAAATCTTTTAGTATCCTTGTCAGTTTCAAGCTGCACGCGGATAATCTAGGTTTTGGCTACTAAAAATTAATATAATGTTGCACTGATTAGGATACTTTGCATAATATAATCATAGAAACAAATGTATTTGGCTGTACTTTTAATCATCCTGAAGTGAAAGGTGTAAGGATCTTGTGGTCAGACTAATACTGTGGGTTGCAAGAAGTATGAGTCTAAATCTTGCTTCCATTTTGAATGCATAGGTTTTATTCTTACTGCTGTGATACTTCACTTTAATGTTACCACCAGATATTTTTCTAAAATTATGAGTTGTGCTACCCATGTATATTATCTCCATAAGTCAATAACAGTGCAACTTTCTTTTGTATTTGTTTATTTCTGTGTAGTCACATATCCTTCTGTATCTTAGTAACGGTTTGGTTGCTTTTTATTTAAAGGAGTTTTCAGATGTACAGGAGTGCTGTATTTATTTTTTTTTTAATTATTTTATTTTGGTCTGTATGGAATCAATATCCATAATGTGATGGCTAGAAATGGATTGTTATTGAAAGATTCAATATCAAATATGTATCAGAAATAATTTTTTATCAGATACTAAAACTCTAAAAAGCTTTACTGTAATTGATGGACGAAAGATTTCATTATGTATTGTATGCTACTCTACTACTCGTACTTAATATTTCTGGCTTTCTCTTAATAAACTGATTTTTTTAGACAGTCCAAAGGTAGCTTAAGTTAACCTGGTGACTTCATTTCTAAGGTATTATTTCCATACTTTAACATGATAATTTTCAATGAAGATTTTACATCTGTGTGTTATATAAATGGTAGATAGAGGCTATAGTTCATTAAACTGAAACTCATCTTTTACGTTACAGAATTCTGTCACTTTTTGAAAGGAGCTACATCATTTTGAGACATAAATTGTGATGTATATAAAAATGTAACATTTGAAAACAGGTTTATGTCTGGTTCTGAAGATTGAAAACAGTATTCCTCTTTCAGATGAGTCTTTTAAGGCATAAAAATTCAATTCCCTTTTTTAGATCTATGACCTGAATACAGGGGAAATAGTTCCCACAGAAAAAGAAAAATAACTCTTAAGAAATTTTTCGGATCATTGGAACTGAAGTATATAAGGTATGAATTGGATGCTTTGATTATCGACCTTCATGAAACTAGGGCTCTGCAGAACAGGAACTTTTTATGAAAGCAAGAATACGAGAGTATCTTTGAAAGTTGTTAAATGTTTACAGCAGCAGTAGAAGTTAGTGGAATGGCATCATCTTTGCCACTTTGCAGGAGAAACCCTGTATTTTGTTGGAATGATCACAAGTTGGAGGTGTTTATCAACCTTTGCTGGTCAAAGGTAGCATCAGCTGAAGCCAGTGGGAGATCCTGGGTTGGAACATTTAGTTCAAAGCAATACATTTAGTACAAGCCCTGCTCTGTTTTTTATGGTTTCTTACTCCTAGTTCTAGTCATAACCTTTACTCAACAAGCGTTTTTAAAACAGCATATCCTCAATAAATGGAGAGAGAGAGATTTTAGCAAACCCTTTGCTGTAAACCTGTATGAAGGGTTTGATTACTGACTTCTATGTCAAACGTGCAATTAAATGAAGATACATAATCAAGTGAGAAAAGGATCTGGTAATTCTGTCCTGCAGTTTTCTCTGTCTTAAGCTTCCAATATTTATCTCAAATAATAATATAAAAGGTGTCTTGCTTTTTGGAATATTTAGCTTCATAAAATTGTTTGTAATTGCAGAAGAGGCTATATTATTTGCATTATTTGTATTATATTTAAAAGAACGTCTAAATAGAAAATCTGAAGTGTTAAATATTTCTCTAAGCTATTAACAAAATCTCTTAAATGATTAATATCGGAACAGGGAAAAAACTTTTATAATGCTTGTTGATTTTGTCATCCTTGTAAAGTTTTGCACTTGAACTTAGTGTAATAATTACGTTATTCACATAACAGAGAATGTCAACGTATTGGCAGTGTTGTAATATTTTAATTCATTGTTTCCTTGGTTACATGACTTTATATTGAAAATTATTCGTGTTGCCGTGCTTTCTTATACTATACCTGCATTTTAGCATGCCTAGAACAGAAGTACATCTTTTCCAAATTAGCAGTGTATATTTGACCCACACTCAGGTTTTCCACATAGAATATTATCCTGTGAGCCTAGACGCATGTATTTTTTGTAAAAAGGTGAAAATTTAAGTTGCTTGCAATGATACTATTACCTCCTGCTAATAATTTCATATCTTATTAAATGATTATTTTAATTTAGTCATACTCAAGTTTCAAAGAAAGCTGCAGTCATCAAGATGATTATTTCTATTATAACTTTCACTGAAGTTAGTACAACAGCAATGGTCTCTTGACATAGTACTCTCTTGCTTTGCTATAGACTTCCTTTTTAAGGAAAATTAATTTTTCAGTTACAGCTGGTAAGACGCTCCCCATACCATGTATGCTGTATTTTTTTTCATGGATTGGCATATTAAGCTTCAGACACTATAGAAATTGACTGTTGAATGCTATTGGTTAGTCATTATTATTTTGCATTATCATACAAATCTATGTTAGTAGTTTAATAGTCTACTCATAGATCAAAAATAAATGCTGGTCAGTCTTTTGTTTCTGAAATGTTGTGCAATGAGAGAAATGAATTTATATGATAATTCCAGACATAGTAATACTATCTTGAGGCATAATTTTTACTGTTCAGACTTTGCTCTTCACCCTTCCCCCACAAAGGCGTCTCCATAAACGTAAAGCAATTATTATAGATATTTGTCATAAAGGCGGAGCTCTTATCTTTATTCTTTATCCAAGTTATTTGTTCTGTTCTCCATCTGCCTAACACAGTAGAAAACCCTAAAACTTTATGTTACTATCTCAACCATTCTGGGCCCTTTAATTCCACTGTTTTTTTGAAGGTCTCTTTTAAATACATACTTTTAAGTACATCCAAATGGAAATATTTGAAATCCATAGTGGACCTGGTTGCCCATTTATTAATGCCTAGGAAAGAAAGAAAGGATATTGTCATGACTCTAAAGAAATTAATATTCATAAAATTTGATGTAACATTAGATAATTTATACAATTACATCATATGAAAAAGTGAAAGAATGTTTTTAGGTTACAGTGGTATTTAGAAGGGCTTGTTTGCAGTATTCACTGGATGTGGGATTATGATTTGCTTTGGACTTGAAAATGGATCTTTGCATCTGGTGAGAAAAGATATTAGTGTAATACATTAAGAAAACATAAAACATATTCATTGAGCTTTTATAGCAGAAAATGTGCATGTATGTCTTGGTCTTATTTGATAGAAGATTCATTGGATAAGATAACGTGATAAGATGAGTAATCAGCTGTGACACACAAGTGGGAAATAGTTTTGCAAGCAGTGTCTTGTTACTGGTTATTTTATAAATGAAATATGTTGGAATTGAACTATTAGTACTTCAAAAATTTGGAAATCTTCCTGACTTACCAACATTTTCCATCCTCAAGTTTGCCAGAAATTTAGGCAACCAACTTTATGTCAAGCTGATCACTGTTCTCAAATCAAAGGACATGTTTTCTTTCATTTAATTCTTTACACTTGTCATGTTTCATCAATTGCATCGAATTCTGGCCCCAGTTACCATGTCGTTGGCATAATATGAGTCAGGTATCACTGTAGTAACGTCAAAGCTGTTACACCAATGTGAAACTATCAGGAAAAAGAAGATAATTAGACCACTTGTGTTAACATTTCATGTCTGTTTAACATAAACCAGAAGGATATTTAACATTTTGGAAGTCTTATTCTGTCCATTAGAAAACAGCTTTTGTTGTTATAGAGTCACACAGCTGTAGTAAGAAGAGGTTTATTTGTTAACTCCCAGTCACGGCAAAGCTGAGCAATACTGAAAATGAAAATCTCTTTCTTTCAGCCATTTAAATCAAGTAGTACTGCGTTACGGCACACAGAATATCTTGCTTCTCATTCTTCTTGAAAAATTATATACTATGTGTTTGTACTGATGGGACCTGTAAAGTTCAGTACATGTCAACAGCATCCCTGTGTGACATGCTTTTCTGGAAAAAAAAGAAATAAAAATTAGACATTTCCCTGGATTTCTGAGGAGAGAGTGGACAGACAAATTCTGTTGCACACCCTGTGTAGAACACGACTGTCTTTGGTGTCTGATGGATCTTGCCATTCGTAATCTTCTATCTTTCATCTCCTTTTGCTCTTACACCCAACTTTACTTTGTTTAGTCTAATCATCACAGTCATGTGGTCTACTTTTGCAAGGTCTTACATCTGGGTCGGGGCAATCCCAAGCACAAATACAGGCTCAGCGGGGAATGGCTGGAGAGCAGCCCCGAGGAGAAGGACCTGGGGGTGCTGATTGACGAGAAGCTCAACATGAGCCAGCAATGTGCCATCACAGCCAACCGCATCCTGGGCTGCATCAAAAGAAGTGTGGCCAGCAGGGCGAGGGGGGTGATTCTGCCCCTCTACTCCACTCTCGTGAGACCCCACCTGGAGTACTGCATCCAGCTCTGGAGTCCCCAACATAAGTAGGACATGGACCTGCTGGAGTGTGTCCAGAGGAGAGCCACGAGGATGATCCGAGGGCTGGAGCACCCCTCCTCTGAGGAGAGGCTGAAAGAGTTGGGGCTGTTCAGCCTGGAGAAGAGAAGGCTCTGGGAAGACCTTATTGCGGCCTTCCATTACCTAAAGGGGGCCTACAGGAGAGCTGGAGAAGGACTTTTTACTGGGGCATGTAGTGATAGGACGAGGGGGAATGACTTTAAACTGGAAGAGGGCAGGTTTAGATTGAACATTAGGAAAAAAATTTTTACTTTGAGGGCTGTAAGGCACTGGAACAGGTTGCCCAGAGGAGTTGTTGAGGCCTCATCCCTGGAGGTGTTCAAGGCCAGGCTGGACGTGGCCTTGGGCAACCTGGTCTAGTGGGAGGTGTCCCTGCCTATGGCAGGGGGGTTGGAACTCAGTGATCTTCAAGGTCGTTTCCAACCTAAACCATTCTATGATTTATCAAGAGAGAACTGTCAAGTTCTGTATTCTGGTTTGGAATATTAAACTCGCATTCCAAATAGAATAGACATACCACAAGTAGTCTTTCTGAGTTTCCGGAAAACTATGATTCCATGAATTCAGAGCTCATTGAAGGGTGCATGCATGCTTTTTTTATTTTTCTTTCCTGAATGTTGGGTACTGGCAGTGTTCTCCTAGATTGCATTTTTGTAAGCATGGCTGCTATGTAAATGATGTAGTCCTTAAAACATACTGATAGACATTTCTTATATTCCTTACACTTCTGCAATAATCAACTTATCATAAATATCATAATTATGCAGCACTAAGTTTTTAAAATGAACTAGCAATCTTAGGTCAGTTACATAGTGCTGTATATGTTTTATTTGATGAAAGAAGACTCACTCTTGCCTTAGGGAAGTGTAATCTTAATTGCAATTTTTTGCTAACCAAATCTTCTCTTCTTTTTGTGTCAGTGGGCTCCCTCTTTTTGGTTCCCAGGCTTGTAAACTCTGGAGGCAGACATGCTCCTCTCAGTCTTGTAGAATAAAATTAAAATCTTATTATTAAATGATTAAGAATATAATTTATCTTTTTCCATATTAATCGGTAAAATTGATACTTTACAAGGCTTAAAGACAAAAAAAAAACAACCAAAACTTCAGAACCAATATTATGCACATCTTTGCTCATGGCAAAACAGGATTTGAGCTACAAAAAAGTATGCAGGTAAATAAAATTTGCTACACTAGAGCCTTTAAAATTGCTGGAATTCTGATCCATTACTTTAAATGGACTGGTCATCGGATGCAGACACGGTGCATCTTAGTATATGTTGGACACTGGAGTTTGTGCAGGTCTGTCGCTGTACGTGAGAATGTGTTCATTATCCTGATTGCCTTTCTCCATTCAGCTTGTTTTCAAAAGAGTTTAAAGGAAAGTATTATGTTATTTATTGATATCTAAGTTCAGAATGTTTTTTTACAAGACATTGAGTGTCAGGACAAAACAACAGTGAACAATAAAAGGTAGTTTGCTGTGAAATTACATTTATGTTAAACCATATATATACTGACTTCAAAGGCAATGTCTGTCCTTCTGAAGTTATTTGCTCTCCTATCATTTCAAATTTACAGATGTGCAATGTCTGTAATAATGATATCAAAGACAAATCCTTAGCTCAGTACATTAAAAATGAATGATTACTGGATTGTTTTTAAAGAAAAAATGCTTTCAAAATAAAATGTTAATTATCTGTGATCTTGTAAAAATGAAACAAAAAAACTTGATGCATTGGTTGCAGCTGCTTTGTGGTTTTAGCGGTCTGCAATAATAAAGCTACAGCTGTAAAAACCCAATATGCCATTTCTGTTACAAATGAAAAGATCTGATTACTGCCAAAAGAAAATTTTGATCTTACTTGGCTTTAAAAATTTCCATGCATAGGAAATTCACTGTAAAGTGCATTTAATTCTAAATGTAGAGCACCGTGAACTACTTTTTCTGAAAATTAGAACGGAACCATGTGTCAGCCCTTAGCTGTTCACAGAATGTTACTGAGACAATATGCCATACGCAAGAGTGTAGTTGGACTGCCTTATTTATTTAAGAAAGACATACAGATATCAAGGTGCCTTCAAAAACTAAGTAGGGCTTTAAATTTGTTGGAGCATTACTTGGAAGGGGGAGTGTGGAGGCAATATTAAAAGAATCCATACCTGACTTTTTATCTGGCTACCCTACTAGAGCTTTTACAAGTAATAAAAAATGTTACAGAAATACGCACACTCATATGTCCAATGTCACTACTCCATTGTAGCGATAAGTTTTGTAATACTAGTGACATAAATAGTACTTGATCTTTTTTCCACTGTCTTCCATCATAGCTAATGCTTAAAGTTTGTATATTAAGTGCTTAAGGAATGACAACACCATGGTCCAAGAGTACATCACATACAAGCCCAGAGAGACAAGACTCCTGCGGCATCTGGGTTCGTCTGGACTGTTATCCTTGGTTGGTACACAAAGGAGAGAACCTCTTCCAAGATCTGGAAAGACCCAAATATTTATTCTCAGCTGCTGATTTGCACATTTGCATCTGCAATGCCTATCACCTGTTTTTTCAGGTAACTTGTCTGGCTGGGTTCAGGTAGAGGGATGATAGGGCTGTTCTTTCCTCAAATATTATGGCTTTTGCTTTCCTTAAAACTGGGGTTTTGCAGAATCTACTTGTACTAGTAAGCATTTTTCTGGACGCTTGCACATTTAATTGGCACATAGTCAGGCTGTGAACCTGCCATGCTTGACATGGGACAGTTTTATGCTATTAATCATCTAATAACAAGGAGTTACAGGGTAAAGGTGGGGTTCTCATAAGGTTGTGTTGGCTGATGTTTGGTGTTTGTCTTTGTCACGAGTACTTTTGATAATTGATGCAAAGTTGTCCTTCAGAATTTCTCATCTTTTGTCTGTGATAATAGACACAGGTGTCTTCAATAGCAGAGTGAGATGCTAGAGGCCGTTTCTCTACAGAATCTTGGGTGAGCGAAGGTTGGGGGCTGGCACCTCTGGCACTTGAACAGCTCTGCAGAAGTGACTTGGCGGTAGGCTTTGGACTCTGGGGAGTATCTGCATGGATTGGATTTCTTTCCGTTATAGTAAACATAGTGATATGCCTTGAGTAGAGATCCACATCTAGGCCACAGGTATTGCAATAAGAAGGGTAAGACAGGAAAGGTACTCTCCCTGTGGGTAGTATGTGTGTGGTGATTTGTGGAAGTGCTGTCCAACCTCACTTCTGTGCCAGGCTGTCAGTCCTGTCGTGAGGCTTTTTGTCACTGTGCAGTGATGTTTTAGGTATTTGTCACAAAAACAGAAGCATAAGCTGCCTAGTTTAAAAACTAAACTAATGTTCTATTTATAGATATATAAGATACATATAAAAGATATATATAAAGTGATGGTTTTGTTTGTGATTTAGTGAGAAAAAAGGAGATAGAGGATATCTAGGAAACCATGATATAGAGGACTCCCTGCATAGTTACCTCTGAACTTGTCTCTAAGGGTTTTGCTATCTTCAAACTTGTGTTTCTAGCTTGACTAGTTTAAGTGTTTTCATCTTTTATTAAGATAATGTTTACAGCCAATGAAGGTCTATTCTTAATTTGTCTTTTAATTATAAATTAAGATCTTATTATGTTTGATTGCTGGGAAATTCTGGATCAGAATTCACCATGATTCTGGAGAGATAGCAAACAGCATTTCTCAATGACACTTAGCAATTGCTAACAAAACCTTTCTATGTCCTTGACTTTTTTGATACTGCCAATCAAAATTTGTCTTCCCTTTGGGCATGTCTTATGAGCTGCTCAGATTCAGAATAATTTATAATGAGTAAATCAAACAATTCTCTAACATGTTAATGGCCCTAATTTCCTCCTTCTCCTCAAGGTTTAAAGATTTGATTGCTGTGTTGAGAATATAAAAAAGAACATTATAAATTGAAACCTGTCAGAGATGGTCAGAATGAGAAAAGTGCTGATATAAAAAAATGTTGAAGGCGCATAAAAGTGGAAGACTTCTGACTCTTGTTCATACCATGCCTGGGAAATATATTCTTGACTTACATCATAGTAAATACTATTTATTTTCATGAAATGTACACTATATGGCTCTGAATCAACAAAAGAAAAGATATAATAGATATGCTGTATTCTAGTATATCTGGAATAATTCCTTTTGTTGTAAAGCTGTAAAGGTATTTGCTTGCATTTTGTGTGTGAGGAAAACTGATGATCCAACAGAAAATTATGAAAAAATTAATCTGTATCCTGGCGGTATGCAGGGTTTAGTTACAGCTCATAATATAAGCAGTATATCAGTGAAAACAAAACTGGTGTATGAGAGGAATTATATTATGGGGCTTTGTCCAATAATTTTGTATTTGTTACAGTTTGTAACAGGCATTTATGGCACATATCCCTTTAATTTTATTTTTTGCATCAGCAGAGTATCACTTTCATTCCAGCTTGGAAGGCACTCTGGAGCTGATCTTTTCCAACCTTTTCTGCCCCTCGCACACCTCGCAGCAAGGCCAATTGGGTCAGGTTACTCCAGCAAGTTTTGAATGTCTTGAGGGATGGCAGTTACTCAGCATCTTTGGTTCATATGCCACTGTTTGAGCACACTTGTGGTAGATAAAAAAAAATAGTTCCTGATATCTAATAATAATTTCCTGTGCCCAGTATTTCCCACTGCCTTTGTACTGCTTCTGCACACCTCCGTCTCTGTCTTCTCCACGTCTTTCCAGTGGGTAGTTGTAAACAGAAGTAAGATCGCCTCTCAGCCTTCTCCTTCAGGCAGAATGAACCCAGTTTTCTCAGACTCTCCTCAGATGTGGTTGTGTGGCCATCTGCTCTGCCCCCCTTAATCATCCTGGTGGCTTCTGTTGGACCGGCTTAAGGATGTCCATGTCTTCCCTGTGCTGGGGAGCTGAAAGGTGGGTGCAGTCCCACCAGATGCACTATCACACAGAAACACACCAGAGCCCCTAGTAATTGTTGAGGGCACCATTATACTTAATGCTCTACAAGTCTGGGACAAAAAGATAGATGATTTGTGTCGCTATAAGCTTGTAAGGTAAATCGCTAGTGATACTAGATGGAAAAGGACAGAGATGGCAGTACCCAACAGTGATGTAATAACATTTAGTTGGCACAATAGGTAGCGGCCATATAAGCAGCCTAATTGTCAAATGTTTTATACAGCAAGGGAAAAATAAAGAAAAGGACAATCATTAGAGGTATCTATGTAAATTCCTTACGAACACACAGAGTAGATTATGTACGAAAATGTATGAATGCATTTGATTGGAAATGTAGCAATGGAGTGATTCAGTAAGAGTCAGAAATAAGCGTGTCAGAAGTGATTGGTAAAATAGGGAGGTGACCTTAAAATGAAAGCAAACAAAAAATAGTTTTGGGAAGTAGAAAAAGGGATGATTGTAAACTAAGGACAAGAGATTAATGATATAAGCAGATCAACAATCTAGAAAAATATCTTTTAAAAAACATTCTTAGTGAATAGGCAAAGGATGGCTCAGTACTCAAAAGGTTGACAGCCTGGTCACCTTAGTGTTGGAACGGAAAGACCAAGTCTTTGATAACGTGAAGGGACAATCTGCAGATTTTTGGATGTATGGTGTGTGAGAGCATTTGGAGAAAGAAATATATCAAAGATGATGATAGAATTGTGTGCTGGAGTCAGAGTTATGTGTAGCCTTAATTACCGTAATTAAAAAACACACACACAAAAAGCTATAAATTTAAATATGCTTTATGTATTATTGTGACAATGTTCATTGGCTACCTTATGAGATATCTATAAGAGCCACTATTTTTACTGCATATTGCATGACACTAGTACTTGCTTGTGTCAAAAATAGACAGTATTTCTGTACTTGATATTCTGTTCAGTGATTAACATACAGCTTTATTTGTGTCTGTATTATATCCCATGTTTTAAACACGGGTCACAAGTTATTGGATGAAAACATTTTATTATATTTCTAGGTCTACATCAGTTTATTTATTGTGTGTTGTGAAAGGGGAGTGATAGTTTCTTTAAGATCTACATTTACCTAGAAAGCGGCTTCGCAGTGTCCATCTAATTCTGTGATTCCGACATCATTTATGGTAGCAGCTGGTTTTCATTTGTCTCCTTGAATTACCTTTGTCCAAAATTGTACTGATGAGGGTCAGAACATGTATCCCCGTTATGAAAATCTTCCACTTCAATTCTTTTTATTGTCATTTCAAGAAATCACAAAATAGACACAAGTTCAGTTAACATTTATGATTTTCACATGTCATATGCTAAAAAATTAGTGTGACCCATGTACTTCCTCCCCCACCCCATGATGGTAATGACACAGTGATCTTCATAAGATACTTTTTGTTATTACATCATAAGAAATAGCTTGGAAAAAATTTTATTCCAAAGTTTCCTTTTTCTTTCCTGAGGCTATTTAAAGAGCTGAATATTTGCATAGCTCTTATAATAAGACATGGTTTTAACTGTTTTCCAATTAAAGTAATAAAAGTGCGCTCAAGGTAAATCAAAAGGAGCTGTTACATATTTTGGATAATAAAATTCTCCTTCAGCAGGGTGTTTATGTTGCAGAGATTTTAATTTTCAGTTTACTGTTGTAAAATGAATTTGTTTCAATTTTCAACAAGGTTCTTCAGCATTCCATTTTGCTGACTTGAAGCCAGCCTGCTTCTCACATCTGTGATAAGCAATTAAAACATTTATACTAAATTAAAATATTTATACTAAAATTTATACTACATGGGATAATAAATGCCACTTCTAGCACAGATGGGATAAGAACAACTTTAACGAAAATTTAAATTTGTAGTATTTTTGAGAAATCTATTTTATTAAAGTCCAAAAAGAAATGAATCTGACTTAAGTACAAGAGGAAAAAATGTCAAGTGAATATTCTATTTAATCTTTACATATAAAACTTACATATAAAATTTTATGAGTTGATAGACTTGGAGAAACCATTTAGGGGGTTTAGTCCTACCGTCACTGTTTTTGAGACTAGAGGGAATTTTACAAGCATGCACTACTTAGAAAAAAATAGTTTTGTGAGCAGCAAAACCTCTCAGCCAGTCTCTCATAGTTCAATTTTTTTATCAGGTGACAGCTATGACTACAGCTTTTCCCCCACTTGAAACATTCATTCCTTTTCTCTCTCTTCTGTGTTGATACTCCAACATTTCAAAGGCCTGGCCTTAACCTTCTCCAAGGGAGATACAAATAGTATCCATCTACCTTATTAGGGTACCTATTTCACTGGTGCAAATAGGAATTTAGTGTCTTTGAAAGTGTGGCCACATCAATTTTTGTTGGACCTGACCTACACATTGAGAAATATGTAGGCAAAGCAGAATGCTTGCGTAGATGCACTCACACAAAGTAAAATCTTGCAGGCATCGTTTATATTTCTATTTATAGTATAATATGCTGGCTTTTCTAATACCTGCCAAAAAATTAAAAGTTAGTGCACTAGGCACAAAACGCGTAAAAAAAAAAAAAAAGATAAATTCTTGATGATTCAAGTGTGAAATATTCTTTTTAATTTGTTGTATATATTGAGGTTAATATTTCTGCAATGTTCCAAACATAAAACATACTTTAGAATAGCTGAGATTGTTTAAAAAAGACTATTACAATTTAAAATTGAGAGATTTTTCTAGGTTAGAATCTGTGCCATATAAAATTCACCTTTGATTTTAACAAAGATGAATGGCTATGCGTAAACCCAGCTTCTTCCAGGAACTGGCTAAATAGGAATGAGTAATTACTTTGTATCAAATAAAAGTGTCACTCTCTAAACTGGTTGCTTTTTCTGCTGTAGTTACTGCTAATCCTAAAGTGCATCTTGTCCCTCCAAACTCTTTGACGTTAATCATAATACTAGAGGATTTTCTTTTTACTTCCATGAACTGATTGTGAATTATATGTGTAACAGTCACTTATGGATACATTGAGGTCGACAAGAAACATGTTTTGCTAGAGTTATTCTACTGCATGTCTTCAATTTTGGGAAAATTTAGAACTGTTTTAATTTGTATGGAAGCGTGAGCATTCAAGCTTTTCCCAAATGCACTCTGTGTATTTAATGTGGGACACTGCTACTGAGGATCTGTATTATTGTCCACAAAATACTTATTTAACTTTAATTCTCACAGGTAATTGGAAACTTTTCATTTTGATGCTCCCTTTTTGTATATTCAAGTTAGAGGTTATGGAAAGCATGATCTTCTTTCATGTCTTTATCTTCCTTATACATGGCCTATAGTGTGGGAAAAAATTAATCCTCAGAGAACTTGTGTGCATAAAGTTGTTGGTGTTGCCACTTAGGTCTCATAGCTCCAACATGAGGTGATTCACATATACCTATTATCTTCATGATCTCCTAATTAATGTCTGTCATGTTCCTCTGAGTTCCTGAGAGAAGAATGAGAAAACTAGGTCACATTCTAGNGTGTGCATGTGTGTATTTTAATGGTGTTTTGTTAATGTAAGAAATATTGGTCCAAAGTGTTATTCTGGTGAATTTTGTGCACAAGCATTTTTCAGTGAACTGGGATCAGATCCAGGAGTTTGCCAGTCATGGCGTTCCAAGTCTGGTGGGGCCAGAGATTACCTTTCCAGATAATTCTCAAAAGGATCCCAAACTTATTTCCATTAAAATATTTCCAAGCCAGAGAGATAAAAGTTGAACTCCAAACATGAACGAAAAGTGTACAAGAAACTTTTCCAGACTTAATTTAAATTGTCATTGAGGTGGAGGCAAAGTGAAAGGAGAAAGGAAAAGAGGTTTCTGCATGCCAAGAATATGGGCTTTTCACAACTTCAAATATTAGGAGTTGCGAAGTCATGGGATTATTGTTATGCTAGCAGCAGTATTATCCAAATAATCTAATTCTTTATTAAGTAAAATGAATTACATTTAGTTCTTTCTTTACTGTTTTAGTGCTTTTTGGTTGTAAGAATATACTGAGATTACTTACATCTGTCCTGTTTCTTCGCTGGTTTCTGTAAGGCTCCTTTACTGGTGCTTGCCCCAGACCAGATTCTAGGTTTGCTGTACTCTGCTTTCATAGGATAGTACTTAAAAGTCTTGTAATGAGGATAGTCTTGCAATAAGCACGTCAGAATACTGCATTAAGTGGGCATTACAGCGCAGCTATTACAGGGCAGAAGTTGCTTTAGTAGAAATCCATGTGAATCTCATATGAAGATATTATATTGCCATTACAGTGTCAAAGCAATCTCTAAGCTAGTCCATGGAGACCACATTATTATGTCATGATAGGAGATTACGCCTTTGCACTAAATGGTTTCAGAATAAGTCTACAGAGACCTAATTACATTTCCATAGCTGCTTGAGAGGATTGTTTAACAGTAAAACACTTTCTGTGGAAGTTAAGTTACAATGACAAAATAAAATGAAATTATGACAGTGTATTTTCTGAAAAAAAAAAAAAAAAGGAAGGAAACAAATAAAGCAAAAATCAATTATCATGTTAAATTAAACCACAAATACATGTGTAAATTCAGTAAATGCTGAATTTATAGTCAACCTAACTTAACTCTGACTTCCTGTAACTAAAATACACAAATAAATAACAGTTCTCTTTAAATTCTCACAGGAAATAATTTTTTAATTGTGAAAACTGTTTTTATTTATACAAAACTACAGTAACTCTTAACAGTCAATTTAATGCCCCTGCAATAATATGATTGGTTTCTAAAGGACCAGCTCCTGTTTCAAACTATTTAATGCATCCAATGTTCCTAAACAGAGCTTTTGATCGAAGTGTTAAGCGGTCAGCAGAAGTTTAAATTTTGAATTTATGGATGGTTCTAAATTTATGGCTATTACCAAATTAATTTTAATATGTATTTTTTCATCTTTATCCAGATAGAGAGCAAAGTTATTGCTATGAAAATTAGATTAATATTAATAAAAAATCTACACAAAACTTTTCCCAAGACAGAGGGCAAAACAAAGATGAGATCAATTCTTGCAAATGTTTATTTAGAGTGCCTCTCAGACTATGAAGATGTTATTCATTACCTGTTCTATAGATGCAGTGTGTCCTTTAAATTGGTATAGAAAATCAATGCTCTGAGTAGGAGAAAAGACACTGTCCTCTATAAATCACAAGTATAGACTTTAGTGCTGTAAATTTAATTCAGAAACAATGAGAACAAAACAAATATCTCTTTGCCATTTTTTTAGTTATTAAAGAAAATATGTAAAGATTTTCTAGAATAATGTGAAATTGAACTCAACCAAGATTCAGACTATCCTGCAAGTAAGAATAAAATCTAGAATTAAATTTATTGAATATTCATATGCAAGAATTTGCCTGTAAATAAACATTTCAATTAATATATGTGTATGTTTAAACATGTGTCAGTTTATAAAAATCTGCTTTTTATATATATAGTTGACTTCTATCTATATGTAGAAGTCTTCTGTCTCTTAAGTCTTCATCAGCTAAATGGAGGAAGCTGAAATGAGGCACAATTAGTTCTACAAATTGAAGAGTTGGAGAAAATTGGTTGGAGTTAATAAAGCTGGGGTTTAGAGAACAGTAAAGGGAATATAATACTCATCAAGTAATCAATCAATGTTGGCACATACAGTCCTAATTCTGTCTGTCTAATATATCTATTTTCGTATTTCTAATGTATCTATCACTGTAGCATCTAGAATCCATGTGTCAGGTTTAGCAAGCCTCATTAAGCATAGTATAAAACTTAAATTCAAAATAAGGCAATAACTGTTTCCTATAATACAGAAATTCAGTAATAGGGATGTAAACTAAAGAAATTCTTTGTATTTATTGTATATTAAATGCACAGAGTTTCAGTGTCTGACCAAGTGATGAAATACATATACATATATTTATTTATTCACTTACAGTAATCTGGAAAATTAGATGAATGAAATAATCTGTGACCTGTAAAAGTAATTCAAGGCACAGCCAGGTGTGGATTTTGCAACTGTAGAGCTCTGCTCAAGGTAAGCTGAGGCTAAGATAGGAACGTAATGATTTATCAGTAAGCTCCTGGTTACGTTGCTAATACATAGACTCACAGATGACAAGCAACAACATTACTTATATTAAGACTAATAGATTTAGGAAGGCTGCGATAGTGGGAAAGATCTGGTAATTATTTTCATGTAAAGGAAGAAGAAAGGCTATATGATTAAGGGTGGAGCAGTATGGAAGAAGTGTTGGGAAGGAGATATTCTTACCTCTTGTGTTTGAAATTAACATAGTTACTGAGTAACAGCAAAATCACTATCATGTAATGACATGTAAGATATCACATAATGGCAATGTAAAGACTAAGTGCTTCTCAAAGGAATATGGATGGTATATTACCATTTTAATTAAAAAAAAAAAAAGAATAAGGCTTGGCTAAAAAAAATTGGAAACTGCCCTTTAGGGACAAATCTCAGAATGATCAAGGACAGACGTTAGAAAAAGAGTTCCTCCTTTAACCTCTTTGTAGCAATGTACTCAGAATTTCAATGAATGAAAATAACCTCCTTTCTCATTTAAAATAATAACCTGGACAGGGGAAAAAAACCCTAAGGATCACTTGACATCATTTGTGTAGGGCAGTACTATCAAAACAGCTGGGTTATTAAAAAAAAATTACATGCACAAACATTATTTTTTCCAAGAATCTCTCCTCCAACATATTTTTTCTCTCCGCCCCACTGCAGCTAATTAACTATAAGTTGTGTTAAGGAATACAGCCCTGTAATACCTATGCTGTCATTTCAAACAAACACTCTGATCCATAGAAAGAATGACAAATGTTAGCTTTTTACAGCCTCTTCACTTTCATAGTTAAATATTGTACTATACTCAGGTATTCGTTATTTGACCCGCAGATCATGCTCCGAATGAGTAGATATCTGTCCTTTGCTGCTAATACACCTGTAAGATATATAACTATATGACTAAGTGCTGAAATAAGGTGAGCAGTATTTTCCAAGGTTACAGGCTCTCTTTCCAACAGCCACAAAGTCTTATTCCATCTCCCAAAGTTCTTTCTAACTCAGATCACCTTATGTTAAAATCACTGGTCTGTCATGGTGCAGCTCTGGTACTTCCAACATTCAGGACATCTCTGCTTAACACAGTCAGCCATAAAAGGAGCGTTGAGTTATTTAGTCCATTACACTGCCAAAGGGCAGAACCAAGAGTACCGCGTTGACTGCAGCCAGAATTCTTGCTGATAAATCCCCTTGGCTACTGTCAGAATTAAATCTATGTTTACTAATTTTCAGTGGTGTGGGTTTTTTTTTTTTTGCTTCCAGAAGGGCACAAAACATTTTATGCAATCTTAAACTCACTGTTTTGCTTTTGTGTTTGGAAGTCATTAAATAAAAGCCAAGATATGGCAGTTCTTCCAACGTTAGAGTAATACTGGTAAGTGGTAATATTGGAACAAATTCAAGGAGTCCCTGCTTTATCATAAAGAGACAAGCTTGTGTTAAGAGCTTATGTTTTCCCCATATTTCCCAAGTATAACCTGTACTATGCTATGGCAATGGAATATTATCAACAAAGTTTTTAAGAAATAGACCTGACAAAGAATTCAGAACATCCGATTAGAGGAAAATCTGGAAGTTGTAAAGGACAGATATAGTGAAACAGTACTTTTTTGACAATGAATTTGAGTTACAAAACATAATTCACAAACCCTTTAGGGTATTGTAAATGTTCAGTTAATATAAAACCAATGTAATTATTTAATTGAACTAAGTCACTGAATGCAGTAATTCTAGAATATGTTGACTTCTTACTGAAATACAAGGAATTAATTTTACTTCTTTCTAGTTGTTCCAGTCATCAGAACTTGTTATTATTTTTAGATCCAAGAAGTTTACCCATGCTTTGCGAAGTGTGGTCTTACTGCCCATTGTACCATTTTTCACTGACAGCACGAGCTGTTTGGATTCTGGGAAGAGAACAGATTCAGCTATCTACCAAATCAGCAATTATAAGCTAGAGAACTACTGTTCTTCACTAGAGAGACAATAATAGCTCCTTCAATGTTCATTAAGTTACGAATCTTTAAAATGAAAGAATTCCTGCTAAGAATCTAAATTTTACCTTATTTAGTGAAAGACTACTTATGCTTGATTTCTTGTTTCCTTTTAAAATTCTTTTGCATCTAATCAACTGAATTAAATTGTGCAATGAACACAGTTTTTCAAGACAAAAGATTTCATAATGATCTTACAGAAATATTCTGATGCTTACCTCCTGAAATAAATGATCTTTCTGAAGCATTCAAAATTACATTAGGAAAAATATTATAATTACAGAAGTCATTATGCATATAGCTCACATATAAGTTAACGTTAAAAAAGACTGCAAGGCTAATGACTGAGAACTGGGGAAATGCTAGAATTAAGGTTACCTGTACAAATGAATTCAGTCCGGTATTTATTTGAATGCGTTGTACTATACACAGTCCATTTAATACTATACACAGTGATTAATAAAGCAGTTATCCAATAGTTTAACTCCTTAATTCATAGGCTCAAGCTTTAACCTCAGTCCTAACTTTCAGGACCTTCATTTTGCAATCTGATAGGATGTTATTTTATGTTAGATGTGAATGTACTCTAAACAGTCGCTTGTTTTATTGGAAAACCTTAATTACATAAACAAGACTTTGACCACTAAATAGTAGTTCCTGCATGGGATATTGTAGGATTGGTGCCTTCTAGATCCACAGGACAGCTCTTAGAAATATGAGCTGTAAATTACAACTTTCTTACTGCTTTTAACATGTGAGAATATAAACTTTGATATAATTGCATAGTATAATTAGATTTTGCCCTGGTGTAGCATCTATTCGCTTTTAAAAATGTACAAAACACTCCAAACTGCTTAGAAAAATCTTCTCTGGGGCCAATGAAAGACATACTGCATTCATTACTTGCTGTAGGTGACCGTGCTCGGGCAGGGGGGTTGGACTAGATGATCTCCAGAGGTCCCTTCCAACCCTGACCATTCTGTGATTCTAATGTACCTTTTCCAAAAACACTGTCTAACAAGAACTGCGTATCTGATGTGAACTCTGTCCAACCTCTTCAGAGACTGACAACACTATTTTGGCATCCATAATGTTGGGGAAGTCAGACACAAAATCTTTTGAAAGCCAAAGAGAGCTTCCCCCCCCCTTTTTTACGTATTATGGTATTTTTAATTATTTGTTATTTTAGAATGTTTCCTACTTGAAAAAATGCTATTGAGAATGCAGAAGCTGTACAGCCACAAAATCAGTTATTTGCCAAGGTAGTTTTAACTATATTACCCTTGAAATTTTATATATTTTAATGTATTGCTTTTAATACAAACCCCTAACTTTACCCATGAAAGTCTAATTTCTGCCTGATAAACTCTCAAATTAGTTTCAGATAATTGCTTTTTCAGTCTTCTCACATACATCTACTGTCAATTTTTTACAGCTCACTGAGCCATTTCCAATTGTGTCTGGTTTGTCTTGCAAAATAAAAATGAGTGATTAAAGATGTAGCCAAACCTTTGTTTTTACTTTCTGTGTTACAAATATTTTCCATTTGACTGTTTTTTCATATAGAATGTCTTCAAGAGTCATGCTGAAAAGGAAAAGGACTAGTTGTGTTATGCTGCGTTATACATTATGTAGTCTTTACAGAATATGTTGTTTCATGCCTGAGTGTCGGTTATACTTTCAGGTCCTGCCCTTTCTGATCCACAGTACCTGCAGTAGCTGTGCTAACGTACATTTGGTTTCCAAACAGGCTCAGAGATCTACACCACGAATATATCATGGCAGATTTTGCACTTACACTTTTAGTAAAATTTCTAAAATCGTGGCAAAAAATGCATGCAATTTAACATCTCTTTGCTGCTATTAGGAATTTCTCTGCATATTAGTCGTCTTATTTATTGTCTATACTCTTACATGTTTGTGCATTCTCTGTCATTCTGCTTTCACTTTGCGTTGACTCAATTAAACTGAGACTCAGTTTTTCCTTGCGTTAACGTACAAGACGTGCAGTATGTTTGGATGTCGCTTGTGATAATTGCACTTCCCTCCATTTGTGATTTGATCAGTTTTCAGACTAAAAATTGAATAAAAGCATTATCACATTAATTCCTTTCAAATGGTAGTAGCAGAGGGCCAAAACCCGAACAGGCATAAAGAAAGGCGATGATAAGATGTTTAAAGTGTTTCCATGGATGCAGGACTCTTCTCACTGGTCTACAAAAGTTCATTCAAGCTCTATGTTCTTAAAATTAGAGCAGGTTATTAGGAGCTTTTCCTCTGGCATTTAATAGGCAGATATGCACTTTTAGAGATCTCTTCACCAAATTCTAAACAAATTTACCTGTATTTATTCATATAACAAATAGAAAGTAGCATCAAACAATGTGCTAAACTGAAAAATTACACTTGTTTTCCTTGTTGGTAATTCAGCAATTCTTACTCCAAAGTCTCTTAGTAGAAATATTGTTACTTTAATTTCTTTGAGACCACAGCAGCACTTAATCTCTATCCATTTCAGCTCTACCCACCTCACAGATATTCATGTATTACCACAGCTTTCTGTCAAAATCCTCACGTTACCTTCTGTGTTTCAGGAACAAACCTTGTGTTAGGTCCTCTCTGTCAGGCTACAAGTCTGCCTCTGTTTGGGATTATGAATGCCAAACATCTGACAGCTCTCTTCATTTTCATATCTTTACTCCTGCAAGTTCTGAAATTTTTTTCTCTATATGCTCAATCTCTTCATCTCACTGGCCTTTCAAAGGACAGAGTTATTTCAGGACAATCTTCAGGTAAGCATGCAAGTTGTATGGTCAAGCAGGTTAGAGAGCAAATACAAGAACTTCATGGTGTGACTCAAGTCTGCTTAGATGCTGGAAACTAGGAAAATAGGCAATATAAGCAACTTGTGAAAAATTTTTGGTTATGTTGTTCTGAACTATTGGTAGGAATGCACTATGTCATCCTACAAAGTAGAGAGGGTTGAGGGCAGGTTAGTGTGAAGGAACAAGGCATCTCAAGTGCATTTTGATTCAGCTGTAGTTCATGCTCTACACTGAAAAACACTAACACAGGAATGACAGTAGCCCTCAACTCCATCCTTTTACAATAATTCTACTAGTTATAAAGAAGTTTTGGAAATACTTTGACTTGGACTAAGACTTTGAACTGGTTTTTTTTTTTCCTAGAAGAGAAGGAATGGTGCTTTGTAGTAGACTAGAAGATACCACTTTGGGATTTACTCAAAAGAAGAAACTTTTTGGTCATGTATAATAACTGGGAAGTTGGTAGTGAATGTAAACAAAATAACACACAGAAGCATGAGAGGACCTTGTATTTATTTTAACATCTTAAATATTTTCCACTAGGCTTTGTTCTTGAAGATATTTAATAGAGGCATAAAAGAAACCAGTTGCTTCATTCTGAGAGATTAGTGTGAACTTGGAAGAATGCAATGATAGTCAAAACATTATTGCCAAGTAAGTGGAGGATAAAATGATACTGTATATTGAAAAAAACCAAAGCTTTTCTACATTTTTTTTTGCTTTGGAAAATGCCACGTAATGCCTTTAGTAGAAACATAAATGTTAGGTTTTGTGTTTTGCCTTATTAAATTATAATAAGCTAATTGTTGCCAATAATTTGATCTTCATTATCTAACAATTACATTAATTGGGTGGTTAAATGCTTACTTAAGACGTCCTATTTATCTTGTGCAGAAAGCAGATGTAGATTGTAACAATAGTTATAATACAAGTGACTGCAGATGGTCCACATTCCTTTCTCTATCGTAAAATATACTGTAGGGATCTTGTCACTGTATAGTGAGAATATTCTATGATTTTATATTAATTATTTAAACGTTGACACATCCTGTCACATGTTTTTTAAGTCATTTGGAAAGTATTTTCCCTTCAGTGTACTTAGGAATAAAATTTTTTTAAAGAGAGATACTGAACTTTCGATCAGGGTTCAGATCACGCCTTGGTTTGCGATGAGATAAACATATTTGTCTGATCTCTGATTCTTAACCTGTACCCTCTGGATCTAAGCGCCAGTGTATTTAATGATTTTTGTTGCCGATCTCACATAAAGTGTGAATGGAGATCTCAGAATTTAAAAAAAAAAAAAAATCATATCCTACACAAAGGCAGAATCATCAGTCTGAGACTTTATTAACTACAAAAACTAGCCAGACTATTAAATTCCAGTTTGTGCACAAATCAGCAATATACACTTAATATCAATTTTTACTGTATAGTAAAGCATCATTTCTAAGAGTGCTTTCCCAATACCCTGATCTATAATAAAATCTGTTATAAAAGTTTGGCATTGCCTGTTTTCAGAAATTCTGGATGTAAATTTCACCAAAATGTAGTGAGTCTTTTTTTCTGAAACAGTATTTATAAAGAAATATAAGAAACTCTTCTAGTTTTCAAATAGAAGCTATCAATATTGCTGTTTTTATACCTGTGAGTATTGTTTTATGGTAGTTGGTAATTCCTTATAGTAACTGTTTGGTTTGGTTTCCAAAACTGTGAGTAAGCCATATGTGGCAGAATAGTCCTAAACAAGGCATGGAAAAATGTAATCTGTGACTGAGTATTATCAGATGGTAGTTAACAAAAACAGATTATTTCCTGAAAGATTTTTTTGTTTTGCATAAAATGATAGTTAATAAAATATATATTTTATTTGTGAATTCTTTAGTATTCTTTCTTTAAAAGGAAAATGGATTCAGAGTGTGTCTTTCAGGCCTTAGTATTTCTGCTTTTATTTTCTCTGCTTTTAGTGCATAGTGATACATAACTCAATAGCATCTGGAAGATGTTTTCCTTTGCACTTCTTTCATCTCTATGTGATAGAAAGCAGCTGCCCTAATCATTATTTTTCCCTTCCACATTATTGCAAAACATCAGAATATTTTGTTTGTACCTCTTTTAATGACATTTCTCCTTTTGTGTTGTGTAATATTTCCTGCAATTACAGTGTGTTTAATGTGAGATCACAAAGACCATTAATTTAAAAGTCTTGCTGTGAATGTACATTATGTAAATAATATGAAAAAGTGTTGGATTTTCAAGTCTTATTTTTAAAGAAATGTGAAACTAATAAACATCTACTAATTAGTGTGAAGGCTTACTAGGTAAGTACTAAGTTATAGAAAGGTCTCATAACAGTAATCTTAACTGTTAGTATTGTTTGGAACACATAGATGATGAGAATTTTCTGATGGAACAGTTTTAAATTGACTGTTAAAAAATCAACTAATAACTGTGAAGATTAATAATTTAGAATAAGATCATTTCTGGTTTAAGAATTATCTCTGTTTCTTACCATGACTGATATGGTTTATACATATAATATTTCATATGTTAATGAGATAAAAAGAATTGGGACAGGAGGTCTGTTCTTTGTGTGTACTCAGCATTTGGGTCACAATAGGCTAAACACCATTATTAATATTCTTCTTTCTCCAGAAATAAGAACTGAAATGAGATTACAGTCCAGTTATCTGGGATTATGCAATACATTTAATTTTAGCATTATGTACCTGCATAAAAGTGAAAAAAAATCATGATAATTCTAGGTAATTCTAGGTAATATAACAGTATTTGTTATGTGAGGTAGTTTATTGGATTTATACTTAACAGGAAAATACCTAAAACGTCTTATGATAAACCTCAAGCTGACTCTGAGTTAAGTCAAAATAGACTGGTATTTCTTAATCCTATGAAAACTGAGCCCTTTAAGTAGAGTTTTCTGAGAGGCCGTTGTCCATTCTTGCCCATAGGGTTTGTTTGATTAGGGAGTGGGGTTGGGAGTGGGGTTTTTTTTTGAGAGAGAGACCTTTCTTTTTTTTTTATTTTCTTTTTTCCAAAGAAGTAGATCATTGCCTGTAGAAGACCTCTCCATTTCAGAGGAATTTAAGCACAATATGGCGTCATGGTCATAGAAGAACTATAGCTTTAAGAGCAACCTCTAAAATGTTATGATAATTACTTCTTTAATCCTTCTCCTTTCAATAGTTCTTACTGTTGCATATCTGCAAATATACGGCATTATTATAATAAACAATTCATAGTGCTCTATAGGGATACTGTTACCCCTTTAGAATGGAATAAATAATATAAATTTTAATGATATTTTAAAAAACGCTCTGATGCTTACTTATGTACATAATGGGCTACCACACTGGGAAAAGTGAGTATAAAGGAAGAAAAAAGATATTCCTGTTAGAAAATTCATGACACAGAATTATTAGAGAATGCACATTTTTTTAGCTTTTCTAATTTGGCTTCAATTTCTAGCAGATGGCAAATTTTATTCTTTAGAATTCAATTATCCAAGTAGCTAATTAGAATTTTGAGATATTAGAAGTATAGAGCCTTAATCATAAAATCTTTTGGAGTAGCAAGTTTTTGCACAATGTATTTATATTGTGGCTTTTCCTCACAAGATATAGGCCAAGTGCCCCTGAAATTTAAGTGCAATTTAGGGTGACACATACGGGTAATTATTTCCTCCTAATGAACACTAAAATGTTTAGTATGTTGTGCATGTTGGAAATTCACTCTCTTCCTGAGTATAGTTGCCTCTAATTTAAAAAGACCAGAGACTTCTACTGTAGAGAATTATAGAATATAACTTCAGGGTTTTCATAAATAATGAAAAATTATCCTTTATATGGAAAGACTAATTTATCTGAATAAGATTTAGGACACTTGGAGTCATTTTCAACTAGAATCTGAAATCAAGGTGTTCATCCATTCATTGCATTCAGCAGTGAGGGAAAAAAAATCGTATCAGTATAAATCATAAATACTCAGTAAATGTGAACACCTTCTGCAAGTCTTCATAAATGGTTAAAACAGACAGTGCAGGATTATCCATTCTTTAAGTGCTCTATTAAATCAGTAGCATTTCCGATGCAGAAATCCTCAATATGAGAAAAATATTTGATTCAATATGAAATTAAATCCCCAAGTAGTATGAAAAATATGAGTGCACTAGTCCTTCCCTTAAGTAAGAGGCAAAACAGTAAAATGAGCCTTTGTTACTAGTGAAAATGAAAATTATATTTATCTTACTGCATACATGTGTGAGACACTTTGTTTATCTTTATTGTCTGTTTCTTTTTGAAAACAAAGATCAGATTCCAGAGCCATCTCAGTGAGGAAATGATAGCAGTAACGTCAAACTGTGACTGTGTAGGAAAAGCAGCATAATTTGCACAGCTTCATCAAAGCCATCTTGTCTGTGAGTTGCTCTCGACTCTGCCTTGCAGACTTCTGCAACACTTTCTTGACCTACTGGATGCTGACCTTTCCTTGCTGTGCCTTGAAGCAAAAGTGCTCGCAGGTAGGGGAGCATGGCGTTCCTCCTCACAGAGACAAACAATAGCCAAAGCAAGAGCCATGTAGCTATTTGCCAGTGTACTAACTTCTCCTGGCCAGATGTCTGAGTCTAGCCTTTCAAAGCTTCTCTGAAATAACTTACGGCAAATCGACGATTTGAAAAGGCTGGCGGAAAGGTGGTCATTCCAGCAAACGCTCCAGAGACACAGGATCGCTGATATTCTTAATTAAAAGAAATCCACTTCATAAATGAAGATTTTATAGCCTGTAAGCAACTGAAAATTTATAAAATATCGGCAAGAGGCTTTCAAAGCATCAGAGTTTATAGGAAACGGGACTGGTGTGTGCATGTGGATGTGTGAGCACGTGTTTGTGTGTCCTACATAGACTGATTTCATACTGTGAGTGTTTTCCAAGGCCTCTTCCAAAGGCGAATATGGCTACCAGGCTCTTCAGTTTTACCCTGTCCCCAAAAAGGAGAATCAGAATGCTGGAATTGCCGGGTTTCTGAGAGAAAGTATTTGTGTTAGATCCAAGACCAAGATTTAGACAGATTGCAGTCTAATCTTTACTAAATAAAATTAAATTCTCTGTAGATGGAAATTAAGTGTATCTGGTTGGAATATAGTCTGTTGCCAACTAAAATGTTTGGGTTTATTTAACATAAATCTGCATGTGCCTATTGTTCATCTTGGCAAATTATGACTGTAAAAGTAGGAAATATAGAAGTGGTAAATAGTGGCTTTTAAGCCACACCAAAAATGTCCCTTATACAGAAGCATTATTAAAATTTAAGAAAAGGTGTAAGATAAATGAGAATTTTTCTTAATAAGAGCAGCCAAAATGTTTGTAAAAGTAAGGGATTGGAAAAGGTTTTGAGAAAATAGAGGGGAAAACAAATTTTCCCTTTTTAATTCCAGTACATTTTTTTTTTAATCAGCTTCTAAGAAAAACTAAAAATGCAATAGGAAAGCCATCTGTGTGGGCAAGAACACCGGTTGAAGATGAACATTTTACACCTGCTTAGACTATAGTGTGAATGGAAAACCCGTGAGTAAATTACTGTTTTTAATGGACTCTGTATTTATTTTGACAGAATATTTATACGCAATTTTTGTTTTGGTCATAACACTATTTTTAAAGTGTCCATGTATATACTGAGAATAGTTCTCTAGAACTCTTCACAGGTAGTACTTTTCTATTTCAGATTAATTAAACAGTTATAATTTTGTCCCATGCCATTTTTGTGTTTATTGATGGGATACAAACACTTGACTTTCAGATGCAATGACTGAAAATAGGATTTAGAAAGCATGGTATCTATTCATTAATTCTAACAATCTGTCAGATGTTTACAGAAAGCAAATACATAAGGCTATGGATGATTGATTTCAGTTTGCAAATTAGTAGCAATATTTTTTTTTTCTTTTTTTTCGTGATTAGTGCTGGATAATCAATACCTACTGGCAATTATTTTTGATAATGAAACTGTCAATTTTTGCTTCCCTAATTTATTTTGGCAGTCATATCTGCCAGAGTTTTGTTTATTTTTTTAATTCAAATTTAAACAAAGTTTTTAAACAGAAATCTTGGCTTTTTTGCTTACTGTGAATTAATGTCCGTACAAAATAATGGAACAAGATTTTAATTATGGTTTGACTTGTATGTGAGTTTGGCCAATGATTAGGCCCATAATTTGCAGTGCAATTTTGAACAGATTTTAGAAGTGAAATTGCTGACGCAGGTATTGCTGTTATATTTACCCGTGCAACTCTCAGTATTCTGAAAAATGCTCTTAGTTTTTTCTGTTTATGTTCCTATGAAAGAAACTACTTTCTACCGTGGCTTTACATTTCCTTTTTTCTAACAGATAGCTGTCTGGCTTTTCTGTGAATTAATATGCAGACCAAGGCACATTACTTACCTTGCATATGGTTCTTTTTCCCACCTACAGATTTCTTCCTCCCCTATTTTTTCCCTTATCTTGTTTTCTCTCAAATAGTCACTAAGTCATTACCTTTAAGAATGTAAGATGAGCTTTCACAGGGAAGGAATTCTGACATTCCCCAAAGTTTTTCTGGGATCAAACTTTGCACCATGAATTTGAGGATTTTCCTCTTTTTATTTCCTTTCTAACAAAAAAAAGACCAAGAAGGATCTCCTTGATTGCAAGGAGTTACACATATGTGTACACACATATACACACACATAAGAGAGCAAATGACTTTTCAGGAATCTGACTTGTATGAAATAAAAGGCCAAACAATTGAAACCATACTTACTTGCTGCAAAGATAATGCTGGTTTTATTTATGTTTTATAAAATCTGAATTTTAATCTGATTTTTAAGCAAGTGCCTGTTTAATAGACAGGACTATAAGGCTTCAGGTTCCAGGGGAAAAAAAATAGGCAGTAGAAAGGAGTTAAGAAATTTCCTGACTTTAAGTGTTAGAAAAGTATATAATAATCATCACTAATGTCACCACTAAAGATCACGAATCACCATTGAGTGATTGTTTTTGTATACATTGCTTATGCCTTTGAAGACAGTACCTATAATTAGACAGTACAAGGAACGCATGTGTTTTTTTTTAAAAAGAGAAGTTGTTTAAGAGCTGATGCTGAAGTCAGTTCAAATATAAAAAGTAGATTTAAAATAACACTTTGCTGTAATGAGTAGAAATCATGACAGGAGAATAAAGCGTAAGAAAATATCCTTGGGGCACAAATGTGATGATTAGAAATATCATTAAAGCTAAAGCATCTGTTTGAATCCTTTGTGAGACACCCAATTCACCCACATGCACACATAAATGAGGGCTCAGTTTACTAATGCTGCAGTTTGAACACTAAATATAACATGCTTTGCATTTAAAGAACATACAGATTAAATATGAGATGCCTGTAATACAAGGGAGCCTGCAGTAATGATACGCTGTGGATTTAAAGATCCTATGTAAACAGGCAGATGTCCAAAGCGAGCAAATGTTCTTCACAGAAATTTTCACATTAGGCATCTATTTTATACCACTAAAGTAAAATAAAGAGTATTTTTTCAAGGTTTGAAGGAAAAACAAAATTTATTAGCAGAACGGTGGTAGATGCCATCCTGATAATCTGTGAGGACAAAATACAGTAGGCATGGGGCACCTGCACTCACTGGAGCAGATCTCATCTGATGTTAAGGTGAGGTTCAGACAGAGCCCTGTGATGCAGGAGAACGTCTTCATTCTACCGGAAGAAACTGGAAACTGCACACACACACCCCCGCAAAGGAGAAAAACCAAGATGGAGACAGAACTTCTGTCTTATGCATGGAGATATTTAACAGACATACCTTTACTTTCTTGGTCCAAATAGAGTTCAGTTTAATCCTTTTATGCAGAACGTACAAGTGTATGAAGCTCTACTCGAATCTGTAGTATTATTTTAAGTCATTAGTGTCCCAAATAGCACTGCCCACTCATGTGGGATGTCTACACAGACCCTAGTCTGCTATACAGCCAGCTGTTGTCTGATTATCAGCTCCTTTGTTATTGATTGTTCATTATTTCATTAATTTAGAATGGAACTTAAATGGTCATTTCAGAATGGGATTTTTTTGTGCCCTTTTCTATAGATGAATACCCTGAACTTGTTAAATAGACAAGATATAAAAATGAATGAAGAGTAAAGAACACATAGAAAAGTTTAAATTATTTTGAAACTTACCATAGAAATCATTGAAAGAACAGAGGAGATCATCTGTGGTCTCCTGGGAGTGTCTAATTTGAGGAAAAAAAAAATCAACTTTTTTTTTACATGTCATTTCAGAAATTCAGTATTTTTCAACCAGATTTAAACTTCATTTATAGGTCAGTGGACATGTCTGTCCTTAATTGCAGCTGGTATGGTAAATGAAGACAACAAATATTTAGTGTATTCTGATAAAACTGAAAAAAAGACACAGATTTTGTCTCCATTTTGGGGAAAAAAATTCCAAATTGGATATAAGTCCACTAACATCTGGATGTACTTATGTAGTGATTGCATGGCAGTACCAAAAGGAACACTTAGGTCTCTTCAGATTTTCCAGATAATTTTCCAGGCAGTCTCTGCTGAGTTGGGCCTCTTCACATGTTACTGTACTGGAAGAGAGTTTGACTTGAACTCCTTCCCCTCTCCTTTGAAGTGACATTCCCTCTCTCCCAACATAACACTGAGAGCACATCATCTCAGTGTGATGTTATTATCTGGGAATGAACAAGGTAAGGGTAGCACACATTGAAAGAAAATCATTGTATTAGAAATACAGGAAAATAATATCCAGCTAAAGCATTTCAGAAATTCCTGTTCTTAGCATTTCTACAGATTCTCACTGAAGTGAAGGCAGAGACCCGGACTGGTTTCGGTAAGAGTTGGAAAAGGTTCTGAAAGAGAAGTGTCTTCCTTGAAGCAGCGTAATGTATGAGGCAATAATATGAGCCGTACAGAAAGCTTGTAGATGGATCTTAGTCAAATAGACCTAGACTGATTTTTACCCCTTCCTCTATATTTAAAACAGTTAATTGGTTTAAAATAAGAGCACGTATTTTTAGGGTAGGTGTTCTTAATTCTGTGCTTTTAAAAAGAATTTCTAAAAAATGAAAACATTTAGCCAGTTTCCTAGTCTTTAAAGATAAAAAGACTTCATCTATGTCTTATCTGTAAAATGTATGTTAATCCTTAAGAGTTCCTGCACATGAATAACAACTTTCAAAGCCTAATGAAAGGATAGCTAGAAAACTCTTCTTAGTCGTGGTTGAACCTTGCTGCACAGCGAAACCAAAAGAGTTTAAGAATGCACTTACCCTGATTTTTGGATCTGCTGAATTCCCTCTGCTCATATATAATTCTAATAAGATTTGATCACAATTCTGCAAACTACTTTTGAAAGGTCAGCAGAATAATGATGCCTTTCCCCTAATGGTTTCAAACTTTTATAACCTTTGTTTTTGAAACATGACAAGAAAATAGAGGTATTCTGGCATGGAGTATCATGCGAACACAAGCAAAGAGTTACATTTCCTTTGTGTGACAATAAATACTTCGTCTGTTGTATTACATGTTATCAAAGTGATTAGTCCTTCATACCCTATCCTGAAGTAAGGCACATTAATAGTTAATTTAACTGAAGTCTCGCATACATTCAAAAGATGGTTTTGTCTGTGCTGCCAATCCCCAGCAGCGCAGAACGTATTTCAGAACTCTATACTTATTCCACTTACACACTATAACTGGTTCTACCCTGCTCTCAGGGCTGCATTTCTTTAGTGATCAGTAATCGATCATCTGTGATTTGTGTTTATTCAGTAGGGGCTTCTGGTATTAATCTGTGCTTGTGCCTTCAAGCCTCTGCTCTCCTTATTTTGTGCTGGACCTTTTGGGAACCTTTGCTAGAGATTCTGATTTTCTTCAACAGCCTTTGAGATCTGAATTCCCAATAACATGAAGTCTTATTAAAACAGCCTAGCCATACATACATCCTTATCCTAGGATTGTTGAATAATTCTCTCCACAAAGTAATAGTCCATTAAAATACACATTTTTATGTATAGCCATAAAATGTGCAGTACCTGCTTGTTTTTAATATCTATTAGTTACACCAGTATCATCAGTATGTTATCAAAATTGCCTTATGTAAAAGCATGACAAAATATTGTTTACTACTACAAGCCGACCACACAGCAGTTCAAGTTTCTTGTCTCGGTAGTTCTTCATTACTGTCATGTTAGGTCTTTTTTGCGTGCTGTATCCAATACCAGGATACGCATTGATTATATTCTTCACTGGTTCAAAGATGTGATTGCATGAGTTACAGAAATTTCCCGTATGCTTTTTACGTTCTAGGCTTAGGTTCAGGTTCCTGCCAATCTTCTAACAGAAGAGAGCAAACAGTCCCCGGAGAATCATGATGGAAAAATAAAAAGGGGTACAAGTTGTTTTCTGTTTAATTTTTTACAGCCGTGTGAAGTGTTATGGACCTTTGCACACACATAATACACATGACTTTGGGCTGGTTCCTCACTCCTTAAGAGCTGACAAAAATGCAATCCATAGCATTGCCTGTTCTGTGGATAGAGAATTAAAATTTCCTATACTGTCATTTTTTCAGTCATTAAAACTGACTTGAAAGAAATTAGATGAACAAAAGTACTCTTAGTGTTTATATAAGATACATTAACAGATCTTCAGTAGTAGCATCACTTCCAGGCATTCATGTAGTAACTGCATGAAAATAAAAATAAACAATGCTAATAAACTTCACTATAAGGAGTGCAGCGAGTCTCTGATACTCGAGGCCAGAATCCTGAAGGCTATGATAATTATACTTAAATGTTCCCAGAGTATTTATATGTGTTTCTTTTAAAAGGAACAGATTTTGCCCTTAAGGCCCACTCAAGTTGCAATTATTTTAATTAGTGACACACATAGCTTAATTCAACTTATCCTACATGCACTTTTAGGAATGTTTAAATCAGCTAACAGCTCTCCATAATCAAGGAGCTGAACGTGTATGTGTAGTGATATGGATTTAATAGAACAATTCGCTTAACTCAGACAGGGGACTCTCATTCTGGGGCAGACGTGATTAAAGTATGGTCTAGATCTTTAAAGAAACCACAGGTTAAGCCAGCTTAGGGTAAAGGGCATTGATCAGATCTAATTGACTTGGGCAGGCATGACAGGTTTGGGCTTTTTACTCAAGATTCCTGACTGAAGCAAGTTTCTCTAAGGAACTTAAATCAGATCTGTATAGCAATTTCCTCACATCCTTCTGCTGGCTTCCCTTCAGTTTTTTAAGTCCTTTGAGAGATACAGAGCCACGGATTTTTCAAACGAGCTGTAATTCCCGCGTTGCTGTATTTGCAGGCGTGTGACACGAAGCTATTTGTTTTGGTCCTTTCTTGCCTTATTTTATCTCATTCAACATTCAGCTTTAAAAGCCTATATAAGAATGATAAATTAGACCCTGGGTGTGAAAGGACAATCGTGTTCCCAAAA
The DNA here is from genome assembly GCA_008711295.1 of Anarhynchus alexandrinus. Classification (NCBI taxonomy): domain Eukaryota; kingdom Metazoa; phylum Chordata; class Aves; order Charadriiformes; family Charadriidae; genus Anarhynchus; species Anarhynchus alexandrinus. The sequence continues at coordinate 4,582,057 of VUYV01000006.1, read as the reverse complement.
CCATGACAGGATGGGATGTCTGGGTATTCTTAGACCATTTTGTGGTTTGAGCTGCTTCTCTTCCCCTCTGTTCTGTACTCCTCTGACCTCTTCAGCTCACACCACTGGAGCTTTGCTAACGCTTTCTGTGTTAAAGGTATTTGATGAACTCTCATACAAAATTTATGACTGTAAACAGATTCTTCAGCATCAGACAGAAGACCTTCCTGCCTTCCTCTTTCTTTTTCTGGGCAATGGCTTTTGCATCCTTAAACAGCCTGCCTAGGGAGCACTCATTCCAGGTGCATCACAAAACGTATTTGCTGGTTTCAGACTTTTGCACCCTTTCATACACTGAAAGCTGTTGTTTCTTTCTGTACTTACTGACTTATTTACACTCATGCATCCTTAACAAATTAAATAAACATATAAAAAATTAGTCTACTTCAGGCCAGCCCTCCATAATTCTGTGGATGAAGAAGAACAGTTCCTGGGCCTCAGTTGCAAGGTTTAGGCACTATATGTTATACATCAGAAAAGAAAGTATCTTTTCATTTAGAAAGCCGAAAAGATCACTGGAGCGATGAGGAGAAGTAAGGTTTACCTGGCAGTTTTAAGTTAGATTATTGTAGATTTCAGAACATCATTTCTACATTTCTAGAACATTTCTACAACATTGTAGATTTCAGTCTTTGTGCTCTCTCCCATTTGGTAATACTGACAACCTATAAATCACATTATAACATACAAACAATGAGTGATGCAGAAATAGGGGTAGCTGTAATCTCAGTGGATTTTTTATCTTTTGAATACTGATCAAAAATTGAACCTTTCGTGGACTTTAGAGTCTTTGATTTTATAATGGAATGTTTAGTTTGTTACATTTCAAAGGAATATAATTTCTGTAAATTGATATAGACTTGCTTCATATAATTATAGTATATTAAACTGTAAGAGAATCTAGCGACAGTGTTCAGAAGATCTGTATGTGTCTCTAAGATTGCTTTAGTTTACTGGGAAATCATAAGACAAAAATGTTTTTGGTTATCAAAGTTATATTATCATCAATAAGACAATTGAAACAAATCCCAGGTCAGTGTTTTGATTATGTTCTCTAAATTCACAATTTAAATTTCTGTGGGATTTTTTTTTTATTACAAGTTGGGTATTTTTTTCATCTAGATGATTATACGGGTGGTACCTCTCATAATTGTGCTTCGGTGTATGAGACATTCTGAGAGAAGAACAAAGGATCTCCTGCAATCTGGATACGTTACAAATCAGGTTTGTGTTTGTAAGCCATATTTTAAGTTGGATTAGTTTTCAGAGAGAGAGAAAAAAAAAAAAGAAGAGGTGCTTTGAAGTGTTTGGTTATGGTCCTTGTTCTTTAACAGATATGTGTCTTACTGTCACAAAGCTGATTAAAGTAAAGCTCAGCGAATGTCATTCCTGTCTCTGTGGTCCATGTTAAGCAGACAGTTTTAAAATGTATGCACTCAATTGTCAGTGGTATTAGCATCCTCCAAATCTCAGCTTCACCGGGTTGAAGCTTGACATCACAGATTTTCTGAGTATATCTACTTTGATAGTAGACAGTATTAGCAACCTATGATATACCAAGCCTCACGATACACAGAAACACCTAACTCTGAAATGATACAAATATGCTCTGTATGTGTGTGAAACTTAAAGCAGGGTAAAGTAGGTGCCTCTGAGAACTTCATATTGAGGTCAGAGTTCAAAAGGGGCTTGAATTAATCAAAGTCTTGGAATTTTGATCTTATAAGTTTATTTTGGGTTTGGATAAGAATTGAAACAGGAATCATGGATTTTGAAGTAAATCCATTAATCTACACACACTCTAAACTGAGATTGAAGTCTCTGCACTGATACCTGAGAAGTTTTCTTTTTTTTTTTAAAGTGGTATAAATGTTCTAGTTTTGACCTACATACTACATTCATACCAATTCTCTCTCATTTTCTTTATAATTCTTATAAAATAATCTCAGGAGGATATTAGAGTAGGACATTTAAAAGAATTTATGTACAATTATTACTTTTCTAATTAAAATAATTTAGACATGTATAATTATTAATATGATTGAAGGAAAAATCCAAAAATACCCCTTTAATCACTAGAGTGTGACTCCATAGACCTTTTCTGCATTATAATAGTTGAATGAGATCTATAAAGCTCAGAAATGAATTGCATTCATTTTAGAAAAAGAGGCATTTTAGTTTTGGTAAAAAGGCATATAATCTAAGAAAGAAATTTTGTTCCTAGTATACTTCAGTATGAATTGATTAAAAGAAAATAAGTATAAGAAATCAGTATTATTGGCAGCTATATCCTCTTTATTGTGCTGTAGAAGTGCAGACAGATGATACAGCCATGTACCAGACTGGCACTGCACCTGCCCCACTGATCTGTGAGTACTTGTTGCATGTTGCTACTATGCTTAGCTGCTTTATTTTATTCAAAAAAAATGCAGAAAACATTTGACTGAAGTTGAGAAAGTAACAAAATAAAGGGTAGGTGTTTATTCCATCATATTCATGTGTCATGCAATTTGTCAACGACCATTTTTTCTTCTAAATTAATTTCTTTTTCACCAGACTTACATTTAATATATTTTGAAGTAGTTTACAAACTTCAAACTAAATTATTTTTTAAAAAATGCCAGCATACATTTAAAAACTATGCTGCAGTCATAGATTCTTAGTCAGTAAAGAGCATGTGTGAAAACCCCAATATTTTCTGTACTCACTGCAGCTCCAATGTATTGTGAATTTTGATGAAAATTGGTGTTATCAAGGAACACTGCTGGAATGTTTAATACTTCATGAATGAATTTTTAGAAATGCAGAATTCGGTCCACTCAGGTTTGTAGTCTTTTAAACAGTATCTAAGCCTACCAAAGTCGATGTTTCTCATATCTAATGTCATACCTGCATGATTATCAGTCTGTTCAGTCCCTAATATCCCTAAAGAGACCAGAGCCAATCTTATCATGTCCATCCATTTAGGGTCCAAATTTCAACACAACTTCAGCACTACACTTTCATGTGATTGGAGGTTAAAAACTATAATTTTGCTTTCGTCTTAACAAATACATACTTGAAAGAAACAAACACCTCAGGGGTGTTCCTGACCCAGTGTGGGTCACCCAGACATTTCATGATCTTGGCCTGTGCAGACATGGCTTCAGCCTCCAGCTGCTAAATCCCTGCAATTTATGCCCAACAGCACTCAAGCATCAACTAACTGAGCACTGGTAGGTAAATTAATTGGGTGCTCAAGGGTGAATGCAGTAAATCATGGAATTTTTGCTTAAAGGGGCCTGATATTTAGAGGAGAAAAATTAAAATATGCGGCACCACAAAGATGGAAAAACTAGTTTGTCCTGATAGGTGTTCCCTTTGAAGTATTTATGAATTAGTGGCATCATAGCTAATCCCTAAAATGGCTAGGACAATTGGTTTGTGAGACTAGGATATACTACATTTACAAGGAAAATAGTTCCATGGACGTTTAATACATGTCTTGCAATACCTATTTCTTTAGTATTACAACTATTACTACAATCTTGGCAACTACTGTTAAAGATAATTCTTGATTTGAGAGATTTACCCTAGGTGAATGCTCTTCTTGGTAGTTGTTCCCTATATCCTGTATGAATTTAAATGTCATGCTTCTCAACTCAGAGAATGGCTATTGGCATACTCACTTTAAAGCCTTCAGAACCTTTGGATTTTAAGAAAAGTCTTTTTAAATGTTGTATTTTATACCTTAAGACACACGGTCAGAAGCAGTGAAATCTGTTCTGTTGAAAACTAAGGTTAACAAAGAGACCTGCAGGCATAATGCAGGTTAAAAAATGCACTAAAGCTGATTAAGTACTGAATATGATACTGAAATAAGTAGTGTGCAAGCATGATTAATTGCAAATCTCTTGGTATGGGGACTGCAAATGTATGACTTAGGATTCCCAAGAATAAATTAATTTTAAAATATCTGAATACATGTGATATTAATCAAAATTGACTGTACTCTTCCACATTTCCCAGCTTTAGAACTTTTTAATGAGTTAAACTTAGTCTATTTCCTGAAGCTGCATGTGTTAATTGAAAATAATAAAAAAATTACAAGTGCTTTCCCAGCATAATTTTATTCACACTAAAATTTCTTTTCAAAACATTGTATAATTTAGTGTTACTGTAGCGCATGTCTCAAAGACTTGAAGAGCTTTGTTCAAGGGAATGGTAGACATGCACTAATAGTAAATTTCTGCTCTAACATGTTAAAAATTTGTATAAAGTGCAAATAATATTAAATAATTTTTGTTTGAGTAAGTAGAATTGTATAGAAGTATACATTATCTGTTTGTGTGTTTAATGAAGGCCAGAAGAACTATTTGCATTTTGGTATAAGCATTTTATTAGAAGAAATAAAATATTTCAGGCAAGCTAAAAAGTCACTTGAATATTTCACAGGCACACATGTGAAATCATTTAAAGTGCTTTAGTCTTAAAACTGATGTACATTAAAAGAAAAGGTATAATATGGTTAAATAAGACCCAAATTAAGTGAAAAGTTTTGTTCTATGTTGAACAAAATGTTTTGATGTTGCTACATCAATCCAAAATGTCTTTTTCCTGGTCCAGTTAGCATGTTTACTTAAACGGATGTTATTTAACTCTTAACTGCATATGTAACGTAGAATTTAAAGCTTAAATGCTCTCTAAAGAAATACATGAAGGAGTTGCATGTTCACATTTCACATATGCTATGTATTCAGCAGAATATGTCATCATTTAAGTAAGTAATCATTCCTATAGGTAATTGTAAGATACACCATCTTTTCCTCTGTTATCCAATAAAGCCAAAGGTATATATAGGATGATATAATAGTGGTCTTAAAAGCTACAGAAATTGAATTTTAGCCCACTGTTATGATGGAATATAATAACAGAATTCACCAACGTGAATTTTCATTTGCTTAACTGAATTGTGGTTGTTGTAGAATTAAGGCTGAAGCCTGTATTGCTGTTGCATGTAGATATCATTGTATTCATGGTTTTGTTACACTTTCTGTAAGGCTTTCTGGTTTGTGGTTATTCATTGGTTCTGGAATATTATTCAAAAATGAAATGTAAATATTTGTAATTCCTAGAAGGTAATGTAATTCTTTTCTACTAGCCTGGCTTTTGCTTCACCATTGCCTGCTGTAAAAGATGAATAGTCTTTTATTCATCTTTTACTATCTTTTTCCAGCTGTCTGGACACTTACAAACTCCAATTGTCTTTTTATTGCCAGCACGCGCTCAATGAAAATAGGAGTATTTGTAGCAGAGTATTGCAAATTGAAAGTGTTTCTGTAAACCTGGCATTGGGTTTCAAAAACTTCAGTCAGTTATAGTTACACAACGTTTAATTATGCTGAATTTAGCTTTCTTAGTACAAAATAAAAATCATGTCACAGTAGTGAGTGAGTGAGTGAGAAGCACAGAAAAATAGTATCACTATTTTTGTTTCATGCTAGCACTAACAATATTATTTACCAAAGCTGGCAATTTCATTTGAACATGTAAAGAAAATAAACCAGGAAAGCAAGCTTTAACTACCGTGGCAGCTGCTAGAAAAATTTTGAAGAGTCGCCTGTCATTGATTTTCAAACCAGTATTTTTTACTAGTATTTCCAGACAGCAATGTCAATTAAAATTCTTTTCTCTACAGATCTGATTCCATAGCCATTTTTAACATGTGACTAAGAAGAAATGGGATCCATGGATAAGCTCAGATCTGTGGTTAGCAGCATTTTAAGGTATGATCCCTTTTATGTGTGTACATCCAGAAATATGTAGCCTGGATAAGTGCAAAAAAGAGATGTGCTTTCCTCAGGGCACTATCTAGTTGAGTAATCATGACTGCAATTTAGTGAACAAAGAACTACACTCTCCATGATGCCTAATTAGTATAGTGTCACACAGCTGAATGCTCAAATAGAAAGTAAAGATTTAGCATAAGCAAATAAAAAAGCTTTATTTAATATTTTTTATGTTAGCCAAATACCTCTGCAGGGAAGGATATCATCACAAGAACATTCTCCTTTCTTCTCCAAATTTTAACATTCTATTTGATGGAACACATTTTAAATTTTACCTTTGGTATGTAACAAAGATCTCTTAATTTACAGATAATTTCCACAGGTCAGCATACTTCAAGAGCAAAGTTCTTTCTTATTTTCTTTTCCAGCAGGAGATTTTATGTAAGATGATGTAAGCAAGGTGTGCCGATTTGCCTGCCTTAAAATGATCATATTAATTGATTGTTACAGAGTTTTTATTAGTATAATTAATTTCATAACTACATTATTAAGAAAATTAAGAAAATCTGTACGGGTTAGTCCGTGACCCCAACAGTGGAGTATTGTTAGCGCTGTGTCTCACGTAGACATTTAAAATCGTTGAAGAAGATGCATTGCCCTGAGCTGCAGGATGGAGGCAGAGATAGTGGTATTGTCTGGCAATGACATTAATGGGGTTACTGTTCGCCAACAGTTCGGGTGGAAAGGCACACATCGCTTCCAACACCTGCTGAAAGCTGGAGGCCTGGGAATTAGCCAGGTTTCTCAGCAGTTTCCTCTTCTGAATTTTGGTACTGACATCAGAGAGTACGAGGAGGGGAAAAATTCTCTGTCACAGAGATAACTCTATTGGAGAGATCTTTTTCTGTGTTTGGTCAAACAAAGCACTGATTCATTAGTGAGAGAGACTGCCTGAGCAATGGACGGCTTTTACAGAGTAATTACTTTCAACAGTTATTGTAAAGATAAGCTTTTTAAGAAGCAGACCGATGTTTGTGTTCAAGGAAGGAAAGCAGTAAGGAAAAAGGAAGAAAAAATATATATATTAGGAGAAGAATAAGAGCCTCTGCAATGATTTTCCTGAAAGGAAGATTTGCGAATGCACAGAAAAGCAATAGTAAAGAAAGAAAAGCTATTGACAAGAAAGGAAATGAAAATTAATTAAAAGTGTCGATATTTCCCTTGAGTAATTAAAGAAGAACATTCTTGACTCTCATCCGTTTTGGGGGAAGGGAGATTCTGGTTCACTGCGGTGCCATAAATTATTGAAAGGCAAGTTAGTCTCCAGTTTCATGGATTCAGTGAGAGAGCAGGCTTGGGGCACGTGCTGCCCTGGTCCAGTCAGCTGCACAGCCTGCCTTCTGCAGCTCTCAACCACATCCCCTTAAGATCCAGACGAAAAATAGCAATTTTGTTTATGTGTATATTTTAATCTAGATCATGTTCAGGATCCAGTTTATACTGCTGCTTCATGAACGTCTAATGTTGAAATATGCAGTGTTGGGGCTGGAATGAATGATATATGAGGAGAGGGCAGAACCTCACTAATGCCATCAAAAGCCAAATCTTTTGGCTCTGTGTGCTAGACATGTAAAAACAGTATCTTTCCACATAGCAGTTATATACTTTAACTCAAATTGGAATGAGGTGATGATGCTATAGGTCACATCCTGTCCACAATTTGCACTTGTTCAGTTCTCAGCTGACTCAAGAGGAGCTTGTTTTGTTTACGCATGGGTAGAACAGAGGCACTGGGATTACAAATACTCACAGATTGGTTTACAGATGTGCTTGTGAAATTCATATAGACTGGAAGAAAACAACTTAAAAGAAAGATTGGTTTTGTTACACTGATATAGATGAGGTTTATCTTTGTAATCCCAAAACTAGATTACTTGCATGCCAGCAAATGCAGCTTTTTTTTTTTTCTGCAAAATATTAAAATTGTGAACATCAGTCACTTCAGTTCCTGGAAAATCTTTTCAGCTCCGAAATTCTGCTGTGTAAATTAATAGCACGGTTCACTAGAGAAAAATATTTTAAATGTATTTTGACATCATATAGCAGTAGACAACTTGTAAGATAACATATTTTCTTCTAGCAAATATGTGTCAAATTAGCTGAACAGATTTTAACAAGTGTGTCCTCATTCCTTCAGGAATATAGTTGCTAGATTCTCAAAGCAAATCAGGCACCCATCTTCCCTTAAAACAGGAATAGGTAATAAAAGTTACTCTGTTCTTCAAGATTTGAATGAACTTGAAAATGCCATCTGGTTCTTAAAGTAAAAGAAAACATTTTAGTTGCTGCGTAGTATGTGCTTACCCACCTGCTTTGTCTTGTGAGTTTTCTTTCAAGAACAGACATTAATTGTTTCTTGTGGTCTTAAAAGTAGCTGAACTTTTGTTCCAGAACACACTTCATCTTTCATGGAAAATGAACTGTTAGTTACATTGCTACGTCAACAGCTTAACCAGTTATTTTAAGGTTATGGAAAACATGTAGTTCAGCTGTATTGAGTTATATTCGGTTTTTAGCTGTATGTGGGCAAAACGTTGTTTTTCTTCCACGATCAACCATGGGAGAGGTAAATTGCCAAAATATAGATGAGTATTTAAATGATAAACCAGAAAACTATGAAATAGACTGTGTGCAGAAGGATTATACAGTGTTTGGCTGATTCTGAGACTAGGCACCCCCTAACAGGGAGTAGAGGACAAGGAGAGAATAGTGCTTTGGACAAGTTTTCTCTGTGCCCTTCCTATAAACTCTGCTAATTGTGAAGACAACAGCACTTACACTGTGTGATTTGTAGAAGGATATGTAGAATGATTTCTAGCACCATAAAGGATTCAGGAAGTGCTTGGGAAGACAAAGGTAACATCTGCCTCCTTGACTACCTGAGGTGATACATTTACACTGAAAGAGGTGCTATTGACCGTTCTGTGCTAAGAATTAGAGAATAGAGAGAGCTTTTTGATCTGTGTTTGTTGAAAATGCATTAATAAGTTGAAGACAAAAATACAAGCAAAAAATTTTTCATAATGCTTTGGAAGTATAAACTATACTCAGCAGATAAAATACAACTTTAGTTGTACTGCCACTTTATGTGATTGTGTGTGATTTCCTGTCTCAGATTGGCTCTATAGATGTCAATACCTAGCAATTCTCAACTAAGTAACAGAAAAACTGTTTTAAAAATATTCAAGACTGACTCATCCTGTCATCCTTGCACATTTTTGGGTATCTTCCATTATATGGATAAGTACTAAATTTCCTCTTAAAAATGTAGATAAAGAATTTTGACACAGTACAGTATTGTCAGTTTACACCACATACAGGTTAAAGTAATAATATTTCTCTTTTTCTTACTTCATACTTCTCAAGAAACAATCAGCTCACAGGACACATTTCAAAACAATTGGCCAGTATGACTTGACAGATCTGATCAGAGCAGAAGGATCATTACCAAATGTGATGAGCCTTATCTTCTGTCTGAATAAAACAAAGATTACGGACTACTTGCAAGGACAAAGGAAAAGTAGTAGCTTCGACATGTCTATCGATGTTTTCTGAAGGAAGAAAAAAAAAAGGTAGGATACTGACTTTGAAATCAGCAAAACTTCCTACAGTCTGTATCACTGAAGTTCATGTACAGTTGTCCCGTATTCATTTATTATTGCTAGTCAAGATGACAATAATTGTTTTTTCTTACTATGTAGTTGTACTACCTCCTGTAACTGCATTATCTGCCAATTTAATAAGGATGCTTTTCATCTCTCACTCATGATGATACTACAAAATAGTGAATTGTCATTCCTAGGAAAGACATACCTGAACTGCATTTCATTCATCCTTTTAGATTGACAGTGATTAATAATCATCCTACATAGGGTAAACTTCATCTAGATAATCTTTTATGTGTTCACTCATGAGAGTATCATGTGAGACTGTAAAACACTAAGGTCATGATGAATTATATAGTCTGTTTTTCTCTTATCCCCAAGACCTGTCACTGTACTCCAAAAGAAAAAGTTTGATGGGTTTGAAATTATTCATTCTGGAAAAAACACATTGACTCTTATTTGTTTTATTGGTATAACCTAGGTGTCTTACAAATGGATTCTGTGCCTTTTGCAGAAGCTGAACTCAAGCGAGTAGGTCTATATTTGGGCCTTAGATTTTGTCTTTTAAAAATTTGTTTCCCCTTTTATCTACCTTCTGTAAAAGGTTTAACTGCTCTAAGGAGCATTTAATCAGGCTATATTTATATTCATCACACATAAACCGTATGCTGGAGCAAAACTGAATACAGAGGAAAATAACAAATGAGCTGTTGGGTTCCAACATCTTACAAAGTCTGACTGTGAATAAATGACAACACTAGACTTAATGGTTTCTTTTTTACTAAAACAAAATTATCCTCCTATTAGAAACAAATCATCGTAATTGGCCAGTCAGACTGCAGAGTAAACTGCTCATTTTTTTCTACTAAAATACTTAGGGAACTATAGTGGTTTTTCACATTTTTTTCTATTCTCACTGTATGCTTATAAAGTGTACAAATCATTAACTCAAATATATTTTATTCAGTGTAGGAATAATTTGCTTTATGGCTTATTTTAGGAATAATGCTTGAGAAAAAAATTATCTTAAAAGTAATCTTTGTATATCATCTCCCCTGGAACAGACATCCTAGATTAACTTTTTATCAGGTGTGAGGTACATCCACATTTTAGATCTTGATAACAAAATTAAGACCTGATGGTTATATTAGCTAATATAAGTTGTCAAAACCAAAACTGTCCAATCTCATTTCATGAGCACAGATGATAGTTCCTGTCTTCTGATAACATGTGGGTTTTTTTAATAGAAAAATTAATGTTTCATTGCGTTTAAGCACATGGAAGATGAAATAAATGTGGTTTAAAATGTGTGTAATTACATTGAATGAACATTTTAGAAGAGATTGATCTGTCACCCACTTCAATCTTTAAAATAAACATGCGATCTAATGGATTTTTATAAAATTACATTTGTGTTTTAAACTACTACATCAGAATATGTATCAGATAAAGATGAGGATAAAAATGTACTGCTTCTGAATAACTAAATTACAATAATTTGAAAATAAATCTGGCAATTTTGGCTACATTATTGTATAAAGAATTTTTAAAAATACATTAGTAGAAAAGATCAAACAGGCTAAAGGAGAAGACATAAAGAATATATAAGATAAATGTTGATATGGCAGGTTGGAAGGTACATGTGGCTTTTTTTAGCAGTACATGCAAATCAGCCTGATGGACAGAAACAGAGTAAATATGAAATCCACAGTGAGTGTATATAATGATATTTTGTTTATCATCCATTTTTTAAATATGCGTATCTTACTAGGTTCTACGATTCTGCCTTATGGGCCATTTGCAAATTACAACTAAATGACAACTCTCCTAATGTTCTCTAACTGGCAGTATATGTAAATTCTGATTTTAGCATAATTTATGGCAGACATCACCCCTTGTTGAAAGTGTGGGTGAATTAAAAAGCAAAAATCATAAGTGGGATACTCAGTTGATTCTTTTTATTGCATAGTTTACTCCAAAACAGAACAATTTGAAACAGATTACATGAGTAAGGAAAAAGAAACCTTTTTTTTTTTTTTTTGTATGCTTGTCTATGCTTGTCACCAACTGGCTCTGTGACCACTATCCATGTGGAGAACTGGCGTATAACTTGCTTTTCACCTCTGGTGTTTTCCAGTGGTTGTACTGCACTAGCTTGAGCAAAATGAAGCAGGATGTATATAGCATGTTACTGCTTGCTCTGTTATTTTATATTATTTCAGGACACACACACACGGATGGATGATGACACACGACACAAGGTGTTTTAGCACAATGTTATAGACTGATGTTGATGGCAACAGCTTTTTAATTCTATCAGTATTCATAATGAAATTTTAACATATACCCAGTTTTAGGTATGTGCATTATTATCAGGCATTTAAAGCTAAACATGTGCTTAAGTACATCCCCGGAGCTGGGCCTAATGACCTAACCTCTCCGCATGAAAGTCAATGGTAACTTAAGCCATTTGTGTATAATACTGCAGGATATATCTTTTAACATCTAACTATTAAAAAACGTAAATTTTAACCTTGTCCTGCTAATAAAAAAGGACAACTATTACTAGGGCTCTATTTATTCCACAACTTAAAATGCAGTTTATCACTCTGATGTACATCTTTGGACATCCCCTCCCTAACAATTTTTAAACATCAAAATATCTGCCAGTATGTCAGCTAATGTTTCTTCCCGGTCTAAATCACTGAGTAGCACTCAATTTTAAGAATGAAATCTCTTCTCAAATTTCATGTGTTTTTTAATGATATTGAAAACCAAACTATAAATATAGTTCCATTTATGAAAATTTGTGGTAGATTAGTTACTCTGAAAGCAACTAGAGGCAACCTAAGTTGTTGAGAACATTTATATTACTGTTTTGTGATAAAGAGCTGATTTTTGTTGGACATTTAAAGATTAATCTTAAAATATTTCACTTTCTTTTGGGTTACTTGCCTATGAAACCACGTAGAGCGTTTCAGGAAGTTTTCTTGCCCTTGGCATATACTACACGGCTTTACAGTTTTTTCCTCAATTTTCAAACCAACAGATAGCATAACGTTAATAATTATTTTAAATTTTATGATTTTGTTTTCCAAAAATAGATGCAAGCAATACAGTAAGCATTTAAAGTACATGTCACTTAACAACAGTGTATATTGCATTTTTACCTTTGCATCCTCTCAGTATCTTTATTGCTTTTCAAATAACTTGTGCATTCCTTGGCCTTTCAACAGCAATTTGAGTGGAAGAGATCAGAGTTCCTTGTCAAACTTTTTTTAAGATGTTCTCAACATTTGCAGTTAATCATGTATTTAAGGAATTAAGATGCTGGGAGAATCACCAGTAGTATTATAGACTGGTGCATATCTCAATGGCTAAAAGGCTTTGTTAGGCAGTTTCTTTGTTTCTGCACTGAAAATGAGCCTAAAAACAGTGAGTCAGGGACAGCTGTAAAACCCTTCAGTGACAGAAAAGCATTACCAAAGACTGAGCACTGGAAAACACTGTCCTATAAAAAAGCGGTGAAAGATACCTTTGCTTATTACTTGAAGAAAAATTATGTGATTTTTGAAGATGGATCTCAGCAGGTCTATTTATTGATAATTGCAGACATACATGTCTACATCGCTAATGCTCAGTTGGGCTATATTTGCTTTAATTTTTTGCTCAGTCATTTATAATTCTGGGGTCAAATATGTCTAGAGAATGAGAAGGGTTGGTCTAATAGACTGTGCCATTTAAGATGCCTGTATGTCTCGATCCCTTTAAAATGCTGGAAGCTGGGAATTTTTTTTATTACTTTTTTTTTCCTCTTTTTTTCTGAAAGACATCCAATCTGTGCCACTGTTATGCACATCCTTGGGCTTTGGCTATGGTTGCCTACTACCTGTTAGTCTGTACATTGCAGTATGACAATAATTTGCAAAAATACACCCCAGAACATGTGTTTTTCAAATTCAGAATAGCATCACTATTCAGTATTAAACTTGGAGACAGATAGCATAGCTGCTTTAAGATCACTACAGAGAGAAAGTGCGCACACAGAGCTTTGGGTCTGCTTTTCCAATTGTGGGCCATATTTCTGCCCTTGTGTTTCACATTACTATTTCATCCTCTTTTTGAAACAGGGTGCAATATAACAGCTGAGGTAGTTTAAAGGCTCAATTTTTATTTTTCTTCAATCGAAGGAAAAAAGAAGTCGAAAAAATGCAGTAAGTGCCTTCAAGCAGTGAGCACAGCTTAACTTCTTATATGAATTTCTTGGATAGACCTAGAGAGATAAATCTGAGTACAGGTGGTATGTGGTTGTCAGCTTCACGGGTGTGAGAGGTGTTTTTTGCAGATCCACATGCATAGATCCTTGGTGCTGGAGGTGGTGGGGGCTGTTCCTGTTTGTTCCTCAGTTCTCTTTCCCCACATCTGAGGTAATTATGTTTGGCAGGAAAAAAAAGCCAAAACAAATTCATAAATTAGGTTGGCAAGCATGCTTCAGACTTGAATTTAGAAATGGTTACTGCTCAGACCATTGACGCATGGCTTATACATATAGAGGAATAGCTAATTATAATAGTGTTAATTTAACAAATCAAGAATTTTCTCTTCATAAAATATATGCAAGTCTTATTCATGTACATACAAAAAAGTTGTAAATGCATACAATTTCATATTATACAACTTCTCAGTACTCTCTTGACACGTAGGATGCCTTGCAGTGAACAGTGTTTCAGAATCTGCCACTTCTGCTGAGCTGTATTGTCAGAAACCAAACTACGTCATGTCTTTTGCTTTGAGACATGTCATAAATCACAAAAGAATCTAGTACTGCTTGTGTTTTTATTTTCACACTGTTCTGTGCTCTCATATTTGCTGTCATAACATGCTTAACTGTCATAGCATACATAACTGCTACTTTAAATTAGATTTAACCTAGTATAAATTTATCTGAAGAATACTTGTCTCATTATATGATGTTTATCAATAAAACTTAGCCCTATTCATGAGGAATAACATGATATAGAGAAGAGCGAGATCTATTCAAAGCACACACACAATCCTCCATAAAATAATGTAAGGTTTCAAAATCTCCTGAATGAATGATCTTACACTTTGATACAAATTAATATGATCCATGTGGAAGATGTTCAGTAGTTCTTCATATTAATGGAACTTCTAAACAGCTAAATTTTTCTTATTACATTAAAATAAAAATATCTAGCAAAATGTGGCAGTGTGAACATGTGAGCACAAGACTGCAACTTCTAGCTTTCATGGACCCTATATAGTATGATTATACTAAGTATGCTAAACTATTTTTTGCCTACAATGCACTTTGCAAAGCAACGTGGTGACTGTGTGTGATCTCTCAAATGAAGCACTGGTTTTACTTTTTGGAACTACATGTCCAGCTCTGACTCAGACTCTTACTTGCAGTCTGACTTTGAGAAAAGTATACCAGGTTTTCTTGGACATAGGTGCAAACAACCTGCAGTACTTTTGTCTGATTTTGAAGGAAAATTTTAATTTTTCATTATTTACCGGACAGAAACAATATACAGACTGCTATAACAGATCTCATTATTGCCTGTTTATTTTGAGTGCAAATTCTTTGGAAGAACATAGGTTGTAGGCCTATGTGAGGAATTTTTTTTTTAATCTTTTTTTGACCGAGTGAATTGACTTACAAAAAGCAAAGATGTAATGATTGTAAATTACTGGAAACCTGAAGCGTCTAAAGCATGTTGACTGTACACTGAATGTACTACTCTAATGGAAAATGCTGGGAGTAAAAGTTTTCATTTATATTATCATTTAACAGCTTTGGCGGTTTTTATTTTACAACAGTTATGTTTTTGTGACATGCATCTTGAACAATACTAGGCAATAAAAAATAGGAAGCTGTGCTTCTATCACGCATGACTCATGTAATAAGCTTGGATTTAATATTGGTTTATCCAGCCCTTATATTTATCCCTTGTGGTAACTTTTACTGTTCTAGATACTAGTAAGTTAGGCTTTTGTACACATTCCTTCATGATTCTCATTTGAAGGTTCAAGCAGAAATTCGCAGAGCTGTTGATATTTTTAAGTTCAGTTTACAAAGCTTTGACATCCAGAACTCTTTTCACTTGAAAAATCAGTGTGCCTTACAGTGATGTCTTCAGTGCTTTTTGGCGAGATAGACTTCTGCTTTATTCCTTGATCAGATTATACATGAGGCATACCATGGAAATGCCAGATCTCTGCAGAAAATATTTACAATATATGGTAGACATAAAGTGAAATGACATCAAATTGCTTCTTTGAAAACACCGAAAATGCATAAATTTGTGTCTACAGTACAGGCATTTCATTCCCTTTTGATCTTGCTGGAGCTTCCCTTTACCTTCACCTTTTTTCTCTGGAGATCTCAGCTTAAAACTTCCTTTTCCCTTTTCCTTCTGACTGGCAGTCTTTCTGAAGGATGTTGTGATGCTCCCCATGAGGACAGCTCGGTGTAGAAAAGCAGCTTTCTGTTCTTGCTTTGTATTGTTTTCTGCTAGAGCATAAAGGAACTTTGGCTCCTTGCCTTAAAACACTCCTGAGAGTGGAGTTTCTGATCACTTCAGCAGGTTTCTTCTCACTACTCTTAGTCTCACGTGAGTAAGTCAAAGGATATAAAGCATTTACAAAGAGGACACCTTAGAAATTGACATCTTTAATCAGCCGTTATGGAAATATAGAACGTAATTTTAATTGCTTCTACTGATCACTGGCACTGAATGAGAGAAAAAGGTCTACCAAACAGATAGTGGGCAGTCCTAACCTGCATAGCAGCAGTAAATACTCATCCTGTTGGTAAGATACCTTGTGAAATGCTGCATAAGCATTTCATTCTGATGTATACAAGAAAGCCGAGGAAATGTGAAACTGCTAGGCTGTTGGAGCAAATTAGGCGTCAAATATTTTGACATCAACACAGCTAGTATGTGTTATACAGCCTCAGTATACAGGTGACACTTGAGAACTGATCTGTAGTTGCAGGGGGGCCTTGCAAAGAACGCACTGCTTTTTGCCTAGAGAATGCAAAACCCCTGCTCCAAATGTCAGCACCTGTCTCATAGCAAGTCCTGATGGTTTAGCAGGAGTCATACTCCAAGTCCATTAATCACGTTTCAGGGGGCCAATTTCCTACAGCCGATCTCCGTTTCTTCCAGGGATTCAAGACAGATTTAATTTTTCCCCTGAATGCATTAACCTGAAGGAGCAGCCTACTTAATTAAAACAGATATTGTTTCGCTTTCTTTAAATATGCAGACATCTTTATTAGACTAGGTGTCATGTGCTGTACTTTCCTGCTTAATTAAGCTCAACCTAAGCTTAATTTGCCTCAATGGGAATAAAACTCTCCCACTTTCTTTTGGTGCCTTACCTCAATGTATTTGCTGCAACAGGCTTGTTTTCGTAAGTAACCTCTTTTACTGTGGAACAGATAATCTGTATATAACTAAATATACTTTCTGTAAACATCTAAAGAGAGTAACCCGCATGTATGTAGGTCACTTTGGCTTTTAGTTCGCCATTTGGGGTTACAGCGAATTTGGGGAGATGGATCCCTCACAGCACAGGGTTACAGCAGCACAGCAGGTCTCAGTGCTGTCTGTAGGTCTGAGCCTGATGAGGGACGGAGGGTTTCATCTTTTAGATTTACTTAGTTCCCACCTAACTAAGGATGGAAACTAAGTTCTAATTTTCCTAGATTTTGGAAATATCTTTGATGTGTAGAAATAGTGGAATAAGAATAGGAAGAATAGTAGAAAAGAAGTAGTAGAATAGGATTCCCAAAGGAAAGGTAAATCCAAAAGATAACTGTAGCACTTTGTTTTGTTTAAACTTTTCTGTTACTGAGGTAATATTTCGCTACTGTAGTTGTTCAATTCTTGAGCAAGGAAAAGGGCAAGATAAATCAGTGTTCAGGCTGCAGTTGTTCAGTTGACTCTGTGCTGTCACCTATTGCAAAGTGCTTCCTGAAAGAACTTTCTGATGTTTTTTGTTCTTTTCCAGGCGTTACAGCAGTGCTAGCTTGCTGAGCTAGCTGAACTGTAAAAGCTGTCTTTAAATGGGACGTGCCATATGTTGTGGTCCCTGAGAAATATCATGCTAATCTCTTATATGCACAGCTAGCACAGTGTATGGGTATGCTCTTCTGCTATGGGTATGCTATTCTGCATAGCTTTTTTTTTTTTTTTCTCTAGGATAAATTGATTTCTGAGGTGTTGTGGGACTTGATGTTTCCATATGTTTTAACCAAAAGCATTCATTCCTGTGTTGTCTGTTCCATTCAGAACTGGAATACAGAAAGGAACACAGTTCCTCTAGGTCTTGCCTCTGCTTGGCTCACTTCCATAGTCATGGAGAAATTTTTATAGTTTAACATTCATTTGTGTCTCGCTATCTATTTGCTATTTGGTCTGTTTGTGTCTTGTGTACCTTGACTTTGCAACTATTACTGTTCTCACCACAACATTTTTTTTTTCCTTTATTCGTTGTTTTATGTATGTTAATATGATATACTACAGGAAA
Organism: Anarhynchus alexandrinus; assembly: GCA_008711295.1. Lineage (NCBI taxonomy): Eukaryota > Metazoa > Chordata > Aves > Charadriiformes > Charadriidae > Anarhynchus > Anarhynchus alexandrinus. The sequence continues at coordinate 4,564,023 of VUYV01000006.1, read as the reverse complement.
TACTTTAGCTTGATCTATCAGCTGTTGTATTCGATGGTATTGCCTTTTGACTCATCTTCTTCATGACACCCAGGGATCTTCTTATTTCTGGTCTCTCTGTTCTCTGTTTATGCACTTGCTTTTGCACATTTTGGTGTACTTCTGCAGCTAGCTCTGATAGCTAGAAATTTCATTAATGATCTAAAGCAACTAGAACATTTTAAAGAATCATCAGTGGAGTAAAGGTATTGTCTATTCCATGCATTTGACAAAAACAGTTATTCCTCTCCTTTGTGTAACACTAAGGTTTAAAATACATCGTACATGTAGGAAGTCCAAAAATTTCACTGTACATTCCATTATTTTCATAAGTATGTCATACTGAACAGTCTGTTGCCTCCTGTCTATTGCAGTATCTGTTCTGTCACATAAGATTTTTAGACAAATTTATTGCCTGCTGTTAACTTTGTAGTTATGTATAGCACTAGAAGCATAATTATGACAGAGTTTACATGATAATGGGGAATATTTGCATTGAATAAATGTCTTAGATGATATTTTTATTTGAGTAATTATATTGCAAGGCCAGATTCTGATCCCGTTTGTGTTTTAACAAATCTGCAAGAGATGACAGAAGTTATTTTGGATTAACATTGATGTAACTGAGATGAATTTATGGACCACATATTCTGCTTCGTATACATGTAAGAATCCTGGTGGTGTCAATATTATTCACATGAAGATTTAAGTATTTGTAAAGCTTCTAGAAAATAAACTTAATTAAATATCTAACAGTGAATCACAACTTTAGATTGAAATAAATTGCTTCAATATCTTCCTGAGCCAACAAGAAATTTATATCAATAAACACAACTAGTTCACTTTGACCTTATTTTTTAATTTAATTTTGTTGAAATTCCAATCAAACAAATCTAAAGCCACATACTTTGACAGCCTGCTTTATCGGTATCCAATCTGTGTAAATACTGACATTCACTCTGTATTGTTAGTTTGTCAGAGATCAGTCGTGTCAGACAGTAATTTGTTAGGTTTAAAATTAATTGGAGAAACAAATCAATGAGCTACTAATAATGGTTACTGGGTTTTTTTATTTGACCCCCTCCCTCAGAATTAGTCTGCATATTAAACTGCTAATTAATACAGTGACACTTTAGCTTCGTTTCTACAGTTGTTGGCTCTGACCTTCTTGTGAACTCAACCAGTTTTCCAAAAGGAATTTTCTATTTCTGTTTTGTTTGGAGTAACATTATGCCTTGCATGAGAGTATCTTCATGACTGTCACGGATGGAGTGATGCACTTCGCTTGTAGAGGGAAGCAACAATACATTTATTGATATAAAACAGGGATTTAACAAAGTTTGATAGTAAATGCTACAGTGGTTTAACGAGATTTGATGGCAAGGCACACTTGGTTATTTACTGCATAGAGGACAGCGTCAGACAGAACTGTCAGGGAGACCCTCCCGTTGAGTCATGAGGTTCAGAAAGGACCCCCTTGCTTTCTAAACACCTTCTCAGAGAGGAGTCTGGGTGTGGCTGGGTCCAGCCCTAGTCCCAGATTTGGTCAATGGTTTATGTCTAAAGGATTATATATGTGCAAACAATCTTTTATATTGCTTAGCTAAGATTTCAAAGTTTGGCATACTCTAAACCCCTTACCAGGATCTGTTGCAGCAAGGAATCTCTTAATCTCAAGAAGTAACCTTAAGAGGCAGCCCTACTCAAGGGGAGATCCTGGCGTGCAGCCTGCTGCCATGCAGGACTGCTCCAAGGGCTCGTGGGCTGTTATGGGGGGTAAGATGATTGGCTTATACTCATATTTGCATATTGACCGCAGTACCAGTATTGTGGTGGGCGCATTGCTCAAGTTAACCCTTGGCGACTGTGTTGTTATCTGTCTTCCCAAAACCACGTTGAGCTGGATGCAGCCATCACGACTAGATGGGCCCATTATGACCACTACGGGTGGTTATCTCTTGGGCGGGGTATGGGAGATAAAGGTCACGTTGGGGGTGGAGCACAGCGTCACAATGACATCCACCTACTTTTTCAGGACAGTAGGTAGCGTAATACAACAGTTAAATGCAAGTGATGAATTTTTGTATGCACATGGAATTTTTAAATTAAATATATTAAACACTGGAATCAGGTTTCGATATCCTTTCTTCACTCATCGGAAAATCACTAACAGAACACAGACCAGAGTTCAAGATCATTAATCTTGTTTACATTCTAATTTTTCTCTTAGTAATCTATCACATTTACAAACTCAACTGAATGGGCTATCCTTCTGTCCCAGTGAACATAGCTCTGTATGGAACATATCCTTCTGTCCCATAACATAGCTCACTGTTACCTATGAGCTACACCTGGCTTGCGATCTCAGAGTTACAGCTAAGTTCTCTTTCATTGCCATTTTCCTAAACTCATTAGGAGTATCTGCAACTGGATAGACTCTGCGTAGGGGACCAGTTTATGCTTTCAATCTTTTCTGGCACAAAAAACCTGCTTGACTACATCACTGCTAAGCGTTCCATCACCCTAAGGAAATTCTACACATTTTTGAAAGAGAAAATGTTAGCTTCTTTCTTTATGAGTAGCAGCATGTAAATCAAGTTCTTACTGCTCTTAATACGGAAGTTATTCTACATAAACTGACAGTAAATTATTTCAACATTACGTAGATTCATTGGGTCGTTTCATTTTACAAACCACAAATCCTTTGAACTGTGGAAAATTCAGAAGCCTTGTCTGGGAAGGAGACTTCAAGCTACGAGGATAAATCATTTCTAGTTCGACAAACTTTCCAAGAGCTGCAAAAGTAATGTATCAATTTTTGTTGCTGTTAATTGAAATCTCTCCGAAAATGATTCACACTCTAAATTTTCTCTGATATTATTTGTATGGATTTTATTTTTCAGTAAAGAATACTACTGATCCAAATAGTTCTTTAAGTTAAATGTTGTATTGTGGTCAATACTATAATAATACTTGTCTATATCTACCTTTGTGTCCTTTTAGGAACTGCAAAAGTATTAAGTTTTGTGTGGACTTAGAGGATAGCAGCAGCGTTCTTTGAAAGATCCCCATTCTTGTGTCCAATTGGAAAAGAGGAAGGTGGGTGTGAGGTGAAAGAATAAACCAAGTCCTGGGTTTACTTATGGCTTTTGTTTTCCTATGGGAAAACTATAAAAGCCTTTTCCACTTGAAGCCTTTTAATAGGTTTTATAAGGAGCTTTCACCTTCCTACACTAGATTTCTTGTTTAAATCTGTTGGTTAATCTGTGTTTGCCATCTTTTGTGGGCCATGAAGGAATTCTTATCTTCATGCCATCACCATTTGACAGATAATCTAGATGAAATGCTTGTCTCATGGAAATCATATTTCAGAACTGGAACTATGTGGTGCAGTTTTATTATTGTTAGGATTGTGTACTGTAGATGTAAATCACAAAGGAAGATCTATTGCGCTGTCTCACCTCTCTATTCTGAATACATATTACACATGTAAAATAAGCTGTAAAATGCAAGATACTGCATATTAGACAAGTGTTTTAAGTTAAAGCTTGAAAAGCTAAGTAAACCACTTCTTTCACAGGTTGTCCTTTTCTTGCCTGTAGTAAGTCTGGAGAGAATCTTCTCCCTTAGCAAACTTCTGAGGAGGGTACAGCTGTTGCAAAGGAAAGGAGACCAAAGAGGTGAAGGCAGTAAGGGAAGTCTGACAAGAAATTTCTATAGGTGGAGTCTAGGATGGCTAAGTGTATGGAAAACAATAGAACTTACAAATATCATTGTTATGCTGGATAATGAAAGTTTGTTTGGATCTAGTTTTCAGTGTGATCATTGTCATATTGCTTGCTGTATAAATTATCTATATACCAAAACGTATACCACAGTACTATGGCTAAAGATGATCTTACATTGCCCTACATTATAATAAACCTCTTCTGCTTGGCAATTTTCCAGAGGCACCTGACGTTTATCAAAAATAATATACAGAAGCATTTATCATTCTCTGTGAATCTTAAAATTAAGCACATATCTTTATGTAGTTGTGGAAAAGAGGTTTTCCTTGATACAGGAGAGAGAATTTAATTAATTTAATGGCAGTGAGCCCCACAATTTCTGACAATTCTTTGATCTCCCAATGAAGAAGAAAGCAGAATAACCCCAAATAAACTGGTATAATGGGGTTTTTGGTGCTGGTGGTAAAATGTTCTATCTTTAGGAAGCACAAAAATATAAATGAAAATTTTATATCTATGGACAAATGGAAGTTATTGTATTTAGAGTTGTATATAATGGAGTTGGAGAGACCAAATAAAGTAGAAGTTTGCTTCCACTTTTTGTAAGTAAAAAATAATTAAGAGAAGTAAATTTTGGAAGAAATAGAAGTAAATAACCAATGTTGAGAAGAACATGAACCTTGATAATGGTCTGTGAGCTCTGTCAGTCCCTTGACTGGATAGCATCATTCTGTTAGTGGATTTGGGTTTAAAGCATATATTATGGCAATAGAGAAAACAAAAGCCAAGTAAGTTTCAGTCCCATTTATTTTAATCTTCATTGTAAAGGGATTTATACTAATGGAACACAATTACATTAGCCCACAAAGTTTTAAAAGAGAAATGATTTATAATTCCATTCTATATCATTTGTAGTTGTCTAACTAATTAGCAATTCTAAATAATTCCTTCTGGATTAATTGCTTAGATAGCATTCAGAATGTAAATCTTTTCACATAACATTTATATTATTCATACTGAAAAACCTACTTTGATTTTAGCCTTGGCTGACTTTGAACTTAGGTCACTGAACCAAAATGTTATAAATCATCTCTTCCGATCCAACTTCTACTCCAGGCATATGCCATTTATATAAAGCATTTCATATTGGTTTGATTTAAACTTTATCTTAATCCTAATTATCCTAGGAGGCATTTCTTTTAAAATCAAAATACTGCTTTTAAATAGATAAATAAAATTTGGTTTTGCCACTGTAATGTAGAGATCTTCAATGCCCTATGAAGATACACCAAGGAAATAGAGGTGTATGCATGGTGTTTCTAGACATAAGACTGTTTTGTATATCCCATCTGTATATCCTCTTTCGTCTCTGAAGTCTCTATTTGCTTCTGTTTGGATTGTTTAAATTAGCTTTCACTAAACCCAAGTCTTAATTTTCATAACACAAAATCCTTCTGAAGAATAGTGCATTATTGATGCACTATTGAGTTTCAAAAGATTTTATAGGTGACACTCTATCACTATTTGGAAAATAAAGGAACTAAATTATAGTCCATCTGCTATTTAGTAAAGAGCCTCCAACTGTGGAAAGCTGTTCCCAAGACCTTTCTTTATAAAAAGGCTAAAAAAATTCAAAAGGCAGTTTAGCAAAGGACTCAGATAGGAACTGGAATGTACCGTTCTTTAACATTTTGTACTAGCTCCAGAGACGTGCTTATAAAGCCTGACCTGTCTTGGCATTGGAATTGTTGGCTCCTCTCCTGGGAGCACTCAGTTCATCACTGGAGAAGCCACAATCTCTGAAAGTGAATTAAGATCAGGTGAGGAGGGGGGCTACAAGGCACCGAACGGCACTGCACTGCTGCAGTGCCAGGAGTGGCAGTGGTGCAGCCATCCCCATCCTCTCTTTTAGTTTGCATCCACCCCTGTACGGCTTCAATGGTTTGAAAGTACCACTGTGCTTGTGGAAAAGAGTAAGAAGTAAACACAACACTAAACAGAAGTCTGAGTAACCCTGTTGCAAGAGCAATGTCCATAAAACTAGCAGTATCAGAATAAGCAAGAATCCACAGAGACAAGTGTGATTTCAAGACACTTTTGTATTACTTATTTTCTAACTTGGTTTTGTAAGCTGCCCTTTTGAACCCTGTTTGTGTGCTTGCATGAAACAGATCACGTACAAATAACTTCTACATTTTTGGAGTCTTCTTTCTTTTTCTGATACCATAAATATTTCATCCTAGTCATGATAGCACTGAAGTTCCTCAGACTTTAGCACGCATCAGCTGTAAGGAAGGGCGAGCAGGTCAGAGAAATTCTCAAGAAATGGCACACTTTAGTCTTCCCTTTACTTTCTGGCTGTGCATTTGTTTACTAGTTATCAGCAATAAATAGCAAATATTGCTGAGGCAAATGAAATTGCTGTGGTTATTTCACATGTGAAATGAGGATTGTATGGCATAATAATAAAATACTATGGGAAGTGGTGGAGGAAAATATGCATCGTAACTGCTACGTAGATTAACAGTGTCTGCTAATTGCGTAAAAGAATCCTAGTATTTTTTTCCCAAAACAGTTGTATTTAGGAAAATCAATTAACATGAAAGGGATAACAATCTTGGTGAATTGTTATTGTAGAAAATAAAGAATAGTATGTTAATAGAACTTAATTTTATCATTACATGTATTTAAATTGCCTTCTATATACAACTATATATTTATTTGAAATAGATTTAAATGCAAACATAAACATGTTGTAACAGTTTCCAAAGATTTATAATCTGAAATAAAATAATGTTGATGAAATATTAGATTTGTTTTATTGTTAGGAAAAACTGAAAACGATCTATCATTTCTATGTTGCAATTTCTGTTGCCTCCAGCCTAATTCAGCCCTCTATAACCTGAATGCCTTACTGGCATATGGCAAGGCTCTGGAGGAAAGGCAAAAAGTAATTCTTGAAATGGGGAGGGGAAGGAGTGTGTGTGCGTATAATGTGTAGGTACACAATTTTTCTCATTTGAGCAAAATACAAGAGTATTTCACAGAATGACAGGACCACAGAACAGTAGGGGTTGGAAGGGACCTCTGGAGATCCAGCCCCCCTGCCAAAGCAGGTTCACCCAGGGCAGGTTGGACAGGATGCCATCCCGGCAGTTTTTGAATATCTCCAGAGAAGGAGACTCCACAGCCTCTCTGGGCAGTCTGTTCCAGTGCTCTGCCACCCACAAAGTAAAAAAGTTTTGCTCATGTTGAGATGGAATTTCCTGTGTTCCAGTTTGTGCCCTTTGCCCCTTGTCCTGTCACTGGGCACCACTGAAAAGAGTCTGGCCCCATCCTCTTGACATCTGCCCTTTAGATATTTATAAGCATTGATGAGATCCTCTCTCAGCCTTCTCTTCTCCAGGATAAGCAGACCCAGGTCTCTCAGCCTTTCCTCATAAGAGAGGTGCTCCAGTCCCCTGATCATCTTTTATTTCCAGGTCAGCACTATGGCTGAAACAAATGGAATCTCAAAAGGACACTGAATACTATCCACCATATTTTTAAGGTTTGTTTGGTTTTGTTGTGTTTTGTGTTTAGACAATATCCAGTTTCATTTTGTTTTCTTGTGATTGTCTTTCCCAGTTGGTCCCAGTCAGTGAGCAGCTGCCAGGAATCCCCTCTGGCCCTGCCATTTCCCTGTACAGATTAAGGTTTAGTATTAAGCAGCTATCTGGAGTTGCATATAAGTGTAGCAAACCCGAGAGGCAGCCTGCTCGCAGCTCTGCTGGAAATTGTCTTACAGGCTTTCAGACCAGCAGAAAAGTCTCCCTGTGGTTATTGTGCCATATTTTTATAGTCTTGTTCAGAGTTTAGCAAAAAATTGTGAAGGCCTTGGCAAAAAACTGTAACCCTCTGTTTGTCAGTAATAGCAATTACTGAAGACTAAGAAGAGTTTAAATACTGTGACTGTAAATTTGTCAGCAAAGCAACTGATAGCACTGGGGAGAAGTGTTGTCTACATTTAGTATGAATCCAATGCACCTCACTATGGGCACGTGTTTTGGGGTTTTTTTTAAAGGTCGTTGAAAACAATAGTCTGTCATATGGAGAGCCGGATCCAGAGCTCATTACACTCATGGCTGTCAGTGAGGTGGTTTGTCTGGAAAATGAAGGTGCCAAAACCCACAGGACCAGGGAAAGGAACTAAACCTGGCTCTAGGCATGTGGTAAGTGAAGAAAGGAGGATCTGAACCTACCTGGTGCAGAAACTACTTTCGTAAAAATAATCACCGTTAAAGATGTCTATGGCTAAGTTCTGGGACTTGACCATAACCTAGTGTTCAAATTTCCTTTTTGTTTTTAAATAACTGCAACATATTTTCAGTTTCCTTTAAGTACTGTTTTTTGAATAAGAGCAGCTTGTTTTTGTTTAAAAGCACTCTGTAGCTGACTGAGGTTGAAGTTATGATTTATGAAGTGTGAGGTTGTAATTTATGTTGAATTTGTCAAATCTAATTTAAAACAATATACAGAAATATATATATTCTCATATATGTATATAAAGAAATGCTGGGTTGAAGTCGATTCCCTTTTTTTTTACATCACTTGTGATTATATGCAAAAATAATGCACAGCATGTATATTATGTACATATATAGATTTATATATGCACCTACATGTAAGATATCTGTCCAGTTTTTCTGAAGAGTCTGTGTGAACCAACATTAAACTTGCAAAATACAAATATCCTGTGTTTAAGAAAATGATCAGCCACTTGTTCTTTTCCACTTTTTATATATTGCCATTCTTTAATATTTTGGGACACTACATTCAAATTATTTTTGCTGTTTAGTGCATGAAAGCAATATTGTGCTAAAAATGCAACTGCCTCTGAGTATCCTGTATTGATGTGTTACCTTTTAATTTTAAAGTAGTATTTTTTCATAAAACATAATTTTTTTTTCTCTACTCAGAAGACCTACTTTCCCCAAAGCTGTATTTTTCAATAACTGCTGACAGCTATCAATATTTCCAGGTATTAGAGACATTTCTGGACAAGGTCTTTTGGGGTGTGGGATATCAGTCAATCTTTTTTATCTGCATACAGGCTGACTTTTTCAAAGAAAGCATGACTTTTCTTAACAGAAGCTCTGTTGACTCATTAAAGATATCTTATTTATTCAGATGCCTTCTCATGCATGAGGGTTTTACTACAAATTCTGCTAGTTTGCATGTTAAGGAAGCCAGGCTTATTTGCTGTAATTTTCCATATCTCTGCCACAGTTGTCTTTGTGGAAAATTGGTGTCATATTTGCCCCTGGCACTGAAGTATCTTTGTCTGTTATTGAGACAGTTTTGAATTAAATTGCAGTGAATAATTCAACTGTTTCATGCTTGAATTCTTTGAGAACCCCTTGGTAAAATACTACCTAGAGTTGGAGATAACTCTTCAAGATTCTGCTGAATTTGCTCTGTAGCCTCTTCTACCAGGACGTTCATTTAAGATAGATCTTCATTGTGTTCCCTGCTTCCAGCTGACATGCCAGAGTTTTTCTTTTCCATTTTCTTCACTTAGAGATGACTTCAACTTTTTGAAGGATACTCTAATTGATTTATTGTCCCTTTCTGATTTCCTTAACCACAATGGATATTTTTTTTCCTGCCTATTTTGTGTGGAGGTTAATTTCTTTACTGGAGCTATACATTTGCAGTGATTTGGTGGGTCCTCCTTCACTCTGTTTTCAGACACGTTGCTCAATGATTAATTTAAGTTTTGTTTTAGAATTCATGTGACTACTGCTTACTCCACAATACGTTCTTAAACACTCTGAAGATAATTCAGTTAAGCTATTTTAAATAAAATAACCTATTTTAGCTTTGCAAAGCTTGTATCTGTAGCCTGAAGAGTTGAAAAATGTTCCTATTTCTTCTGGTTTTAGAGTAGTATTTTAATTTTGTTACTTCATTACAAACCTGGACCACGTTCTCATTCTTACTCAGTTTGAACTAGTAGAAAGCTTTGTCTTTGAATGCAGGTACTGACATTGAGAACTCACTGTCACAAGGAACTATCAAGCCCAAAGACATAAGAGTAAACAAGTGAGCCTTTATCTTGAGTTTACATGACTTATGCACTTAAATTTGAGAGTTGTTTTTTTCCTAAAATTTACATTTTAGTAGAAACCTAATACTCACACAAAATTTCATAAAAGAAATATTCATAATAAGCCATCTAGAAATATTATATCACACAAAAATACTAATTACACAAAGGATATTTTCCAACCATCCGAATGAAGATAATTCTGGAGGGCATTAAAGTAACACTTTAACAATTAACACCAACGCATTAAGCTTTATGGAAAGAAACTAATTTTTAATTGAAAATATCAAGAGAATTTGCAAGCTATAGCCCTGTTATTGAATAGAAACAATTAACGTTGATGAAGTCTCCCATATTGGAGTTAGCACAGTGGGAAGTTGCATGCCAGATCCAGGCCTCTTAGGACACTGAGCCCACTGGCTGCCTTAACTGCTGGGAGAGGGGTGAGATAAGAGGGTTCTTCCTCCGAAATATAAAAAGTAGTGCAAGGTAAAATTTACTAGGAACACAAGTTCAGATGTATGTCTACTATTTGAGTGTGACCGAGCTAGTATAAACTGATCAACCGTGCATCTATTGCTGTCCTGGTCTGTGGTTCCCAAGAAAGTTTTCTATCATCTGTTTCAATGATTCTGACAATTATATTCTGAACAAGGCTTTCTGGGGTTTTTTTTGGCTTATTTTGGGGTGGGGGTGGACGTCATGTGAATGTGGTGGAGGGGGATTCAATGAATTTGCTGAAATAAATACTTTATACTTTTTTATTTTTTTTGCTTTATGTTCCTGTAGCTTTTCGGTAACATGAATAAAGTCACCATAATTATTGAGTAACTGAACACTTTGATAGGAAACAGTAACTCTGTGGTTTACCCTAAGAAAGAATAGAAAGGAGCTGGTGAACCTGGGTTGCTTGAGATGGAGCATCTAATCAACTCTATACTAGTTGGTTAGATATCACTCTGAAATACAAGGCAGAATTTATTGTATCTAATATAACACAAGATGTCATCAGCACTCTTTCAGTAATTAAAAACGAGACACATAATTAGGGAGAAACAGGAAACAAGAAATAGGAGTTGTCTCTAGTTAATCCAGCATTAAAATATGATACAAATAAAACACGCTTCAAGCTCAGCTAGTACTAAAACCAGTTTAAACTGATAGTTTATTCACTATTTTTCTAGATAAATAGCCTACTTCGTAGTCATATAACAGCAGTTGTTTCATAGAAATAGTCATGTCTAAGTTCTGACAGCAGTAATTTTAAAAAATGCTTAAATTATTATTTCTTGGTTGCTCACCAGAAAAATGTCACGTTTTGTATATTTATGATACGATGCTTATATATAGCAGAATATGAGATGTGGAACAGCATAATTTGAAGTAGGTTACTGTGCTACTTAAGAAAATCATGTAAGTTGTCTTTCAAGTGGAAATTTAAGAGAATTTACAAGAGTTACAGTGGTGCATTGCATGCATTTGTGAAGGTAGTGATTTGAGGCAAAAGTAGTACGACCTAGTCCTTGCTACGTAATTCCTCAGTCAAATACTCAGGACCAGATATTTCATAATCCTCTGTACCTATGTGATTGAATTTCAAATTTGGAAAGCTTGCGTATCAACACCCTAGAATAATAACACCTTTCATTGTCTGTCATCCTGTTTGCACTTGCAGATTATGCTAATATTTGACAAGAATGTCTATAAAGAATGAATTTCTGTGATAGTCAGTCTCAAGATTTTCCCCCCTTGCCTAATGGATGTTTCCAAAATGAAAACATCCATTTCATAGCACCTGAGAAAATAAACTTATTTTAGGAGCAGTTATTTCTTTCCAAAAAAAAAAACCCACCAATGTGGTGAAATAACTCGGAGGGAATGTTATTCCTATATGAAGGTCCATCTTTTGGCTAGAGATAACAAGAACCATTCTATGTGGTAGTGTTAAATCTGTCTGCCAAGGTATTTAATTTTTTATTCAGATTCTTACCTTCAAAACGCACACATTTTCCTTTTATACAATTTCTACAAAGAAACAAAGGTTAAGGTTCAACTCATTCCTTGACAAACAATTTAAAAATCAGCATCTAGAAGTTTTTTCAATTTGCTAAAATGTTTCAAAGAGTTTCAGTTTTATACGTTTTTCTACCACTCATCACTACAGGTGATTGGTAACAGCCAATGTGGCTTCACCAAGGGCAAATCCTGCCTGGCAAATTTGGTGGCCTTCTACAACAGCATTACAGCGTTGGTGGATAAGGGGAGAGCAAGAGGTGTCATTTACCTGGACTTCTGCAGAGCATTTGTCACCATTCCGCACGACATCCTGGTCTCTAAATTGGAGAGACATGGATTTGACTGATGGATCACTCAGTGGATAAGCAACTGGTTGGACGGTCTGACTCAAAGATTTACGGTCAACAGCTCCATGTCCAAGTGGCGAGCAGTGATGAGTGGTATTCCTCAGGGGTCAGCACTGGGACCAGTGCTGTTTAACATCTTTATTGGTGACATGGATGTTGGGATGGAGCAAGTTTGCTGATGACACCAAGCTGTGTGGAGAGGTCGACACAATGGAGGGGAGGGATGCCATCCAGAGGGATCTGGACATGCTTGAGAGGTGGGCCCGTGCAAACCTTCTGAAGTTCAACAAGGCCAGGTGCAAGGTCCTGCACATGGGCTGGGGCAATCCCATGCACAAATACAATCTGGGCGGAGAAAGGATTGAAAGCAGCCCTGAGGAGAAGGACCTGGGGGTGCTGATTGACGAGAAACTCAACATGAGCTGGCAATGTGTGCTCACAGCCCAGAAGGTCAACCACATCCTGGGCTGCATCAAAAAAAGTGTGGCCAGCAGGTCAAGGGAGGTGATTCTGCCCCTCTACTCCACTCTGGTGAGACCCCACATGGAATATTGTGTCCAGCTCTGGAGCCTCCGACATAAGAAGGACATGGACCTGTTGGAGTGGGTCCAGAGAAGGGCCACAAAGATGATCAGGTGGCTGGAGTACCTCTGCTATGAAGACAGGCTGAGAGAGTTGGGGTTGGTCAGCCCAGAGAAGAGAAGACTCCAGGGAGACCTTACAGCGGCTTTCCAGTATCTGAAGGGGGCCTACAAGAAGGCCGGAGAGGGACTTTTTACAAGGGCACGTAGGACGAAGGGGGATGGCTTCAAACTGGAAGAGGGTAGATTTAGATTACATATTAGGAAAAAAATTTCACTCTGAGGGCGGTGAGGCACTGGAACAAATTGCCCAGGGAAATTGTGGAGGCCCCACAGGCCCCCCTGGAGGTGTTCAGGGCCAGGTTAGAAAAGGCTTTGAGCAACCTGGTCTAGTGGAAGGTGTCCCTGCCCAGGGCCAGGGGGGTTGGAACTAGATGATCTTTAAGGTCCCTCCCAACCTAAACCATTCTATGATGAATTGTGGGATCTGTGACAAGCATGTTCTATGATTCTATCCAACAACATTGCAATCCAAATCTATGACTCTGTGCAGTTAGTACAAAAAGTTTCTTTTTTGTCTTACTGCTTATTTCTTTTCCTTGTGCTTTGTAATTTTGTTGGTATATGATTGGATTGCTGATTGGATTGGATTAGCACTCAGCATTATAAAATACATACTTGTTTCATACTTTGAGTACAGAGTGAGAATAAATAATAGCTTTTTTTTTTTTTTAGTATGGTAGAAAAGGCAAATTTACCTTATAAAAATGCCTGGAAATGATCTTTAAGTGTATCCCAGCTACTGTATTGTCACTAACTATTGGCGGTTCTACATTCATATATCTTTATGGCATCCAGTGTTACTGAAGTATCTCAGTGGTTCTCATTGTGTTCCCTCTCGGGTTATCAGTGAATCTATTTTTGAAGAAGAATGTTTCTGTAGATTAAGAATAGAAATGTCTCCACTTCATGTTACTCTTTTGCCTTGACAAGTCTCTGAAAGGACTCCCTAAGTTCTTGAACAATGCATACTTCTTCCTATTAGTTTTCCTTATTAATTTTCTTTTTTTTTCATTTTCACAGATTAATTTATTCATTCTTTCACAGTACCCATTTTTTTCCAGTTCTTTTCTTTCTATCACAGTCCTCTCATATTTGACACTACTGAAAACAAAAATTCTTCTACTAAAATAATTTTTTTTGGTTTGTTTTCATATATTCTCACTATGCAACTTCTGGAAGAGTGAGTTAACTTGAGCATCAAGTTAACCCTCTTGAGCATCAATTTAAGTTGATGTTATCTTGAGCATCATGATCTGGGTCCTACATGACTGCTCAGTGTTTTACATATTGTTCTCTGCTGGTTGTTATTCTCATTTCCTTCTTTCTTAACCTATTGCATTCCAGGTAATCCACTTTCTTTGTTATTCATTTCATTACCTCCTTCATTCTACTCTTTAGTGAAACTATTTCTACTTTTGTCCTTTCTTCCTTCTGTGCCCACTTTCTATTCCAGTCTTTTCTTTTCCTTAATATTCTCACACGGTTCCTTCAGGCTTCTCTATGTAATGGTATATATCATTACTTTGCATAACACAAACAGTGTGTAAAGTAATGACTTACTCATATTAGAATTGTGGATTACAAAGTATGCGTGCCCATATCGTGCAAATGTTTGTTAATAAGAAGGCAGTTCCAAAAGACCACAGAAAATATAAAGATATTACTGTCTCATACATATAGTCATTGCTTTGTTTTGTTTCATTTTAAGCCCTGGTGCCAAGGAGAGAGTGTTACTGGACACAGGACAGAGAAAAAAATGGTCACTGCTTATTAATTGTGATTGTATAACTGGAAAGAATAATGAATCTACCAATTTACTGGCTGAACTGCTGAGTTTGTTTAATAGTGAATGTTTAATGCATGGAAATGCATTAGAAGCTGCCAATGCTAATAGGAATTTTACCTGAATTCAAGTGTATGGATGATACAGGTCTAAGGACTAATTTGGTCTCCTTTCAAATTATTGAGACTGGCTTGTGCAGAAGGAAGGATGTCTCTTCTACATCAATCCCTGCCAACCTGAAATCAAATTAAGTTAGGAATCTCTGACATCCAAGGCTACAAGGCCTAAATTTGGACTGTGCCGTTATTTGTCTGATTTGAAATATCCTAGTTCTTTCTCCTAAATATAAAAATTTAGACATAGGAAACTTCTAATTGCACCACCATATTAATGATATCTTAGTGCTCTTTTAAATCCACAGTAGCAGTGATAATGGGTTTTCATGGGTTTTGCTGGCACAACTATTTTATTTCCATCTCCAGCATTATGACAGATCAACATACTTGTTATTTGTTACTAAACATCGATTTAATATGCGTGTAACCTGCTACATCACTTCAGTACATTTAAAAAAGAAAATCACTGAATTCTCATGATGAATGATTTGCAGTTCTGTGTTTTTACTGGTTTCAGTCATGATCATTTGTTTTCCAAAGAAGGGTAGCTTTCAAAACTATCAGCTGGTGGAACTTTAATTTAAAAACAGTAAAGCAAGCCATCTATGATGGCTGCTACTTCTACATTCATTTAATGGAGCTTTTAGCTGTATCACTGTATTATTGGTTTCCTTTTTTTAAGCACTTAGAATGTATTATTGCTTTAATGCACTTCATGGAACATTGCAAAACACTTACTTAAATTATTTTACTCATGCTAAGCAAGGGTTGCTGCATTATTGAACACCAGAGGGTAGGCAAATTAGTATAAACATGAATTTAAAGCACATTCTTCAGGTACCTGAATGTTTATATATCACGGCAATAACACAGAAATTTATAGTAGCGCAACATTACCAGCAGAGTGTATTATAAATATAAGTTCAGATTTTACTGTAGTTCAAAGTTATATTTAGTTTCAACTTTATCCTCTTTTCTGATACATAATTTCATCCCCAAATGAGCTTAATTAAATATGTAAACTGCAGAAAGTAGTGCATGCTCTTATAAAGCAAAGTATTTGTCAAGTTGATCCTACAAATGCTACAGCTATTTTTGGCTTGCTGTTCAGAGCCACTGAAAAGCTCCATAGCTTTCGTATTATGGATGACAGGTTATCAGGTCTTTCATCTGATCATTAGTGTCTTTATCTTCCAACTCAATTCCATATTTCCATCAGCAATATTTTCTAAAATTCTTATTACCCTTTCTGCTGTCCTCCAGTTTCTTTCCACTAGCCAATCTCTTTCTTAAGATCTGGTTTTCAAGACCGAATAGGGTATCCTGGATCAATCAGTAGCATTGTGTTTACCAGTGAAATTACCTTATGTGTCCTAAATCCAACATCATTCTGGGATAACGTATCCTGGAAAAGTTTTCCCTTTAATCTGGTGTCACACCATTGACTTGTATTTGTTTTGTGATTAATATCCCAGTACTGTTCTGACATACAGATAGTTACTCCCCTTTTTATCTTTTCGTTATCACTTAGAGGCAGTTGAGCAACAGTATTTGGTAATACTAAAAATTTCATGCAGGGAAATGAAGAATATAATAAAAGATAACGTTTTTAGTAACAGAAACAACAAAAGGAAATGTCAATAAATAGTGTAACCACACTGTATTTCACCTTTAAGGAGGTGGAGGGCTTCTGCACAACCTATTAGACAGATGAGTTTTTAAAAGAATACTTACATATCTTCATAATATTGTACAATTTCAAACATTAGATGCTGCTAAAGTTAATATATATACTAGTAAAATCCTTAATTAGATTAACACATAAGCTCCTAATACATATGTTATTTTAAAGACATATTCTTTAAAGGTGGTATTGCATTTTTAAAAAGTAGTACTTTAGAGAAAATAATATTCGCTAACATTCTCTTTATAATCCTACATTATAGAATTTGTGTTATATTCAAAAGATAATATTAATTATGGAATATATTCTAAAACTGTAATTAGCTGTGCAAAGACTCTTGGTTACTATCTATTCAGTATGTCTCTAGCCCCAAAATTTTAATGTTTCAGTTTTAGCCAGAGTAGAAGACCCTCTACAGCAGAAGATCTATTGTACATAGGGAAATGGGTAACAATCAGTACACCATCTTCAAACATGTTGAACTGTACTGGGAAAGGGAAAAAATTACTTGGAAAGCTAATGTGAAACAAGGATTGTATCTGCATGAAGGGAAAAAAATCCGCATATAAAGTGCAAAAAGGTTAACAAGTGATATACCTTGGATTTTATAACGCACAGAATCTTTAACTGTCCTGCAAGACTTCTAGAACCAATCTTTCAGTATTTATGAAAACGATGCATAGCCACCTTTTGCAAAAATCAGCCATAACTTTAAAAGTGATCTATCTGGAAAAGACCCAAGCAGAAAATAAATTTGGAAATCCAGGGCACAATTTTCCAGGGATTGTTCATGCATAATACTTAAGGAATGGATCCCAGTATATTGCAAAGTATTTGAATGGTTCAGTAGCCAAATGTGAATCTGCACAGACGTCTACCTCTGCATTCTTCTGCAGGTAGAGCCTGCAGTTAAAACAACCAGCTGCAATTGCTGGCTAATGAAAAATAATAAAAAATATGGTTCCTGACAGTATTAGGTCACTAAATTAAATTTCCAAATAATTAGCCATTATACTTTCATATAATAATTACAAATGATGTAATAATTAATAATAGGCTCTAGTAAAGGCATCACTAGCTTGCATAACCCAGGCTGTGCTTTGTAGGAAGTTCAGTGACGGCAAGTTTCAGTTAAAAGATCATCAAAATAACACAATCTGTTACAACAGAGGCAAAGACCTGTGGCTGCTATGCATTGGTAATTAAGCCTGTCTGGAGCTATGAAAGAGGCAGACAAAGGAGTGGAAAAGGCCCTTTTCCAAGATGCAGATGGCATTATATAAGAAATAGATAGAAACTCAGGCCAGCACTGGATCAAAAATGAAGTCATCTGCAGACTAACACCTGGTAGTACCTTAAATGAGCAGATGAGGCCAAAGTCTAGAGAAACTTGGAAAGAACACTACCAATCTGGCCAGATGAAAGTGAGATAAAAATAAGGTACATGAAATAAAGGACAAATAAAATGCACTGACAGAATAGAGGTAGTGCTTTGCAGGGAGAAAATATTCTTCCACCCACACAAACACAAAACTAGTTTGAGAATCACTGTATTTGAATATCACCAAGCAGGCCACAGGAAAATCAAGGCTCTGTTAATCCTTTCTTCTAGCATAGTATGCAGCGCAAGACAAAATAATTTGACAGGAAAAAGTATAATTTCAAATCTAATGAGAAGTACCCAGTTTACAGAAAGAGAGAGCAAAGGAAAGAATATGGGATTTTAACTGTAGGCCTTTACTCAGCTCATGGGTTGCAGTATCTCTCTGAACAATTCTCTTGGTTACAAATAAGTTAATTACAAAAAAGCATTGCCCGTTTTCTCGTTACTTAGTATGTAATATTGGGGGAGTGGGTGTTAAAGAAAAGTAGTAGTATCAGCCTTTATCAAACTATGGGCTTAATCAGAATCAATGAAAGTACTAAGGGAACTTTGCAGGACTAGTTGCAAAACACGGTAGCTAAATTCTGGTGAAAAAATGTTGGGCTGTTTCCCTCCATTCCTGATTTTAATTTGTTCAATTACTTACCTCCAGCTAGATATGAATATTCCTCTTTAAACAGAATTTTCATATTATGTTTTTTAAAAAAAAGTGACTCCCAAATGGCTGAGCTGTGGATACTATGGAACAGGTTAAAACAAGGAAAGTTAAGGAACAGGTTAAAAAAAAAAACAACAAACCTCTCATGTAAAACTCATCACATTCTGAATTAGTTTTGGGATATTCAAAGATGATGTGTTATATCTCAAGTAAGAAAGCAGACCCACACAGACTCAGGAAATTAAAATCCATTTACTCTCCACAATATCTTTTACAAACAAGAATATCATGTCAGAGGTTCCTGAAAAATGTCTTGTCGTTGGTGTATATATTGAGACTTCTAATTTGAAAATAGAGGCTGCCATAAATTGAATAGCAAAAGAGTGCCTTGTGATTAGATTCCCCTTGATAGTCAGCAATATCGAAAGAGAAGCATGGTTTAAAATTCCTAGTACAGTTCTTAAATTTGGTAATTCATGAAGCACTATGTTATGATAAGCTACCTATGATTTAATCAGAAGTCAGTGAACACTAACAGCGGTGATTTAATTTCATAAAAAAGCTCATTAACATGTTGGCTTCTGATCTTTTGACAGCAAAGATACTGCTATAGAGGGTGGCGAGTTTGCTTTTTATTTGGTTGATTTTGTCTTTCTTTTATCAAACAGCTAATCCCAGTCAAGGGTACTTGATGTTTCTTAAAGTGTCTAACTTTGAAATTTGAGCAATGCATTTTCCTAACTTAGTCTATAATATAAAAGCTTATATGTCCAAATTACCTGGGATTTGTGTTCAGTAAGGCATTGGAAACAAGAATAGCAGAGGACAAACTTGAAGTTTGTTCTTCGAATTGAAATCTTTGGAAATACAAGTAGTATCTTGCCATAGTATTGGCATAGATGCCAAATTTACTATCAATGATTAAAGATATTGTAGTGAGTCCACACTTACAAGTCACCCAACATAAAATCTTAGTGTCTTAATAATAGAAATTTTCTGTCCATGTTACTGTGAGATGTGCAGATGGTTGAAAAATTATATGTGGTCTCATGCAGTGCATGCTGAGTTAACAAGAGAAATTCATTCAAGAAAAATAGTACATTTTAGTTCCACCATGTGTGTGATTATGTTTTCTTCATACCCATGGAGAATCCCTGATGCTAGAAAACAAACTATGATAGCCCAATAACATGTCCTCTTTTAAATAATTTATTTAAATGCAAGAATCTTACACTTCTGTAAGGATAACTTATATACACAGCAAAGATAATAGCTGCAGTTGGATATTCTTGGTTTTGTCTTTTTACATAGAATTGTGAACAGAAAAACGAAATAGAAGTACTACTCATTTCTCTCATACAAAGAGTCTTTGGGTCTATACACCATTAATGATAAAACAAAATGCTGTCAGAATAAGAAGTATAGGGCAGAAAGAAGTATAAGAAGTATAGAACAGGTATGAGTCATTTGTTCTCTTCTTCCCAGTCTTCCTCACCAGAAAACATACTGCACCTGGCTTCATTTGATTCCTGTCTATCAGAACCAAATCACAATCGTTGCATTGACAGTACTTCATATTATACGTTATCCTCAGTCTTCTGGAACTTGAATCCTATCTTTTAAAATTTTATTTTAAACAAAATACTTTTGTTTGTATCTTGTACAATAATTAATATGGTACCCCTTAAAGTTATGGAAGTCTGATTTGTTTGCATACAAATATACGTGTGTTGTTTCAGTGATTAAAGGATCCCTTGACATATTAAAGTTAATTTTAAATATATGGAAACAGGTTTGTTATAATTAATAAAAAATATTTTGAAAAGTACTAAAATAATATTTTCATCAAGGTTTTATGAAAACTTAAAAGAAATTTTCCACTTCACTCTGCAAGTTTCAAGAGTGGATTTTATGTAATCTATAAAATTCGTAAAATAGTACATTAGTCCAAAATGCAAAGGCGGGGTTCTGAGGAGTAGAAAGCCAGTGTTTAATTAGCTTAATTTCAAACTTTAGGCTATGTCAAAACTTAAAAAGAGGTATGATCTTATGATAAGTTATATCATGGTGACAAATGATCATCTGGTCTTTCCAAATGGCCCTCTCACATTGGACGATTTAGGTGATGAGATTTCATTTGTCCATTCATGGGAGGAGATTAACCTATGTGAAAGTGTTCATGCTGCTAGGGGAAGCACTGAATATTTACATTTCAAAATTTTCTGCTTCAAAAGATGATGAACTGATGAAGGTAGAGTATTTGGCCCTGGCAAAGGCCTCTGGCATTTATAAGTCCAGAGGTACATCTCTTAAGAAGGCTGTCTCAAGAACATTTCCCCTTATTCATCCTGCTCTTCAAACACTGTAGTGAGGCCTGTTGAAGTCCCTGATATTAGTCAGGACTTCTTTCTGTCCTTAGTAACACCAGGGGTTATCCAGAGTATTTCAGTAGATTATCCTAGATGTACTGCATTTGGTGTTTTGTCTTCTAACTAGATGATCATCCTAACTTCAACTTTGCTATCTCCAAGAGTGAGCAGACAACAGTTAGAAAATGCCTATGCTTCTTTTCAGCTTCAGGTCACGCTCTCAAGGGTGCACAAGCTACTCATCAGTTGCTTAGTTTTTTTTCATCTGGGAAATTTATCAGCCCAAAATTTTGGGGGATAATTATTTGAAGGAATCTAGTCTCTCATTTGCTTCATCATGGTCATTGCAGCATCCATGTAGATCTCTTCCTAGGGCTTTCAATTTTCTTATGAGCTCATTAGGATGTTTTCCTCTGTAAAAGATCCGCAGTACCAATATGATAATGTTACTGTTGTATGTTCCTGCAGATCTTCTCTTTCAATCTTTAGGTATGTACTGACATCTGCTTTCAAAGAAAAGGGCATTTTAGTTATTTTCACAGAAATTAAATTCTCTAGTCTCAAGGTATAAGTAACTCCAGCCCATCCAAGATGACGGTGAATGGAGTCTAGACATTAAAATATCTGGTAAAAGACCTTTGATATTCTGAAAAAAAAAAAAGTGTGATGTGATGACAGAAAGTACTTTTACTTTCAATTTCTAGAAGCCTTCATATTTATTACTTTTATTAAACAATCGGATTTTTTAAGGTACTTTAAGTAAGTGTCCTTTCTGGGGGTAGAGTTTGGATGCTTATTCTGAGTGTGTTATCTGTCATCATCTGTACTTTACACTTTGGAAAAACAAAAGATTTTGTATCACAGAACAATCTTGTCAGAAAGATCAGAAGACTTGGTATTTTTCAGATCACTCAAAAGTTATGCCTTTGACACTGCTTTGACCGAATTTTTCATTTTCTATGACCTGTATGTGTACAAGTTATACCAATCTTTTTCTTTCAGCTATGTGACCTGCGTCTAAGAAAAATCTCCATTCACACTGTTGAAGGTGGTGGGAGTTTGGAAAATGAGATGAAGTCTGGAGGCTAAGAAAGCCCTGGTGCTTTGGGATAGATTGGTCGTGTGTCACAAGCTGAATTGTTTCAGCCGTGATGGGAGAATGTTTGTTGCCTCTTGAATGCCAAGATAAAGTTCTGAGGTAGTGAGGGATGCAGCCACTTGCTACCATTGTCACTTAACAGAATATTGCTGTCTGTTAGAAAAGAAGTATCTCAGGCTGACCAAGGACAAGAATCAATTACTTAGAATATGCTTAGGCAAGCTTTTTCTAAATAATACTTCTTTTTTTTTCTTTTATTGTTTTAAGGAGGGTTGCAGAAAGAAGGGAGCTGGACAGAGTGATTTTTTTTTTTTCCTTGTGTATATACTTTTTTTTCCTATTTCAGATAATTCCTTTTTTAAGCAAAGAAATGTTTAGGGTTGGTTTGCTTTAACTTAGAAAAACACACTCTTCTACTGCGATAGCTGCCAACTTAGTACACCTTAGAAGTCTCTTCAAATGTCAGTGAAATACCAGCATTATACAAAGATACCTTTGTATGTTGCTTTCAAGAAAAAGCAGTAGTCTGCGTTGAATGTAGATGCCATTTAATGAAGTCAGTCTTTCCAACATCTTCTTTTCAGCTTTTTTTGTATAGTTTGACTTAACATTGGTAACTGTCAGCACCAAGAAAATATAAGGAGGGGAGGCAACCTGACATAGCTAAATGTGGAAATTTTTTACTTAAGAGTTTCTAGTACGTCTGCATCCAATTATCAGCATCTTCTGATTTTGAGAATGATATATTAGACTTTCAGTCTTTTCTTTAATTGGTTATATTTGGTTTTGAGATGGCAAGGCAGTGACAAACGCTGGAGACATACCACTCTCTCATCCTGTGGCTTCAGTGGGCTTTGCATTAAGCTGTAATACATGCTGGGCATCGTGAATGAGGAGATCCTATTACCAGGGAGAAAATAGACAGCTCTGCATCCCAAAATATCATTTGCTTATAAATATAGATGAGATAGCTAGAAAAGAACAAAAAAAATTATTTCCTTTGAAAATTATTTTTTTAGCTCTGTCTGCATAATGGAAAGTGTGGCATTCAAAAATATCCTAGAACATGGGATTTAGCTCAAAATATGCAACACATCAGATAATACTGTAAAAAATGAGAATATATGCATGGTGTAGCAGTAATTTACATCTCCATAACAGTTCTCTCTAGATTCTGAAATTCCCTAATGCCTGTAAAATACTTTAGGTTGTCCCTGTCAATGAACTGGAAATTATCATTATTGTGATGTACTTGTGAATAAAGCAAGACGTGAAGATGTAGAGCAATTTGTATAACATCCTAAAAGGTGTATAGCAAAGAAAAGAACATAATTTTTATCTACTGATTCCAGGTTTAATAACAAGGCTATTTTCATAAGCGCACTAATAGGGTATAAGGTTCTTATGTATGTGCACAAGCTAATATATTCTAAATTTGTCTCTGTTATGATGTGTGTGATTATGTTGGTAGAATATGATAATAGATAATAGATGTGGAGAAGAATCCTAAACAATTGGCACAAACTACTGTTCTGAATAGTTTTCTAAGTCTTTAGCTGTATTGACACACCATTTTGGTTCCCTTTTAGCATACGTAAAAAACAAGTTGTTCTGTGAACAGAGGAGGTATTTAATTCTGTTGCACACAGAATTTTAATCAGCACCAGCTTAGTACCCTCCATCTGCATTATGTTCCTAAAGTTTATTTTTGAGCCTGAACAGTAGCACCTTATTGATATCTGAACTGTATGTAGGTGACCACCTTGTTTATCTAACCATACCAATTAATCTACCTTTTAGCAGAGAATAAAGTAGCCTGAGTTGGTTTTCTCACTTTATTAGTGACACTCACAATTTCCTCATTTGTGTTATTTGTAAATAACTGTATTTTTAAAAGAACTTGAGAAGTCATCCTAATATTATTATCATCTCTGATTCTGGCTCAATTTAGTTTCAAGACAGTTGAGTTTTGATACTTGTTCAAATTTTATCAAGACCTGTTCACCCATTGCTGCAGAAGGGTAGCTTCCTGTATCTTGCAAAAGGAATATAGCCTGAACCCAACTTATCGGGAAAATGTGAACATTCTGCTTAAAAGCCATCTTCAAAATATTTTCCTGATGTTGTTTTCCTGCCAAGAAGCAGTCCATCAAGTAAGAAAAATCATGGGTTACCATTTAAACTGAAATTGGCTTCCATGTTATAGAACTTAAGCAACAAGGTACTACAAATTAAGGGTAATAAACTTTCATTTGGTATCATTTTGAAATGGAAGACACAAAAAGTTTAAAAAAAATCTTAATGTCCTTCACCCAACTACTGAAATTATTTCTGTCTGGGAACAGCACATAGCATACCACATACCACTACTTGTCTTCTCTGGTTATTTTCATGTTTTGCCTGTCTGATTCTCTAAACACTAAAAATCTTTTCTTCTTCACTTTGTGTGCAAACAGAGTAGTTTCTGCCAGAACCCAAAGGGAAAAAAGTCCTCTAGAAATGAATATCCGTGGTTTTTACTATCCTGATTAGCCTGGGAACACATTATATGAGTCTCAAAAGTCAGTCATTTAAGTAATTCATTGTTCAGTATGTAATCTGATCTGGTGTGTACTCATAATCCACACTCTGTGTGATGCCTTCTTTGATTCACTGACCATGATTACCTGCTATAAGACTAACTGCTATTTTCAATTCTTTATGGCAACTGCTAGTATGGACAAAACACAATTCATTTGCAGTGTAAACAATGAGTTTCAAGATGCAAAGCGAGAACTGATGGAATGATTTATTCTCCCCTCTTTAATTACTTAACGTTATCCAACATGGTTTGATGAGTGCAGTACAGTTCCTTATAGGAATAATCCATTTATGTGATAACAGCAAACTAATCGCTGTTTAACAAAGTGCTTTGTCCTCAACATATGAAAATAATTATTTCCTTAACTGTCACAAATCAGCTCTTCATATTGGAGAAGATCTTTACATGGAAATTTCAGTCTGTACTTGGCTCAAGAGGGCCAGTATTTCAGAGGGAGTGAAGGGAAAATTATGATGACTTTTTCCATCAACTTATTCTAGCTTGTGTGGAATCACAAGTCACTACTGTGATTAAAAGACAAACTTCATCCCCAGACTTCCCAGAAAAAAAAACAGAAATTCTCTGCACAGGAGACTGAAATGACACGCTATAGCAAAAGGTCAATGAGCACAATGTGTTCTGACTCCTAAACTTGAAATTTTAAGGGTTCCTGTAGAGAAAGGGAGAGGACAGAACATGATCTTCTATTCCATCATTGCTGTAAACAAGCCAAAGGGGAATTTTTAAACATATTTGTGTTGCAAGGTTGAACTAAAAAGGCTTTGACATTTTCAGATATTTTGCTCTTGCTTCTTGATGGTAGATACAAAAGTATATCTTGAGAGGTGGGCAAGAGTTGACACAGTTGTTGAGGTGATGTTGCTTCCTTGCCAATGCAGTTTGTATTATTTGTTTAACATACTAATTAAAAAGAAAACATCAGAGTTTCCCATGAAGTAAGTGAGGCTACTTCCATGAAGTAAATAAGATGAACCTCCTAGAACGATTCTTTTCTGAGGACTAACGATATATGACATATGATGTGTCACTGTAGTAATCTGTGATGCTTTGTGATCCTCCTTAAAGAGCCTTTTACCAATTTTAAAGAAAGCTAAACAAACATGCTTTTAGGTCAAAACCTCAGCCTATGCAGTTAGAGGAAACAATGTTTTTCTTTATCTTATAAACTGCTGGAATTGGTTCTGTTCACAGATCTGAAAAATATTATTGAGAACAAGAAAGCAATTCTCTGCACTAAAAAACAAAAAAAAAGGTTGTAGAGAGATGGGGGCTGATCTCTTCTCCCTAGTGACAAGTGATAGGACAAGAGGAAACAGGTTCAAGTTATGCCAGGCAAGGTTTAGATTGGATATTAGGAAAAATTTTTTCACTGAAAGGGTTATCAAACATTGGAATAGGCTGCCCAGGGAGGGGGTGGATTCGCCATCCTTGGAGATATTTAAAAGACATGTAGACATGGTGCTGAGGGACATGGTTTAGAAATGGTTTTGTCAGGTTAGGTTAATGGTTGGACTTGATGATATTAAGGGTCCCTTCCAACTTCAACAATTCCATGATTCTATGACATATATTTCAAGTTATACTTTAGAGGAGGAAAAAAAATGGGGACAGTGATGATAATTATGAAAATGGGTGAAGACTGACTTGAAGAAAGGGTTTATTTGATTACCACAGTAAAGGGATCCATTTGCTAACGAGGAGCATATCATTAGTAGAAGTTTTCCATTCACTTCGTTTGTAAAATAAAAAATAAGAATTTATTCAGAACAAACATTTTCTTTTATCTTGATAATCAAAAGACCTCTTTCCAAAGTAAAAATGACACTTGACATCTCAAAGCAAATGCAAAGATGAAGTGGAATAAAAACACTGCATACTCAATTTGAATAAAAGAATCGCAAATACTCAATTAAAAAAAAGTAATTTGAAGCTAATTATTCTTAGGGATAGCATTCAATTTATTTTGCAAATTATTCTACTGAAGTCACCATACCATATGTATAAATATAGTCATTTTTGCTTGACATCAGAATTGCCAATTTATGGTATGCAAGAACTGTTTTTAATGGTGGCTTATTCATTCCAAACACATTATAATATAATGGAACTTATGTACATCTGTAATTTAGTACCAGACTTTCAAAGTCACATAATCTCCTAAAGACAGTGATACATGCTGAGAAAGATTCTGAAGAGCATCCAGCTTGTTGTAGGCTAGGCACAGAGAGAAAGAGGTTGTTACTTGAGCTAGATTTACCAGGTGACAGGTACACCATAACAAAAAAATCGTTGGCCATATTGACCCATCTACCTTCTGGCCTTTGTTAGCTGCCAGATTAATGGGAGATTCTGGCCCAGTAACTGTAACGTATTAGTTACTTGCACTCTATCTTTTTGGCAGGCAGATGTTCTATTAATTAATTTTTTCTATAGTAATTCATCACAGAATATTTAAGTCTTGTGGATTGAGATTTGGAAAAGGAATACTCATTTTCCTAGTTCATGAGGCAGAAACAGAACAGGACCAGATGGTCCAATGTGGCAACACTGGATATCGATGAATAGCTACATCTAGATTGCCTCAATCTACCACACATTGTTCAACACTCTGTGTGTGTGTCTATAGGTACAGGTTTTCCTGGTTCTCAGAGCTTTATAGTTAGATCGCAATAAGAACTATTGAACAGACCAGCAGCAATACATATAAACATTGGCAGCATCTACCATTTGCTTATGATTGGCTTTGAGTCCCAGTGTCACAAGTAGTTTCTTCTAGTTCATAAAATAAAATTGCATGTAGGACATGCTGCTGTTTGTTTTCCGCCTTTGCTCTGAGCAGCTCATTTTGCTGAAAAACATGCAAGAATCTGCCATATTGTTGGGCATGGTTATTGAACAAAACAGAATAATCTTGCAAGTGAACCATAATATCTGCTTCTGCAGGTTGTCAACAACTTGCCTCTCTCAGTTCAGAAAGATCTTAGAAAATTATACTATGTAGTATCATTAACTTTGTTAAACTTTTTCTCTTCTCCCTCAAACATGACAGCCACTCAGCTGTAGTATCTGGCCTCATGGCCTTCACAGGAAATATTTTTGACATTCAATCATTGAAAATTAACAAAGCACATATTTGAAGGTGATTTCATATCATCTATTACAATAACAGTGAAACTCTTGCCTTTCATTATGCTGTTTGTGTATTAGGCATAGCACAATTTTTCATCATACAAGGGCTTTTTTCTACGCTAATTAAATTACAATTGAAATCTAAGAAACTAGCAATGAAAAAAAAAATCATTGAGATCAAAACATGTCCATAAAAGAGATCTTACTTTTTACTCTTGATTAAAATTAGTAAATTAATTTTGACATTATTTTAAAATTTTTATTATTTATTTTCATGCTTAGGACAGACATGTCAAATATCACTGACCACTGAAGTATTTCCAGTATTTTTGCCCCCTTTTCTCCACCTGCCTCAATTAAAGTTTTTTGAAGAAGTGAAAGCCACCAAAAACCACCAGGAATATATTAGCTGAATTCAGAGTTGGAATAGAACCGGCTACACTGTAAAGTACCATCATCTTAATTACATTTCGTTTATACTACATGAGTTCGTAGATTATTTTTAAAAGATCTTACTCTCCAGCTGTGTTGTACTCTTCCAACCTGATATTAAATCTTTTCTTTTCTAATCTGCTTTTAACATTCAAATTCCTACATAATTTTCTACAATTTACAAATTTGAAATTGATTATTGCTGGCACTGAAATGTAAAAGTTAATTGCTTATCTGGGAGAAAAAGCAAAAGCATAAGATTAAAATGGTATCATATGATGGATTTCATTTGCAGGAGTTAATTCATATTCATTGTTGCTTACATTTCCATAAACAGAGGTTGCTCTTACCATTCTAAAGAGCATAGGTACAGTTAATATTTCCAAACCATTATGCATTTTTTCAGTGGCTATTTTTGTCTTTTTACTTTTTGTCTGGACTGAAGTAATATAAGTATTTTAAAAACAAAAGAAAGCCCACAAAAATTATGATATTAGATTACTGTTTCCCAGTTCATACAAATGATGTACACCTATAATCACAGCACCCCAGTCTTGCAAACCCTGTTGGAAAACCCTGAGTTACATTGATATGGTGAGCCCTTGGGCTGGCCTGCATTGCTGTCTGATAACATTCATGGTAAGTGCTTGAGGAAGGTAA
Organism: Anarhynchus alexandrinus; assembly: GCA_008711295.1. Classification (NCBI taxonomy): domain Eukaryota; kingdom Metazoa; phylum Chordata; class Aves; order Charadriiformes; family Charadriidae; genus Anarhynchus; species Anarhynchus alexandrinus. The sequence continues at coordinate 4,535,266 of VUYV01000006.1, read as the reverse complement.
ATTAAAATTAATTCCAAATTTGGTGATTCAATTATGATATCTTAGTTTAAGTTAGGTTATCCCAAGAGCTTCATGGAAGCTAAGGCTTCTGCTCTGCTTCCTGAAACTCAGGTCTCTGATGCTCCATGTTTGAGTGGAACCATGAAGCTTCCTCTCTGTGAGATGTTTCAAGGTGTAACAGAAGACAGATTATCTAATGGGTGATATGGTTGATTATGCTATTTGTGAGAATCCTGCTAGATTTTAAGTGTTTCTGTAATTTACCTCTCCTAGTCACAGATGAGTTTGTGTAGCCACAGAGAAATTTGTGGGTGCAGGAAATAGAAGACCCACTTTTTTAAGGTGCAGGGGGCAAGAGACTTCTCTCAAAGGAGCGGTAAGCTATTCTGGAAAGGGAGTTTCTATTTGAATTTTAGATGCCTGCAACATTCAAGGATTGCCAGAAAAGAGGCTTGGTCTGAACAGAACATTTAATTCCTTTAGCTGAAGGAGAAATATATGCACAAACATAGCATGATGATAATATGATAATATATCTGTGGTATGATACCTTTTCCTCCTTTGTTCTCAGTTATTATGTTCTCTTAAGAAGTCTGGTTAGGTGGAAATCTCTAGAGGGAGGAAAGGTTGCTCATATGTCTGTGGGAGCTAGGGAACAAGCTCAAGGGAGAGAAAAATTAAGAGACTACAGGTTTGGGCAGGCAAATACACACAGGAGAGAGCTGGGAGCCTGCTCTCAGCTCATGCTGAGACTGAGTTCTTGAGGAGCTGGGAAAAGGTAGCCAGGCCACAGAAGTAATGAGAAGAATTTCCTGGGGTCTGTGCAGAGCTTATTGCATCTCAGAAAGTCACTGAGTTGCCTGTAGTGAAGCCTGAAAGCAAGTATCACCTGCAGGGACAGAAGGGGCATTGAGAGCATTGTGCATCTCCCTTCTACTTACATGTTTTCCTAGTCTTTTTTAATTTTCTGTGGTTTAAAAAAAAATGAATAAATTATCTTCCTAGTTTATTTCCTAATAAAACCTTTGTTGTTACTCTGATTAGGAGTAAAAGTGGTTTAGTCTTCCTTGCAGACAAATTATAAATAGATCCACCTCAAAATGGATAGGAGTATCACTGTGGGATTTAAATCTGAAAATCTTAAACATACTGTCTTCTGTACGTTGCTAAATATGCACAGGCTTGAGATTTACTTTGTTAAACAGCTGTAGGGGAAAAAAATCACAGACTACGTAAGAAAACTGTTTAAACGGTTCTCTAAATCCATTTCTTCTAGTAGTAAACTCTTTTTGTAACTGAGACTAAAACTTTAACTTTCTCAAAGGCCAAATTTAATTTAAAGTGGAGATGCTAAATAACTCCAGGGGGAAAAAAAAGGTGTGATTCAGAAAGACTGCAGAACAACTATGCAAAAAGTAAATTTGATACTATCTTATCTGCACAAAAGTAGGTTATGTTAAGAAAAGGAGATAGACAGATGTCATGCACTCCATTATATTTTCACAATAAGATAATACATACAATTGAAAATATTGCAAGGAAAGGAGAATAATTTTGCAGAAGTGATTTGAGGAACTCCCTTGGATTCACAAGTTAGGATTTTGCTGTAATAAGTGATAATGCAAAATACATTATACTGTAGCAGCAGTACTACTAGACCACTTCCACAAAGATGTTAATAGGATTTTCAAACTCTTTCATGTCCAAAAACAATGGTTGAAGTCCAAGATTTACTCACTGGGCTTATAAAATGTGTGTAAAAATACCCCCTAAACCTTTCTAGCACCATATCCCCAAGTGTCAGATACTTCCTTATACTGTAATCCTCATTAATTCACTTTAAATGGTATTTAGGATTACTGTATGTCTTAAAAAATATATGTTAGGAGATGCTTAGAACTTTATGCAAATGATATAACTCCTCAATAAGTAACCTTATGCAACATGGCTGCTCATACTGGATGTATTTACACACACTTCTCTGTCTACAGATGAGGTTTTCAAATATGCGGAGTATATTGAATGCAAACAACTCTAAAAAGAATTTTTAATTAAAATATGATATTCAACTGATTTAAATGTAAAGCCATCACATTATTCTACTTTGTCTTCAGCTGCTCAAATACATAATATTTTTCTAAGGCATTGCAATATTAAAAGGTATTTTAACAGGAGTCAGACCTTAAAATACAGTATGCTTAAACTCACTCTAAATTAACTCAGAGAAGTCTCTCAGTCTTTTCTAACAATCTGTAAAATCTGTTAGAGGAGCTGTAGAAGAGCGAATCCTCCGAATGGAAGACTAGCCTATAGGTTGTTACCAGTACCAATAAAAAGACACTGAGATGATTAAATTGATTGAAATGCATTCTAAAAGTGCTGCTGGCTGATCTAATCTGAGCAGTTTGTGCCATTTTTAGATTTCCTTTGTAATAATTGTTTTTATGAATTTATTGTTAATCATAAATGTTTTTAAGTGGTTATACTTGAGGTCTCACTGAAGTTTCTTCAGTATGCTTACACTGCCATCTATAGGGTACACTTCTCCCCGCCCCCCCCAAGCGCAAGTACATAAGAATATTCCCTTATGTCCACAAAATAATTCTAGGTGCTGTTAAAACTTGAACTGTTCATTCTGAAAGGCTTGGTTCCTCCCTGGTTAACATTTTTTCCAGCTTTGCCAGTCTTAACAAGGTGGTCAGCCACAGGGCTTCCTGGGACCAATAACCTGAGAGAGATTTAGGGAATGACTCTAACTGTTTTAACTCTAAGTGTTTCATTATCTTCTCTGATCCACTGGAATTCAAGTTCCACCCAGTATACAGTTTTGCAGTAAGCTATATAAGATAGAAAAAGATTGTTATAGAAGAATCTTAATATATTCTTATAATAATATATAAAATTAATTATAGGGAAATATATTGGTTAGATACACTATATATGGACGTTTGTAATGCAGTAAAATATATTCAGGGCTCCAGTACTTTTTGGAAAAAAATAAGAGAATCTATTTTGTAGCTAAGGCAGACCTGTGCCATTATGCTTGGACATCCTCACTGCTCACCAAATATCTTCAGAAGGTATTCACACATCTGACAGTTAAAAATATCTTCTTTCATTTCTCTAAACTCAGTGGGTATGTGGAGCATTTGAAAGGGAACAGTGCTTTCTCATTTAAAGTATATGAACTAATAATTATCAAAATATGCAGTGAATATTCTATGATTTTTCTTGGAAAGAAAATTATTTCTTAACTCTTCCAATGGCTGGAAGTCTAGTCTAGACATTTTCAAATAATTTTCACTTTACAAAATTTTTAGTATATATATACGCACACATACATCCATCTGTATATAAAAAAGATTTGTTTATTTTCCAGACTTTTGCAATTTTTTTTGATAGAATGCATGGAATATTGCATAAAGGTAAAGAAACAAGATGAATTTCAAAACAAGCATTTCAACACACAGTATTCTGGCTTCAATACTATCACTTTTCCGTGGCTGTTATTGCTGAATGCTTTACCTTTTGATAAGTCATGGTCCATTATCACATATATCCTGGCAGGATTACTCTTGGGAAAAATGCAAGAACCAGGATATAGAAACCTTAAATAACTTGCTTGCCTGGGTTTAATTCTGTAAGTATAGACTTAAAGATTGAGGTTGTTATGTTATCTTAACATAGTAGGCAAGCTTTTACATTTTCCATTCTTGCTATGACATCCATTGGACAAATTCAATTTCTTGCAATGTCTTTTAAAAATACTAATTTATTAGTAGTGTTCACATTGGAACGTGCAGGAAAATACCTTTAAAATTAGTATGAGCTTTATTCCTGTAAAGCAATGCTAGTTTTTTCAAAACAATAAAGTCTGGACAAAAATTGGTGAATGATGGATACTGCAAGGATTATGAATGAACTGAAACCTTTTTCATAATTGCATAAAATTTCTGGAAAGAAACTGCTGAACAAATTGTATCTTTTCATCTATGAAATTAATTTTTTTGGATTGTAATCAGAATTGCTTTCCATTTCTCATACAATTCATCTCAGATTAAAAAAATAATAATAAAAGACAGAAAGCAAATCCTGCTCATTTTGGTTACAATCTTATTCTATTAAAGTACAATATTTTGTGACAAAGGAACAATTTTCGGCAGTTGGGCTTCTAATACCATATGAATTTCAAAGTAACACACAGTTTTGATCAGTGAACCATTGATACCTCTCTGTCCCTCTGTAAAGACAACCTTTATAACTCTCAGGGGCAATACTGCACAATACCGTGTAGCAAGATAGTGTATGGATACATTATTCTTAAAGATTAAAAAAGCTTCTATTAGCATAACATCTTGGTGCTACTACATCATGACTGTAAGGTGCTCTACGATTAAGAATTTGGGGGATTTTTATTGGCATGAAAAGTGTAAATCAGTAAATGATGCTTATTTGAATGTATATACAGTTGTTCAAAGTGAAGTAGTAATATGCTGTCTCATCTTAAAAAAATCCCAAAGTCCCTTGGCCAGACAACCTGGGAGTTTTTGGAACCTGAAGACTGTATACTGGAAAGAGACCATGAGACTTGTTCCAAGAGCCTCTGTTCCAATCCTGTTCAATTTATTTTTCTGGGGGTTTTTTGTGTTTTGTTTTTTTCTTTGAGGCTAGCTTGTTCCTTTAATTGATCTTCCCCCATCTCTTGCATTCCTTTGGTGTTGTTTAAGGTGATTTAAATTATTCAGTGGAAGCTGAATTATTTGTTTTGTATGAAGCCTCATTATTTGTTTTGCTTTAGGTTCAATCTAGGGTTACTTATACTAACTCACCAACTTATACAACTCACACCAACTGGAGGCTAGTTGGTCTACAACTTAATGCTTATATTTTAGCAAGCTCAATTTGAATTTTTGTCTCCTATCACAGTATTTATTTTTCTGAGGTTTACTTTAGAATTTTAACTTCCTTTTCTGGTAAAAATTGAGGCTTATTTTTTCACGTTTTGGAATTTCATCCACTTCATGATTGTAAGACATCAGGAAATGGACGAGAAATAAATTGTCATTGTGCTGGTAAACTGCATAAGCACTTTTTCATGCACACGAAAAAATAAATAAAGGAGATGAAAATAAGGTACAATTTATCTATTAATTTGTTACTGATAGCTTTTATTTGCGATGTTTTCCTTTTCTAGTTAATACTACATAGGATTTTTTGGGTTTGGTTTTTGTTGTTTTGCGGGTTTTTTTGTAAAAAGTTTAAATTGTCCTTCAATTAAAAAAGGTTGAGAAATACTGTCTTCATATATTCCAAGGTTTGAAAATGTATTAACCTTTTCATTCTACATGGCCAGTGAACCCATTTCATAATGATATTGGCATAAGGAAATTTTGTGCATTACATTTCTGACGCATAAAATTTGCTTTGTGTTTCTTCTGAAATTAAGAATAATAACTTGTTCTTGCAAAGTAAGCATTGAGGTTTTTGTCTCTGCTAGAAAATAGTTGCAGAAATCACCCAGCTGTTAATATATTGTTACATAATATAATTCTTGTATTGATTAGCCCTTAATACTGTTGTCATGTGTATAACAATTGAGTCTAAGTATTGGCCGTTTACGCATAATTACTTGTTTCCTTTACCTTTCCCATTTTATCTTCTTTAACGTTAACAACTTCTATTTTTATTTTTTCCTGCTATTTCTACATATCCTCCCAATACATTAGCACTTTCTAGAAGTTTTTCTGGAATCAAAATTATTGTTAAATTCTATGAGAGTGGAGCTGCTTCTAAAGAATTTTGTATATAGTTCTCAAAGAATGTAATGTTGGAATGAATTTAGTATTTACTTTCAATGTATTGAAAACAGAAAAAAATGAAAGTGGATTTGTAGCAGTTTTCTACTTTGCATACTTTGGCATTGTTTGTTTGTTCAGTTCTGCTGTTTTAAAGAAGCGTAGGTGGATCCAAAATCATAGCTATTTATAGTTCAATCTGATTTGCAGTGCATTTTTCAATTTGCCAGGTGGCAGCTGATTTCTGCAATCCAGCTAAGAAACTCTCTGTTGATGGAAATATCATTCTGCCCATACATTTTTTCCTAATTAAATCTATTAATGACAAATAGGCAGTGACGCAACATAACACCTAAGCATGTTAAAATGTTGAAATCACAATATATATACAGTAAAGCATACATTTCTGCTGACATAGATTCATTTTTCAGTGCAAAGAAGGACTTGCTTTCTGAAAAATGTTCTTTATCGCTACATAATACTGAAGTTTGTCTGTTACTTAGCATAGTATGTAAGTCTGTAGCTAGCTGGTTCCCCTGGGCCCCAGCTGGTTTGCTCCAGAGAGGAACTCAGGTGTGATGAAACATGCAAACTGTGTTGATGATTTGTAGACTGACATCCAGGAGCGAATGGGAGGGCGAGCAAAGTGATGGTGCAAACTTGCTGGCACACATCTGCACTCCCTGAATCTGTACGGACAGCCTGTTCCACCTGTGGCTTCAAATCACGTCATAGCAATCAAGATGAATGCTTAAGTAAATTAGATTATGTGCTTAATTTGGCAAGATATTCATATGGTCAGCTTATGATAACAGTAACTAACTGTCAATACACTGTTAATACAGAAAATGTCAGGGCCCTGAGAGTGTTTATGGGTCTCAATAACCCAGAGCAGCCTCCCCAGGGGCCTCTCCCCAGCGCCATGGTCCTGGAGTCCATGTCAGTCCCACCGGGATTCTCAGTCCTGCCCCCATGCCACCATAAGGTATTGGTCTCCACATCTGCCCCAACTAGTCCCTGCCCAGTCACAGGCAGTTATAGTTTTTATATCAAGAAAATTATTGGGTATGGACGTTAATTAAAGAAATATGATTTCATTTCATGAAGGTTTGGTAAAATATTTGAAACCTTATTTTAGTGTAACCAATACCTCTGCTGGAATGAAAATAAAATTAAATGAGTTACAGAACATAACATCTTGGCAGGGAATATGTTCTTCATAAAAGTTCTCTTCAAAACATTGACTGTTATTGCAAAATCTAGATCATGGACATAAGACCTGTCACTTCAAACTAAACAAAGGTATTTTTAGTGAAATGTTCTTTTTATAAGAATGGTAGACAATTAAAAAAAAAAAAAAAGCTAAAACACCATAGCTTTTTTTACATTTCAGAGCTATTCAAACCATACATTTTTCTTACTTCAAAATATGATCACATTATATCTTTATTGATTCAGATAATTCTTAGTTTTTTTACTGTCACCAGGGGACAAGTGTAGAGGCTATATCGCTCATACATTCCTAATCCATATTTAAAACGTTATTCTTTCTGTCGTAGTCAGGTCATGTAGCAGTGAGACAAGTAACAATTGTAACTTGAATTGAATTAGGAAAAGTACATTAAGTTAAATTTTGTCAAAGCTTGTTCTAAGAAAAGAGAGGCAAAATCATCCTAGCAATAAATATGGTTATATTTTATGGAGATACTGTAGCAGTATAGTATGGAACTTCCAGTTAACAGACACTATATTCCAACAATTTATTATTATTATTGTATTATCCACTTACAGACTGAAAGTGTCAGGGACAGCATCTCTTATTCTGAGCCTCTGTCATTTTTAATTTATGCCGATTGATTTATTTACCATCATTAAAAAGTATTGCACATTTGAGTTGGTTGTAATTAAGATGCATGCGTTCTTAATGTAGCTACTTAACTACAACTGTTTCAAAAATCAATATGACCTCTTAAATAAAGAATATGGGCTATTTGTTATTTGCTTAGAAATGTGTATTACTGCAAGTGTGCATGTGCTCAGCTAAGACAGGCTTCTAAAAATATTAGGTATGCAGCTACAATTTTATCCAAACTCTTTCTCTTGTTGTTGATAGAATCTACTGAGAACTTGTTTTGCCATTGCAAAAGTTTATTTGCGTTTTGAGCTAACAATTACCTGAATACAGCAATAACAGGAATGGGATATCATTGCAGTGGACCATGTGCTGAATTTGAAATAATTTTTATCTTCAGTAAAATAATCTTACCTACAAATATAATCGCTGAATATCTTTCAAATAGATATGTTATTGTTCATAGGCAACCCTTTTGAGACTGCAAAGACAAAAACCGACCTAACTGTAAGTAATTTTCCATATTTCATTGTGGAGTCACTTGCAGAAGTATTCACGGAAATGTACAGTAACAGTAAATTAAATATCAGTATAGCAATATCCTTAAAAGTAAGCCTTTATATCACTGCAGTCTTTCTTTACCGAGTAACTTAGTGATTTTTTTTTTGTGGACTTTATTAAAGATAATAAGTGAAATATCTAATAGTAAGTCTACAAGTCTTTGTTTTCCCTAAAATATGAGGTTTGGAAAGAAATATTTGCTTAAGGAGAAAGAACATTAGATCATTAAAGATGATCTACTCAAATTTAGAAGTGTGATTTTTTAAAAAAAATCTATTTTCATTGGAAATAAAGCAAATTTTTTCCTGTTTAGAAATAAAAATAAGTAATGTGTATTATTAAATATAGCAATTAAATAACAGCAATTATTAAACTGAGAGGGTATTACTTACTTTGAGAAGAAAGTTTGCTTAAAAATGGATCTGAACAGTTAGGTCACTTACTCAGATGTGAACTGTTCAAAGCACTTAAAAAAATGTAGTTTATACTCCAAGAGAACAATTAACCACTATACAGGTGGATTTAGAGTGTTTTTAACAAAGAAAAGAGAATAAGTACTTTACTTCTCATTTCCATAGTCTTTAGTTCCTCCAACAATTTATGCTACTTGCCTATACAACACTACAGAATGATCACTGTTACCACCGTAAAAAAGATTTGTTTCTTTTTCTCTCTGGATAAAGTAAAATTCAGTGATCACTCAGATTTCTTAAATATTCTTCAAAATTTAATACAGGAAGCTCATCATGGTATGAAATTCTGGAAAGGAAAACACAAAGTAGTAGTCATTCCTGTTCAAATGTATGTGCATCAGCAGTGAGGTTCAAAAGTTGTATTCATCAATCAGTCAGCAAGAATACTCCTATTGTGGAAAAATTGTTTAAGCATGATTATAGGAGTAAATTTTGGAAACATTGCTTCCCTACTAAGTTAGGAATATTGTAGTTTCTCCCCTAACCCCTTCAGGAAAATGGAGGATTGAAATAGGGAATTTATTATTTTTAATAAGAGTTTTATTCTTTCCATAAGGATTACACTGTCTTGCATTAAAGAAAAAAGTTTAACGGACTATTTTACCTAACTATTTAGTTTCATTTCTGTGTTTGTGTACAGAGATGCATTTGTTTTTTCCATTTAACTGGATTTTAATACATACATAATAAAAGGTATTGATTACAGTGAGAGAGAAAATTGCTTTGCAAATAAAGGATTCTTGATTCTCTTATCCCAAGAGATATCCGTCCATCTGTTACTACACAAAAAAAGGAAACAATTACAGAGTTAATGCCCTGAAAAACTTGTTAATTTGTCGTACCATTAAAAGTGGTTGTAAAAAAAAAAAAAGAAAGAATTTTCTGCAAATGATAATGTGGTACTGACGATAAGCAATGATAAATGATAAGGACTTTGTGTAGTTTACATTATAAGTATGTAGATTAGTCCCTTAAATTTATACATATAACACATTTTTTTCACATATAAATATGCTTCCTATTACAACCATGTAATTAATACATCTATCTAGGTTGTTAGGGTAATATAAGACTTTTCTTGCCATGAAAAATTCTGAGGTTACATGAAGCTGTTAATCTTATATTTGCTGAATCATTATTTCACATCATTTCAGTGTAGTTTCAGTATTTTCCTGGGTTTTTTACATGGAATTCAGTTAGCCCTTGAGTCATGGTGCTGCCTGTGTGTGCTGATGCAGAAAAGCAGTAAGCCACCTAGCTGGCATCTTTGATCCATTGTACTTTGATATTCATTCTCTTTGGTTCGTTTAGAGCTAGCACATGTGATATAATTTTTCTGTATATCATGGTTTTCCCACTTGAGTAGGAGAAACTCTTCCTCTGGAAGTTGTAGAAAATTAAATTGTCATATGTCAGATTGAGACTTTCTTGAAAGCTTTGCCTACCTTGTCTTACAGTTGAGCCTGTTGAGTTCCACACTAGTCAAAATTTAAACTAAAGACCAGCTTATAGTAATTACAGATATGTCAGGAACACTACTTCAGGTAAAATTAAAATGTCTAAGTTCTTTCAAGCTGTAGGATGTTATTACATATTCAATTCTTTATCCATTCCTTTGAGAGAAATTGTACTGGAACAGCCACCTAATAAGTGGGACCAAATGAATTTGAGATCGCTCAGCCTGCAGGCAATAATGCACCCTAATGCTGTTTACAATCAACGTTTCTCCACAAGGATCCAGGGATTGTAGTGGTAAAGAGGGAATATATAGCTAAAGCTAAGAGCATAAGTGATTTTTCTGAACTTAGTAGAGCTGTTGGTATGCTTAAAACTCAAAGGCCTATTTGAATGCTCACCTTAATAGGAGCCATTCTCCTGTGTAACTGCAGAACTGTGCTGTAGTACAGAATGTATGGTCATGTGTGAGGCCATTTCTGTGAACTCCTGACCCAGCGTGACTGTCATCCTTTCTAAAGTTGTATTGCTGATAATTATGAGAGACAGTTAGAAAACCTCTTCAGAGAAAAATTGCCTGTCAGATGGTAAACACTGGGTTTAACAGTCCCCCACAACATCCTTCTCTCTAAATTGGAGAGATATGGTTTTGATGGGTGGACCATTTAGTGCATGAAGAACCACTGGGTGGTTGCATCCAGAGGTTGTCAATGGCTCAATGTCCAGACAGAGATCGGTGACAGGTGGTGTCCCTCAGGGGTCTGTATTGGGACTAGTACTGTTCAATGTCTTCATCAATGACATAGATGGTGGAATCAAGTGCACCCTCAGCAAGTTTGCAGAAAACACCAAGTGGAGTGGTGCAGTTGACACACTTGAGGGATGGGATGCCATCCAGAGGGACCTGGACAGGCTTGAGAAGTGGGCCCGTGTGAACCTCCTGAGGTTCAACAAGACCAAGTGCAGGGTCCTGCACCTGGGTTGGGGAAACCCCCAGTATCCATACAGGCTGGGAGTAAAGGGATTGAGAACAGCTCTGCCTAGTAGCACTTGGGGGTACTGGTGGCTGAAAAGCTGGACATGAGCCAGCAATGTGTGCTCCAGCCCAGAAGGCCAATTGTATCCTGGTCTGCATCAGAAGAAGCATGGACAGCAGGTCGAGGGAGGTGATTCTGCCCCTCTACTCCTCTCTGGTGAGACCCCCACCAGCTCCAGGGCNAGACCCCACCTGGAGTGCTGCATTCAGCTCCAGGGTCCTCATCAGAGGAAAGACATGGACCTGTTGGAGCGGGTCCAGAGGAGGGCCACGAAGATGATCAGAGGACCTTTCCTATGAGTACAGGCTGAGGGAGTTGGGGTTGTTCAGTCTGGAGAAGAGAAGGCTCTGGGAAGACCTTATTGCAGCCTTCTGGTACTTCATGGGGGCCTACAGGAAAGATGGGGCCAAACTTTTTAGCAGGGCCTGTTGAAACAGGACAAGGAGTAATGGTTGTAAACTAAAAGGGGGAAGATTTAGACAAGAGAGAAGGAAGAAATTTTTTAAAATGAGGGTGGTGAAACACTGGCACAGGTTGCCCAGAGAGGTGGTAGATGCCCCATCCTTGGAAACATTCAAGGTCAGGCTGGATGGGGCTCTGAGCAATCTCATCTGGTTGGAGATATCCCTGCTTATTGTAGGGGAGTTGGACTAGATGACCTTTAAAGGTCCCTTCGAACCCAAACTATTTTATGATTCTATTGATTTTTATTTTTAGTTCCTTTTTAGTCAGTTATGTAAATGATGAAGAGCTTAACTCACCTGAATTATCAGCTTTCAGAATTCTGAACCGTTACAGTGTGCCCTCATTTTAAATTAAGTTATTAATGTGTTTATGACATTGACAATGGGTTACTTGCTAAATGCATCATTACGAATCAGTGTAACATTCTTCTGTTTTGTGAGTTATACAAAGGAAAAAAAAAAGGACAGAAAAGTTAAAAACAGGCACAATTACTGGCAACCTTTTTTACAAATGAACAAGTTACAGTTTTGGAAGAGTAGAATTTCTGCCAGAAAACCAGATTTTGATAACTGAGCCTGTCAGGAGCACCCTGAAGGTCAGCATATCTGTGGATGAGACCTACTGTTGAGCAAACAATTTACTGGATGATTCAGCAATGTTTCTCAAGGAGTATATCATTCATCATTGTTATAACAACTGAGAAGCAAAAATGTCATTAATTTCTTTCTACTATTTTGAAGGTTTGGGAAGCATACATCAATTTCTTTGTTTATCAGATTACTCATTTCTGAAACGGATCTAAAGCCAAAAAACCCCAAGCAATTAATAGGAGTGTAATTTTAAAATTGTCTGCCAACTTGGTGTGCATTTTTTGTTTATTGTTTCATAATGCAGTGTGAATGTGCTATATTTCTAACATTCCTGATGTGGTCATTGGTTATATAGAAACAGAACATATTGTATTATGTAAACCATGTAAATCCAGTGTGTATCTGTGAGCAAGTGCAGGGTTTGCAAAGCACACAGTTAAATTTGCCTCATCCTACTGTCAACCAATTTTTGACAGTGACTTTACATAAAATAGGTAGGTGTATGGAAGACAGGTTGTGCTAGGCCTGGGAGAAGCACATTATGAATTAATGCTACTGATAAGACCAAATGTCATTATGAATAAAATAACCATTTTAATGCTATCTGCTTTTCTAAGCAAAGTTGATGATCCTATGCCTTCTGATTCTCTAATGGTTGCATGGCAGTATTTTGGGTTTCAAAAGGAATGCCCCCTTTATTATCAATGTTGAGTTTTTCCTCTACATTTTTTGTGTTACTTTCACCCACCTTTCAGCCAGAGTGGTTTGCCAGAGGAGTGGTATGAATAACTAATGCACACCTGGAGTACGCATTAATATTGTTTTTTACTTTTTTCCCCCCTTTCTTTTAATGTTTGGGCTCTGTGCATCTGTTGCTATTGTTTTAGTGATACCCAATACTGTTCTCCACAATCAGCTGTTGTATGTGGTAGCATATCTGGTTAAAAGAGGCAAAACTAAGTTGTCTCTTAAGGGCCATCCTGAATGAAAGATGTTTACATACGATGGATTGTATATTCTGTTTTGCTGTAGTTCAATGGATTGGATGTTCACAAGTTGCTCTTACATCCAGGGCATAAGGGACCATACACAGGATGAGGAGCTGCTGGGCTGCACAGGTGATAGCAAACTGGCAGCATGGGTCCAGGTCCAGGTCACTCTCTATATTCCTAGAACACACAATCAGTTCCCAACGTGAAGAATAGAAAGAAACATGCTCAAAAGGATCCAGAGAGAGAGACTTGTGAGATATGCAGCAACAGAGATAATCAGTACTGGGTTGGTACTGGGACCAGTGCTGTTTAACTCTTTGTTGGTGACGTGGATGTTGGGATGGAGCTGTGCGGAGAGGTTGACACGGTGGAGGGGAGGGATGCCATCCAGAGGGACCTGGACAGGCTTGAGAGGTGGGCCCGTGCAAACCTTCTGAAGTTCAACAAGGCCAGGTGCAAGGTCCTGCACGTGGGCTGGGGCAATCCCAAGCACAAATACAGGCTTGGCGGAGAATGGCTGGAGAGCAGCCCTGAGGAGAAGGACCTGGGTGTGCTGTTTGACGAGAAACTCAACATGAGCTGGCAATGTGTGCTCACAGCCCAGAAGGTCAACCACATCCTGGGCTGCATCAAAAAAAGTGTGGCCAGCAGGTCAAGGGAGGTGATTCTGCCCCTCTACTCCACTCTGGTGAGACCCCACATGGAATATTGTGTCCAGCTCTGGAGCCTCCGACATAAGAAGGACATGGACCTGTTGGAGTGGTCCACAAAGATGATCAGATGGCTGGAGTACCTCTGCTATGAAGACAGGCTGAGAGAGTTGGGGTTGGTCAGCCCAGAGAAGAGAAGACTCCAGGGAGACCTTACCTGCGGCTTTCCAGTATCTGAAGGGGGCCTACAAGAAGGCCGGAGAGGGACTTTTTACAAGGGCACGTAGGACGAAGGGGGATGGCTTCAAACTGGAAGAGGGTAGATTTAGATTACATATTAGGAAAAAATTTTCACTCTGGGGGTGGTGAGGCACTGGAACAAATTGCCCAGGGAAATTGTGGAGGCCCCACAGGCCCTCCTGGAGGTGTTCAGGGCCAGGTTGGAAGGGGCTTTGAGCAACCTGGTCTAGTGGAAGGTGTCCCTGCCCAGGGCCAGGGGGGTTGGAACTAGATGATCTTTAAGGTCCCTCCCAACCTAAACCATTCTATGATTCTGTGATTCTATGATCATCACAATTTATCAGCTGGAAAGCAAGTCTACAAGGATGAAGTAGGCAAAAGTGAGATTTCATTGCAAGACTCTTTTATGCTGCCATTACCAGCAGAAGTGAGCTTCTCTATTTATAACATCCATTGCTCTATTTTGAATTTCAATTAAACTCAGCTTTAGAATTTAGAAGCCTGGGGTTTTTTGGTTTTGGTGTGTTCATAGAATGCAAAAAAGATGTTGGCAGGGTCAACTGATATTCTGGCCAACTCACATGCAGTCTCAAGATAAATGTATGCAAACATACAACTATGATTTGTATGGTATGTGTATTATATGAAAATGTATGTTTTCTGAGCTTAGATTTACAAACTTGCTTGGTTTAACAAACTGTAGCAAGAAAAGGGGTTTTACCCAGAGGAAGAAAACCTAGTTCCTACTTGGGTGTGTTCACAGAAAGGAGGCACTTAATTTTTGTGACAAAATTATAGGCCATGTCCAGACAATATCTGCAAACAAAGTTGTAACAGTATTTTTTGTTAGTTGTGTATTCCCTGCTTCAATAAGATCAGTTTCTAGAAGGTTACTGAAGTTTTTATTTCTTCCTTTTGTTACATGCACTGTGTAACTTTGTATTCTTCTTCAGATTCTGGACATGGGAATGTTTTTATTTCATTTCTAAAAATTTGTTGTAATTTTTATTAGTACCCCATAAAGTAGCTTTTATTATTTTTACATAACACATACCAAGTTTAAATATCAGTTCTTCAATTTATAATGAAAAGATAATTCTAAAATCTAGGAACTTGATCAAAAAGTAATTTTGTAATTCCGCTGCAGGGGAGATTAAAACTGAGATTTGCATTAGAGCTGACAATTTGGCAATCAGATTTGATATAACAGAAAACATGACCTGAATCCATCACAGAGAATTAAGAAACTCTAAATGATTCACTTATGTCCTTCATATTTCTAATCTAATGGCTAAACAAAATTCATGTTATTAAGTCATATCCTTATGACTCTAAATATGTTAGCAAAAGCAGAAATGACGTGTACCTACGACATGTACTGTTTGTTTAATAAAAGTCTTCCAAAAGAAAAATAAAAATTGTTTCAGAATGAAGTACAAGCAAACCTAATCTTGATTTTGATAAATTTATTTTGGTTATGTGGCTTATTTTGATACTTACCTGTAGGACCTGCATGACCAGAAGTACTTTTGAATAGGCATCATTTCAGTCCTTATTTTTTTAATCATGGTCCACTGATTTTCTGACTTCAAGTAAAAATCTTATTTGCTTATTCAACATATTCTGGTCACAAGAGACAGGACAAGTATCTTAAAGCTAACTATAGGTATTTACTTTCAAAACAATCTAGGGCCTAAGCCTTCCTCTTATCTTTATGCATTGAGCAGTCCCCAAAAAAAACAAAAAAGCAGAAGCCAAAATGCACACAGTTAAGCATGTACATAAATCTAAATCACTTCTATTTGACTGTTTGTTTCTTAAATCAAAATTAGGAAGAAAATTGTGTCTAAATAAAAAACAGCATTCATTTTGTACAGAATGTATTTCAGAGTGGTGTTCAGTGTTTCACATCCAGCCTAATATCTTCTTATAAAGCAGTTACGAAAATGTATAAACTCTTTTAAGTACCGCTGGATTGTAGGACAGCTGTTTAAGTACTTAAAATCTATTAAAAATTCAAATCTTTCCCATGTGAATAATAAACCAGATGACAATTACATAAATACATCAACACAGGCAATAAGCAATGACTCTTTGCCTCATTATTTACCTTTCATATTGTACAAAATCTGATACAGTTCATATAATTCAGTTTAATTTCATTAAAATTAAATATAAAACTTTGTATTACCATATCTATCCTATTAAATATTTTACCCTGAAGGTTTACAATTCTCTCTAACTAGTGGCTGGTGTCTGCTTCATGCATTATATTTTTTTCATGGAGAGAAAAAAAACCCACAACTACTTGTTTCAGCCTTTTTGTAATTAATATGGACATGTGGCAAATGCATGATAAAAAATACCACATTCAGTAGTATTTTTTTGTTACAGTTTAAATGAGTGGAATAACACTGAACCATTTTTGTCTCGTAAAAATTCACATTGGAAAAGTGGATATCTGTATTTTATGGCTGTACTTTTAAAATCTCTGACTACAGCACAAGTTTCTGATTTTATATTAATTCCATAGTGCACTTGCAATGATTAAAGAGATCATAAGAAAGAACACTTAATATAAATATAAGCATTCTCATAGAAAAAAAATAAAAA
The DNA here is from genome assembly GCA_008711295.1 of Anarhynchus alexandrinus. Lineage (NCBI taxonomy): Eukaryota > Metazoa > Chordata > Aves > Charadriiformes > Charadriidae > Anarhynchus > Anarhynchus alexandrinus. The sequence goes on along the minus strand of VUYV01000006.1, from coordinate 4,518,543 downwards.
GCAAAACAAAACCAAAGCAAAAATGGATAACCTTCAAATTTATTGGGCTGTACGTAGCATACCAGCTGTACTACTTGCTGGAAATGAAACATGGCTGTATTCACCTTACAGGAAGAGATAATTATAAAGGTCAAAGGAAAATGTTTATCACTCTGAAACGTAGGAGTTCTTTCCTGGCGATTAACTAAAAGGTGTCATGAATTGCAGTATAACAGGTTTGCATACCACTACCAGGTATAAGAAAGGAAAAGTTTCCAGCCCAAAGGAGTGAGCAACCAAAAGGTTGCAGCTCTATTCGCTCAGCTCTGTAATTGAAAGATAGTTCTTTATTTTGTTTTTAAGCAATCTAAATTTAAACTGATTTTGGGGAGAAAAAAAAAAAAAAAAGGAACTGTCCACTGATGGGAAGTTATTAAGCAGTCAAAGATTCTCTGAAAAATGCCTTTTAAAGAGATACTTAGTGAGGTCTGGCAATTTGGTCTCTTGTTCAGGCATGGTATTTCATGCACAGGAATTTTTAGCACAGGTTTTCTGATTAACACACACCTGCTTCTTGTCTGTTTGTTTTTCAGGCTCTGAGTCTTCAGTTCCTGATAGAAAGACCAGCTTGTTATGGTTAGTATCTGATGGTAAGAGCAGAGCTCTCAGGCAGAGGAAGAGCATGAAAAGGTACAGGTTTACAGTAATGGCAAAAAATTTAATCCAGTACTTTAAAATATTTTCAGCATTTAGTAATGGGACTCCCCTGTGTAGAAATCAAACCTACTCTATGAACTGATGCCTGGATGCAGGTATTACACCCACACAGAGTCTTTATGTAGTCTGTGAGCCTTAGATCAAATATATCAGTGTCACATCTCTTTATAGGACTGATATATTTATTAGAAATTATTCCTTGTTTAACAATTTTATTGCTTCTTAAAGGATGTTATTGATTCAGTCCATATACCTGTTCTCCACATTGCACAAAAAATAGTGTATTTGGAACTGACTAAAGCCTATAGAATGACCTTTAATATATTTATGTTGTTAGTTTGTCTGAAAAATCATTACTAATTTGCTTCTCGGAATCCTGTAAACATTTAGGATGACAGAAAAAAGATGCCAAGCCATTTGAAAATACAAATACCAAACAAAAATATAAACCCAACATTTTAAAGGAAAATGTAGAGGTTATTATCATTCTGTAGAAATGACCAGCATTTAATATTTGCCATTTCATTTATCTTACTCTATTATTCCTGGTTTTGCAAACTATTAGAAATAATGTTTTATATGTTTGTAGAAACATAAAATGGTACAGGAATACAAATACAAATATTATCATCTTAAAATTAAGTGTTGTAACTTTATTAAGCCATCTTTTTTCATTCATATTAAGAAGTGAGAGGTTTTGCTGTACCTTTTGCTATTAAAGGAAAGAGATTCACAACCAATACTTTAAATTATGCAGCAGTTGCTGTTCTCATTTTTACATCCTATTAATACAATCATATAAAATGTCCATAGTAATATTATAATTCTACCTCACAGCCAGCCCAGGGGAAGCAGAGCGGAAGTATGCAGAACATTAATGGAGGCTGTATGTGCTTTTCCAGCTACAAATGTATCACTACACTTTTAGCAAAAGGGATGGAATTATAGTGAGGTGAGTTTTTAATTTCTGTAAATAATTTTAACATTAATTTTATCAAGTATTTAAATTGAAGAACCAAGGGAACTCATAAAAATAGATATGCTGAAGTCTACACATTTTTTTTCAGTAACAACATTTAGAAAGAAGGAAGAAAAGAATGAAAGACTGCATCCCCAAATAGATACTAAGTTCTTATAATAAAAATCAAGCTTGTAAATTATCCAAATAATTTTAAAGAATGCATTGCTTTCATGCCTTCATGTGAATGTTGATATAAATCCTCTTCTCTTTCTCTCAAGGTCTCCAAAGATTATTCGATATAAATCTAAGATTAGAGGTTATAAATACAATTAATCTTAATTGGGAAAGCAACTAGGTGCTTAGGGAAGGTCTTTGGTGTCTAAAGAAAGAAAGAAATCTCTGTCTATAAGGTTTCCAACACACTCTTCCAGCGGCCAGTCTGTACTAAGACATTTCTGGGATCATTTCATTGCTGAACCAGTCTTTTCAGTTCTTACATCGGGCCTGTTACCTCCCAGTAATGGTCATTTCTATTTATGTGGCAGATATTTAGGTCATCTAATTTTCTGTCACAATTTATTTCTAAACTGAAACCTGAAAAACTAATGGTGCATAAAACTAAATGGCATGTTAATGATGAAATGAATTTATCTGGTAGTTCATGCACTGACACTTGTGAGTAGCAACTAGTTTTCTAGAAGTACTCTGAAACCATTTCCTGAGGGGCAAAAATTCAACAGTATCATCTCTCTAGTTCACTTACTATGACAAATATGTTTTACAGTTCTTAAGTGGAATCAGTTTATGGGATCACTGAAAGACTCTTCTACCAAAAGTCAGCTGTTAAATCTTAAAGCATAGATCTCCTGGTTAGAAAGGGTATACATTATTAATTCTGGTTTGTGAAACAGCTGGCCAATTTCTTTCTTTTACAGCTATTCAATGTTGAATAGACATTACTCGGATCTCTTGCTGGATTTGTGTTCTTCTATTAAAATCTGCAAGAAGATACAGTAAATTCCCAAAAGACTCCGAGTAGAGTTTTTCCCTAGTAATTGTTTATAAATATAATTCTCAGGATATTTTCATGCACCTGTTGGACAGGAAGAAATTCTAAGTAAGATATTTTGATAACAAGTTTTTAAGTTGAGACCTTAATGTACTCCTTAAGTTGCTAAGCACATGAATGTACAGAAAACTCTTGTATTTCTCTGCTGCTACTTCTTATCCATGGTATCAAAACTGCACTACTTTTGTAAGTTCCGTTCTCACTTTACTGAACGCATCATATACTGGTTTTAGAAATCTTTTTATCAGTTTATTGTTAGCTCAGCTCCCTTTTATAAAGGAACTGTCAGTTCTATCACAAGAACTGCTTCTTCAAATCAGCTTTATTTTTCAATCTGCTTGTGTTTTAGAATGCCAAGTGAGAACCTTTCATTTTTTGTCTTTTTCCCCTTCTCCTGACAAAACTTAAAACATGAAGGCCCTTTGCCCATCATATATTTTATTTATCTAGGTGGTAGTGTGCATCCTGTGACAAATGCACCTGTCATCTATTCAAATGATAGCAGCCCTGAGGCTAGCGGTACTTTGCAGTTTGACAAGGTGTGCATAAAAGTGTGTTTTCCATCACCATAAAGTCCATGAATATTACTCTTTTTCAGTATAGAATATTTACTTGAATGCTATTTCCAAAAAGGTATTGAAATACAGTAGTATTTTTGGAATTTGAGAACAGAGAATTTGATTTTTACCGTGGGTAAAAATAATATTTTTTCTTCATACATAAAACATGGGAAACTAAGGGACAGAGATGGTAAGTTATCTGCCCCCAAAGTCAAGCAATATCAGCCTGGAATGTTATTCTGCTCTTGTTCTTCACCCTCTAGTGACCTGACCAGACTAGCTTCAGAAGAATTTTATCTTTGAGATCAAAGGTTAGCAATTTTAGTTCTTAATGTAAGGGATTTTGCTTTTGGCTTTGTCGTGGTTTAACGCCAGCCAGCAGCTAAGCACCACACAGCCACTTGCCCACCACTTCCCACCCCCCACCCCACTCCCCCAGTGGGATGGGGGAGAGAATCAGAAGAGGAAAAGTGAGAAAACACATGGGTTGAGATAAAGACAGTTTAATAAGTAAAAGCCATGCACGCAAGCACAGGAAAACAAAGAATTAATTCACTACTTCCCATCAGCAAGCGGGTGTTCAGCCATCTCCAGGAAAGCAGGGCTCCATCATGTGTAACGGTTGCTTGGGAAGCCAAACACCATAACTCCGAATGGCCCCCTCTTCCTTCTTCTTCCCCCAGCTTTATATGCTGAGCCTGAAGTCATATGGTATGGAATATCCCTTTGGTCAGTTGGGGTCAGCTGTCCCAGCTGCGTTCCCTTCCAACTTCTTGTGCACCCCCAGCCTACTTGCTGGTGGGGTGGGGTGAGAGGCAGAGAACTCCTTGACTCTGTGTAAGTACTGCTCAGCCCTAACTAAAACATCCCTGTGTCATCAACGCTGTTTTCAGCACAAATCCAAAACACAGCTCCATACTAGCTACTATGAAGAAAACTAACTCTATCCCAGCAAAAACCAGCACAAGATTTTACCTTGGAGAAAAATCTTGACTTCCTTTAAATTATAATGTGATACTAGTTCTTTTATAATCACAATACTTATTGTTTTATTTTTGTAAGTACATTTTAGAATATGTACTTATCTAAGCAAGAAGAGGATATTTTAAAGGTAGAAAAGGGAATTACAAGGAGTTGAAGGGCATTGACTCATATATCTTTGATAATATTGCTTTTTATACTTTATGCTTTTGTATTTTATTCTTTGGTTCAACATGACTGGTAATGATGCAACTACCTAGCAGTGTAAGATGCAATACTTGAAAATATAGGGTTACAAAAATGGCTTCATTTAATGACTAGATTAAAACTGATATAAAAAAAAAGTCCGTGTTTTAATATCCTGTAAGAGCAATTAAAATCTGTATTAACATTAGCCCTGGCAGAAAGAGTTTCAGAATTATTTCTCGTCCACATTAATAAGCCTTTATTATAGAAACCCTGAGGTATTTTATATCTCACATGGAAGAATATAATTAGACACAAATTGATAGGCCTGCGCCTGGTACAAAATTAGAAATTATAACAGATGATTCTGAACCTGTTGTCTGCCTAGTTTTACCCCTAGCAAATGCATCTGCAAGCTCTGTAACTAATCCCCTAAAATAATCTGTAACCAATCTGCACGACATTTCCCATTTCCTGATATACAAACCATTACAGAGTCATCCAGGTGCAATTCTTTTACGGCTTTACTAAACACTATTGAACACCTAATGACCTTGACAAAATTATCTGCATTAGAGTTGTGAGTGCTAATCTACTTCATTTTAGTGATGATGCTGTGTAACAAAGCAAAATTTTCAGTAATGAAGAGCCACTAAAACTATTTGTTTTGTATGTTTTCCTAGCTCCCCTTTTGCTCACTTCCTATTGCCCTACATATTATTTTTTAATTGTGTAGAATTTGTCACACATCAGTTAAATCATTTCATGCTTATTATGGTGCAATATTCAATTCAGTTTCCTTCCTGAAAATAAAAATAGTATAAGACAATAACGCATTGTCTGACATATATCTGAGTTATAGGTAGAAGTAGAATTATGAATCTACTAAAATAAAGTTCTTGAAGTGTCTGGACAATACAAATTGCCGTTAGCTAAAAGGACTAATAGTACTCACAGGAGTTTATTTTGGGAGCTATATGGTATAACTAACAGGAAACACTGAATGCTGGTAGGTAAAAATCTCAACCTCTTCCTGAAACAATAGTTCGTGGGAAAAATTATTCATGCCTGCCTTGAAAATATAACCCAAGACTGATAATGTTTCATATCTCATTAACTTCTGTAATACTCTGAGAACAGAAGAATGGGTATGGACAAAAAGTTATGTACAAAAAAATGGCCTTCACTTCTTTCCTTATTCTCTTTCTAAACTGTCAAATCATGATCCAGATGTGAAGATGATGTTATATATTTGAATGCTTTCCCTAATCTAGAAAGTAATCTGAGTGCTTATATCTGAATGTCAAATTCTTAGGCCTACAAGGTATAGGGTCAAGAATTCAACAGAAATCACCTTCTCAAAACTCTGCCTCCAGAAACAGTTTCTCATAAAATTCCATTCAGTTGAAATCTCTCTAACATAGCTTTTGAGGTCTCATTACTTGCTTATTGTCTCCTTGACAGCACTGTCAGCAAAAAATGCTGTTCTGAACTTCCTATAATGGATTTGACATCATAGCAAAGGCTCCAAAAGGGAAACAGATGCAACTGCAGGCAGCATGCGCTTTGGAGTATATTACTCTGCAAGTTTTGAGAAGGGCAAGAGAGAAATAATGCTCTACGTCTGCTACAAATGGTAGTTCTAGACTGCAGTACATTAAAAAACCCCATTTGATAAGCTACCTTTTTTTTCAGTCATGTACTATATGTAGGTAGGCAGTTAGAGAAAGAAAGAGGGAGAGAGATGGCATATTGCATCTGTTGGACAGATGGGCAAATTAACGGTGATATTTCTGTGTATGCTACAATACTACTGCATGCTGAATGAACACATAGTGCAGTAATTTTTGTTGACTGTTTAAATGTACTTTTCATTAAAGATAGTTCTAAGCAATGTTAAAGCTTTTTGCCTAAAATACAAAAGTTTTTCCTCACCTTACAGTGTCATCAACATTTCTCCTTTTAAGAACATGTAAAAAGAGCTGAAGGTAATTCAGTGTGATATTTTAACATTATGCTTTAAGTGGGAAGTACTCAGAAGAGCAGTGTTTATTTGAAAATAAGTTTCCCTGAAGCCTCTGTTTTTTTCTCTTTTCTGGAGACAAAAGCACACAACAGACTGAAACTTGTGATCCTGCTAGGAGAAAAGTATCATTCTGATATTTCAGGAAGTCAATGGTGAAATGTCATTAAGTTTAAAAACAAAAGTGTGGATTCATAGGCTAACATTCTATATGTATTTAGTTCCAAGGTGCCTCACATCAAGACTTTTATTGGTTAGTTTTCTTATTGTTATTACCATCTCACTGATATTTTGCTGACAAAAAATAAAATACGCACAACAGTGTTCATAGATTTCCATCCTGATAAGATATATAAACAATTATGAAGTTAGATGGAACTGTAAGTGTAAGCTGATTTTGGCTGACCACTAATATTTACAGTGTAACACCTACACTGTAAGAAGAGTAGTAGAATTAACAGTGCTAACAATTAATCCTTTTAGCAGAGCTGATGAAACAAAGTAAAATATTTATGAGAAATAAAGCAGATTTCCCTTTAGTGTTTACTTCCATGTTTGCTGAAATAAATTCCCATTCCCTTAAGACATAGTGACATTTCTGCCTAAACTGAAGCTATTGATCTTTGAATTAAAGTTTACGTAATGTCCAAATATTTTCAGATAGACCGGAAAGTTAATATTAAGAACAATTTAAGTCCTGCTTACAAATATGTTTATTTATTTTTAATAAATCATCAGATATTAACAGCTATATTTAGCTTTTTTAAAAAATTTATCTGAAGATCTCTTTTGATTAGGTTCTTTAATTATTAACATGATTAACATTAATCATGATTAATGATTAGGTTCTTTAATGATGTGTAAACATAAACACAGATAGATCAGAATCATAAAATTAGGACTGTCTTCTACTTGCAAGACTGGATACATCACAACTATATCTGATGTCAGTCCATACCATGAAAAAAGAAAAAAAATACTGTGAGCAAATTAAAAGATCTCTTATATTTATTCTTATAGTGCAATATGTTTCTTTCTCCTGGTTTGGATTCTATACAATTTAATTTGAATTCCTGTTCAAGGAATACAAGGGATGCAAGGCATAAGAAAAAATCATGTAAATACATTTTTTAATAGCAAGAACTGAAAGTTCACTGGAGGGACAAAATCATTTTAAGTACTCACTGAGACTATGAAATTCGTCCTTCAGTACCAGCCCTGTTAGAAAATAAATATCTGTGAAAATGGGAATAAATAATCTGAGGAAAAAAGACTCTAGGAAAATTTTGGAACAGCTGTATCTACCCTGGCCTACAGTCATATGTGAAATGTGAGATAACATTAATTTCAAGCTTGCAACAATTTGAGGGAAACTTGCTTTATACAGAATTAGGATGTTTTTTCACAGCGTCACGAAACTCAGGAATCCTTTCTTATCCCATGTTTGGTTATAGTTGGCAATAATTCTGACATTGATGAAACAGTTCTGGAGGACATGTTTGTTCTGAAATAGTGGAGGCAGGCAAATTTGGTGAACATAGGCCTTTCAGAATTTTACTTGTTCTGTCATCTCCAGTAGTAGGTTTTTTTATTCATGTTAATTTTTTTTCTTTGTGCTTCTGAATTGTCATATTCTATTTAATACTTGAATATTTACAAGTCTTAAATCATGAGTCTAAAACCCCATGCCCCACAGCTTTTCAATTTTTAGAAAGTTTTTAGATAAAAGTTTCCATTGATAATGACTACAGCTGTAATGTTATAATGCACATATTCTGTAAAGTATATATTGTCTTGGTACCACATGAGATTTCAAGACACTGAAATGATATAAAATTAACATGACACATATTGAATGGATTGGAAAGAGGACTACTGATAAGCCTGAATATGAAAAGAAATTGCTGAGCAGGTGTGCTTCATAGGTCTCAAGGGGACTGTCTCTTCTGTATCGAGTTAATGTGGTACAAAACTGAAAATGTCACTATTGAAATTTCTTGGTACGTAGCTTGGAAAATGATAAATAAAGAAAAGGCTTGGTTATGAATGCATGTGTTCTCAGTAAGCTGGACAAAAGCTATTTTATGTATCCCTTGGTTAAGTTTCAGTTTTCCAATATCTCTTCCATACGAGGTCTTCCCATACAAATCTTACACACTGAGGTATGACCTTTCAGTATATCCTTTCAGCAAGAATCTCTGTTTCGTCTCAGCTGGCACAAGCAAAATGTCAGCTTTCAGGCAAAGCATTTTAGCTATGCATTGTTACCTATCAAGTTGCATAGCTGGATTTGAACAAAGATCCTACCAGACTGGCAATTTCTTTTCCTTCCAGCTCTTCTGTGTTCCAAAAGAGACTTAAATGTTTCAGTGATCCACCTATTTATCAAATATCCATGTTACTTGAAAAACAGTCTTTGTGACAAAATTAAAGTATTTCTAAATCCTGAAAGTCAGGGTAAACTCAGGACTAATGTATCTAGTACTGCATAAACATAAACAATTTCAGGTAACGTATAGATGTGAGGGATGATATCAGCTGCTGATAGTAGTTGAATAATTGTAGTCAAAGTTATCTAAGTGAGGGAATATTTTGGTGGAAATTTTTGAGGAAACAAGGTGTTCAAGAGCAGGTATTTGGGTATGAAGCAGTTCTAGAAAAGGACAGGAACACGGCCTTCCATAGATTTTCACAGGGTACGTTGCTGCCACTAGACAAAAATACAAAACTGTTGCAAGGAGAGTGACTTAGCAATTTCTTGTGTTATATTACTCTTCATGCTGTGCTGCTACACTTCTTCTCGTCTTTTGATAAGAAAGAAAATTTAAAGGTAAACTTGTTGTGAAGGGGTTTGAATTTGTACTGGTATAAGCCTATGCTTATCAGTGGAAATAGGGCAGCTAAAGCTTCTCATAGCTCCATTTTGAATTTTGGAATGGAGAAAGGTGGAATTAGACTTTTGGAGGCAGAAGTAAATGTCTTGACCCTCTCCAATCCTTAATAATTCCAAGTAGGCAGTCATAATACAATTCCAGTGTTTACATGTAGCTTATTTGTCAAAATAGGACACATATCACCAGAGAGAAGTATCTTTGTACAGTTAGATGATATTTTACAGCGGAGTTCTGTATGCAAATCCATCCAAATTTAACCAAAAGTAAAAGGAACATTCATACTATAATCATATGGAGTCAGTTAAAGAATACCTAATTTCACAATAGTTCCAGAACTGCAAAACCAAGTATTGCCCCATAAAAAACTATACAATTAATTGGAGAAGGAGTTGTCAGTAATTTATTTATCAGTCTATGAGTTCAGGTACCTGGACTCAGTTCAAGTTAATTCAGTCATGGCTGTGGGAAAAATGCCTATTTATTACTCTCTCCCTATTGCTTTTGTGTGATTTTTTTTTTTCTTCTCTCTTTCCACCTTATTAAAAGGCTTTCATCCCCTAAAATCAATGAAGTTATCAGCTGGGAATTTTTTGTCTTAACTCAGGAATTCTTTATAAGTTTTGCACACAGTCTTCTGTATGTTACCTTCTTAAAATTAATTTCATTTGTTTTGATAAGATAATCTTTTTGCTCGGAATAATTTTTTAACTGTTAGACAGATAGATAGACAGACACACATATACACATGTATAAACAGCCCTCTCAATGAAACACTGGACAATAGGTGACCTGTGCTAAAGAAGTCTTATCTTTCCCTTTCTGCCCATTGAAATATCCTCAGTTTTCCCATGTCTCACTGGCAAAATGACAGGATGTACTATGACCAGGATGGAGGATGCATGTGGTTGGCTGGCCAATATATTTAGGTGGACTGGCAAGCTGATTGTTTTAGATCCACTTGTCTTTCTTCCTGCTAAGACTAATTTGTAACTCCAACTGCTTGCAGCCACTGATTTCTACAAAATTCATGGGACCTTTTTGTCTTTGAGACATCTTCTTTTCCAACTTCTAATTTGTTTGATATTGGTGAATAATTTCGAAATTATTTAGAGGATAGATCTGATAAATGTACTTATCTTGTTTTCTGAGGAAGATAAGACAAAAATAGTTAAAAAAATACACGAAGAAGCACTCATTTTTTTCCCCCAAAGATACTATATTGTATATATAAAGCAATGAAAAAAGCAGAGACCAGAGGTTTTGTTGGAGAAAGAAAAGAGGAAAGAAAAGAAAGAGGTGTTTACAACATTTTGGCAAATGTTGGAGCCAGCAAAGCAGTTCATGCGGAAGACAGTAATTAAAACAGTTACTAATTAAATATTTAGAGAAGAGTGGAGAAGATTTTGCATTTGGACAATCTTAAAGTGAAAAAAAACCAAACCAGACACCAAGGGATGATAACTAAATGAAAAAGAAGGGAGTTAGGCCAACAAGTCAGTGAGGAAAGAGGAAGAATAAGTAATGGAAGGAAGAATGATAATGGTTTAGAAAGAAAAAGAAGACTGGGTTATCAATGTAAAAGGCTAGACAAAAGTGTTTTGAAAAGCCTATTTATTTCAGGCATTTTTTTTCTTTTTTGTTTACTTTTTATATTTTTAGATGTGTTATGTGCTATGCTTGAAACTCTTATGCATCAAGACACTTTGTTTTCCCAGAGCCTCAGAATGTCCTCTTTAATTCTGGTTAGTGATTATTAACACTGACACTATTGTCATGCTAATTGAAAAGTCAAATTTTAAGCCTCAGTACTTAAAGAACCTTTGGCACTTTATAATGTAATTCTTCTCAAGCAATTTACTTGAGAACATCAACAGTGTTCAAATACCTTCATATTAAAGATGATTTGAGTAAAATAAGTTTCTATCTCATCTTCTGGTTTTACATAGGTGAGCTTTGTTGTGACTGTTTATAGAAAGCTGTTGTTTAAATATAAAGTACACAAGTAAACATTAAGGAGAAAGTAGCTTAAACAAGAGGTAACTTAAGCAAGGGCAATGCTGACTTTGGCTGTACGGGGGCAAAAAATACTGATGTCTTCACCAGGACTTGACAGTGACATGCTGTTAGGTATTAGTTAAATCACTGGGGGGAAAAAAATGTGTGTATCTCATTAGCAGCGAAGACAAAGCCATAGTGTCCTTACTTACCCTCTTCTGGACCCTACTTATATTGGTTCTTTAGAACTCTGAACTATTGAAGTTATATAGGAATTATTATGTGTTTATTCATAAAGTACAATCAAAATGATTTATGGTATGGAAAAAATATAACTGGATTTTTGCAGCTCAGAGCCTGAACTGATTAACCCAAATCAACATTTACCTAGTGCCATGTAGGATGTCCCTATACCAATATCCTGGATCAGGAACATTGAGGAAGTTTAGAGACATCAACTGGTTTTATTATTAGATAGTACGTTACACAAAAGCGCATTAACAAAAAGAACGAGGAAGAGACTGTAGACCTGTGCTGCAAACCATACCTGCAAATGCAGCATAGTAAATGATGTTCTTAAGGGTGGAACAAAGTGTGTCAGATATTAATCCTTTTTGTGATTCCTGAGTGCAGTACCCTGAATTCATTGAAACATTTACCATACAACCTTACAATCTGTTACACTGTCAAACTCTTTGTCAAACAACAAGTATGTATCATACACTAATAAAAATACATCTTTCCTAATTTATTACCTTTCATTTCTGCTCTTCTCCCATAGCCTTTAAAATGGAATTTATCGGACAGGCTATATCTCTTTCATTCTAAGTTTGAAAATGTAGAATGCCTTTACATGGAGTTCCATGAACACTACCAGACAGCTTGTGGCTTTTTTTGTTTCCAGAATGTATGGTTGTTGCAAATAGAGATGATCTAGGACCTGATTAATGCAAAGTGAACGCAAACTAAGGAAACCTCTTTTTTTCATCTTACTAAAGCCTACAACATATGAGATTTGCATACAGAGACTTTGATGGAGTGGATATTTGAGTCTTTTTCTCTTTCTTTATACCATTTCTGTATTCAAATAAGGCAAGGCCCTGAAAGAAGAAATCATGTTTGAAGCTGAGAAGGGAGTATGGTTAATGAGAGGAAGGTACAAGCACAAGGTAGTAGTGAGCAGAATAAGTGGATTTCTGTCAGATGTTCTATAAGCACTGAGTTTCTGTGAGCAACCACTGATTCTTATTGCAATGGAGCTGATATACTGTCAGTTGTCATTATTAATAAAAAGAGTTATAAAGTACTTGGCTGAAGTACAGATTCTGTATTACTAAAGTCAATGGGAGTGCATGTCAGTTCTGTAACATAACACAACACAACATTCTGGATTCACAATGCAGAAAAGTTAATTTTTCTCCTGTTATTTCTGGAGAAGGACTGTGTGTACCCTGTACATTATTTAAAGATTTTACATCCTTGATTTGTGATAGGCTGATGTAGAGGGTCAAAGAGGACACTTTCTTTACGCTTTCTGCTAGTGTCCTTCCAGGCACTGTGTAAAATAGCAGAATTTCATAGTTTGTATTAATTATGAGTCCAGTTAGGCTGCTATTACCACTGTGACATTCAAATAATATTTAAAATTATTACATCAATATTATTTATAAGGTCAGGCATGTCACAGTTATGTTTTTATTAAAATTAAAGACATCACTGCTGTAGGGTAATAAGCTTTTAGATTACTTATTGTCATTTAAGGGCATATATGAGTGTGGTCTATGGTACTTAAACTGCAAAAACTATCTTCCCATTAGGATTGGAAGAATGCTTTTTCTGGTTACTATAAATATTTCCAAATATATCAATACATCACCATTAGTTGGAGTTATTTGGTTATGTCTTGTAAGATATTTATTGCAACAGCTCTTTTGTATATTGATTTAAAGAGTTGCACTTTTAAAGCAACTTTTGTTCAAAGATCTCAAAGTTCTTCTGTCATACAATCACGGTAAATAATTTTTAGAAGCTTAAAGTCACAGACTGTGTTTGTGACAAAGGTGGGAATCTTGGCTCCCACTCCTTGGCTTTCAAGAACTGCTCATTCTGCTACAATCTTAGTTAGATACCGATTTTGCTTATGTAGGACCTTCACGCAATTGCACAGTTTCATCCAGTTATGAAAGGTGTCTGATGTAAGAACTGATCGTTGCACCACATACAAATCAATTTTGAAGTCCTGTCAGTAGTTTTGGACAGCCCAAATCAACATGCTCACCAAATGAGCTTGTATTAATGAGCTGACCTAGTAAGACATGGTATGTACATGTTTTTACTAGAAGAAGATTTAGATAAAGACCAATATCTAACTTGAGGGTATAATCGTATTTTAAAATCTATTATAATTGAGAAAACACATTTGTGTAGTGACTTATAATATAGGGAACAGCTATTACTAAGTGAGAGCTGTGAGTTTCTTTATGTTGGTAAAACTGTAAGCACTTCTGTCATGAGGAACAAATAGTCAGCCCTTTTTCACCTTTTTCTTAGCAGATGAACACTTATGGTTCCTGGTATCATTTGCTTATACTAATGATGTATATACAAAGAATATTATAATTCTTACTAATCCCAGTGTTGTAAAACAGATGTATAGTCTATTCCTTCAGTTTTTATCAACAAAATTGACCCAAGGTGCATTTGTACCAACACTTGAAACAAGAATATTGCATGGCTAAAAATATACAAATTTGCCACTTTTTATGAGAAAACAATTCAGCTCAATTCCATGTTCTCAATTAAGGATTTCAAGACTAATAGTAAGAAATGCACTTGTAAGTTAATTACAAAGAGTGTGAAAGCAACTGAAAGGAAAATTCTGTTGCTTCTCAGAGGACAGCTGGACTTTAAGCTCCTGCTTCCTTCTATAATAGGATCATTGATAAATATAGGGTTGGCTCTCTTTATTGCACCTCAAGTATGAGGTCATGGTGGCACTTCAGTCACCCAGAGCACAGAGAAATTTTCCATTTCTGCTTGTTTTAAAGGAGTATCTTTAATATCCAGCTATGAAGCAGTTGCTGGTTGAGGCTAAGGCAGATAGGTCACTAAGGAAATGGGATCTGCAAACAGAAATACTGAAAATTGGTTTCAGTAATGCCATCACATAGGCTGTGCAATAAATTGAACCCCTATTTGTTTGTTTGTTTGCTTTTCTTTTTAACTTTGGCTACATATTCCCCAATTTCAATTTGATTAGAGGCCGACATGGAAGTAGTTTAATCTTAATCTCTTGGTTTTGTTTCCATCACAGGAGTATGTTGCTTTTCAGTGTGGTTGTTGATTTACAAGCACTAAGCAAGAAGTCGTTATACTACTAATAGTCCTCAAAAAAAAAAACCAACAAACCTAAAACCATACCAAATTGCTTTTCAACAATGGGCTGCATTTCTACATCTTCTAGTTTAGTGTTTGAGCAAAGTTGCAATCAGAAAATGGAATTACTATCCTGAACTGAGGAAGATAAAATCAATACTTGTAACAGTTATTGCTAACCATGTAGTGCTTATAGATTTAAATATAGAAACAGTTTATTCTGTGGTATTTATCAGCGTCAGAGGCAAGAGACCTCCAGAAGCAGGAAAACAGTGGGTGACTGACAATAAAGACACAGATATCTGGTGTTTTGTAATTGTTGATGTGGTTGAACAAGTAATTTAATTGAAAAATTCAGAAATAAAAAAAGTACAAATAAAAATAAAAAGCTCCATCTAATGTGTTTGTGCTTGGTTCCCTAATGGAGCTTTAATGTATAAACACATTGAATCCATCCACAGTAGTTCAAGGTATACAACTTTTTTTTCAAACTTGTTATATAGCTTTATGAAATAGTAACAGGAAACATATTTCTCAAGTAGAGAAGAGACTCAGTCTGAAACTTCTGTAAATCCAAATACAATTTGCTAAAATGGGGCTTGCTTGATTTTTAAAAACATGAGGTTAGAAAGCAGCTATTACATCCTGCATTGTGTAAAAATGTAAATACAATGTGCTGAATACAGTAGGTAAAATCCTGGCACAGCTTTCACTGACTTCATCAGTTCTGATGTTGAGAATTTTGTTAGGCTCTAATCAGATGATTCACATTATTGCTTTCGGTAGCAATAACACAGAGTGCAGGAGATAACCAAATCTGGCATCAATGAAAGCTATGTTTACTGTTGGTATGTCTCTGCTTTTAGCACTTTGCTGTAATGGCTTGATCATTAGGTCATAATGATCTGAATTAAAAAAATCCCTGTAAACAGCCTTGTGCACAACTTTCAATACAATTTAAGTGACAGTGCCATACTCTTGGGGTTTGTCATGGACAGAAGAAAACTTACTGTAAACAATTATGAGATTCACAAATTAAAGCATGATTAAACTCTGCTTCTCTCTCCAGAACTGTTTTGCTGCAAATAGAACTATCTTCTCTCAACATCAAAAATTCTAGGAAAGGTGCCTACAGAGAGATGTAGGGTCTCTGTTAGCCTCCATCAGCAGCCAGACAGCACTGCCCGCCTTAGCTCCCTTTGGGAACTCCCTGCTGCTTCTGTTCAGTGTGAAGCAGTCAATTAGTAGCAGATGAAAAAGCAAAATTTCCAGCAGACAGGTATCACAAGACTGCCTAACTAGGAGGTAGGTCTTCGGAGGAGAAGAAAATTCCTCCTTGAGTCTGAGAACATTGTCCTTTTATCATGCTCAAGTTTATAACCTGGAAAGCTCTCTTAGGACTAAATATGTGATACCACAGTATTTGATACCACAGTATTTAATACCACTACATCACCAGATGAACCTATATATCATTCTTACTCACAAAAGATTCATGCTTTCAACTACTGTCCAGTCTATTCAGTGAAATACCTGCCCAGAGATTCCCTGATTTGTAGTTTAGAGAAATTATCTAACACGGGAAAAAAAAGAGATATAGAAAAAAGAAAGTAATATTTAGAAAATGAGTGCTTTTGGTAAGAAAAGTCAATAAATTATTAATTCCTGGAGTTTTTCTGCAAAGCAAATTAACAGCTACTGAATGCAAATATGTTACAAATTGCATCAATAGTGTAACTAACAATACAGTTAAAAAGAAATTCCACAAGAAAAACAAAAGAAGAAAGTTTCATTTAAAACAAAAAAGTCTTATCTACTATTGATAGACATCTAAGCTGCAAACTACTGATCACGGTCAAAAACCTTCTGACATTTTACAGGTAGAGTGTTCTTTTAGGAGAATAGATAATCATCGCTGTTCTTTTATCTTAGTTCTGCGGTGGTGCCCCAGAGCCATCTTAAAAGTTTACAGAATACTACTGAACTTTCTGATTGCATGATCAGTTTGAAATCCATCTTACGTTACCTTTGATATTTCTTTCTGTAGTGTTTGTACAAAGCAATGAAGCAAGAGATGCACGTTTTGTTTTCCAGTGTTTCTTTCAGTATTATTCAGCTAAGCAGTGCACAGTGCAGTTAGCTTGAGATTGTACCCTTAATGATAATAAAACCTCTGTCAGGCAGAAAAGATTCTTTAAATCATTTAAATAAGTATATATCATCCATTTTCAGCCAAAGCCACTGAAGTAAATAGATTAATTCATACTGAAATTTTGAAAAGGTAATAATCCTCTTGTATTTCTGTTAATTGTACTGTTTTATTAAGGTTTTACATTAAAGTAAGATACTTGAACTAGAAGGACTGATTTTGTCATTATTGATTTAAAAAAAAAAATGAAGAAATTATTTCATTGAGTTTGGGTAGAACTCTGTACACAAGACAATAAAGGCCAACATTAAATACAATCTGGGGCACTGACCAGAGCATAAATATATACAAGCTTCTTTGTTCCTATGGGAATCAGTAAAGTGATCTCTGTTGTTTGGTATTTCTTAGATAGAGTTAATGTTTTAGCAATCTGAAAAAAATAGTTCTAATACCAAGAAATAGTAAAACAGTAAAATACACAAGTTAAATGAGACAATGAATATATTCCTGGATGAGTCTTTGAAATGGGAGTTAAGAATAGTGTAACATTTGACATTAAAATTGCATGATGAATTAGGTTAATTAACTGGAAAAGTTAGTACTCTCCAGAGCCCTATAGCTTTGGGAAAGGGAGGCAATAAAGAATATCTGAAAAAAAGTACAATTCTTTATTCACGCAGATGTCTCAACGGAGACAATAGGGAGTGTTCCATGTTTGGGCTGGTTTTCCAACACTACCCTATATTTTTATTTTTATTATGATGTAGGAAAAACATCTCAACCACTTTTTCATTCAGATTTTTAATTCATGGCCATTTTAACATGCAGGCAATTTTGTGTTGAACCCTATCAATATCTTTCAGTATTGCCGTTTAATGTGTGCTGATATTTTTAGCAGGTTGTTTTGTCATAAGAAATAAAATGTCTGTACATCTATTTTGATGAATAATTTTGTTTTCAAGTGCCATAGGAATCTAAAAAATCCCATAAAATGTTGTGAAACAAACATATAACCATCTGTTTTCATGTCACTAGTTGAATGGAGAATTAGAATCATACATTTTCCAACCTGGAAGATTTTTTAACAAAAAAATATTGTTGAGCCCTCAGAGTAAGGTTATTTGAAATTGAAACATTAGTTTTATTCCTAAAAAATAATCAGTAAAATAACCATCCACATTCATTTAAGTTTTCAGTGCAACCTTAGTAAGGATTATAAGAAAGACTTCAAGTGAAGAAAGAATTTGGGCAGTGATGATGATGTAATGTATATGAACACTTACCTGGCAAAATAATGTTAGCAATATTTGAAGGGAGCAGTTTTTCTGTTTCATACTGCAATGGATCTACCTTATTTTTCTAGCCCTTTACCTGCAGCACCTGACAGGCCAAGTGACATTTGCACAGCATTTTGGCAGGAATGAAATAAATTGGACTTTCTATCTGTCACATAGTCTACTATAGTCAGCCCATCTCTCTACAATGAGATTTATAGAACAAATCCAAATATTTTGGCTGTTCTTGATCCACAGTGCGTTTACTACAGGTGCGCTGTCTCTTGTTGACAAGATGAGTGAAGGGTATCTGGGAGGCACCTGCACTGGTGAAAGTGGTGCATGTACCAGGAAGAGACGCTCCACCATCCCCGTTTGGTCATGGTGCAGAGGGTACAACTGTCACTCCAGCCAGCAGGCCTTGGTCACGTCACAGCAGAGAGGCTTTTGCCCCAGGTATTCTGTGCACTCTCTTAGATTCCTGATCATCCTCCACAATGGCACAAGCACACTGTGAATTTTTAGATTCTCCTTTGTGGTGGGTTGTCCTTGGCCAGCTGCCAGATGCCTACCCAGCTACTGTCACTCGCCCCCTCCTCGAGAGCACAGTGAAAATACCATGAAAAAACTTGGGCATTGAGATAAGACAGGGAGATCACTTACCAATGGCTGTCACAGGCAAAAAAATTCTCCTCCGTTGGTGCAGGGAAATATCTGCTTCTCTGTGGTCTCTCCATGTGCCGCAGCAGAATCTCTGCTCCGCTCCTGGAGCACCTCCTTCTTCCCTGTCCTTGCTGCTCCCAGGGCCATTTCTCACACTCTTTCACCTGACACCTCACTGCCAGGCAGCGCTTTGTCCTTCCTCAAATGCATTTCCACACAGGTGCCACTGATGCAGCTTCGCTGATGCAGCTGTGGCCTGCGTGTGGGGGCCGTGTGGCGCCCGCCCGAGCCGCTGCAACCCGCTGTGTCTGGCGCGGGGCAGCCCCTGCCCTCTCCTCACAGAAGGCTGCCGGGGAGGGGGCCTGCCGCACCCCACCCCACCAGAACCGGACCCCCGCACCCAGTGCCACCTTCCACGTCAGCGTCAGACCTCGCACGGGCTCCTGACGGCATCAGCACCAGCTGCCGGGACTTTTGCTGAAGGTGTTACAGGGTGAGTGGGGCTTTTTGGAGTGCCTGTCACTGAGAAATGTGCCTGTATCTTCAGCCATTGGCGGCCTCACATCTGACACGCCGCAAACTGAGCCTCCAAAATACATGCCAAGAGCCCTGATAAACTAAGAAACTCAGCCCTCAGCTCCCTGCCTGCTGTGCTGTCCTTACACACAGCGGACATTAGTTCTGAGGGGGCGGCAGGACCCCTGTCTCTGTGGCACTGCCGAGGCGCAGTGCCCCATCTGAGCATCTGCCAGAGCGGCTGTGCCCGGCAAGGCCCCTCACAGCGGGACAGGGGCTCTGCTGTGCCCAGCATTGCACCACCGCTGGGAATGGTGTGGGGCAGGTCCCCTCAGGGCCCGGGTGAAACGACCAAGGCTGCGGTTTGGGGGGCCGTGGCTTACAGAGTTATCTGTCAGTCAGGTGGTCTCCCGGGGCAGGGCAGTGAGCCGGCCTCATTAACAGCCACAGCTTCGCTGCCAGGGCAGGGCTGGCTCCCTCCCAGAATCAAACTCAAGTACAAATCAACACAGTATGCGCAGTGAGGGATTTGGGCTCACATACAAGTTCAAAACTGAGCTAACATGACAGCATGGGTCGTGGGGCTGCTGGATCCCGTTTCGAGATGGCCAGAGAGCCTTTGGCCTGTTTCATTAAGTGTAAATTGACTCAGATGCACTCTGAGCAAAGCAGTGCAATTCTTGGCAGGCCATGGTTTGTCTCAGCTGTTATTGAATCCCTGGCCCTCAGCTAGAATAATTATCATCTCAGGATGATTTTTAACAAAAGGAAGGATATAGGTAATACTACAGGAAATGTAATATATCAAGGGCACTGTCCTGCTAAACTGCGGAAGAAATTAGGACAAGATACTTTCCTGTGCTAATAAATACTGTAATTAAATAGTTTTTTTAGTTGGGAATTTCAGAGTGAAAACTTTACATTTATTTTGTTTTAATGTACGCTACCTGAAAAAAGAACCACCAGCATGGATTGCAGTAGTAACATATTTACACTTGTAAAGAGATTTTTAAAAAAATCATTGAGGCTTTATAGTGACATGAGTAATACCATTATAAAGTTCTCTGAAAACTAAGTACTTTTGAAAGAACAGAAGGGACAACACAAGCACATATTAATATTGATGTTTTACTCAAATCTATTTTTGTTAGCAAGTCATAAGAAATGAATTGCTCTGAAACACTGGAAGTTACAAACACTAGTGAACAAATAGGTTATTAATTGTATTTATTGGGGTGGAGAGATATGGGCAATAAAGAACAAAGGTTTTCATCCATAAAGAATGCATTGAGCTGCCTCCAAAGTGATTTAGTTAATTGATCTAAAAGAAAGTTGATTCATGATTAGCAAAAGGACAAATAAATCTCAATTTAAAGCTCTCAGAATGCATTCACTCAATAAACTGCATCAAGAAATACAACTAAAACAACTGTTAAGAAAGTTTGAGACCTTTCCTACTTGATGAAAGCACAGTAATATTGAAATGCTTTTACTTTCCTTTTTTTATTATTTTTTTATTTCTTATTTTTTTTTAACATGAACCATTGATTCTATCTACACAAAATATTTACCTGCTGTGTTTGTGCAGTGAAAATAATCTTTACTTTTACTTTACCTTACAGGTGTGGGATTAGCAGATTGCCTGGTAAGTACAGAAGGGCAGATTTGCCACTATATAAGCACACGAAGGCCACAGAAGGGAGAGTCTTTCTGTGAAATGTCAGATGAAGCACTATCAGTTGTCTGATCAGCTCCTTCAGGCCTAAATTAGACTGAAGTGTTTATGTAATGGACCAAAGTCTCAGTATGGTATGGCAGATTTGGGGAAAGGTCCTTTGCATCTTTTCTAATTGCAAAAAACTATTGTAGCACGGAACTGTGACAAGATGTAAATGATTTAATATATTCTTGCTGGAGTGGCTGGGACTTGTTTCTGTCTCCTTCCCTGCCCCTTCAGCCACTCTCTGTGTCCTTACTGAACAATGAGAGTGAAGGTTCCCATTGTCCTATCTTTGTTACTCTGCTCTCCTTTGGTGACTACTTGCAAAACCAGGGAAATGAAACATGTAAAATGGAAACTTATTCACAGCAGCTATTGAAACAGAATTACTCACTTAGGAATGGAACCAAGGAGGAAATGGCCCCAAAGCAATGTAAACTGTAGGATACTTTTCACTAGGGTCTCTAGAAAAACAACAGCTGCAGGCAAGAGATAGACATTGAAAAAGTAGCAGACTGAGACATCCTTAAATGCATTTTTCTGTCTTTAATGTGGATCTGTGCAGCTAGAGAATAGCACGTCTCCTTTAATTTCCCCTGAGGTTAACACTCCTTTTCTTTTGCTGCTGCTGTTTCTATTTATCTAATTTTTCATTTGCTGAGTGGTGCTTTTGTGACATCAAGAACACAGCTTCCTTTTGATACTTTAAAAACACATTTCAAAGTTTCCACCTGAAATTTAAACTGCTTAAGTTATACAAATCCTTAGTCAGTTTCTATTTTCGATATGCAGAAACCTGTTTTCTTTCATGTAAACCACATGTAAATACTTAAAGAAAGGAACAGAAAAACAATGGGGAGTGAAACTTAAAGTAAAAATATTTATATTTATATACAGAAATGGTTATTTATGTTATAAAGGCCTTGTTGCCAGAGAATAGGAATAAAGACAAAATCTCCTAGGACCTAGCTTGTCCAGTGCCTGATAGTAGAGAAACCGCCCTATCTATTTTCAAAATTACAAAACGTAGTGAATCTATTACTCATATAGATGCTGTAGGTTTCAGTGATAGGTTATAAAACGTGTTGAGCTCTTCCACATAATGAAGATATAATTCTTGTAATACAGAATTCTTACAATAAATGTACTTTTAGAATACAGGCACATTTACAGAGAAGTAAAAAGTGTAATGTAACTATTACTTGTTTTGATAAGTGGATGAGATTTCATCTGCTTTTGAAGCAAAATAATAATTCTACTAGTTGGTAACACCTTTTACCTACCATACCTAATTACCTGCCATGTCATCTCCAGGTTTGTAAGTCCCATCTCATAGCATCGTGGGCTTCTGAGATTGATGTTTACATTCCAATAAATCTTTTTACATTTAGCATTGAAATGAAGGTTTCCTGACAACAGAGTTTTAGGAAATCTTTTCATGATCTCATACATATTATCACATATTGCTTGTTTCAGTTTTATATGCAGGAGATGGTGCTCAATCATTTAATATACAGTATGTTTATATATAGTATTGTTCTGAAGAAATGTTTATTTCTGTGATTAAGACTATGGTTTAAATTTCAAACCAAGAACATGAGGATTGTCAAAGTTTGGGAGTCTGAAGCTGCTGTTTCTTGGAATAGGGGGGCTTGTGATCACCCTGTGTCTCAGGGGTTCAACGCTGTCACAAAGCATAGACAAAATAAAGGTGGGTATATTTCACTGATGTCCTTCATATTTTATTGCATTGAAGCGCAATTAACAGGTCTGTTGTCAGAAGTGTGTCTTTTTTTAGTATATTCTGTTCTTGTGAAGACGTAGAAGGGCTTTATAGCTTAAGCTTATCTCTTCCTTAGTAAAAACGTGATTGTGTCCTATTTACATCCTGTTAAACAGCAACTTAATGCACAGTACTGCAATTTCAAATGCATAGCAGTTTCAAGATTAAAAGCTGATTATTTGGCCTGTGTTTTGTGTTGTCACCAAGCAGAAATCGATACATACACTTATGATATGCACTTGCCAGTACCAACACTAAATACATTATCAGAATTCCCTTATTAGATACTTTGTTACATCTAAAACGTCTGCATTATGAGAGTCAACAAAAAAACTATTAAGCTTCCAATTATCTTGACCATTCAAAAGCTGGTCTGACGTAAGGATGAATGTATACTGAAATGACATACCAAGAAAATAAAAATAAGCTGAATTATATGGCATACCCTAAATCAAGCTACCTGCATGAACCCTTGTGTGGGATTTAGTAAGTATCATTTGTTGAATTCTACACTCTCTTGTATCTTTTAAACTAATTTTTGTCGATTAAGGTTGTTAAATTCATTAATTCATTAAATCTTAATCGATACAAATCTGTTGAATATTCTCAATCTTCAAATTCATAAATTACTTGCAGTCCAAACAGAAATCATATGAGATACACTATGCTATATAGAGAGACTATATTAGTAGATTTAGAGTGTATGTCATACATAGGTTTAGTTTAATTATGTTCCTTAAGACATGTGTCTCTTGCATAAATTCAGCGGTTTCACCAGGAAGTTTTGGACTCTTGATGTCATTGTGCAATTGTCTTTTCTCCTGAAGAGAAACAGTGCCACCTACAGATTCAATTCTTACTTTTTTTTTAAAAAAAGCAAGCTATTCCATTCTAAAAAGTTATGGAGAGATGCTGGGTTTGAAAATAATCCAGTGTTTAAAAAGTAAATTGCATTTTTTATAAATTGTATATAAAATAGCCCTTGTGATAAATGATGACACTTACTGATAGCATTTTTTTGAATAAAAATATGCCAATTTTTGGCAATATAAATGCTTAGTTCATTAAGTCTAACGATAAAGAAAAGCTATCAATATTTAATTTTGGTTAATTTTCATTTGAAATTACATGAACGTAAAGGATATACAGCTGTAATTTCTTCACGGGGAAACTGAAAAAAGCTATGTTGTTTTCTTGACTTTATTAAAAAGGGCTTTACTGAAAGAGGTACCAAAAGGAAGGTAATAATATTTTACACTCCTTTATCCTATACCCAAGGGATAACTTTTCCTGTCCACCAGTAATTCTGATAATGTTAACAAGCTCTATGGAAGGCTATCATATAACTTGGTGTTCTGTTACAACAATAACCTTTAGTCACTGTTGGAAATGTGTTGTAGGTTGACAAGTATTCAATCATAATGCATTAACAGAATGGAAAAAAGGATATGCTTGCTTTACTAATTAAATATAGCTGGGAACTATGTTACATGCTGTTAAGTTCTTGTGACAGTATCTTAGGTATCAAAGTATCTAAGGTATTAATGCACTCCAGGGGCATGGAGGTAACTCCCAGTCAAATCAGCTGAAAATGAGGACTCAGGCATTTCCATTCCCTTTGCAACTTGCATATTTTAATCAAGCTAATGCAGCAACTACTTAAGATACATCTAGACAGCACAGCAGGTAGGCTTTCTGGTGAATTATTCAGTCCTGTGCCTTCCTCTGCACCTCCAGTGCAAAGCACCTTCCAGAGCTCTTACCTGGGTTTCCATCCAAGAGGATGGTGCCTCTCTAAGTCCTGTCCCGACCTGGAGTTCAGTCTTCTGACTAGCATGCTATGTTCAAGGAAAAAAATTTGGATCTCTTTAAACTGTATGCCAAGGATTGGAAAAGAATGTGGGTTTTTAAAATTATTTTTAATGATTAAAGAGGCAATTTTAAGAGAATTAGCACATACTAAACAATTAAGACATTACATTTGGGAATGAACATTTAGATGGTAATTTCATGTGAGACATCTATATGGTGGTATAAAAAATGCATAAGAAGTATACTTTATACAAGTGAGACTGCACAAGTGTGTAAAATTAAGTGTTCACAGTATGTATACCAAAACTAGATGAAAATATGATTTCGTAAGTAAATTTTACCAAATGAATTCTGGAAAAGTTTGAAGATGGTTTACTTGGTTAGGTGTTAATTTCATCAAATAATTCATTTATTAGAGAAAATATTGCATAAAATTTAATTTTGCTTTTTGGAAGTGATTTAAAGCCAGTAATTAAAACTGAAGAAAGGTTGCTTACAGTAGAACGTGAGAGGGGGATTATTTTAATCACTAGAAGAAACAGAGAAAACATGGATCAGAAAACAGCATAGAAAAGGATTCCAACAGGAAATGTATCATTCTTACTGTAATGATGAAGGCTGCTACAGTATCATACTATAAAGATGAAAAGTGCAATCATGGTAACTCTTTAGGCATTAAAGCATGTATGTGCTGTGGGCAGAGGCATGGACTTTCTCTTTCCAGCTGCCAAACAGGTTCTTTTATGGACATCTAACTTCGATCTTCATACCCTGCATTGTTCGAGCCCTGTTGATCTGCATCTGGCAACCGCCATATGAATTGTCTATAGGTGGTACTAGCAGTACATGCTGTTTTGGTCATCAGAATCAGAAAGCAAATGCATGGGTCACTTAAGAAAACTGCACACAGTGGTCCCTATAGGGTCTCTTTTCCTGAATGTAGAAGAGTGAGAGGAAAGCACAGTCTGAAAGCAAACTTCTTGGTAACCAAGCATTAGACTTGTTACTCATCTGGGTGGTGAAACAGGAATGGAAAAAAAACCCTGCTCCTAACAACGTGATGCATTAGAATGAATGGAGTAGCTGATGTTTGTGTAAACCTGAAAAACTAGTGACAGACTTTCCCTAGGGTTTCCTCTCGCTGCTCTGTTGAGTTCTATGTTTTCTCTCCAGAGAGTGATTCATGACCTCCTCTCATAACTAGCCACTATAGATATATACACTCAGAACTGAATTGTGCAAAGCCACAATTAGCTTTCTGTGAGCTTCTGATAGTAGAAGACAGGAAGGTCATGACCTCGGTCCCCACAACCAAAATGAAAAAGTGAAAAAAAACAACCTCTTTTGCCTAGAGTTAAAAAACTTGTTCTATGTGGCAGTAGCTTGAATTTTCTATGTTGATTATATCCACATACTAAATCCATGTTTCAGATGTTTATACACTGTATCCTGGTTTTCTAGGAATGCCTGAGCTCCATAGTGAAAATGACCTAGAAGGCAGCAGGTCAGGAGGGAATGATGAAGGGCTTAATTACTTCCCCCAGTTAGCATCAAACTACCAATTGGAAGCAGCTGCTGTGAAAGCTTTTTGCCCAGAGGGCAGCAAGGGAACAGGTTACTTTGGAGGATTTGGGTTTGCTATAGGAGAAACATATGAGGAAATACTGCTGATCATGAGGTGAGCATTAAAACGTCTGGCTGTCGGAGAATAACTTTGTTAATTTAAAATGGGGGTGTTATAAGTGTCTGATAATATTAAGAAGTTACTGTGAGGTAGTAATTGCTTGATGATTTGTAGCATTTGCACTGAAGTGACTTCCAATATTTTTTCCCTATTATCAGTTTTTATGAACCCTATTTCTTAAATTTCCGTACGCTTATATTAGGGTAGGAATGAGAACGGGATAAAGTATGATGAAATAACTAGCTCTCTGTAAAGATCAAACCTTCATTTATGTTCTAATGAATCATTTGAGTAACCACATAGCTGATTAAAAAAAATTAAAAAGGTCTGGTTTAAAAAGAAATAGCATAGTATCTGAACACTGATCTCTGTTCTTCTGTAAGGGAACCCAAATCCCGTGTATTGGTGACTTATGTCTTTGCCTTGAGATAGCGGTAACTAAGGTGGGGCTGTCTGCAACCCCACTAAAGCTGTGTCAAATATTTCAAGGTCTGTGAGATGTTTCTGTCCTAATCTCTGCAGTATATTACATGTACTCTATTTAGTTTAAAGTATCGAGTATGTTAAAGTCACCTGAGCATTAAGGCAAGGGAGGTGTGTTCAATGTGATTGTTCAGCTGGCAACTGTATGAAATTTATTTTTGTCTTCTCAAATTCACAGAGGTCTGAGGTGCTATACTGTATCAGAAATGGCTATTAATAAGCATTATCTAGTTTGATGATTATGAATAGTGTCACCAAGCAATTAAAATTTAATTGAGCATTAAATAAAATCCACTTACTGTAAAGTAACACCGTCTGAGTTTGAAAAACAACCTTACCAATATTTTTTTCACAAAGCATTAATTGGCTTGTGGTTTCTAGTTTAAAAGCACAAGAGAAGGTATCTTCTGTGGAAGCTTAGAGAGTTTATTGGCAGCTAAGACCAGTTTATTAAAGAGGATAAGGTTAGTTTATGCACTTTGGGACCCATTTTCTGTTTTCCATGTTAGATGTAGTTTTAGGATTTATCCCCTGTTTTGAACACCTCAGCATTTGATGTGAAAATGAAGCTGGCAGGCCTTAGCATTACAGTTCAAAACTTATATGCTCAGCTCCTTGTTTCAGCTGTCCTCAAAAAACAACTGGATCCCAAATTTTTCATAGAAGTTATCTAGTATGCAAATTTGGCTTCTAAACTGGAGTGGAAGCACATGGGTTTTGACTGGTACAAAGTGCACTGCACCATGGCAAATATGAAGCATTGCTCTCTGGTACGTTAGTTGTCAGACCACATCAGTTGGCTTCACCTTGCATAAAGTATAGAAGCAGTCAGCTGCACTGTGGTACTGCTGTGATCTTCTCTTTCTTCTCCCCACCTTTCATTTTTATGGAAGACTGGTAAAACATCCAGTGGTTAGGCATTTACTGGAAGAGGAGGGTTAGCACATACAGAATGGAGGGGAAGGTCTTTGACCTTGAAAACGAGGGTTTCAAATGAAAGCTCTAATGTAAATATAAGCATTAAAAATGTGCTATATAGGATACCTGATAGCCAAGCTTTCAAGAAGCATTTCTTTTGTAAAACATCTCCTGGAATATGCAACAGGATTGGCTTCCTAGGAAGCCACTGACTGGTCTTTTCTCCTCCGATTACCCTGTTTCCTATACATTGTCTTCCTGCACAATAAATGTTTACTGAGTTGACTAGTAGGATGGCAAAACTTAAATTGTCATAGTATTGATTAAACCATCCTTATTTTCTCAACTGTTCAAGGAAATGGTGTGCTTTTACTGCTACTGACTTTTTTCTGCATGTAGATAATACTCCAAAGCAAGGTTTGGATTGCACATTAATTGACTTTTCTGTTGTAATAGATGTTACGACATGTACACAGAGCTTTACAAATAGTAGTTGTTTCCTGTAGCATGTTTTAGATGAGAGACTGTTGCACTCTTGCAGACATGTATCGACTGCATTGGGTCTCAGAATCAGTATGTTCTTGTGTTTCTTGTTGAAGGAACACAAGAATAGGTTCTGGCATATTCCTCTCAGTTACTATTTTTAGGTGTAATATGTGAATATTTCAAATTTTCACTTGAAACTTTTGTTGTTATCGTTTTGATTCCTCTGTGGTAGAAACACCTCCAGTAAATTGAACGCATTCCATTAATTGCAGTAATAATCTTATCTGGTGATGCTGGGTGGAGAATCTTGCACCAGTATGGGCTGTTTGAGATATTGGAGGGGATTATTGTGCAGCTGCCAAGCCATTCTGTTCACTTTTTAATTACTTTTCTGAACAGAAATAACATGTCTTTTCTTTTTCCCAGAGTATGCTTAATATTTTTTTTTATGATAGCTGAATAAACTGGGTATTCTCTCTGCTTATAAAGGTTATTAACATTGTTTGATATGTATTACTATCCTAATTGCATTCTTTCATTGCTTAAATATTTAGTTTTCTGAAACTCATTGGAGAGAAGGTCCCCATTCAATTGAATCAGGTGTCATTATTTTTACTGTGGGAACACTGTAGGCCAGGGAAGAGTCCTTGGGGTAAGGGAATGATATTGCACTTGGGTTGCCAGAGCCCTAGGAAATGTGCAGCTGGTGCCACCAAGGGTGTAATCATGATGTGTGGGTGGGATGGGATCTTTAAGAGGACCTGGGCAGACCCTTTTTTAAAATGAGCTCCCAAAGAAATCAGAAAGCTTTTTAAATTAAAACCAACCAAGAAATCACAGCTTTCATTTTAGAGTATGAACTAGCATAATTAGTTTTCAGTGGCAACTAGAAGTCAATAGGTAAGACAAACTATAAGTGAAAAAGTTTTGATTCTTAATTTATCCCAGTCCTTGAAAAGACCGTTGCCCTCAGCTCAAGTTCATTCAGTCACTCTGTTCAATGGCTTTCTGGCTCGTGCTGCACAGCCTCCACTGAACCCAATGAAGACGCCTTTATCCTCTTGCCTTTTGAGGCTCCCTCCTTTCAACAGTCGTCTCAAGCTGTAGGCAACCCCACCTTCTTGCTTTGACTTTCCTCTCCTAGAATGGACATGCACATTGGACGAAAGACATCAAGCATGCTGTCTGTCACACTGAGGCTTGTTACCACAGATGTTGGGGAAGCACAGCCTCTGTCCTTTCCCCTCTTCTATCACTCATAAATTCAACATAAGCCTTGTGCTCTTCCTTAACTTTTCCATAGCATCACAAACTTCTCTATTTTTGGGATACTTAAATTTGCCAAAATGGTTGACAGGCCCAGAAAGATTTCTGCCCTCTTAGCCTGAACTTTGCAACTCTCTACATCAAATTTCTTTTGTAATAGTTTCTGTGTAGACAAAAGCATGCATTCTCCTTCCAAAATCCGTAAATATTTTGCTTTTCTTTTTATTGTTCCCAGTTAGCCTGATATTACAAATGTAGCTGTTTATAAATTTTAGAAGTTTATTGATTCTGGTTTTTGGTTTTCTTCTTTAAAGTTTGTCAATAAGTGTAACCATTGAGTTGTGTTGCACTGTTCATTCTCTGAGTTTAATCTCAATAGAGGGAACTTATGGTGTCACTGATTTCTAAGGGTGAAACTGTAGTCCACATAAAGATAGGGCAATTGTGGTGTTTGCTCAAGTATGGCTGAGATTTCCTCTTAACTGTAGACCTGTGAAAGTGCTATTCTATCGTTATATTATTGCCGGTGAGTTAAGACTCTTTTTTGTAGAGAGGATTTAAAGCAGTTTCTAACCAATATTACCAGTTTGAAGAAGAATTCCATGAAAACTAATTAAAGGTTACGAAGATAGTTTAATTAAATACCATCTTATTATCAGAAGCAGATGCAGCTTCATTTTGGATGGCTTTTTCAGAATAATGACTGGGAGCATGGGTGATAGGGATGCATTGGAGCTGTAAAGCTTCCTTACCGTAGGAAACGAATGTGTTCTCTGATTTTGTCATACAATGCTATGATGTACAGATAAGGTCTGTTATAAATACACGTATCAACGTACTGCTGCTACTTCCAAGTGCTAAGATACTGAAGATAATATTACATTGGAAATACAAAACAAATCACACTTTATTTCATTCTACTTCTACCTTTTTACTGCTATTGGTTAAAACAGAGGAAAATATTTGAGATCTAGTTTTTAAATTCCTGTAAGTAACAGGATTTGTGTTCAATAGTTATGGGGGTTTTTTTTATCAACACAAAGATAAGCTTTTGATTAGTTATCAGACTGACACTTGACTAGTCATCTCTGAGGAATAAACAAGGACACCTGAGCAGTGAGAGACTTCTCTGAGTAGTTGGTTAGTAATCTGTTGTTCAAAAAATATGTGCTTTATTTTTGAATATACACAATTGCACTTAATATTGATTTTTGTTTCCCTGTGAAGCCCTTGCAGCCTTAAATCATCTACCCAAGCTTCTGATAAAAGAAATAATAATCAAAATGAATGGTTACTTTGGGTAGTGGATTCCAAGTTTTTAAAATGAACTATATGTTGTAATGACTTTTATATCATGTATTGATATAAAATTAATCAAGTTTATGTCTCCTGTCAGTACTCAGCTATAATAAATGACAGGCTGTTGTGGTGCCAAACCATCCAAGAAATTATTTGCTATAGGCTTTGTCAGAAATCT
Source organism: Anarhynchus alexandrinus (assembly GCA_008711295.1). Taxonomy (NCBI): domain Eukaryota; kingdom Metazoa; phylum Chordata; class Aves; order Charadriiformes; family Charadriidae; genus Anarhynchus; species Anarhynchus alexandrinus. Next base: position 4,487,572 of record VUYV01000006.1, on the reverse strand, counting down.
GCTGACATTCGATGTGTTCTTGACTGTGGCTCAGATATGAAATTCCAGCTTTGTGTCATATATGCATGAGTTCTTCTTTCAGGCTGTTTTGGCTTTCTGCAGCTGTTAAAAGGTCAGAGGTAATCAGATAAGCCAGTGGGATGCTATCTGTCATTATAATTGACTTGAGCCATCATACATAGAAAATCATGCTGAATATCAATTCTGACATTTAAAGCAATGGTATAGTGGTCGTATTATTATAAATGTATCCCATATTTAGCTACAGCAGATCCTGATTTTTTTTTTTCTGTGCAGAAACAAGTGCTGCAAGGTATTAAATTTTTATGTCTTTTTATATCTGTTGAGAATCATTTCAACTATCCAGAAATTATGTTCCAGAATGATGTGATTTGGTTTATCCAGTTTTGAAACATTGCTGTACACAATTTATTTCGTTTTCAAGTGCATAATGGAAGTATCAGTAAAATGCAACTTGTGCAGCTGGCATTTTGAGTATTCCTGCCAATCAAAAAATGAATAAAGCAGTCAAAACTTGTTTTCCATAACACTGTTAAATGTTTGTCATATGTTTAATTGAGTTAACACCAGGTATTCATGTCTCTCACTACCTGGTGAACACCTCATTGCTTGGAACTTATGTTGAAGCAGCAAGTCAGGGTTCCAATAGTGATTCTGTATGTTCTCCTCCAGAGCAGATTGAGTGTGTACAAAATGTCACATATACCTGCATTTTAGCTGCAGAGGCATTATTGTCTTTGGTACACATAAGCTGGGAGGAAGATATTGCCTGAGATCCTGTGGATAAATTTGGCTGAAATTGAAGTCTCAGCCTTTTAATTTTTTTTTATATATATATATACATGCACAGACAAATTTAGCAGTGACTATTTACTTTCCATCTTGCAAAGTATCCCAAGAACATATTTGATTAGCCCATGAAATGCTTTTAGAACTGGAAAACTGTGAAGTCAACTGATGCAAGTGATGTATGTTGTACTGAGGAAATAATCTTTTAATTAGTAACACAGATTTTTTTCAACATGATTGTTAATGCAAAATTAAAAAAAAAAAAGAAACCTCCCAATAATTTTACTTCCTCTATTTTTTGTTTTTAAAAGAGGAAAATTAGAACTCTATCATATATCTAACACATGGAGGAGGATTTATTCTGTAACTCTTAGTTCTTCCTAATTGTAAATGATACAAAATGGGATGTTTATTCTTTCTTCTCAAATTTCACTTTTATAGTGATAAATTAAGTCATTGGGATAGCTTAAGTAGTAGCAACTTGCAGCTAGTTACAATAAATATAACTACAATACTAAATCAGTAGAAAGGAAAACTTTTTTGGCACAAGTGAAAAAATATTTTGTTTGAAAGACTGCATTGTTCCTTAGTAAAATCTAAAATTATTAAGATACAAGAGGCTCATCAGACTCTTGGATCATGCAGAAGATCTTTCTAAGGCTGAGCTGCCATATTAATAGTATTAACATAAATTTAGCTCTTCTTTTCTGCTATAGGTTTGTGCTTTTATTGTTTTATTTTGCCTTAGTGTAATAACCAATATCTTTAGTGACCAATCATGGATTGAACTAGACAAATTAAGAGTTAAAAGTACAGCTTGAACTAGTCAATTCACGTAGCTGGGGATAAGAACATATTTCTTTCTCCTGTGAAGAGAAAACATGGATGGGGAGATGTAGCACCCATTTGTTATAGATTACATGAAAATGTGAAACCAGCTGCTGTCTGGTAAGGAAATAGCCCCTTAACTGTTAGAATAAATGAAATTTTGAAAAATATAAATCTAAAGGCATTCATAGTTGTGCTGAAAGGATGATATGTCAGCACTTCAGGAAGGAAACCCAAGTTATTTAGTGATGTAAGTTAAAATGTCATCACCGCTTCCTAGATGAGGCCACTATACCATATTATAACCCTGTTGCTTAAAAGGTAAAAAAATATTTAATTTATTAGTATTTTCACACTTATTTAATAATATCTAGACAATCTCTTTTAAGAGGTCTTGGGGATTTTTTTATTTTTAATAAAATCAACTCAGCTGTTGTGAACTTCAGTTAGAATCAAAGAAAAGATATTTCCTTTTTCAAATAAACAAAATAAAACACTTCTATATGTGAAGCTTTAAATTTTTTTTTCAGATTTACCTCATTAGATGCCAATATAATATTAGAAACATTTGACTCACTGGCTTGATATGTATGTTGTGTTAAATCAGATAGATGCTACTGGTACAGTAAGAAGTATATTATATGTTAATTAAGATGTTCAATTCATTCTATCAGTTATACTGCCAGGAACTCCTAATTGTGTGACCTGCTAAATTAGATAAGATAGGAGTGGTGTTGGATGAGAGTGAAGTACAACTTAATATATTTGCAAGACTCACTTCAGGAGAATTACTGAATTTCCTTTTAGTGTTTGAGTTGCTCTGCATATTTTCATAGTATTGAGCACTGTTCATGAAAGGAACATCTTCAGGATCAGATTCCAAGATTTTAAACCAAAAACTGTCTTTGGGCATGCTATTTGAGCAGGTTCTCTAGTCAAACATTTCAATATGAAGTTTATTTCACTGCTCTGTTCTGACAAAATAATACGCCCAATGGGGATTTGAAGTAGTCCTCATAATCTTGACCCTTAGTGAAATATACTTCTAAAATATGCTGCTTTAACAGAAGGGCAAGAAATTGCTGGCAGAAGTGTTGCTGATGCCACAATATCACTGCACTGTGTGCAATCTGATCTTCATAAAATTTCCGTTATTAGAAAGTAAATGGCTGGACTGTTACTCCTGCATTACTAAAGCGTGCTTTCTAGGGTGTGGGTTATTTGCTGTGCCTGCATTCGTAATTCTTAGAATTGCCTTCTGTCCTTTAGCCTTTCTTGAAGAAAAAGCAAAATCTTTCCATCCCCTTTGCTCATTTAATGTGGATACAATTCTATATTAAATAAAAATGAACATACATGTTTTATTATTTCAGGTTTTACTGGTTTAGTAATTAAAAACAGGTCTAAAGAGGTCTAATTAACATACAGTTAACTGCATATACAATTTAGAATTACTACAGTGTATATGACCATTTGGATCTGAACATGTATGACAGACGTAGCAAAATGCATGGGGTGTTCAGTTCGATTGCACGATAATACATAGATGTAGGAGCAGTGAAATGTTTGAGAACTAAACCATCAGATATTTTGAGGATTTAATTCTCTGTTGTGAGGAATAAATGTTGTTCTTATTTCCATATAAAAATGTTGATTTGTCTGCGAGCGCAACAGACATGTCCTTTCAGAATGTATCAGATTTTGTGACTTATTCCTTGTAAGTAAATTAAATATTGGATTTTCACACTTTACTATAGTAATCAATTCTTAAACCTGAATTATATGCAGGACGTGCACGCAATTTTAGCACTCTGGGCATAAACTTCTACTGCTCTTGCTTTTAAGTCTTGCTTTTAACTTTCTCACTCATAAAATGTCAAACCATAGCATTTATTTAATAAAAAAAACTTAGTTATTGTTCCATGAAGCTGATTTATATGAATGTTTCCACAAAGCAGTTAAGAGTTCTCACATGAAACACGAATCTAAGCTGAAACAAATTAAACAGAATTTCAAATTATTATTACCAAGAGTGATAATACAAGCTTTCTAAGGAATCATTAAAGTGACATGTCTGAGAATCTAATCTAAGTATTATTTATTTATTGATCTGGAACAATGACATAGTGTTTTCAGTACTGAAAATGACCTGACTTTTGAGGGTGTGCTTGATGGGCTGTGGTGCATGAGATGAACAGGAAACTAGTAAAACTTAAAATAAGGAGATATTCATTTTCTTGTGGAAGTAGCTTTCCAGTTCTTCTAAGTTATCATTTCAACTTCCTTTCATCATTATGAAGGTGTATTGACTCTCTCTGTATAATTTTATTTATACATCCAGCAGTACCAAGTTCATCAGTGTAAGACTGGCTATGTAAAGTAGTGTAACACACAGTGATATTTTTGCTGTGTGTTTTGCAAAATCAAAAAGACTTTGAGACATATTTTTATATACAGTTATATTTGAAAATGCTGTCAGTAATGCTTGTACCTCAGTGAGCTGAGCCTCATCACACTGGCCCAGTGTATGTTCTGACATACGGCAGCAGCTTTCAAGCATAGTGCAGGACGCGTTAGATATTAAGTTAATAGACTTCAGAAACAAATAAGCGTTGTTCCCATTATGCATGTCGGGGGAAGGAAGATAGGAGGTGCTGCCTCAATAAGCTTTCGCCTGGGTCAGTTGAAGCTGTTTCCAGTAATGTGGAAACACCAATATTGCAGGGTACTGGTTAGGCTGAGCTTGGACAATGATGAAGATCTTTACAGTTACTGAATAGAATTGAATGGAATCCCATATTTGATATGGGCTTTCTTTTCCTGCTTTCAATTTTTTTAAGTTAATTTCATGCTTTAATTTAACCTTTTTTTCCCTAAATATTAGCCCTGAAAAAAGCTGACTAAAAAGTGGTCTACCAGTTGGTGAATCAAAATGTTGATAGGCAGTAAGACCCAGAGCCAATCTCTGAGACATACCAATAAAATGTGCTGCTCAATTCATAATGAATATTCAGCCAGAGACATAACAACAGAAATTTGTGGAGACAAATATGTGCTGTGCTATGTAGCATGATCTTTCCATCTGGAAAACCTAGGTACTACTCGAAATACTAAAAAAAACCAAAACGCCACACCCCAAACTCCTCACATCAAGAGTTATCTCTTAAAAACATAGTTAAAAATTTGATTTTCATTTTACCTTGGCTCCCATTAATTTCTAATGCAGAAGGAGTTAAGGTTGGGAGAGGTAACAGAAGTGTTATGATTTGGAAGGGGCAGAGGGGGAGTGCAGCCTTGAGTGTGCAGAATTTTCCCTCCGTGTTGATGAAAGCTGCCCAAGTTGAACCTGACATGAATCAGGTCATCTGAGCATGAGGAAAGGGTGTGTGTTTGGTTGGATGATGCTGATATAACCCCCTTCTGCACTACTTAGCTATAGACACAGAAATGCCTTAGTCATCTTATATCAATTTAAAATCTAACAGATTTGGGATTATATCTCCCTGACTTTTTTAATTTTAAATATATTTTATTGGAGCGTGGGAAGGATTACATGAGTATTGAGCTTTGAAGTTCCATAATATTTAATTACGTTTCTGCTTTAAAATACCTGTTAATTTAATTTGTGAACTCTGTATCTTTGGCTCCATTTGCTCTCCTGTACCATTCCTTCCCAGGGAGCTCAGGAATATAGTGACTGTCTGAAGCTTTTCTATGAGGCTTGCAATATGCCAGAACAGCATGGACTGAGGGGACACCATCAGAAAAGACTGAGGAGTGAAGAAATAGTGAGGGCTCTGAGGGGCTGTTTAGAGTACTTTATGGTTTCTTGAATCATCCCTTCACCACTGGTAAATTAACTGAATACATGGGCTGGAGAAGTCATTCTTAGCACACAAAAAAGTTGCTGCTTGAAGCATTATTTAAATATTCTTTGTCAAGAAAGGCTTTAAAAGATCAACACATGCATTACATTCATTACCCACTTGCAGAAATACTTATTTCTCTATGGGAAAGAATGCAAATGTTAACTGGCTGCACCAAAAGGATTCTTACCTTAAAAAAAAAAAAAAAACAACCCACAAAAAACTACCACGAGTAGCATTGTGTGGTGTTGGTTTTTTTGGTTTTTGGGTTTTTTTGTTTGCTTTATTTTTGTTTGCGGTTGGTTATTGTTGGGTGGTTTTTTGTTTTGTTGTTGTTTTGTTGTTTTGTATTTTTGTTTTGTTTTTTTTTTTTAAATAATTGAATATTTCTCAGATGGTCTCAGAGATGCTAAGTTCTTCCTAATTGCTTAGATCCTCCTCAGCTGCCACAAAAACAAAGTTAAAATATTTCTTTTGCTACTGTCTTGTCAGGCTCATGTGTTATCTCATGTGTTGCCACTCTTGAGCAGAAGATAGAAATTAAGTAAAATCATATTAAGAAATAACATATATTTATATTTCATTGCTGTTAGAAGTAGTTAAATAATCAGTCATGTCTATTAACTGTCTATTACTGAAAATGGTTAATAAACATTATCTCTCTAAGTTTCTCTTACATTTGAGTGTGTATATAGTCCATATTTTCCGAGAAATTATAAATTTGTGTCCTGATTCAGGAACAGATATATATGTGAAGGAAGCAGTAAGTAGATCTAGTTCTACAGATCAGCCACATCAAATTGAAATCAAATATGTAATTTGAGGTCTAAGATTGATTAATCTAATCTGAAATAATTACTTTTTATTGCAATATTGTAATTGTTTCTCTAATGAGAAAAAAAATATGATACAGTATTTTCTGTCTTGAAAAACTCCTTGAAGGTTCAGTGCATGCATAAAACTTGTGAACAGATAGTGAACAGCAGTTACAACTCTACTAAAGGTACTGATGTTTGATAAAGAAACAGTGTTAAACTCACTAGAATAAATCAAACTCAGTTCAAAATCTAACAAATACTATCTGAGTATTTTTAAAAATCGGACATGGTATTTGCAGCCCTGGTCATCCATGTATTCTGGTACAGCTATTAAGCTGTGACTTCATTTTATGTTTCGAGCTGAATTTTACGTTAGGGGCAAATCGAAACCAATATCTACTTTCAGATTTCATTATATTGAAATAATAAGGTTTTGACCTTAAATGAAAGAAATGTCATGAGATCAGCTGACTCCAATGTGATTTTTTTTTTATTTTTTTTTTCCCCCTTATCATGGATTGGAGAGCTCTCAAGAATTCATCATAAACCCAACCTATAATAAAATAGTAGTACTTTTTAGTTATCTTCTGACAGGTAATTGTTAAATGTAAGTCTTGAGGTGGTAGTATGACTGTTCTTTGAAATGTGAAGTTTTCAGTTTTCTCTTTGATTTGCCTGTAAGAGTGTGCATAAAGTTGTACCTTGCAATATAATTGGTGGTGGTACTATCAAGAAGGGCCGTTGTCCCTTACCTCTTGGAGCAGAGGGAAGAGAATTGCTATCAGATTGTACCTCAGCCATCTGGACAATATAGTCTCTCCAGAGAATATTGCCATACTTCTTTTATATCAGCATATGTTTATATGCATGTTGTTTGGTCTATTACCTTCTATTTATTTACAGCTAACAAGACATGTTTGAGAACTCTGCTTAGACCCTGCTTTGAATTACTGTAACTTTCTACAACCAAATATCCATATATAACGCTATAAGTTGTTGGGTGCATTCTCAGTCCCTTTAGTCTTCTGAGCCACAGGTCAGGATTCTGAAATAATGATGCTCCTGTTGGAGTTTTGCAGTGCTCTCTTGATGTATATTGCAACTGGAATGCCCATTCACCATTTGTTTTTGATGTGTAAATGTTTGATATGCAGAAAACATTTTCAGTATTCACTAAAAGCACTTGTAGGTGTAAAGATGATTTTATATAGCTATAATAAATAGCATGTCTAAGTTTGGTAAAAGGCTTCAAAGTACTTAAAACCCAAACCATTTTTCCTCTGACTACTTTACCCTTTAAGTTGATACACAATTTGCATCAGAGCTTTTACAAACCCTCCTTATAGTGATTTGCATACTAAATATGGTTTTAAATGAGGATGCATTTGTCCTTTGTTATTCTATTACCAATTTAGTAAGCACAGGGAGAAGTTCAATAGTATCCTGCATCTTGAACTTCAAAAATACTCTGGTATACATCTTATCTAATTTAAATTTTATTCAAATAGAATACTAAAAATGATACATTAAGCTTACTCCTTAACCTCACCTTCTTCTAACCTCTCCAAAAGAGCAAAACATATCCTTAGCCTTTAAATTCATGAAACTTATTCTTTCTCTTCTCTCTCCCTCCTATGAGAAACTAGGAAGCATAGAGGGAGGAAAATAAATGTGTTAGAATGAAAAAACCCTCCATGACCAAAACTGATGTGATGATACATTAGAACCCAGAACAGGACTATAGTCATTGAACTATTTCTTGAATGGTACAACTATTTGCTATGTTTTTTCTTGGTGCTTGTCATAGAGGTACAATCCAATGGTAGATAATATGCTCAAGGTCACTGTGGCAAACAAGTAGTTCCTAAAAAAAATCTTTATTTCAACATTGTTTCTTCAGTGTATTATGGGGATATAAAGCCATATTAGTTAAAGTATTCCTACCAGAAATATGGAAGAATTTATTTCCTCGCACAGTAAATGCAGAGAGGACCTTGAACACGGTTTATAACTTGTCTCCCATGCTCAATACAGATGAATGCAAACAGAAACATATATAAAATTGAATGGAGCAGTCTTATGTAAACAGTCTAGAAACCAACTATTTCTTTAGCCTTTTAAGATGTGTCTGCTCTTCCTGAATACCACATAAGTTCAGAATAAATGTTACTGATGAAATAAGAAGAATAAGTGAATTGTCCATATACAAAATCTCACTAGAATCCAAAAGATGTTTCTAATTGATCAGTAGCAAGGTTCTACAGCCTTTCACTGGAATTAGTAAGAGTAAAAATCCAATTACCTTTGTGTTGATCTGTAGACAATTGGATAATGTTGTTGCATAAGGCAGTAAGGAACTAGACTAGACTAATATTCTATTTCCATGAATTTTCATTGTATCACTTTCCAGGGAAAGATGTCAGTGGCATTCTGCTGTTACAAAGGATCTTTAGCAGGACAAGGTTTGTAGGCAGAACTAATGTCTTATATTATACCAAGTGATGTAATTAGAGGGGAGAAAAAGAGGAACACTAAAACAAAACGCAGACATCTCCAGCATAAATGGTGCTCTGTTGGTTTTTAAATGGAGTTAAAACAGCATAACAACATATTAGTTGGGACTAATTGTTACACCATGCCTGAAAGAAAAGTAGTAAGAACAGGTGAACCAAATGAGGTTGTGTTGGTTACAAGGAGAAAGGGATAAATATATGTTTGATGGGATTTTTGAAAACTAGGATGGATGACTCAGCGATTTCTTTGAAGGCATAATCTTCTACTAACTGTGCAATGATTTAATTTTTTTTTTCCTGTATTGATCTATACAAGTTCCAGGCTATGTGGAAATCAAGAATGTTAAATAATGTGAACTTTCTTTTTTGACTGAAATGAAATTGCATTATGGCTCTTTAAAAATGTCCTGTGTTCTCTTAGAGTAGAGTAGTTGTTGTATAAACATCTTTAAATTATTGGGATAACAAATTTTTCCTCAAAGAAAGAGCTTGACTGTATGTTATAATTTTGGTGGTATATTTTGGATATTATAATGAAGGCAGGAGCGATCATCCATGGATTAGAAAATTCACAATTTGCAGGCTCTCATATATGAAGTTGGCCATACTAGTTTTCCAAAAACCAACCAACCAACCCACCCCATGATTAAGGATGTTCAGAGGGGTCATGACTAATAATTTTTTTATTTCCAATCCAGGTGAAGAAATATGCTTATATCTTACATACAAGATGTATGTAAAATGAATTAATTAATAATTCTTTATACTTCCTCACTTCTTCCATATGGAAACCATTCCCAAGCAACATGACTAGAAGTGATGCTGATAAATTCTATTTTACTTTCATCAACGTCAGTCAGCAGCTGACTGATGCTCGGGGGGGAATGAGTTTTCTTTGTAAACAATTTGGGTTGCCCACCACTGCCCACCCCCCAAAAAAAAATCCACCAAAACAACAGGAAGAGAGAAAGAACTTGAGTAAAAGTAGATTTGATTGTTGATTCAAAATATATTCAGAAATTAAACACTGGAGCAGAAAAAGAACTAATGCATATGTATTGCTGAAGAACATAAAGTTAATGTTGAAAAGAAAAAAAGTTTTAGTTTGTAAATCAATTTTAAAATTAATTACAGTAAATATCTTGAAAGCAGTGATGATATAAATAAAGACTCAAATAGGAGGAAAGGTCAATAAAAGATATGAAATGGATTATATGGCCTGTTATAATGACAGATTTCCTTCAATGATGTATATCTAGAATGAACTACTTATAGTCCTAAAAGACTCACGTCTGAAACTATCATCTCTGTTAGAGCATAATGATCTTCTGGTTCAGTCAGGAAATGAATAGCTAATAATAAGCTCTAATACAAGGTTTATTGCTCTGGTTTACAGCTGTTACATACACGGTCATTAGTAAGTCAATGCTGGACTGTAAGTTCTTGGATGCCTACTGGAATTAACTGTTTGGCTATCCCTTAAATGTGCCAAAGGGAAATATATGTATCTTGGAGTGTCATTTCTAACAAGCTTCTGCTAATTCTGAGGAAGTGTTCCTCTCCCTGTAAAAAGTTAGGTATCTTATTACAGTAGATGCTACAGCTCGAACACCCACCAGTCAACCCTATCCGGATCACACAACATGACTTTTTAAAAGCCAAAGACAGAATTATTAAATCCTTTTGATAGCCAGTGGCCTAGGAGGTAAGGAACTGTTTTTCAGACTTCTTTGATTTGCCAACCTGTAAAAGTTTTCCGGTGGAGTAGAGTAGATTTGTGTCAGGAAAATAAGGCTACTGCCATCAGGACTGATTCTTAATCACCTTTTATCATTAAAACAATTTCTCTAGACTCTGCAGGTTGTGTGCGCTAGCGCTAGTTCTCACCAGCTCTCAAAAACTGAATCTTAAATACCTTACTTCCTACCAACCAGAAATACGCCTGAAGCATGCCAGTGTTCAGTCATCTGAAATCAAACTGTTTCAGTCTTTCCTGTTGAGGTTATACAGCTAGTGATTTTGGAAAACTAAAAATAAATCTTTTGCCTAATGACCTGCGCGTGCAGGCTTGACTGAGGTTCTGTGTCCTGGTCCAATTAATGTTTAGAACACACCTCAGAAGCAGATCTTGTCACTGTAACTTTCCCATTCTTCCCCTCCAAATACATTTTCCTTCCCTTTAGCCATTAAATCATTCTTCTGCTTCATCTAATATTTCCTGCTTCAGTTATTTCTTGCTGTAAAGATACAGAAAAGAGTGCAAACACATTTTTAAACTGAGGATTGAGAGAATTAATTCCATGTCACTTATAGCTGATGGTAGGGAAAAATTCAGGAAGCTATATGGATTAGAAAGGTTACATGGTAAGGATCCCAAAAAATGCCACCACATACGCAGGAGTCACGAAGAAAGTGCGCTAAAGATTTTGAATAATAACATTAAGTGTTTTTTCACTTAGACTTCATTTTGTCTTTAGTTATCATGTATATAGAAATAGGAATCAACAATCCTCAATGGGAACTAATAAAGGTAGCGTTGATATAATTTTCAGGGGAAAAAAAGCAGAATCTCACTATACAGTCAAAGAACTGGGGCATGGTTTATCAAAGAGAAAAAGGAAGTGATATTGTTATTGAGATATTGTTAATTTTTAATTAAATTATCCCTTATTTTTTCCAATGCATTGATGTAGTTTACTTGGCTTTTTTTTGTGCCTTGTTTATTTAAATGTTACTTGTATACTGGAATGTAATGCAATATTGCCATCTAGTGAAAGGATGAAAAATATCTAGCCAAACTGTTTGATCCTTTGATGCATAAAAACATAAACATGGTACTTACAAATGAACACTTCTAAACATTGGGAGTATGCAACTTTGATAAACCAATGCTGATAAGAACTTGTAACTCATGGTTTGGTTTTGTTGTTTGTTTGCTTTTTAAAGGTATTTACTGTGTATACTGCCACAGATCTTGCACAGAAGTGGGGGCTCGGGCATAGTAGAAACTATTCAAGGTGAAACTATTATGTTTATGTAGCCTCTGATACTGCTGAGATATCTGATGATTTTGTGCCATGGCCCATGAATACATTCCTGGTGCTGGTTGGTACAGGAGGAATGACAAACTCAAATGATGCCAGCCAATAGTCAGGTATAGTGGACAAACAAATGTTGATGATTTAAAATATGTTCTTCTGTAAAGGCGTATTATGTTCCCATTGGTTATTTGCAAATATTTACTGCAGCTTTAATACTGTCACATACTATGGTATAAAAGATTTATAACAGCTGTTGAGTTTTAATCTTCCATTGCAAAGTTAAGTGTCTGGATTAGAATCAAACCAGCATCTCTGGTTTATATTTTTAAGCTATGCTTTCTTGTATTTCATTATCTGTTTCTATGGAAAATATTTTTATAATAGAACACCTAAGTGTTTAATCATCCTTACTTTTAATATATCATTTAATATAGGGTATTATTTAATATACTTTTTAATATATAGCCTTTAATATACCACTGTGACAGGTGGGTGGATCTTAGTTTTCCAAAAAGGTGTCAGGTGCTCAGTGCTGCTCTTGTATAGAACCAGGGAAAACTGTTAATTTTCACCAGATCCTATTCAGTGGGATTATTTGCTGCATTTCTCCACTATTTTTCACCTTTCTTTATTTCCCACGTATGTGTTTGTATTGTATTACCTGTTAAATCTTCCATGTGGTTTCACTGTAATTCTATGAGAACATGTTCATAAAGATTTCCACACTCATATTTGAGAAGGGCTCCAAATCATAATAAAATAAAAATGTCTTGCAGTTATTTACCTGCACTTTTTTTTGGTTAATAAGGAATTTTCTTGTTTGATAAAACTATGGATCTGCCCACAATAACAATGTGCTACTGAGTCACCATGAAAGTTCGCCTCTCTATCAGATACAACCCACATATAGGTTTGGGGTTCTTAATGTGCTTTCCCATTGGATTCTTCTGCTGTGGAAAAGTTGCTTAATCTTTTTGTGTTACCCAAAGTGTTCAGTAAGAATAATATTATTTGTTTCCGTATGTTAGGAAGAGCCTGCAAATGTCAGATAATGTTTGTACAACACAATCTAAAGATCATTTAATTGAGTATAGATAGACTACATGCAAGGGAATTGCCAAATCACAGGGCTGAGCATGCAGTCTAGCCCTAATTTTGTATTCTTATGTTGCTACCCAGTGAGATGGGTCGGTTAACTTTTTTTTTTTAGGGGTGGATACCGCCCTCGCCTTGCATGATTTTTTTTTTTTCCAAGTCCAGTAATAAAGTATTAAAAAGGCAATATGTAACTCGCAGTTACCCTAATAATTTACTGCAAAAGGGGATACAACAAGTAGTAGCATGAGAGAAAGTGCATTATTAGGGATTTTTTCAGTGCAAATCACTGAAGCTTCGTCATCTTTATCACCATGTACAGCTATAACCATTGTTGCCTTCAAAAGAGAAAGGCCTTTTGCTGCACTCTGTAAATATGTTTGTACTGATGCAGAGGCCATAATATAAAATTTCTCTTAAACATAGTATGAGAAATTAAAAACCAAGTATAACAAATTATAACAAAGTAATATAATTAATTTTGTAAATAACATAAGGTGAATAATTGTTGAGTTTGCAGTACAGTTGTACAACATTGCCCTTCATTTCTCTGGGATTTCAGTCCTAGATAATTAGTTTACTGATCTCTTAGAAAGTATGGTACTGATAGCTTAAATGTTAGTTGAAACATAGCGGACTTGCAGGCACGTTATTTTTTTATTTATAGATCTGTCTCAAGTACACGGTTTTGAGTTGGTCTAAACAGACAAGGTAAACATAAGATCCAGTATTCATAGGACATTGAAAAGTGTGTTAAGGAAGTAGAATTATTTTTATTTTTTTCCTGAATGAATAAAGGGTATAACAGGTATGAACAGTTGTGTATTTATGTAAAGAATTAGCTTCTTTATAAAGCAGATTCTACCTGAAAAACTACATTAGTTCCCTAATACAAAGACCACATCATATAATCCATATTTTCAAGCATTCCTTCCTTCTTAAGATGATTCTCTTTTGCCAGAGGTACTCACATTTTGAGTCTGGATTTTATAAAAGTTTTCAAAACATCCATAATAAAGAAGATAAATTGCATATACTTATCATGAGAAAAGACAAATCAACTGTGATAACCATCACTTCTCCAAAGCAATGATTTTTTTCTAAAATTATGACTTTGCATTAAGAAGTGAAGATGTCATTTCTTGAATTACATTGCATATGTCGGCAATGTTTTTTAATGTGAATTTAAAAATACTACAATTCGTTTAGATAAAATGTTTTTGCACAAGCTCAAACAATTTTTGTCAGATGCTGACCTCAATTGCAAAAGACATTTTCAATTAAGGAAAACGTTTATATAGTTAGCAAGCTGTCATTCAGTAAAACTCATTTTTTTAATTAAACAGATGGTGATAACAAAGAAATTAATGAACACATACTTGCTTGCCTGCTATCCTAATTTGCATTTCTAAATTATTCAGGTTATGCAGCAATTAAGCTTTAATTGCTTTTAGACAAATGAATATCTCAGAATGAATGACAAATTATGATGAAATTGTCTAAGAAGCATGGTGTATTCTAATGCTCATGCTATTTTATTTTGTGACAATTTTAGAAGCCTAAATGTGGGAATAGAACATTGCTATGCAGATTTAGTATGCTGTTTCTTTGTTCCATATGCAGCGCATCATCATGCCACTGCTCTGCACAACAAGATAAATATAAGATGCAATATTCATATGACTTTCAAAACTGCATTACTGCAATAGCATGTTTTCGGAGAGGGCTTAGCATTTCCAGTCCTCTGTTCAAGAAAACATAGCTGACAAGACAAATGACACGTGATCATCATAACTCTTCCAATTAAGTTTCTGCTACTTGATTTATAAGTAATTCTTAAGAAAGAATATATAACTTATAAAACAATGCACCAAGCTATTATATAGAGGCAGTGCACCAAAAGCCTGTTTTATCTGATTTACGACAGGTAACTCAGAGTGTCATGGTTAGTCTGGGTACAAAGAAATTACATACCCTTGTTTGCTTCTTTCTGTCATATTTGTGGCTACCTGCTCTCTTTTTTTCAGTTTCTTCTTGGTTTTCCAATTTGTTATATTTCTGGAACACTTCTTTGGCCTGTTAGCCATTGCAATACGTACAAGCTGAAAAAACTGCGTTCTCCTTGGAGCAGTTACGCTAACCGAACACAAGTCATGTGGTACCATTGTAGTTGCTTTCTCAATGTATTTCTATAGGTGAAACCAACCAACCAAGCATCCAGCTCAGCATCAGTGGGTATGAGCTCACTACATTTGCGGGGAACAGACTATTTTATAACATTTTATGCTCTAAATATAGCAGAATTATGGCTTTTTACAGTAAGTACACAAGTTTTATAGTTTAACTGGCAGGAGACAGCTGTGAAAATGGACTTAAGCTCAGAAAAACACATGAAAAATGTTACGATTGTTACATAACCAGTTCCTTAATAAAATGAGGAGACTTGACAGCATGTGACATAATATAAGCTTTCCAATTACTTTATTTTATATTTTAATCAGACTTTTAAACAGACTATGTAACAATCTTTAAAACAAACTGGAGACGTGTTGATATGGTTTTAAATATAGTCTATACTAAATATAATTAAAGTTTGCATCTTATCTATCACTAAGCATTTAAATGGGGCACAAATCTAAGAAAGCTATTCCCCTCAGGTTTTCATTGCATTCAGTGAAGAGAGGCATGAGCTGAGCTACTCAATCCAGGTTAAAGTAAAATGGGGATGACATGATAGCCGTTTCCTGCTGATTATAGGACCATAAAGTTGAAAGAATCAACACTGGGTTTCTGTTGCAAGGAATGAATCTCATTTGCAACCATATCACTAGGACAGTTGTCTAAAGATATAGAAATAATAAGGTGCTGGTTTAGGCCTATGATTCTGATGGAGAGTGATGGCTGCCGGAGGGGTAACAGCTTAGAAAATGGGATAACTTGAATAAATCAGCCTACCTTAGTTTGGACAGCAAAGCAGTGCAAAAGGACTTGTAACTTGCCACTTACAAAGAATTGTATTGACAAGGCCAATTATGAATTTATTCTCTGCACACCAAATGTAGAATAAGCATCGACCTCTTTAAGCAGGGCAGATAATGAAAAGGAGAAGAAAAAATGAAACAAAATGGTTAACACAGACATGGAAGTGTCTTACTCCCTGATGGAAGTTTAGTAGTGTCTAAAGCAAAAGTTAGGCTTTTGTCATTACATGAATGTCAATAATATTGAGTGTAAATTTCTGTTGTTCAAGTTCACAATATTAGACGTATCAGGAAAACTTAGTCTAGGATTTTAGAGGATTCATGGTAACACTTTGGCAAATTCCCATTCAGGTCAGAAAACTGAAGAGGGGGAAAAAATATTTCAACAGTTGCCTTAGCTTTCTTATTTAAAAAGATTTATTAAACATAAAAAAAAAGATGGCCTTGAAATTGTTAACAATATCATGCCAAGATAGATATATTCTCTGATTATTTTTTTTTTTTCACTTTGAATATGTATTCTTAGCTTACTGGAGAAAATCTTACTGCATACATCTCATTTCTTGTGAGTAGGTACTCCTTGCCTGTCTTTGAGTTTCATAATATATTTTTTTTCCTTGAAGATCTTGAAGTTGGATACATGAAGTAATTTCATTAAGGCAAAAACCTCTACCAATTGATTTCAATTAGTGTAATACTACTACTTTCTCGCCATCCCTTGTCAATATATGTACTCAAATATTTATATACATGGCCCTGTGTAGGACATAAATATTAATTGACTTCCCTCCTGTAGATATCATCTAGAATGATGTACGATATTACCTAATCAGAAAAGGAGAAAAAGATCCCCTTTTAGATAGCTACTTATACATGTCTTTTAATGGTTTTATGTGACAGATGAGAGAAGGTGTGTAAGGCTGGTTGATAAACAAAAGTATTTACCAAGAATTTATTTCTGTTTGCACAGTTCCTCACAAGGTGCTAATGGCATTTATTGTTTGGATCTTGAAATTTTTGCAGCCGTGTATTTATTTAACAGCTATCTAGAAGACAACGAAATAGCCTTTTTACAGTATATTGGCACTATTTCCTCTTATTAGCACTAACCTATAAGGTTATCGCAGTGTACACATTAAACCTGTTGCACTTGAAAACTTACTCTTTCCAAGATAAGGGTTGGTTTTTACCCCTTCACATTAATAAAGAAAAATATATTGGCTATATTTTGATTTTGGACGTTGATAACTGTTGAGTCAGGATAGACTTATCCAAGCTGAATAGATCAGATCCACTGTGTAAAATTAGTGTATTTTTTAAAAACAGTTTAGTTGAATATTGTATTTTAACTAATTAATATTTTGATTTTTAAAATTATAGCAGTCCTTACAATATGGAATTGGAAACACAATCTTTCCAGGTGAGATATTTAATCATTGACTTAGATTCTTTCTTTTTTTCTTTTTTTCTTTTTTTTTTTTAATTCTCGACTGCATAGTGGTGAATACACCAGCCCTGAAGAATGATCCTGCTCAGTGTGTACAGTCTGTAGGCAGTAGCTAGGAAACTCTTCTAAGAGTCAGGATAGGGTCTGAAGCCACCTTTTGCAATGTGGCATCATGAAATGAAGTTTGATGTTTGTCAGTATGCCCAAACCTTGCCTTTGTGAATCTAGCCTAAGGCTCAGATCTTAAAGCCTTTGGATTTATCAATGATGTTCTGTGCAGAAATTATTCTTGGGATCTGGTCTAAGTCTCTGAAGATCCACTAGCCTAATTCTTGTGTCAGATACTGAGCTAGATATGTCTGTCATAGCTCACTATTAGTTTCCTACACAAAACTCTGTGAAGGCCCTTGTTACCTGCTTGACAAAAGCATTAAGAAGCCTTAAAAAATAATTGCTTAATTGCCCTCCTATAGGAAGTCCTACATCCTCTTTATGTATAAAACTTTAATGCAAGTATTATACTCATGTAGTAACCACTGCTTTTTTTTTTTTGGCATAACTTTCTATTGCGTCCTAGTAACATGTATTTATTAAATTACTGACACCTAAAACAGACTGGTTGGACATCTTAGAATAGTGAACATATGCTGCTGCTCTTCAGAATGTGAACTCAAAGATGCATAGTTTAAATGATGGCATATCTTAACATCTTTTTATCACAGGAAATTATTACATCTTGATATTGACAGCTGAAGTAGCTTCATATCTCTTACGCATCCTTAGCAAAATATTTATAAAGTTAAGAAACTCCAGTAAGTTGTTTCCCAGATATTTTAGCATCTTTAAATACAATAAAGCTAGTATATATGCTTTATGTGAAATACAAATTAAATATTTGTATTAAGTTAAGCAGTTGTTTTCAGTTGGATCCATGTTCTATATTAAATTTATAGAGGCTTAGTGATCAGGGATATGGCTGAATTAACAACATAAGAAACGCAAAACAAGTCATTAGATTTTGGTTTTCACTGGTTTGAGTAAAACCACCTCATAAATCTTATAGGGAAGATGAATGACTCACCTAGATAAATAAAAAAAAAAAGTTGTCTGAGCCATAATGAATATTTTAATATCAGCAATTCATTATGGCTCAAACACATGTTGCCTTTAATACAAGAGCATGATCTTGAATATTATTAAGGTTTAAACAAATTTAAATGTGACAAGCACAAGATTAAATGTGGCACATAAATGAGTTTAAGCAGCTAATTAGGTTTTGTTCGTCCATCCTATGTTTGACAGATATGTAATAGCAGCAATACTAATTAGAGAAACCATAGTACCAACAGATATTAGTTTTATTGTGGAATGACAGTTTTGCACCTCACACTTCCACAGGAGGCACATAACCCCGTTTGAGATATTTTGAAAACTAAAAAAATTCTGTGTGTTACCGCTTCACAGTGAACATTTTTTTTATGGGAAATATGTCTCATCTCCTTAAAAATATAAGATCAGCTCTTAGGTTTTAGAAAAGAATTCCATCAGACACACGGTTTATCTAACTGTTCAAATCTGATCTTTGTTTTACTTGAGGTTTCTTTTTCCACAATGTGGGTTTTTTTATTTTACAATGCTGAATATGATCATTAAAAATAGTTATTATTTATGATGCTGATTTAAAAAATGATTGGGTTAGACTGTTTTTTAAAACGGGATCAGGTATGATTAAACAACCTTCTATTAATATATATCATTTATCTGATATGGTAATGCAAATTGTTGAAAGTCATATAAATTGTTATTAATGCTTGGTTAGTCATTCAGTGAAATAGTTGTAAATGGCTATTTATAGCTAAGACTAGAAATTACTTCACTGGGTGATAATGGAAAAGAATCGGAAACATAAGAATATGGTTTAAAAAGAAAAATTATGTTATGGTTAGGGTAACCCAAGTAAAAACACATAAAATCTGTCCCATTTTAAATAAAACTTAGTTATATTTAGTTATATTTATATAGTTATATTTAGTTATATTTAAATACAACTAGTTATTAAACATGGGTGTGGAGGTTAGGGTTTTGTTATGTTTTTGTAATGCTCAGACTCATCTCAGTGTCAATTATTTTCATCTCTTTGGCAATAAATAATTTGTGAATCTCTGCAGTCAAATTATGAAGTGATTAACACTTTACTAATCCCTGCACTGCAACAACTACTTTTAACATGAATCCACGATTTATGGTGTGGATTTCATTTTCATTTCATTTTCACCTGCCGGTGACCCAAATTAAGTAAGGTTTTGATACTTGGCTTTCAGTGTATGATAGTAAATCCGTATTTCTTACAGCTTCCAGCTCACCTTATCCTTAATACATTAGGGTTCTACCTTCAATTGGTACCTCTTTCATAACTGTGCATAGGGGATGCCATCCCTGTCTCTCTGCATTTTGGGAGGCTCTGTTCAGTGCAGAATTGGGCAGTGGCTCTGGTAGCTTAACTGGGCATGGTATCTTAAAGCTTCCCAATCTGATCTCAGGAACAAGGAAATGGTGTGGCAGCAGTTATGCCTCTGTTGTCAGAGAAAAACTGGAATATTAAGTCAATAAAACCGTATGTCTCTCTTCTGACTCTGGGAGGAGAAATTTGGTATAGTCAGGAATTATGTCATCTACCCAAAGTACTTTTTCTTGGACACTTCTATTTTCAGATACTTTTACTTCTAATCTTTTTGTGTTGGAGGGACAACTAACTTCTGTGTACGGTAGCAGTCTGCAGGGTATCTCATGCCAGATACACTAAAAATCCCACGGTACCAAGCTATGACACTAGCCATAATGTGTAGGAGAAATGTCTCCTTCAGGAGTTGGTTTTGGTGAGGTTTTTTGAGACTAATGATACAATGCGCATACCCTGAAAACAAATATCCAAATTTTCAGGTTTTTGTGTTACATTGTTGCACTATAGGACTGTGATTACAAAATACTGTTTATGTCTATAGGACAACAGATTTGGGAAGCTAGCAACAAGGGCTGGCAAGGAGTCGATGGCAGTACCATTCAACTTCTGTATCCTTGGCTACCATCATCTTTTAGAATGAAAATAACTTTGACTCCAGGGACTATTAGCATGGAAAAATTCTTGGAGTTCATAGTACAGAAGATTTGCCATACAGCTGTCCTTGTGCCTGTTTGTTACCGAGTGCTTAGTTACAACTGCCATACAGAAGCTTTTTGGGGTTGTTTTTATTTTAGATTGGCTTGAGTGTCTTAATTATAGGGGTGTTGAATTTTGTAGACCCAAATGGATAAATGTTATTATGGAAATGATTAGAGTGGTATTTGTAGGTTTTATAATGGTTATTGAATTAAATCAGATGTTTTAACAGGAACACTTTCCCATACTATCTACTTAAGTAAAGAATAGCTCTGGTTAAATACTTGCTAAGATTTTATCCAGAGCTTTAGGGTAAGCAAGTCAGGTTAGCATCCACCTTCAGTCAATAAGAATCAAACAAGTAATCCAACCATCAGGCACTGAATATAGAGAATTAAATCTATTAGTAATCCATAATTAGCTAGTGGAAAAAAGAGTTTTTCAAAAGCATGGAGAGATTATATAAGTACAATTACACTGGATCAGATGAAGGGTGCAACTAGATTTGAATAGTCCTTTCAGCCTTTAACAAAGGGAAGGGTGGAACATGGCCTGACTGTTCAGAATACTCATATTTCACAGAGCTACCAATCTGTCAGGAATTGCCTTCCCAATTAAGTGAGGTTTCCTTTGAGAATTTATATATTTTTCTTCTTGCCCCTCATCCCCCCCCTCTCCACTTCCCATTCTCTCCTGATTGTAAGTTGCTTGATAGAGGTGCTTTGCCTACGTCTTTTTCCCAACCTGCTCTCATTAAGACTGGGTGTTCGGAACCTAACATTCTAGAAATACTGAGATAAAAAGAAATCTCTTTTTCACTAATTTTGAGAGATTAGTAAAACCCTATTTCTGATCATGATACAGACACTGTATTACTGTTTGGGAATTGAGATACTTTCCTTCTGTAGCCTGGAGCAACATCTGTCAACACTGGAATGTTCCAGCTTGACATAGGAAAAGGTTATAATTCAGGGGAAAAAAAATCAAAGTAGCTGAATATCTCTTAAGCAGGGAATTCTGTTCTCTGGCAGGAGAGAGGGGGAGATGAATTCAAAACTTCTGTCTTATTATCCAATCAAGCTTCAGTCTTAAAAGATTCAATAAGTAAAGCTTGAACCACCATGACTAGAACAAAAAGATGGTAGCTGAAACAATCACATTAACATCTATCAAATCCTTGGACAAAAATTGACAATCTGACACAAAGCTACACAGGTTAGTGAATGAGCAGATGCCATGGAATGAGAGATTGATGCCTTAATGATAGCCTGAAGTCTGACTAATAATCCAGAACCAATTTGTCACAGATGCCAACTCTTAAGTACCGGTTAAGGCCTGAGAAAATAGTCTGCATTTCAGCACCTCACAGTATTTTTATTTTAGCTCTATTGTTGTAAGGAGCTATTCCCAATATTCCTTTAAAACTTCTGTTCCTAGTGCTTCCTTTTACCCTGTAAGTGAATTTATCAAGCTAAGAGTAAGTCCGATTTCTTCCAAAAGAGAAATATCAGTGCAAATTATGTATAAGATTTTAAAAACCTTAAATTACAGTAAGCTTTGGAGAATAGTGCTATACTTTACTGTTCTCAGGTACTCAGAATATCAGGATTCCTGTCTTAACTGTCTTTCATAGTTCATGACACTAAAATCTCATCACATGAGATTTTCGTCTTTTATTTCCAGGCTATGAAATAGAAAATAGTAAGGATGAGGGAAGATCCATCATTTTCTTCTATCTCCTACTCATCAGAGTGACTAGATGAGGTCATGTGGGGGGAAATTTCTCTGCTTTCAGAGGTGTAGTGATTTATTTGCATTTTGTGCTATACCGTACAAGTCTCCCGTATTTTTCAATTCTGCTTCCTGTTCTGTGTTGTTCCTTTTCTAAAATGAATTTTTGCAACTTAGAAATTGTAATACTCTTTCCTCTTCTCTAAACCATGAATAAGGTATTTCTTAGCAAAACTCTCATTAGAGTAGTGCTTGAGTGCTCTGTACCACTTGTGATAACAAATCAGGATAGTAATTCTTGCATATTACTGTAGCCTTAATATATTGAGCTACTAAAAAAAAAATAAATCTTCAACACATGCACAGGAATATTCTGTGAGATGATCTTCTAACACAATTTGCTCCTAGGGGACTGATTTAATAAAGCTAGAAAATCCATGTCTTCTAATGGCATTCTATTAATCTCCATTGACAAGTTATTTTTTCTATTAATAATATAATTTTGAAATGTAATTTTCAGTTGATAAATGGCAATGTTTGCAACTGTTGTCAAGATCAGTTTAAAAAAATATCTGGGACCTGGGAGTCCTGGTGGACAACAGGTTGTCCATGAGGCAGCAATGTGCCCTTGTGGCCAAGAAGGCAAATGGTGTCCTGGGGTTCATTAATAAGAACGTGGCCACCAGGATGAGGGAGTTTATCCTCCACCTCTACTCTGTCCTGGTGAGGCCACATGTGGGGTACTGTGTCCAGCTCTGGGCTCCCCAGCTCAAGAAAGACAAGTAACTACTGGAGAGAGTCCAGTGGAGGGCTCTGAAGATGATCAGGGGACTGGAGCATCCCTGTTGTGAGGAAAGGCTGAGACACCTTGGTCTTTTTAGCCTGGAGAAAAGAAGGCTGAGAGGGGATCTCATCAATGCTTATCAATATCTAAAGGGCAGGTGTCAAGAGGATGGGGCCAGACTCTTTTCAGTGATGCCCAGCAAGAGGACAAGAGGCAATGGACACAAACTGGAACACAGGAAGTTCCATCTGAACATGAGGAGAAACTTCTTTACTTTGCGGGTGACGGAGCACTGCAACAGGCTGCCCAGGGAGGTTGTGGAGTCTCCTCTGGAGATGTTCGAAACTCGGCTGGACACAATTCTGTGCAACCTGCTGTAGGTGAACCTGTTTTAGCAGGGAAGTTGATGATCTCTAGAGGTCCCTTCCAACCTCTACCATTCTGTGGGAAAAAAAAAAAAAGAAGAGGAGAAAAAAAATAACTAACAAAACAGTTCATTGATTTAAAAGCAATGATTCAAATAGTCTGCTACACGTCTATAGCAAAAAGATCCTTTGAAAAAAGAGAGAAGTTGCCTGTTAATGAAAATAGCCTTATTTCTGTTGTTTGAAGCCATCACTCTTTATACTGCTTTCCAAAGAACTAAAAAATACTTAAAGAATACTTACCTTTTTTCAGAAGCTGCTCTGTATCTTGTGGGCTGTTTGCATGTTGTGTGCTTGAGTGTTTGTGTAGCAATATCCATGCTTGCTGCTAAGTGGGATTATTAGATTTGACTCAGATATGATTATATCAGTGGAAATGTTGAATATTAGCACTGAAGCTATCGAAATCAGGTTTACTGATAAAGTTGCTGTTGTTGATTTAACCCTGGTTTATATGGCTTATTCTGAACCATTTATTACTTCCCATGTGATTCCCACAACACACTAAATATGAGCTCTTCTGGGCTCTGAAACACTGGTGCTGTTATTTCAGTGTTACTTTTTGAAGGAACAGAACATGACTGTATTCTTTGAAGTTTGTGCTTGCACTGGGTGAGACATTTACCATGAATAATTCATTTGACAGATTTTATCCCTTTAACTGTTCAATTATTGATCACAGAATGAAAATTCTCCAATGTACTAATTATTTTAAATGATTTGTGAATTATTATGGATATATTTTGCCTACAGATTTTTGGGATTGTTATGAATATTCAAAACTTTAAGTATGAGTTGCATAAATCATGTGTGATTGATTCTGTTTCTTAAAGAATACTTACACTGTAACAAAGGATATGGCCTTAATTACACATTGACAATTCACATAATTGTGTAGCTACACTATATGACATCACAGTTAATGAACTATTTGGCCTAAACTTCATGTTTTACAGCTACTGCCACTAATAACTCTCAATAGCTATGGTGTGTTTAGGAAGTGAGAAAATATAGCAACCGCCCCCCCCCATATTTTGAACTTCTCTGCAGGGAAATTACTGTAATAAATTAAATGCAAGATCTTATGAAAGGGGAAGGTGACCTTATTATACAAAATCTTTAGGTAAGTTGATTTTATCCACTCCATACTTATGTGTATGAACCCACAAGTGTCAGGATGGTGTATGCATATGAGTGGCCTGGCAAGGATAATTTATTCACAACACAGCGGACAAGGGATACAGCTCACAAGTGCTGCCTGTGTCTTTTCGGTTCCTCTTTTCTCGTAACAACAAACAGATGTTTGGACAGATCGTTTATATCCTATTCAAGTCATCAGTTGTGACATGTGGTCTTTTGCCTTTGCAGCTTGCTTACTTCACCTTCCGTGAATCTTGGCAGGTTGCTATGAACTGTCTGGTTTTCCCTTGTTTGAATAGGTGTTTGAATGATAGAACTATCATCTGCTTTCCTGTTGAGGAGCAGGACATTCTCCTGGGCCTTCTGTTCTGGTGGTGTTGTCAGAATGGAGGCTGTGACGTAGAAACATCTTCAGTGTTATTTCTGAGAATGGTGTCATGGAAGTGGTGTCCCTCATTATTATTGCTAGCTGTTCTTATAACTCCTTATTCTGCTGTTTTCTTCTGGTGTTTAAACATGGATTTCCACTCATACTTCATTCACACCGGCTCTGATATTTTTATTACAAACCTCTACATGTAGATTACTGTTTGCAGAAATGCCTATAGTATTTGCTTCTGTCAGCACATTGGTAACATGTCATTGACATCTCCAGATCATGCCTGAGACACAGCTTATGAGTTAACAGCTGCATTTCTGTCAGTGTTGTTTTTGGTTTGGGTTTTTTTTTGGGGGGGGGGGGGGGCAGTGCAAAAAAAACCTAAAGAAGTGTTAACATTTGAAAACTATGTCTTTGCTAGATTGAGAGGTGTGAGTGCCTGAAAAACAGGACAGAAAACCATTTCATTGAAGAAGAACGAAGAGTTAATGAATCTGTCTTGTCAAATGATTTTTCTTTCAGATACATCTGACATTTTCCTCTGTGTATCTCCATTTACATTTTCAATATCTGAAATACTTTTTTCCCAATACAAATACTTTTTTAGATTGAGCTAGGAGTTCATATCAAGAATGTTTTTTCAGTATGATGAGAGAGACAATTATATGTCATAGTTCAGTGGCAGGATTCAGATGATAGAAAGCAGTAGCCTCTTGTAAAGGTTAAATTGAAGTAGGTGCCCTAAATGTAGGTACCCAGCAGAGGAACTCATCTCTCCACTGACAAGGCTGCAAGGTTGTACTCTAGGTTCTTTCTGGAGTACCTAAAGTTACTAGTGTAATATAGCCATGTGGATATCTGTCACTGACCGCTGAAATTAAATCTCCTTTAGCTTTTTGGCATACTTTTTCTTGTGGACCTGCTGCATTTCATGAAATATTTTGGAATAAGAGGAAATATACCTCTGTATCAACTATGTTTTATGTTTGAACTGCTCATTGTTTTGTTGTAGTAAGTACACAGAAAGTACATTAAGATAGGATAGAGAAATGGATGAAAAATACCACTTCACAACAGATAACTGTGCTGCCCATACTGAAGATATATGAAATAGTTTGCTTAATGTATGATGTTTTATTTACTTTATAGTTGTGACATTATACTTCGTAATTTTCAGACCTCTCAAGTTTCTCTTGCAGTATCAAATGTGATTCACTTTTGAAATTACTTAATTTTTTTTTCCTGAATGTGCAACATCCAGAATGGCCAGTAGAGTATGGAGGTGTTGGGAAATGTTTATAAATTAAATCGATGTCTATTCAATCTTCGGAATCTGTTAAATAATTGGGACGGATCATAGAGCACAGGCTGAATAGGAAGGTACCTTATCTAACAAGTAAATTCTTAGTTATATACCATCTACAGTTTGAACAAAAAATTTTAAATTTCTGCATTTAAATGTAGAATTTTAATTGGAGGAACATCTATCATTGCATCTGAAAGAAAATTGAGACACTTTCTATTTACATTATGGAAAACTAATTATAGGAAGCTGACTGGATAATACCTAATATGCCCATAATTTTGGGATGGCGAGAGGGAGCCTTGGTATTTTCTCCTTGACTGTATTTCTGTCTTGCCTGGAAGTAGACAATTATGGCTGAATTCAAACAGGTGATTTAATCTGCAAAGTAAAAAGTATTTTCTTTCATAGAAATAGAGAGGTTGAGTCTTGGTGTTCAGCATAATATCTAGTTTTTAAACTGTTAAGAAATGACAGAAAGAAAAGCAAGATGTGTTAGGTCATGAGCCTGACCCCATATTTACTATATTTACCATATTTATTGAGTCATATTTCCTAAGATTTAACAATCAGTGTCATAGATGTATAATAGAGCACAAGTGTAGTCCAAATATGAATGTAGAAACAATAAAAAGCACCACAAAAGAAAATTTTATTCAGAACCTGCATCTCACTCTGCTCTTCTGAGATCATGAAATGTGTTATCTTTTCTGTACTAACACTGCCCTGACTGTGGAAGCCTTCTTTACCATCTTTACTTCTAAACATAAACGCATTTTTAGGAAGAAACTAATGTCATTTAAATAAAGAAAAGACCTCAGCTGAGACTCTCAATAAACTTTAGTGAGAGATCACAAAGCTCACCTGGCACAACAGCTTTGAAACGTGAATCAAAGCACTTGCAATTGGGGAGAAACTTGTTATAATCAGTGAAAGACTATCTACAGCAAAATTCAGCTCAATCAAGGTGAAACACTTCCATTTCGTATTACATGCACATTGAGTTTCCCTGTAGGCTTTGGAGGCGCTGATGTGTTTTTTATATTGCCTGATACAGAGAAAAGACTGAGTTGCATTAAAAAATATAGCTTGGAAAAAAACACGTGTACGTGTCCTTGGAAAACTTTTGTAATTATCTGACTTGAATATTGTCACTGTAGTGTACCAATTTGCATTGCTGTCAGACCTCAGTGACATGTTTCTTCACCTTCTGATGTATGCTGAATGTTACAGCTTAGTATAAGAGTTTACATACCCATTTTCACTTTTTGCTTTGTTTCCCATCAAATATTTACAGCTTAAGAAAAGCAAATTTACTATAAGCAAGCACACAAAAATAAAGCTGCTTAAAAAATGCTTTCAGCAAATAAATCCCACAAAGTGTGGTCCAGAAACTGACAACTGATCTTAGGCACCAATTTCGGTGACAGCAGATTTAAAATGTCAAAGTCCAAACACCTTTTGAAAACTAATTGGGTGCCCGTTGTTGTAGCTCCCCAGGCTACAAGAAAATTTTGCATCTACTTTGCTGCTTTGGTTTCTTGACCTGTTCAACCTCGAAAGACAGGTGTAATTCATGCAACTTTTAGAAGGTGTATTTAGGATTCTGAAGGGTTTGAGAGCCCTCAAGAGAATTGTGGTCCTAAATATTGCTGCTATGGACACGGGAAATGATGAAGTAAAAGAAATAGGCTTCTGCTGTTCTTACATTGTCGTATACCTTATCATATATGTTATCAAATTTGCACAGTCAAGTTGTTCTGTTCATTTTTATCCAGAATTTGTTATTTAAAGCAAAGTAAAGTTAACAGAAAAATTGCAATACCTTTGCATAGCATTTCTGCTTTCTCTGTTGTCTCTTTTTTGTGAATCTAGGGTTGCGAGCAGCATAAACTTGTCTGTTTTGTCTAGCACAATCCTAGCTAGCACGTGCTTAGCACTGAGTTTATTTCAGTAAGTAATCCTTCTCTGCCCCTAGTCTTCTCGGAGGTGGTGCAAAGCACATCAAAAAGCTGACAGATACCGAACATGCTTAGTAGTACGATCTTCATAGTACTGCTGGCTTTGTGTAAATGTTTATTGTTGTACTTTTCTGAGACAAACTAAAAGCATTCTGTCCTTTAGAAGAAGCTTTGCTCTGTCACTTAAGAATGACAGTAACTCCAGTTGAAACCTATACTAATGCATCCCTAAAGAACCTCACCTCTTCCCTGGATATGCACCCCCCGACACTACTGAGGAAATAATTTGACCTGTTTAAAGGCAAATTCAGTTTCTGGCTAGGAACTAGAGTTAAATGTGTATTTAATATAGTATTTCATTTAACACTTGCATTTTACGTGGCTGCAAATATTTATTGGAATCAAGCAAAAAAACTTGGTTTGAACAAATTGCTAAAGTGTAGCAAAATAAGACTTGTTCACAAATAGTGAGGCATTAACCAATGGCCCACTGACACCTAGTGAAAATTTTTTCTTGCCCTATTTGGACTTTGATTCAGGGCAACTTACTGAATAGATAATGTTATAGAACCTTCAGTGCTTTAACAGAGAATGTTTACTGAAATCTAGTTCTTAAATAAAAACAACTGTCCAGCTTCCAAGTCAGTTTGTGAAATAGTTGCAAATGGCTTTCCTTTTTTTTTTTTTAAAGAAAAATTCCTCTTTTTAGCTTCTTGCCTGTTCCTTGGCATATTTCTAAAAACAATTTTGTTATTATTAAGATTAACAGCATCAACTACAAATTTAGATCTTTTCCAAGGTATCTAATGTACAGGGTCTATAGAGGCACCAGTTGTTTGTTTTTAAAACAAAAAAAACCCAAATCAACACAACCAAACCTCGATGTATTGCTGGCAATAAGGAGCATGCAAACTATTAATTGCTTTTGACACAAAGTGACACAAGCACCTTTGATATATAATTGTGGAGCGATGCAGTTTAACAAGTTTTAATTTCTGGTGCAGCTGGAAGACAATAAAGAGAAAGCATGAGAACAAATTAAATGGTATATAGGTCAATCATTCTATTAGCAGTCTTCAGGGAACGCATATCTAATTTACATAATTGTATTTCTGCTGCAACCAGACATACTGCTGTGCTAATACGTGTTCTTGGTGAGTCTATAAAAAACACTGAAGATGGCCTTTCCTACATTAAAGTATGAAAAAATAGGATTACAGGAGCAAATACATCATTAATTTTATCTAATCAGTATTTCAAGGTAAGCTTGACCCAATCTACAAAGGGCTCAGCAGCTCCACAGGTAGTGGTTTGTTGAATATCTTCCATTCAAGCAAAGATTAAGTTCTTACACCTCTCACACTTACATGCAAATAAACCAAACTATCAACTTTTTGTTTTAAGTTCATGAGAAGATGTTAGCTCTTTGTGCACCTCCTCTCCTAAATTTAAGCATCCTGCATTTGGGAAACTTTGTTTGGAGTAACTGTTTACTTACACTTTCAGATTCTCACAGAGAGAGTTCCAAGAGTGTGAATCAATGCAAGAATTATGTCAGCTATAGTTCTCTCCAATCGGAACTGTGTTCTGAACATGTGTTCAAACCATGTATGGCTTGGTTCAGTGATCTATGTTTTATGGCATGGGCTAAGTGTGAACAATGAAGAAAAGTATTTTGTATTTGATATACAATTTAACTCCGGTTATCTTTTCATGACAAGGCTCAGCTTACATTCTGCATTATTTATCAAACTGATAATTTCATTTTTTGAAAATTTAGACAGTTATGTAATGGGACCAGTTTATGAATGGGGCAGAGTTAAGAGTTTTGCCTTGAATAGTGGATCTCTTGTACGCTGGTTTCCGTCTACATGTAAACTAAGTGCTGTTTGATCTCTTTTCAAAAAGTTGAATGTCAACTTGTGTTCACCCCCTGAGGGCTGGGCAGGGCACTGAAGAGTTCACATTCACAGGCTAAACTGGAGACGTGCACTCACAATTAGAACTATCTTTCCTTTGAAGTTAGAAATAGTCATTAAAATCACTTGAGTAAGTCACCAAGAGCTGTTGCTTTAAAGATAAAAATAGGACTGAGTACTCACATAGTGCGGCTGGTGATTTTTATGATTGCTTTTCCTCAGTAGAATTTTCCATGTGAAACAAAACTAGTGTGTTTATATTAGGAGTTATATTCCATATATAGGAGTTATATTTCCATTGAATAAATGGAAATCCTAATGACCAGCAAAATAGGCTGGAGCAGAAATATTGGACTACAGGTATGTTTTTAGTGTATGTGTATATTGCCCAAATTGCTTTCACCTTAAGATGAGCAAAAAGGCACATCTGGGTTTATTTTTCAATGTATCACTCTGAAAAAAAAAAAAAAAAAAAAAAACTGCATGCTTATTGTCTTTTGTGTATGTATGTGCATTTTTGGGGAAAGCAAACCAAAACAAACCAACAGACAAAGCAACACATGAGGAGAACTGAAGTTTCAAAGTGATATGAAAAACAAAGATGATTTCTGTGTATATACCTCCAGTATCTGAGTCTTAAATCGAACCTTTTTAAGCTATTGAGAAAGATATTACCTGTAGAAGGTTTAGTGTTTTATAAAATTCATGGGTTTGTTATCATCGTTTAAGGTTGTCATAATTATTACAGCTCTTTCTTTTATGCAAATATGTAAAATTTTAATAAATTGAAACAACAGTGTGATTGCTGCTGCCAGGTGCTACAAGTACAGGTGATATGAGGCCACACCTACCCAGTATTTTATTTCAGAGTAGGTTTGCCCTTTTGAAGCAATTTTTCNCTAAATTCCTTTTCCCTTAAACTAGAGTGGAAAAAAATGTCCAAGGATCTGGTAATGTGCTCCAATGGCTAACAGGGAGCCAGACTGGAGCTAGTCCAAAGTAAATCAAAATCCACAGAGTGAAATAAACAGGTCCTTTTCTCCATTTCCTTACACACATCCACATTTATTGCTCCACACTACTTACTGACAGAGTTATAGTTCCTATACATGCACTTCAGTCTGGAATAGAAATGTGCTTTGGCAGTGAATTTCTCAATCATCCCCTCTTTCTGTGCTTAATTGGATTCTTTACAATGAAACTAAAGGTATCATCCAGGGACGTACTTGACGTACTCCAACGTTCAGTCAACAGGGCATATATAATATTGCTATAGAATGGAAATAAAATATCTGTCTAAACTAGAATATCGCAGAAGTACACCAGAATAAACCTCCAAAATTACACGTAATATGGACATCAAGTCCTTAGCACCAATAGATCTGCTGCTTTGAATCTAGTCTGATTAAACACAGACACAGCCAAGCAAAACTGAAAAAAAGACCTTTGTTAACTTAGTACATCTTCTCAGTGATCCAATACATTTGCTTACAGATTTTAAATTTGAATCTGACAGTTTAATTCCTCAGTAAAATTTATAAAGTAGAAACAATACACTCATCTTCATAGTCCTTCTAAGGGAATGAGAGAGCACAGAGATTGTTTTTTCTTTTTGAAGAGCCTGCTTGTTGCAAGCACATGGATGATACCCTGGGTGTGTAAATAAGACAGCGTTTGAACATCTGATCTTTTTCCTTCTCTCTTGATCCCCTCTGCTTTGTTAAATTGTTTCGTATTTGAAAATGTCTCTTTTTTCCTCTTGTGTTCATAGTTTAAATATTGGGGACCAGCAGGGAGGTGTGGTAGCAGCATGATGACCTTGCTATAATACATGCCAGGCACATATTGTTATTGGTTTCCCTTGTGTTTTGTGTGTCTGTTGAGGTATGTTTTCCAGATCTGTGTCTGTATCAGTTCTGTTTCCTGCCTACCAAGCTGTGGGCTTTGAATATGCAAAGTACAGGCAACTTTGATATCAATTTTAGGGATACTTTTTTCCATTTCTTCTTTCACTTCTAATTAAAACTTGAAATTTTCATTTGTAACAAAAAAGTGAAATGCATGCTGTTTTAGTAGTAACTAAAATACTCACTAAGGCTGTATCATTGTCAGCAAATGCAACTTGTTTATTTGGATTGCATACCTGATAAAAGAAAATAAAAACAAAGTAGATTGTTCATTGTGGTATAAGGTGATACAGGGCTTCAGGTGTTTCCAGACCATTTATTTTGAACGCAAAGAACAAACTGGGAGCAGCCACTTGTTAACTCTTCCTGTACTGATCATCCCTGTAACTAAGCATATTCCATTAAATTGTACATGCTAATTCAGAACACTTGATCCATTTGACTTTGGCAAGCCACGCTTCTTCCTAGCATTTTCTTTGTTTCCATGAATACTTAATCCTTACAATATTTTGTCCACTGGTGATGTTTTCATGGTAATATTTGCCACTACACAGGTGTCTAAAAATATGAAATATTAGGGTTTTTTTTTTCTGTAAGGCTGAAATTTGTGTGTTGTTTTTTTCCCCAGATAGCATGTTTGATTATAATGAAAAAGGTTTGTCTTTGGATGTTTAAACATGGCTATTCAATATTAAGTGGAAGCTGTCATAGCTAATGCTGCAGATACTGCATGTAACAGTTAAAAGTGTACTTTTTTCTCATTGTATTGTTTTAGTCTCTATATTCATTATCAGTGGAGGGTACCCTGAACCCCCGAAGAGATTTTTTTTTTTTTTTAAGTGGATAAAGATGAAAAAACCTACATTAAAATTCTAGATCAATTCTTTCCTATTTTTCTTTATTTAGTTTTATTCTGTTTTATGATTAGCAACATGCATGGTCTTAACATAACTTGGTTAATAAAATCTCTAAACCTCATAAATTCATGACTAAACAGATTATGTAATTAGAGACAACATCCAATAAAATTTTAAAAATATTGTCTAATATCTATGTGCCTGAAACGATGGCTGGACATCCTGGCTTACAAAAGGAGACAGGGAATGCTTTCATAAACAGATAGAGCATCCAATTCAAATTCACCGCTGCAATAGTGCCCACAGGCAAACGTTTGTGACAGCCTGATGCAGCCAAGAGCTTTTCCATGCACTTTCATAGCACAGCATCACCGAGGGCCTGGTGGGAGGAGCCACAAAAGAACTTTACAAGTTTCCCAATGATGAGGCAAAGCAACGGCAGAGGAGCACGGCATAGGTAAATGTGAGAGGATGAAAATGCTTATGACCTTAGTGTAGAGAGCAGCTCTAATGTTATGATAATAAGAACATAAGCTCAAACCTGAACAGCAGTCAGAAAAGCAAACTACAAAAAGATATTCAACAGAAATTTTGAGTGTAACCAAAGATATCGTGTCCCCATAGGAATTCTGGTTTGCTGATATCCTTAAGAGTACACAAAGTTCTAGTACTACCTGTGTCTTGAGGTGGTACAACTGGAAGAAAATGCTGGCAGAGTAGGGCAACAGAAATACTTGGAGGTCTGGAGTTTGTCTTGAATGATCTGTTTAGGTAAACGCAAATCTGAAGTTCATCTGATATTTGGCTTCTGTTGCTTAAAATATTTTATTTTCTTTTTGTAAAATCAGCTGTGGAGATGTGTAGTGAAAAGGGTAATAGAGTAGAATCTTTGTCCCAATATTTTATCATTGTTGATTTTAAGCTAATTCCAGAAGCTTTTATTTTAAAGAAATTAATTCATGTAAAAATGACACTTAAAAAAAAAAAAANAAAAAAAAAAAAAACCAAAACAAAAAACCCACCAACAACAAAAAGATCAACCCCACAACCCTGTGCTCCAGTGTTTACTTAATTATTATGACTAGTGAGCTACTTCGTGGTTCTCCCCTTTATAACTGCAACTTCTGGTAAGTATAATAAATGATTTCCAATTAAGGACTAGCAGAACTCATGACAAGAGAAATCTCTATCAATTTATTAAAACAAAGTCTCTCTACACTGGAATAAACAATGTAGAACATTAAAATATTGTGTCAGGATTGTATGCTTAATTAAACTTACATTAGCTAGGTAATTCTTTATAATTTAATAGGTATGATTTTTCTTTTTTTATTACCTTTTCAATTCTGTATCTGTAGAAAGGACAGATTTTCAGCAACTTTCAGTATTCCAAATCTAGTTCATTTTAACAGCTGAATGAGTTGGAGTTTTTGATATTTTACTCATTCCTATTCATTTGTGATTATTAGTGCATAAAGAGGAAATTGGTCTAAAACAAATCTTGGTTGTTGTAATATGTAATAGGCAACAAAATGACTATATTGAGCTGAAATAATTGGGATTTAACATTTACTGTGGCCTTTGTTTTTCATGAGTAACACTAAACATCTGGATTCAAAAATTCAGTCCTTTGGTTTTATTTGTAGGAAAGCAATAATAAATCTTGTACAGATTATGATCCTTATCTGGAGTACTTTGCGGAATAAAGCATCATTATGAGACTGTCCTCTGTGGAGTAATGAGTTCAGTCTAAACCAAAAAGAAATAGAAAAACTGCTGTGTTGAGTTATGATGCTTTACACAACAGTATTTTCATTAGATTAAAAGTAACTAAATTTAAATTCAAATCTCTGGCTTACTGCTCATGTTGGGAAGCTTGTTGTTAATAAAAATAGACTACAGTGATAATAAACACTGATCATGATTTATCTTGTCACCTAAACAAATTCCAAAAGAAGTCTGGTGTAACTTCTGTGGAATGATCTAGGAAGCTTACTTTTGGAGGTCCAGCTTTTCCAGATAAAATTAGAAGTATTGTATCTGATAGTATGAATTGTTTTACTTAGTCTTTCTTTCAAAAGAACATTTAATCAAAAAAAGCTGATACTATATACTTTGCTTAATGTATACATAGCTGTATTTTAAAGGAGTGTTTTCTGAAGTGATATTTCTTTTGGAAAAGGCATCATATTGATTTTTTTCTAGCCTGTAATGACTGTTTTAGTGATTGTAAAACCTATAGTACATCTGGCAGGTTGAAGGCATGGATTTTTTCTTTTTTTTTTTTTTTTTTTTCTTGAACTGTAAATTCTAGTAGAGCTGCACATTTCTTCTGTGTCTTTCTATGCCCAGACAAAGGTAATAGAAGCAAAAGGAATGCTTGGTTTCTTGCTGAGAAAATGAGATAGCTAAGGAAAATGGGGTGCAGGAAGTCACCATATCTATACAGCCAATGAATTAAGGGGAAAGAATGATTCAGTTTTGAGCATACACATCTAAACGTGTAAAATCAAATGTAATTTTCAACTAGGTCAGGAAACGACTTAGCATTGTCAGTTTATCTATTGCCAATGCAAAATACAGCAATACGGCTATCGCCAATATGCCATTTTACCTGTTGCCATTCCAAACTTGGCAGCATACAGAATTATGACACCCTGGGGCAGTCAGCTCAGAGAAGTAGCGCCGAGCAGCTAACGTGGAAGAAGATAGTATTTTGTACACAGATGGAGACTTGTAGTCAAGATATGTTACTATATATATATATATACACATATTCATACACATATATAGTATCACTACTTTTAATGAATATGGGTACCTCAGGGTCCAATTAATTTTTTTCTAAGATATACGAATAAAATAGGGAAAATATTGCACATAAAAATGAATGTTTAACTAATTCACATCAGTAGAGGTTAAAGGGTTTTATTACCATATTTCCTGCTCAGGTGTTTAAAATCGGAGCAACTTCCTCAGTTCTAGAACTAGATAATGTGTTTATTTTACTAACAAGTAATAGCGGTGACCAAGGATGGTGTAAAATTAAATGCAACACCATTTAAACTGTTTAAGCTTTTCTTTAAGCATCTGATGAAGGTTCAGTGGCAAGACCAAAAGCCTGATAGTTAATATGTGGCAAAGAACCAAAGTACTTGATGTGAATGGAATATAGATAACTGAAAGTTATTACAGGTAAAACAGCTTCTGTAACACTGCATCTCGGTGATCCGCACTGAACCAACTGTGAGGAAACAGATGAGCTGAAACCTCAATGTAAATTTATGCAAATTTAGAAATGTCACATATGGAACTCTTATGATAGGGATGCAGGTTATGATAATCACTGTAAAAGTGACTTTGAAATTTGGCATGCACTGAAGTACTTCTATAAAACAGGGACCATACTCCTTCCTTTAGTGCTATGCGCAATCTTACTATTATTTTTGGAAGCAGAATGCCTCTTGGCCTGTTTTCTCCTCCACTGTGATATTTCCTGATCTTTACATTATTCTTCCAAACTATTGAAGGTGGTTGTGGCGACACAGCTCTTTCGTTTTCCTTTTGCATATGGTTTCTACTTTTTCTTTTGAAAAATGTGAGAAGAGAGTCACGGTGCAATTCAGCATACATTTGTGATACTCTGAAGGTCAGAGCTGGTATTTTGTGTTCTTCTTCAGCGTTGGTAATAGTCCTGGAGTCAATAGTGTGGCAACATTTGATGTGTTAGGAAAATCAGTGATTGAAGTTGAATATTCTTTCCAGCGTGTTCATTTTGATATTTTTCCAGAAGCAGCCTAAAGCTTGCGTTTCCAGTTTCAGGAGCCACAGCCTCTATTGGTTGTATAAGTTCCTCTTGAATCTCTAGTCTTAAATTCTAGCTACCTGAAAGCAAGTTCAAATGCACAGTTGCTGCCACAGTGTTACCTATCTGCATTAATGCAGGAACCTATGATCAACTTTTTCAGTGTAGCATGCATGCTCTTTTGTTTTTAAGATTGTGGATACGTGTTTGAGAGGTGTTGGATAAATAGCTAGTGAAATGTTCTGTAGAGAAGAATTCTGAACATTGGAAAAAAAGCATTGAATGACAAGGGAGGGAGAGAGATCAAATTCAATGGACAGTAAGGGAACCAAATGAAATGAAGGAAAAATACCCAGTCATCAATCTATCATGTTAGCTTTAAATTGATAGAGAAGAATACAGGTAATCACAGCAATTATAGCAACGGGTCCTTTCTGACTCAAAATTCCAGTGGAAATAGTCTGCCTCTAGCTTTTAGAGCACTATTAGTATGACTTCATCCTCAACCTTCTGATTTTGCTTCTTCGTGGTCTTCTGTGTTAGACTCCCCGCCTAAAAGCGATGTGACTTCCAAATTTCAGCTTCTTTATTATATGTTTTAAAGCCTGCAGGCCTGAACTCATTGTTACAGCAAAATACAAATGAAATAGCAAGGAACTGTACCTGTGTGCTTGGACAGCAGTTTTACCAGCTCTGCATTTTTCTGGGAAGTAAATTATCACTCCTAGTTCTTGTAACTATCACTGACCCTAACTGAGGCAACAAGCTTCTGTTTTGTTTTTTTTTTTGTTTTGTTTTGTTTTCTCTGAGCCATGTATGTCTAATTGCATATGGGATATATTTATTTTCCCATCACTATGAGAGGCTGTTTCTTACTAATGTTAATGAGGCACATGCACTTATCTAGATAAAAGACCTCTAATTAATTTCATAATCCATCTTTTAATGTACAAAACAGTTCTTCCTCTTAGAAATAGGTGAGGACATTTTGATTTTTGCACACTTTCTAGGAGTTTCTAAATTAATCAGTAATGAATAAATTCTTACAAATAAGCAAGTAATTAAATTAAATTTACTGAGTTTCTTTTGGGTACTTGTATTAAGATGTGTCTGTGCATATAAGAGGATAGAACTTCTCTCAGTGGCAAGAGAATTCCCAGCCAGAAAATCTCTTCCTTGCTCTCATGTTTGAGTCTTCCAGACTCCAGGTTTCTCCTCCCTTTTCCTCAGCATTTTGAAAAATACTGCCAGAGTTTGCGCTACTCCTGGGATTTACCTCCAATACAGTTTTTTACAGTTCAGGCAGGAACGAGGACAAATTATTTCCCTTTCTGAAATTTTCATAAAGTATACTATTTCATTAAGCATTACATTCATATTTTTTGCTTTCCTATTTTGAGCATTTTAAATCCATTATAATGTTTTGCTTTTCCCATGAGTGTGATTTTTTCCATGAGTGGATACAGAAAGAGCCCCTTAGGAGACCCTGTACTGGTCTCTTGTTGTTCAGCAGGAACTGGCTTCCTATGAAAGTGCAAATAGGATTAAAGCAGAGTGCTCCAAGAAAAATGCTAGCCTCTTCACTGAATTTAAATTATTTTGTCCTAATTCTAAGATGAATGTGTAGAGCTGTAGGAACATGTGCTCTACCATGTTTAGAAATACATCAGGTGAAAATACGTTTTGGTTCCTAAAACACAATACAAACTGCTAGACATATGGAACAAAAAGCAAAATGTGGAAAAAGCTGTTCTGACCAAAAAAAAATAATATTCCTTCCAAGTATCTATCATAATACAATGAAGAGAATAAGTAGAAGCGGAGGAAAGAGGCTTATGAAGTATGATGTTAGGTTAAGAACAATTGGCTGTAAACTGGCTATTAATAAATTTAGTTTGGCTGACGGACAGAATGGTCTTTTAGTAGAAATAGAGGGGGGAAAAGATATCTTGAGTTATAGCTGACCTTTCTGAAAGGGATTCTACAGCATCTTTGGCTAAGATATTAGCAGGTTGAACTTTTATGTCTACATTAGCAAGTAGCACTTCCTAAGAGGAGCAGATCTACAGAGAAAAACAGGTAGTGGTATTGTCCTTATATATGTTTCAGGGGACCTTACTTTTGTCTGTCTCTAGTCCAGTCTGAATAATGTAGTTAGTGATAGGAGTGCATATTTCAGTTAGTGCGTCTTCAGAAGAGTCTATGGCATGGGAAGCATGTAAACATACCCCTTTTTTTGACTTGGGATGTACTTTTAAGGATGAACTTGGTAATGAAGTGATTGTCTTACCTGTAGAATTTTGTAGAGATATTTCCAGTATTACAGATGTAGGAAGAATATCCTTAGCATGGAAAGGGTAAAAATATTTTAATATTTTAGTGAACTTGTATAATCTATTAGACGACTTTTATTATGAAGAAGATAAAGAAGAAATGAAAAATTACAAAGGTTACAAATCCAATCACATAATGACCCTCTTATATTGATGTTTCTGGCTGTGATTAATTGTTGATCAAGATAATGTCGTGTTTTAATTAGAAGATAAGTTGGTAATATGTCAGTGTAAGGATTGAATACCAGAACTACTATCTTAAACTCAGTCTTTCAAAATATTTCACTTTTCTTCTTCTAATTTGAAGATTACAATTGTAGTGTGATAGCTTCAAAATAACTCAAAAAATGGCTTATTCAAGCTAATACACTACAATCTTTCTCTCCCTTTCATTTGTATGTGACTAAACAAAGATCACAGAGACCTTAGAAGGTTATATGCACTATTGTCAGCATTTATTTTTTTGACATGTTAAGGGATTTCTCTGGTGCCTTCCTTAAGCAATTATTTGATCTTCAGCATCTTCCGTTGATTTTGGTTTTAATTATGTCTTTTGATATAAATATATATTAGAAATAGATAGGATTCAAAGAGTGGTCATGAAAATGGAAAGAAAATTCTTCTATGGGTAGAAATCAAGGTAGTACTATAAAGAGACAAACAAAGGAAAATGAAAAGGTTTTGTGTTCTATTGCACTTTCTAAATATGAGGATAAGTAACCTAAAACTAAAGATTTTAAACCTATGTGAGTGGAATAAAAATATTGGGAAGGTAGCTTTAGAACTCTTGAAAGGGAGCTAAATAAGGATAGCTAAATCTTATAATCCTTATGCTGGTAATCACTTACTGTGACAGAGAATCTCCCTGAAGTGAAGTCCTACTTCTCTGCATATATATTCTAATACATTCAAAGATTTATTTTTTTTTTCTAAAGACGTGTTTGTTTATCAGCAATAATTACACTGTCCAAATTTTGAAAGCAGCTTCCTTCTCCAAAACTGTGACTCAGTCCAGTATCTCATGTAAGACAGAACTGGGAGCCAGAATCAAGGTCTCTGCTGAGGCAATCCAAATCTTGTTTTTAAAGCTCCAATCACTGCCACTTGGAAAGGAATGTCAAAACTAAATAAATAGAATTTCAGACTCTGCTCTGTACCATCATTCTGGTACTAGTTGGTAATTTCAATGAAGCTTTTTTGCTAGCCAGAAAAATGAAAACAAAAGTGCCTGCACTTATGCTCATCATTCCTCCTCCTCTTTCAAACTGTAGCAGTGCACAAGGGAGGATTGATGTCTTTGAATACTTGGTACCTAGATATTTTAGTAGATTTTCCTTAATTTTCTTTTATCCGTTTCCCTTTGTGAGAACTCTTGCATGGGACTGAGGACTGTGCTTTGCCTGAAAGTTTCATGTTGTCCTTTTGAAATGTAACATATGAAGGAGTGCTGTAATTCCGCACTGTAAAACTGTAAAATGCTGGTGCTTCTTTAGGTATATCTTTCCAGGTTAATTAGAAATTTATGCTGGGATAAGAAATATAGACAATTTTTGTGTGATTGCTCAGACAGAAGGTGGGTATTAGCCTGAAATTAGTTTTCCTGAAGGCATTTTCAGAATTACAACTGAATAGATATTGCTAATGCCTATCAAACAGTTCAGCACAGTGAAGGTTCTCCTTTTAGAAGTTGTCACTTCCCCAGGAATCATTTCAGCACACAGGTTGAAGTTGCTAAGAGCTAGTTTATTTCATTGGAAATCTGTTGTTTCCTCTGTGTAATTGCACCTATCTAGTAAGGCAGTTCTGGTCTCTCATGGGGCATATTATTTCTGGAAAAAGAAAGGATGCACAAAAAATCTTCTAGATATTTCTTTTTTTTTTTCTTGGGACTCTGGGCCCAGGTTTAATCACAGACTTAAGTTATTCTGCGGAAAGCATGTATTTGAATGATATAATCCATAGAACTATAAATGCAAATGTTCCTTCTAAACAGGAATGAGAAAGATGCATCCAGTATCTGTTTATCTAAGACCTGACAAAAGGAAGTGTACAAATTATCAAGGCTGATTTACTAACAACTTTTAACTTTATAGTTTTGATACTATTTGTATCAGTATATGCCTCTTTCAGGTCATATTTTCACATTCCTTTTCACATATGGTACATGTCATATTTTTTATAACAACATTGTTAACACAACTACTGTCTGTTCAGTTAGTGAATTTCTTGGGTGAGAGCACACGTGTGTGTGAACCTCCATTTCCTAGTTAATTTTTCTTGTTACAGGACAATCCTCCCTATTCAGATTTAATAGAAAAATAAGAGAAAATGACTGCTTAGTATGTGCCAATTTACACATAATCTCTTCTCGATGTTTGTTCTCTCTACAGAGTAAACATCTGTCATGTTACAGGCTAAGTAAAATATAGTCTGATTTTTCTTTATCTTTTATTGATATTTTATATCTGTAATTTCACACATTATGCACTATAGTATTCGGTAAAGATATTCATGGAAGAATGTGACACTCTGTGGCCAACTGTAAGGCAATGTAAAGGAGGGGCAGACTTACAAGGGTATACTGTAGCATACTTGTAATTAATACCAACAGTGACTAGTCATTCTTAAGGTACATTTCTGACAGGACTATTCCTTACAAAAGCCTTATTTTTCAAGGAAGTACCATCTCATAGTTGTATACTGATCTCTCTCACAGAAATAGTCTGTTTAGCTATTCTTAGGTTTGTATTTTTTTTTCCCAGGTGATAACGAAGCTTTACAAACTTACTTAAAGGCTCTGCACAGTTTTTGGAATTCAGAAGAGATGGCACATGTACTTAATAGTAGCAGAGCACCTGCAAAGTTACATTCCTTCAATATCTAACAACTTTATCTCAATGTGGCTTTGAAGTAGAAAAATTCATCTGAAGTCACTTCATTACTTTTAAGTAATCTTCCATGCCTGAAAGTATTCTAGCATTCCAGTATTCCTGTTGATCACAGGACTTTTGAGAGTTAAAATCAACAGCTGTAAAAGTTAGTATCACCTAGGTACAATAGCGTATGCTGACTCACAAGATTTTCCACTTATGTATTTGTTCTAAGGTGGTTTAGTTTTCTCCCATGTGTCTGGCTATTGTAATTTTCAGAGGAGAAAAATTTTATTTCGGTTGCGGGGAAAAAAACCCACTTTATTTCTAGTCATGTTTCTCGGAATGTGAGAAGATGCTGTGAAGAAAATAAATCAGTGTACAGAGCTAAAAGTGGGTGGTCAGAAGGAACAGTCTTGCAGGTCACCAGGTTTTTTATAACATGGGTATCTTTACTTAGGTGTTAAAAAAAAGAAGTGATAGTAAACTTTTATGGATGATACTGTCACATATAGCATTATTTGAAGGTCATATTCTGAACATGATCATTACATGTCATTCCAACTGTTAAGAACACTACTTAGGGCAGTAGTGTTTAGTATATCTGTAAAGAGAGAATGCTACAAACCTCTCTAGAGCATCATCCCAAGTTGTAGGACAGATGAGATAATACGAGTACTATAGCAAGTGACAATATTGCAATTTCTGGTACTTAGCAGAAAAATTTAAGATCTGACCCTTGCTATGATGTCATCTGAACCAGCAAACACTTACTGTGGTTTGGACAGGCCGCAAGCAGAAACACATTGCAAATTTTAATATGTTAAGGATCATTAAGTTGATTGTGTCAATTTGTTAAAGTGCCAAGTAATGATTTTACAGGTAATTAGACTTTAACAGGCAGAAACAAATTTATGTCCTCCTTGTTTTTATGATGCATGTAATGATAGATGTACTATCATACAAGCTGTTGTTTTTAGGTACACAACATTTCTTAATGTCCTAAAGCAAATGAAATATTACATGTCAGTAACTGATCAGTGACTGTATAAAACACATTAGTAGCTTTTCTTCTTTTAGCTACTTTTAATCGAAGCTCATTCGTCATGTCATAGAAAGATGGAATGTCTCAGGTTATTCTTGCTGCATGGAGAAATGGCAGTGAACCTTTAAGGTCAAGAGGAGAAGACAATAGTTACAGGTTATTACAATTGTTTTTCTATAGCTGATCCTCATGCTGCCGTAGTAGATTTTGCTTGATTTACTTCTCAGTGTGTGAATACATAGTGAATAGGGAAAACCACACCTCAAAACTCAATTTGAAAAGGGTTTTGTTGTTTAAGTTGACTGTGTTTCCGTAACAGTTTGTCTATTTGCTGTTTTCTAGCCTTTGTGTACCAGAACCACAACAAACCAGAGGTGTTTCTTGAAAGAATAACGTTTACGGTGGTTGTAACAATTAGTGTCTGTTTCTGCTACTGTTCTTACAGTTGCGCATCCTAGGTGATCATTAAAGCTAGCTTCTTAACTCTAGAAATCAAACTAATAGTAATTATCAGCCAGCATTAACCAAGTAAGAAATTCTGTATGTGGAGATTCCTTTGTAGTTTCTCCTGGACCCAGGAATATTAGCTCACAAAAAATGGAGTATAGAAAATGGCCAATGATTACTCTCTTTTGTGTGAAAGTTTAGACTTGGAGGTTAATTAAAGATGGTGCAATAAGCCTGCCTCAGCTCTCAGCTGTGTTGCTATTTTTTCCTGCAGGAAGGCAACATGAAGAGAGAGTGTAGATGGTACATACATTTTTCATTGCTGAGACAAAATCTGGGTTTTGTTATGTTTGGCTTTTAATAGCATAGAGCTTCCTGTCAATCAGCTCTATTGTTAGTTGAATTGATCACTACTAAAATGTGGAGCTGTAGTCTGTATGATGCTGCCTGTTGTCTGACGCTTCAGAAATTAGATGTTTACTTCAGTGAGTTCTTGTATGTAATTACAGTGTTGCTATTCATTACGTTGTAGTTAAAAATGTGTCACACCATTGGAAGAGCTATTTTAAGTGGTGAATAACTGAATGATAACTTATCTTTGGCCAAAAGTAAGTAAAAATATCATCTTGGTGCCCTCCCTGTGACAGCTACCAGAAGACAAATATTCCTTTTCTTTTGTGAAATTCAGATAGCACAGTGTCTGTTTACCTGACCCTGGTAAAAATACAGTCCAACAGTCTGTCTACAAAAGGGGGGAAAAAACCCCCAAACAACAACATAGTTTTTGTGTTTCAGCCCTGAATGGATCTGCTTCTTTGCGAGAATACTTTAGCTCTCACCTCTTTACAGAGGACTAATCTTTTTGTGCTCTGCCATTAAACTGGAATAAAGTGGTAAGCGGTCCTTGCACTTTCTTAGTATAGTCAGTTTTAGAAAAACCTCTATTAATGACCAATATAAACATAGCACTTCTCATTTTAGATTAAAATTGTTTTTAACACATTTTAATTAAACCAGTGAAAAATGAACTGCGATTTAGGTCAATTTCGGCTTCAGCTTGTGTGTATCCAGTTGCAAACCAGCGTGAGCTTTGGCTGTAGTTGGGGGGCTGTTTGTTTTTAATGAAAA
Organism: Anarhynchus alexandrinus; assembly: GCA_008711295.1. Classification (NCBI taxonomy): domain Eukaryota; kingdom Metazoa; phylum Chordata; class Aves; order Charadriiformes; family Charadriidae; genus Anarhynchus; species Anarhynchus alexandrinus. The sequence goes on along the minus strand of VUYV01000006.1, from coordinate 4,442,982 downwards.
ATCTAGGAATAGAACCTGTTCAATATTAGATACTAAGTAAACATGTACAAAATCTGGGTTTCATTATCTGTTTTGCAAAACTGGGGATTTCAGCTACTTCCATTCTTAGATAAACAAATTTCTTTTTGAAGCTGCCCTATCTTATGGCTTTTTTAGCAAGTAAGAACTGAATTCAGATCTTCACTTCACTTTAACAAGGAGCTACGTTGAAAATTATAGAAATAACTGAGGTTTTGTTTAAACTTTTATTACAACAGATGATGGCAGCATTGTTACTATTCATAATTCTGAAATAGAATCAAATGTATGATAAGTTGTTTGAGAATAGTGGTTAAGGAACTGTTTCTTTTTATTATCATAAATCTGGATACTAGTTTTGGTCTGCAAGAAAGGACTTGCATTCCACATTAGGAAAAAAAATATACAACTTTCGCCTTGTGTGCTTAAATGTACTAATTCATCTGCAGTGCATTTTAAATTTTAAAATGAACAAAGAGAACAGAACTACACAGAAATTTTTATAAGGTTTCCATTATGAGTAATTATCTCTGAGACCATAGCCTATAGCTAAATTCTGCAGCCAAATATTAGTCAAGTCTTTTTAAACATGTTATTTTTACTGTTCTGAGGCTACTCAAGTGAGTGTGTCTCCCAATTAAACTCATGTTACTTCGCTTTTGATCATGCCTCATCTGGATGTCACCTGATCATATTATGAAACCAAAATGAATGACATTATTAGCTGTGATCACAGCAGAAGATTAAAAGTTTTTATGTAGTTTGGTGAAGAACTTTGTAAGTATGGTAGTTTGATCCCTGCATGGGTTCACAAATAACCAGTGGAACTGCCTATAGCCATGTTCTTCATTTAGCTGTCATGCAATATTACTTGAAGTTTACAAATATCAATTGTTGGGCAGTAGATAAAATACTCTCATTACATGAATTACACTCTGTTGTAACTAGTACTGTGTCATTCATAAAGTAAGATGTAATATCTGAAGCAATTACAGAAATATCCATCATTGAAGGTATGGTTAGAATCTACGTCCTTGGAGATGTTTAAAACTTAGCAGGACGTGACCCTGAAAAATGTAGTATAGCTTTGGATCTAACTGCTTTGGGTAGAGGACCCCTTGTAACCTAAAGTATTCTCCATTTCTAAGTAAATAAAAACAAAAGAATTCCCATTAGGTTTGTGGTCAGGTGCTAGTATCCACCAAAAACGTTGATGGAAAGTTATTTTTAGCTACTGTCTTCTACGCTGCCTAACCACTAAATACCACTTTTGACCTAGATTACTTCTGGAGTTATCTGAAAGGTCTTTTAAGTCTCTAGATTTTAAAAATGGTTGACAGTGTTGTCTTAAAAATGTACTTTATTAAGTGTAAAACTAAAAAATTCTTCCATATGAATCCAGCTCAACAAACTTGGTTTGACTCCAACATCATTTACAGCCTTAATAGGATCCCTGAAAAGGCCTCCTGTCACCAAATGAAACTGAAATACACTGTTATCGTTACACTTACATTGATCTATACTTTTAGTCTGTAGCAACTTGACAATTTCAAATGGCAGTTCTGAAAGGCTGCTGCTTTTAATCACTCATGATTTGAGTGAGAAGGCTACACCAAGATGATTTAGTTTAAAACAAAACAAAATGAAAAAAAAAACAAAACCAAATAGTCTGCAGCCATTTCCTGATTATTGCTCTACCTATAATTATTCCTGTTTGGTTTATCATGCACCAATTACATTTTCTTATGATGATTAATTAGATTTTTAAAATAAGGAGTTTCAATATACTAGCCAGTTTATATTATTAATGCCTTTAACAACATTAAAATGCTTAATGTTTGGACTACTATGTAGCAAAGGACTTAACTACCTCACGTAAGTCATGATTTATTTTGCTTTACAGACATTGAGAAGCAAGCTTTGTTAGGTTGTCATCTGGTTTATTTTCTTTTTCTATCTTTTTTCTAGTCACAATAAAATAATTGATAGTTATATAACTTCACATTATTCAACTGTGTGAACTGTAAATCTACTTAAGATTACAAAAGAGAAATTGCTTTGAGTAGTTACCTTGAGTTATTTTTTTCTTTTCTAGTCATAAATTGTTGTTATATTTAAATGAGTAGATGCTTGGCCAATTACGTTTATAACTTAGAATCTTCTATGTCCAGAGCCGTCAGATTGTTTTGTGTCTTAATTCATTTATAAACATTACAATATCTGTAAGGTAAGATACATATATGTATTTGACAGAGGGCCAAATGCTATCTTCTGCTTGCAGTAGTCATAAGGCCTTTACCAACCAGCTGGGTCTATATCGGAATGACAAAATACAATGTTCCAATAAAGTTGCCAGGTCAAATGCCAGGATCTTCCTTACCTTTGTTTTTTTAATGGCATGATTATGAAAGCTTCAGTATGAACTAGTATTAACTATTAGGTTCTTATCAAGGTGATTGCTTCTGCAAATTGCAATTTGAGGATAAAACCCTTAGCCTTTCATAATTCAGAAATAATTTCAAAATCCTGAGGGAAAATGATAAAGTAATTTTATATTCTTGGTGGTGGGGAGCAGGGAGAATCTTCAAATTATGATCATCCCATGCAAAAGACAAGATGTGGTGGGAATCAGTATTTGGATACCAGATGCCTCTGAGAGCTACAGACTGGTTTTCATAGTCAATTTAGCTAAAAAAAGAAAAAAAAAAAGGCAAGAAAAAGCCTGCTGCCTTTGGTCACAGTGCAATCAGGAAACAAACTGTAAGGAGGTTGTGATATCTTGTGCTACTTTATGGCTTTTAAGTTTACTGGTTTTGTAAATGTGTATTTAACATTTTGCTAGAATATAGTGTTCCAATATCTTTTCTTGCATATTTGACCTTTGGGCTAACAATGAACCATTGCTGAATCATGAACTCGCTAACTTTATCTGAAAAGTCTGACTTATTTTCTCCTTCAATATTCTTTTCTTGTAGTTGTTACAAATTGTTGCGTGTCCTGGGAATGTCTGGGTTCCTGGTGTTTAGATTTTAATCAGTCCCTTCTCCCTTTTTATGACAGCACCATTAAGGGAAGACATTCTTCTACCTCTGTGTTAATGTTGCCCTTTGTAAGTGTTCTTTGCCTACTGAATGTGGAAAAAAAAAAGATCTGTATTTTATTTGAGCTGACATTTCAGTATGTGTTACTGCTTATACACTTATACAGTTAGACCTACGTTGTCACTGATAGGCTTTGGTATGAAGCTTAATTTGTAAATTGATACACACAAGGACTTGCAATTTCCTCCTGCTTTGGGAAGGTCATAGAACATACAGATACATTTTTATGATTTATAATAGAATATTTGATACTTTATTTTTTGAAGTATTTTAAGAGGTTTCACTCACTAACCTATTAATTTTATTCTTTATCATATCCATGGAACAAGGCCTTTCTTTAAGCACAAAGCAATCAAAACACCGTGTGTTGTAGAGTTCATGATGAGTCATAGGAAACTTTATTATTTACTAAGAATATTAGCTATTTATTTGAACTTTTAAACTTAAGAAATCTACAGTTCACAGAAATCCAAATTTATAAAAAAAAAATAATAAATTTTTAAATCCTCTGATTTACCCATATTCTTCTATTATTCTGCTCAAGTTCAGCCTTTGCTTGCTATTTTTGATAGTAAAAATATTTGGTCAAATAGATAGTATGCAAGTTTATTTCCTCCAATTCTGATTCTACAATAATTAAGACAGTTGAGGAAGGAGGGGGAAATGGACTTCCTTACAGAAGCCTTTCTTCACAGCACGTTTCTTGGATGGGAATGTTTTAATGCACTGAGGGATATACAATTGTAACAACTACTATTATTTGAGTTGCTTTTATAGATGCATAATGTACTCATGGTCTATTTTATGTGATATAAAACTCAAATGTTAACTGGAGACTGTGGAGTGTGGGGAAGGCTCATGTCAATTATACCATAATCAGCAAGCATTGTAGTACACTCCAGCACGCACAGAGCACAGCATAATGTATTCTGCTGCGTGAATAGACTCCAAGTAGCTGTGATTATTTGCAGAGTGCTATAGCTGCATCAACTTTCACTCCACAATTAGGGTTTTATTTTTCTAATTCCATCACATAATTGACAGTAAAAGGTACTAGGAATTAGTAACATATTATAGGAAATGAAGAGAAAGAAGCAAAAGCCGCTATTCCTACAGTAATTTTGAAAGGTCAGAAGAACCTTTAACAGTGGATTCTACTCATAGGCAGAAGCCCTGTGCATATAAATGCAAATGTTATAAAATGTGGAGGAAAAGCACGTTTTAGTCAGGAAGTAAATTGCTTGATAATTGGAAGATTCACTGACTAAACATCAGGGAAAATACATTCTGGACAAAAAAACCCAAAACCAAACGTGCCTATTTATAGTCATTTTTCAATTGCATCACACAAAAGATAGCTATAGGTACAAGAAACTTCCATATCAAGCAGAAATGGCTGTTACTACCTCGGGCAAAACTGTGATTCAGAATGAGCTTTTATGCCTACTTTAGAAAGATCTTTTTTTTTTTTTTCCCCTATGGCTTATGGTTTCTGAGAGGCATTGATTATGTATGGTTACACAGACAACACTGAAAACATGATCAGAGAATAATCTATGATCCAGTGCTTTGCTGTCTGGGATTCTTGACTTTTCCCGTTTACTTCACTTAGGGTTTCCATGGTCCTGGACTTTAGCTTAAACTTACTGTTGAGGCTGAGGTTTTTTTGTTTCCTCCAACCCCAATGTAACAATCTGCAGCTGTCTCTCTTTGCTAAATCTCCCAGAAAGGGTTATTGAAAGGATTATGGTGAGTAGTCCCTGTGCTGTGCTTCAAGGATTTATCACTGGTTCCCAATAAAGAGAAAAGAAGAATAGGCAAGGGAATCATCTGAAAAGGGACTGCTGTTGTGTGCTTTAGTGCTGGGAAAGCGGGAAGTAAAGGTATTGCTAGAACCAAATAATAATGTCTAGACTTCCCAGAGATTATTTTTTATGTTTTGATTTTAATTTGTGGATTATTTTTGATTTTGTAGTTGTTATGCAATTACCAGAGGCACTTTAAAAGTTCAACAATTTTAAATTATCTGCAGTTTTCACTGTCTATAGAGAGAATCACTGTGTATTCGGAGAGAAACCACAATAGCTCAGAAAGCAGTATAATGATTTCTTCATACTACTCCCTAAAGATAACTAGTTTTAGACTTAAGCAAATTAGAAATTATCTTCTGGGTTGCCTGCTGAATGTGAAATAGGCTGATCTTAAGCATTTCATGTCATTAAAATCACCGTGATTACAGCTCTTATTAACTGACTGCATGTTTTGTTAAGTTAGTTATTTGTTAATTTTGACTGGAATTAACACCAAACTGACACATCCAGTGTAAAAGGAAAGCTGACTCCCAGGAACATGCCAACTGCATCTCATATGTGAGTTCTGCATATAAAGTTTAAGGTTTGATGTATTGTTCAATGCAGCTCCAGCTATTTATGATCACCATGGAGCTGAACTGAATTTATTAGAAGTAAATGTGAATGATCAGGTTATCTACTCCCTGAGTACATGATCATCTCAATTCACTGAACTATCATTCTAGTTCAGTAGCCTTGTAGGTAGATCCCAAAGAGCTTCTATGGCTGGTCACGGTGTCAACAGCACTGATCCTACAATGATTTTTATGCAATTGTGCAAAATGGGTCTTAAAGAATTTTTACCTGGGCTTTTTGCCTCAGAATGCTAAAAGAGAAAGCAGGGAAATCCTGTCCTCTGAACAATATTGCAAAATAATTGGATATGGTAAAGGAAAATAGGGAAATCTTCATGTAGAAGATATTCAGAGGAAGCAACTACTTAGATGAAGAGGCATGAGGAATGAAACAGGAGCAGTAATGTGGGTAGGTATTTGAGATTGTGACAATTTGAGATTATTGAAAATTATAATATCAATTTCCTGCTATTAAAGGTAGGATTGTTGCCACACACTATTCTAGCAGAAGTTGTCTCTGTTTATCACTTGCTAATAAAATGCACATTTAAATAATTAGAGAACAACCTGTCTCAAGGAAAAATCTAAACAGACATCAGATATCAATTAAATTTGTTAAGGGAAGGCAACAAATGATACGTTTGGAGGCCATAGTAAATATTTCATTTTGTAGCCATTGCTATTGCTATAATTTCAGAAAACTTACGGCCTTGTTATCAGAAAAAGATGTAATGAACTGAAGTTTGCAGACATGGTAAAAGTGTACATCAGAGAACTTATTACACTGAAATAAAGGTTGATTCCAGTGTTTAATTGTCACTTGAAACCATGTGTAAATCTGCATATGGGAGCAAGATATGCCCTGACCAGGAAATGAAAAGTATCCACTTTTAAATATGGTTATCTCCAAGTGAGAGTGAATTGCGTTATAACCAGTGGATTTCAACTGAAGGCATGAAGTCACTGTTGACTAGCTGAAGCTAGAGCATGTAAAAGTTCTTCATGGAGTAAGGGCAAGCAGTAATCCCCATAAGAGCACATCCAAAAAGCTGCAACATTCATTACTTTATAGCAGTCTTGCTTTCATAAAAACAGATTCACAAAGTGAAATGTCATTTCCCTATGTAATTCTTTTTTAATGTATTTTAAAATAGTCATCTCCTAACAAGCCACACTTTCAGCGTAATTAACAAGTAACCTTATTTAGCATCTAACTGTCATGGACCTGCTGTGTTAAATCCAGTTTGATACATGCTTTTCAGAAAATGAAAGTGGAAATGTACAGGTTGTATAACCATAGAAATGTTGGGCTGAGAGAAATCTGAGGATTCATTTATGCCTAAACTCTTAGAATATCATATAGACCTCAATATTTGCCTATCCTCTTTTTAAAACCTCTTGCAAATTATGCTGCAGCTGACCTGTATATTGATCCTTTAGAAAAGAGAGAGCTGTATCTGAAAAGCATCTCAAAATGACTGGGTGAATACATTTCTGGAGGGAGTCTTTGCTATAATGTTTAGAAACAATTGCTCTTTTTCATCTGAGTAATATATTAACCAAAGTATGTTAAAACTATTAGATCAGGCATTTACTAAAAAGCCCCCAGAATTAGTTTAAAAATTGAGTAATTAGACCCATGCTGCGATGACATTACTTTTCTGATATTACTTCCAACTGAAGCCCAGTCTCACTGCAGTACTTTCATTAGTCGCTCTATGTAAATTAACTGGGAAAGAATGCCGTATGTTTTCAATTATATTTTAATGGAAAAGAACAAGTTATTTTCTTTTAGACTGTAAGAGTTAGTGGTAAAATACGTAGTATGCATAAAATGCACTTTGCAATCATTTTCATTTGCAGAAAATTGGCTTGCAATAATTTATCTTTGTGAAGGGCTTATAATCAACTAGAACTTAGATTTACATAAGATTAGAGTTATTTTTAAAAATACCTGTAATAAAAAGTACAGCACATAGTACCTTTTGAGCACTATTAGCTAAATTCTGTGACTTGAATAGGAGTTGGAAAGAGCTTCTAATGAGAAAGGTGCTGTAAAAACAAATTTACCAATGTCAATGACTTAGAACAGCTAAAAGACCTTCAGTCTTAAACGTGTCTACTTTGGTACCATGTGAAGTACTAAAAGATGTAACAGTTAAATTGTGTTCATGTTAAAACTATAAAAAAAAAAATCTCAACTCCTGAAGTATGCTCATGAAAAATAACTAAATACCAGAAATACTTATGACTGTTTAGTTGTTTAGGTTGAGGTTTAAATAAGAAAAGGAAATTATAATGCTGATCAGAAATAATGATCAGTTTCTCTGAATTTTGTTTTATTTATTTATAAGCATTAAACACCTGGTTTTGTGGATTTTCTTGATTAGACTTTGGAGTTTTCCACTTTTAATGCAATTTACTCTGTGAATATCTAAAACTTCAAATCATTCACTCTGGAGTTTTTCATGCAATACATAAAAATGTATGGATATTCGCTGTGAAAACTGCAACTTTGTGGCCAGCTCATGTAGACCTCCATGATACATCCTGTACTTCCCAGGTGCAAGAAATTATCACTAAATCATGTTACTATGAAATAAAATATTTTCATTTAGTTGAGATTTCGGCTACCTTCCTGTTCAAACTTAGGGGTTGAGCAGGGACCTTCTGAAAAAGCTCAGGTGGAAGAAGGGAGTCTACAATAGGTGGAAGAAGGGGCTGACCGCTTGGGAAGAGTATCAGAATGCTGTCAGGGTATGCAGGGAGGAAACAAGGAAAGCCAAGGCAGCCTTGGAATTGAACCTAGCAAGGGATGGCAAGCCCAATAGGAAGGGTTTCTTTAAGTATATAGGAGACAAAAGGAAAACTAGGGAAAATGTGGGCCCGCTGTTGAATGAGACAGGTGATGTGGTGAAAGATGATGCAGAGAAGGCGGAGTTGCTGAATGCCTTCTTTGCTTCTGTCTTCACTGTTCAGGCCAGTCCTCGGGAGACCCAGACTTTGCGGGTAACAGAGAAAGTCTGGAGGAAGCAAGACTTTCCCTTGGTTGATGAGGAACAAGTTAGAGATCAGTTAGATAAACTGGATATCCACAAGTCCATGGGGCCTGATGGGATGCACCCTCAAGTGCTGAGACAGCTGGGGGAAGTCATTGCTGGACCGCTCTCCATCATCTTTGAAAGGTCATGGAGAACAGGTGAGGTGCCTGAGGACTGGAGGAAAGCCAATGTCACTCCAGTCTTCAAAAAGGGCAAGGATGACCTGGGAAACTGCAGGCCAGTCAGCCTCACCTCCATCCCTGGAAAGATGATGGAACAGCGTGTTCTGGGTGTCATCTCAAAGCACCGGGAAGAAAAGAAGTAGGCAACATGGATTCACCAAGGGGAAGTCATGTCTGACTAATCTGATAGCCTTCTATGATGGGGTGACTGGATGGGTGGATGAGGGGAGGGAAGTGGATGTTGTCTACCTTGACTTGCTTTCGACACTGTCTCCCACATCATCCTCAAAGGCAAGCTTAGGAAGTGTGGGTTAGATGAATGGACAGTGGGGTGGATTGAGAACTGGCTGACAGATAGACCTCAGAGGGTTGTGGTTAGTGGTGCAGAGTCTAGTTGGAGGTCAGTAACGAGTGGTGTCCCTCAGGGGTCAGTACTGGGTCCAGTCCTGTTCAATATATTCATCAATGACCTGGATGAAGGGATAGAGTGTACCATCAGCAAGTTTGCTGATGACACAAAACTGGGAGAAGTGGCTGACACTCCAGAAGGCTGTGCCGCCTTACAATGTGACCTGGACAGGCTGTAGAATTGGGCAGAGAGAAACCTTATGAAATTTAACAGGAAAAAGTGTAGGGTACTGCATCTGGGGAGGAATAACCCCATGCATCAGTACAGGTTGGGGGCTGACCTCCTGGAGAGCAGCTCTGTAGAAAGGGACCTGGGAGTCCTGGTGGACAACAGGATGACCATGAGCCAGCAATGTGCCCTGGTGGCCAAGAAGGCAAATGGCATCCTGGGGTGCATCAAGAGGAGTGTGGCCAGCAGGTTGAGGGAGGTCATCCTCCCCCTCTACTCTGCCCTGGTGAGGCCGCATCTGGAGTACTGCATCCAGTTCTGGGCTCCCCGGTTCATGAAAGACAGGGATCTGCTGGAGACGGTCCAGCAAAGGGCAACAAAGATGATTAGGGGATTGGAGCATCTCTCCTATGAGAAAAGACTGAGGGACTTGGGTCTTTTTAGTCTAGAGAAAAGAAGATTGAGGGGGGATCTTATTAATGCTTACAAATACTTTAAGGGAGGGTGCCATGGGAATGGGAACAGTCTTTTTTCAGAGGTGCCCAGTGATAGGACAAGAGGCAATGGGCACAAACTTGAATATAGGAAGCTCCATCTTAACATGAGGAGGAACTTCTTTCCTGTGAGGGTGGCAGAGCACTGGCACAGGCTGCCCAGAGAGGTTGTGGAGTCTCCCACTCTGGAGACATTCAAAACCCGCCTGGACGCCATCCTGTGCAACTGCTGTAGGTGACCCTGCTCTGGTGGGGGAGTTGGACTAGATGATCTCCAGAGGTCCCTTCTAACCCTGACCATTCTGTGATTCTGTAGGTCAATATACATCACCATTTAAACTAATTTTCTCTTTGTATGCTAATTGTGTCACATGAAAGAAAAAGAGGTAAAAACAAGGAAAAACAAGACTGAATTTAGAATAATATACTTCAATTATAAAAATGTGAAAATACTGGAAATCCTAAACAACTCTGTCCTCTGGCCCCTTGCAGTCTTTTACTGGGCTAAATATGGTGCTGCTGACTTGATGGGGTGTAATCATTGCTCCGTTCCTTCTCTGTATCCATAGTACATCTGCAATACAGGAGCCAGATGAGATCTGGGGTTAATTTTGATAGGTCTCTAACATTTCATAATGATTTAATGACATTTACTCCCATCACTGGAACGTACAAGATTCCTACAAGTAGGAGGCCAGCTGGTGAATCTGTAAAATTTGACAGCATTGCATGCAGATGCCGGTTTCCATCCTGCAGCTGCAGGTTCCATTAGCACAGACATGCTCTTACCTGCTGACACAATAAACACAAGGATCAGCGAAGCAGACTGAGTTGTACCATGTAGGCATGACACGCTGGCTGCTTGCCCTAGCTCCCTACTGCTCAAGAAAAGGATACTCTGCCGTTATCTCGTTTTCCTGCTCGTGTTTTATCATGGAGTCCCATGTGACCATATGCGTTGCCGCAGTGACTCTGGAACTGCATTTTAATTCTGGTTACTAGTCCTGATTAGCATCCTACAGCTGCACAAATGGTACTCTGGGCAAAGGATCCAAAGTTCAAGGCCAGCACCTAAACTCATGCTGGTTGTGTTTAAGCTTGTTGAAAACATGCTACTATGGGGTAAAATGGGTCTCAGAAACAAAGTACCTCCTTTTAAAAAACAAACACTGTTCAGTAAGCAGGTTTTAATTATTTTGTAGCTTTTATACCTTCCTGAATTGCATTTTCATTCTGATCAAGACTATTGTAATACAAGCAGAAACAGATGGAATTTTGGTGGTGATCCAGACAGCAGATGTAGTTAAAGGCCATGTCTGACTTGCATCATGGAGGCATTTAACCTAACCAAATTGTGTGGTGAATTATTTCACCCAAAATGCAGTGGCTTCATTCTTAGATGGTAATGATCTCTCTTCCATCACAAGAATTGTCTGTCTAGTCCCAAGGATTAGTCATCTCTGCACCCTCATGCTCTGTTCTGATGAGTCAAAAATCCGCAAAGGTTTGTGCTGCCGCCGCCTCCTTTCTGATAGCATACACCAATTACCTCCTGGGTCTGAACTAAAGATAATTCTTACTTTCTTTGCAGGCTTTGGTGTCAAGGATTCAGTAAAATGTGTATAATTACGCCCTAAATAAACATTTAATGAACATAAAACATATTCAAGATTGAAATGGAAACTCGAGTAAAAACTCAAATAACATTTTAATAATCGATTTTATTCTGATTAAGAAATGACAGACTATCTATTTCATTTAGAATAATCAGTTCTCCTAGTTGTCTTTTGTCTCATTTGTAGTTCTTTCTTGCTTTAGTAATTTCAAATTTCCATGTTGCTGTTATCATAACACTCTCTGTATATTCACTATGTTTTATATACAGTATAAAATTCAGTTGCGTATTAAAGAGTTCACTGGATTACTGAGGAGCACTAGCTTCATGCTACCTCATTTCCAATAGCCATCACCTCTTGTTTCTCTGTTCCTCTACATCAGCAATTTTTGTCATCCTTTCTGGTAGGCAGCTTCAAAAGATTAGAAATGCTTTTTTTGCTCTAAAGTAGTCAAATGGAAATATTGCCATTTAAAATGAATTGTGCATTATTTGTCCAGAAAGTGTGTTGTACCACTTGAATTAATAGTGAAAAGTGGTTGTTGCGATTATCCTATGACTAACAAAAGAAAAAAGAGAGAAAGAATATTGTGGCAGTTACTCACTTAGGAGAAAAGGATCGTTGGAACATGCAGGGAGGTGTAGCCCCCTTTTACTTTACTGTAGCCATTGTGTCAAAACATTAAGGCGTAATAAACTATCAGTATTTAAGGAAAGTTAACAGACTATGCATTTTTGTTTGCACTCATACAGATGCTGCAGAGCACCCAGATTGACCTGGGAAAAGAGCATCACGCAGTGTGTGTGTGTGTGTGGAAAGAGTATCCTGTGCAAAACTAAATGGGAATCGCAGAGTTTAATAGCTGCAGCATCAGAAAAGACAAAGATGGTATTTTTTTTCAACTTGGAGAAATACTAGATGTCAAAATAGAAGTATGAGATTGGTCATTTACGAAGATAGGAATCTAGTTGCGTTAAGAGTAAAATAGCGAGGCCTGCTTGCTCAAATTATAACTAGGCAAAAGCTTCTGATTTCAGGACAAAAAGAAATACATCTATGTACCAGAGCTTTAAAAATGACAAATAACTGACTGACAAATAAAGAGACTGACAAATAACATTTAATTTTTGAAATCTTTTTGATAACTTCAGTGATTTGGGACTCACCTGGAAAGGTCTTAGAGCTAACAAATATTCACACTGTTTCATTTTGGCAGAACGATCCTAGATAAATTAAAAAAAAAAAAAAGCTGTTTTTTCCAGTGACAAAATAACAAAATGAAATCTAGACATTCATTTGTGTGTGCGTGTGTTAACAGACAGACGCACATATCCCAATTAAAAATATTTTTTAAACATTTCTGTTATGTAGCAGATGTTACTGGAGAAATTATTCTGTTACTATGTTTGTTACAAGGACTTGTAGTTTGGAAAAGTACACACAGTGATTAGTAATGTGCTGTTTTTAAATTAGCCTCGCTAGCATTGGTTTATCAGAGAAACAAAGGCAAATTTGGGCTTCGTCTTGCCACCCCACTAGCTTCTGCTTCTGTATTTTTGGGCTTCTTTGTGTTCACCAGCACCCAATGTGCTCTGTAATTCATGCAGTTTGATGTGCTGAGCATCCAGTGCTGCTCTTCTCAGCACCCCATTCCCTTCCCCACCTTTCTTCCTTCTGACCTTCCCACCCAAATGGCCGTCCCTGCTGCAGGTGATACTGTGGGATGGTACCTTTTCGCTTCTTATGTGGAAGATGTGTGAAGCCAATCTGGCATGTATAAAAATGGGTTTCTTTTTCAGTCTTAGAAAGATAGCTTCTGTCCGATGGTAGATGCAGTATTTCTTTGTATTAAGCAACAAAATATTGCTGGAGTCAAAACTGTATAGAAAGATGTAAGTGTTGAAGTGCATTAACAGTCCAAATATCTAAATAAGAGCTAAGAAAAGGGAGTTGAAGGTAAACCTTCCTTTGGAAAGCTGTGATAGGAAAAAAAAACTTGCATTTTTGAACTCTTGTAAGAATTGCCTAAACTAACCTATTACATCTCAATTTTTTTAAATAATTTAAAAAATAAACAGAGATTAAATCCTTTAATTATGCCATTATTCAGTAAGTTTCTTTGAGGAAATCTCATTCCCTAAATTTATACAGAATGAATATCTGTGATTTTTATTAGAGTCAAAAAAGTAGTCAAACTTTGGGAATGGTAAAAGATGATTACTGATAATAACCATGTCTAGTTCCCTGTCAACACTCAAGTATTTCATCAGAAACTTGCTAGAGTTGTGTTAGGTCTAACTTTAAATAACTCAATGGATTGTTTTCCCTCATGGACTTTTGAGGAAGGATTCCACAGTGTCAGAAATCTAACATACCCTTTTTGTCTAATGCCACTGAATACATGAACTATGGGTTATAAATATTCCCCATCTTGAAAAGACTTTAAAATGCTTCCACTGTTGTTATTCCACTGTTTATTCATTGTTAGCTGAGCATTTTAAATGATTTCAGTATTTTCTTTCATTTTGATCTTTCCTGTTCCCTCACAACGTTTTTTGCAGCTCTTCCCAGGGCATGGTTTTATTCCTCTTATTCCCCCTAGTTATTTAAATACATAATACACTACTGAAAAAAATTCCATCCTCATCCTTTTCTGTAATATTGACATTATAATTACTTCTCTCAAGGATGTTAATTGGAATAGAAGTGCAGACTTGTGTTCATTTACATGTATATACTGATAAATGGGGGTGTTTGGAAAAAATTTTAAAAAATAATTAAATATAACTGATTTGGTCCCTTCTAAATGGACATACGTTTCTTTTCATGTTTTTATTACATATTTATATAGTAACAATGCTTAGAGCCCAGCCCTGAAAATAGAGGCAATTTTGGAAAAATGTTTCCATTGTTAGTTTTTTAAATGAAAATTAATAGTCATAGTCACTCGGTTGCCAGCTGTCTGTCAGATTACCTCAGTGGTAACTATGGTTTGGTACTGGCAGGAATGGTGTTCTGCACAGTATCATTGAGACAAATCTGATTTAACTTCAGTGGATTTTGATTCTTCACCTAGGTTGTTTCTTGCTCATTTGCCTATATCTTCTTTACCTGTATTATTCCTTAGGGAAGAACAGCTTCTGTTTAAATGTCTTTGTTTAGGTGAATTATTACCCATACAAGACCTGAATTTCCTCATTTCTGTTAATCTTTCTGCCTGACTTAAATGCATTGTAGGTATGTTTGCTGCCTGTTAGATCTCGATGACAGAGACTGTGAAACTTAATTTCTTAATGGAGACCACAACATTCAATGTCACATTCTCCAGTTGTGCAAGTATCTGTTTAGAGACAACGAAATGGGACAATCCCTAGGGCAAACTCAAAACATATGTGTGTGCATCAACTTCATACCATGAACCACCTGAGAATGATCCCAATGATGATTTGTGTTCAGATTTTATATCCTGAAAATCGTTATAAATACGCCTGTGAGACTATTTTGTGGAACTGTAAAGCAGCCTTGCCTTTAGGGATACTCATTTTTGTTTGTGACCATGTGTGTCGTATATCTTAATCTGTGTATATAGACACAATTGAGTAAAGACTTTTGAATCAGAATTTTAATAATTCTGCAGTCATCCCCTTTCTCATGGAAGTGAATTCTGTACTGTAAGTCTGACTCGGTGAAACTTCTTTCTTTCATGGTTGTAACTAATTTTTGTAGGTAATTCTGTGGAAAGAGGAACTGGAACTGCTTGAAACTTTGGAGATATTGGGTATTAAGAAATCTTGAACTAAATACTGTTAGAGTAAGCACTTCTTGTGCAGTTGCACAATGCCTTGACTTGCCAAAAGGGCCAAGTTTTTTAGTGCTTGTTCGTATTACCTTTTTGCAGCAATGCTCTATATAGTTAAGCTTTAGTACAATCTGCAGTGAGTGACAGAGAAAATGGATGGGTTTTGTTACTGTTCCTATTTGGCCACCAAGTAATAGGAGAAGAGTGCAAAGGGGCCCTCCAGTTATTAGATCATTCTGTTGCTTTCTGATAGATACTCTGAGTAACAGTGGTAAGTTCTGAAAGCTCATTTTATCTTTACTTTCATCTCACCTTGATCCACCTAGACAGCAGTTATTTAATTCAAGAGCCAATTTTGGCTTAATATGGGGAAAAACTTAAAGGATTATATGTGTGCTTTACCTAATAGAGAGCTGCTGGGCTGGGTGTTGGCTGGGAGTTGCTGTTGTCCCAGTCTCACCAAATCTATCAGTTGCTTCCCAATTGCTGATAGTCTGAAATGAAGAACAGTAAATTGCTTTTGTTTCTCTCACAATTTCTCGATATTGGAGTGGGAATGATATATGAACTGCAGCGTATAACACTATGGAGCAACTACTTGCAGAAAAGTCTTTTTGTTGTTGCTGTTGTTTCTTTGGCCTATGCTAAGGCAATGGCGATGCTGCTATAGTTTCAGGGTCTATCATGCCCCATCCTGCTAATGCATGACTCTGGGTGAATCAAGCTAACTGTGGTGTTGCTCCTTTTTTTTTTTTTTTAAAAATTGTCTCTGCATTAAATCTTTAAATAAGTAACAAACGGAATGATCAGGAGTGGTCAAAGTGAAAACCTTTTCATTTGGTAGAATTACAACATAAAACATGATATCAAGGAATATGAAAATTGTTTTGAATGAAGACAATAAACCACACCTTTCTCTCCAACTTTAAAAAAAATTAAACAAAGACAGCAACTGGAATAAGGAGAACGAAGTAGAAAGAATCCCAGTACCAGGTAAAAACACTGACGTTTTAGTAAAAACAAAAGCTTTCATTTTATCACTGCCATCTTTTTACCAAATATTTTAGTATTTTAGCTTATGCCACCATCTACTGGACACCAGATGAAAGCGTTCAGCTCACTCTGCCGCAGACTCACTGCTAAAACTTAAAAATCTTTTAAGAAATGCTACAATGTCCATAAGATTTTCCCATAGATACCTGCTCTTGACCTGTGCTTTAGGAGTAAATTTTTAAAAGGTCGTTTTGCATCAGCATAAAAGCTAAAATTAGATATTGTGGTAAAAATTGTTCCTCAATCAGGCAGATGCTTTTGAAAACTTCAGCCACTAATATTTTGTAGGCACTTTGGAAGCCAGCAATCATTGCTAGATACTTTGATGGAAATGTTAAAAACATTAATTAATGTCCTGAGTGTGTATTGCAGGTTCAATGTGGCACTTGCTTGGTTGATAATTCATAGAATTATTATTCCTTGGCATGAATTCACATACTGTACTGGCCACATCTAAAGAACTGTGTTCTAGTGTTGACAATCTCTTTTATCCTTACTTTCCATTTTTTCAATAAATTGAAATAGAGAAGTGCCAAAATGTATATCTTAAAATACCAGGCCTTTAGACAAATTTCTGCAGAATTTACAATCACTTACTATGAATTAGTGGGTTTGGCAAGCATTTTTACTCACTGCCTGTGAGAAACTGGATAATACAGTACTGAGTTCTGCATGACTAGGGAGGGAATTAGGTAATTCTGCTGATCTATGGATTTATTTCTTGTGATATCTGAAGCTTACGTACACTAACACACACTTCGCCCCACCTCCTCTCCCCCAAAGCAAATATAAGTGCCTGTGATGTGATGTCATTTCATCCTTTTGAACAGTTACTCAGCTCTAGCTGTTACTGCCTTTCCTTTCCTCCACCTTCCAGAGACAGATCTTCCTTTCCAGAAAAAGAAGCAGAATGAAACCAGTAATCAGCCTTCTGGAAAATCTCCACCAGCAAAGCAGTTTGTCACTTTACAACGTTGGCCAGAATAAGATAGGAATTGTGGCAGGAATTTCTCTGTAAAAATTGCCATCCTGCCCTTCCTTTTCATGGATTCAGCATGATCAGAGGACATTCTTTTGCCAGGCACCAGTCCTGGGTACTATTTCTCTGTGTGCACTGGGACGTTTCTCCTGTAGGCTCTGATATTCCTGAAGGCTCAGAGTTTAAGCACTAGGCTTGAGTTTGAAACAAGTCCTTCTTTTCACATGGGAGAATGCCAACCACTTTACAGCACTCATTTGAGTTCAAGAGTGGGTTAAATTGTTGCCATAGCCAGAGCCACTCTGACTTCAGAAGACCCCCTTGAACTGAAGTCAGTAATTCATTAAAGGAAATGGAAGCCTTTATTACAGATTTTAATTTCCATATTGCTAAAACCACAAATGAGTACGTGAGAGTCCATTCACTACTATGCATGAGTAGCTCATTCGCCTCTCTCAGCTCCATCCCTTGGCCTGTGCCCTGGCAATTTAAAAAGTGACGGCAATGCACAAGCCTGTTATCACTGTGGCAGACTCCCCATAATAGTTTCTATAGTGATAACTTCAGGGCTCCATGGAAATGGACACAGCCAATTAATTTCCTGTCTATCTTTTCTCCTTGCATAGCTTTACTAATTCCAAAACTAAATGTCAAGTAGGAAAAACTTCTGGTTTGTCCCTCTAGCCTAGAAACAGTAGATAAGCATAAAATCTAAGCCAAACATTAGATCTCTGGAGATTTCACATATCACTAATTACAATTTGGAAGCACATATGCTTTTAATTAAACACTATTTTTTAACAAACAGACAATAATAACGACTGCAGTGGTGAGTACCCTTAGGATGTCAGGCTGTGAAGTTGACTCTAGAAGTTGATCTGATAAGAAGTGGGGGTAGTATTTCTTCTGTGTTGTCTTTTGCAGGCTTTGCTGAGGGAGAAAGTAATCTGCTGTCAGGCGTTTAAAGGACTGAAGGATATTCCTGCAGTCACACACCTCGCTAGCAATTTGTCCTATGGTGAATCAGGAAGACTTGGCATGATAATGTCCTATCCAGTAGCAATTCTGAGATTTTGCAATGGGAAATCAAACTGGTCTGATGCTGAGCCAGATTTGTAGCTAAATTGTTATTCCTTGTGATAACTGCTATTGCTTCCTATTTGTCATTGCACTGGGCTTGCACATGTATCACTCTGACAGGTGCTCTTTACGGCAGCGTTTCTGGAACTAGGTCAAGGAGGTTGATGGGTAATTTGTGCTTGGAAGACCAGAAAGCATGATAATGGGAAGGGAGGTGATTTTGAGTGGTTCTGTTCAACAGTTCATTGATCTACTGGTGTGGAGTACGATACGGCATTTTCACAGGCACAAAGCTGCTAGCCCACATACAATGTGGGTTTTTTTTTGGGGGGGGGAACTGTTCACTGATTCATGACTTGAAAATAATGTCTTTATTTTTTAAAAAAACCTTTATTTCTAAGAAAATGAAACATAGAATATAGAGGGTTGTGGGGTTTTTTAATCATTAGGTTAAGTGCGAGGATATTTTCAGATATACTGGAAAAAAAATTCTTGCTTCATTACCATGAATTTAAGCATTCATTGTGGCTACAAAAAAGTAGACATATCACAGAGGGCATAGAAATAGTGTTAATGACCCTTGACAGGAAACTGCACTGTAAAGTTGATCAGGATGGGTGAGTGATTTGCATATAAGTGACAGTCAATAATAAGGTAATTGTTCACTAGTAATTTTGGAATTAAATTACTAGTATTCACACAATTAAAGTTTTAAGTATGAAGTTGATTAAGTAGGATCAGTCTGCAAAGCCCTGCTGTTTAAAAGGATCAAATCTGAAGAATCAAGTTTTTCATCAAATTATTAGTTGGACCGTTTGGAATGGCAGCACAGTTGACTGAAATTTGCACAGTTATAAGAAGAAATGAGAGGTACAAGAGTTTTAAAAGCTGATAGATACTCTTCAAACGTTGCCTTGCCTATAAGACTGCCCAGTGACCAGTTATGCTGACTTTGCTTACATAATACCTTTGTTTGCTGTCATCTTGGTTTTAATCCCAATGAAGTCTGGCATAAATATATATGGCTCGCCTAAAACTTTGGTAATCGATCTTCAGCCCTCAGGGAAGATAGTCAGGGCATCCTGCAGTTAAATGATATGGATCTAAAAGAAGCCATTTTTTACATCCTGTGTAGAAGCATCATCTGATCCTGCTTATTCACAGGAAAGTCAATGATGCAGAAATTCACTGGCCTGCCACTTGCTGCAGGGCTGGGCATCAACACAGGCAGCAAGTTTAACCGCTTGAAAAAAAAACCCTCCTGTCCTTTTCTATTTCCTTTTCTCTTCTCAGAG
Source organism: Anarhynchus alexandrinus (assembly GCA_008711295.1). Lineage (NCBI taxonomy): Eukaryota > Metazoa > Chordata > Aves > Charadriiformes > Charadriidae > Anarhynchus > Anarhynchus alexandrinus. The sequence goes on along the minus strand of VUYV01000006.1, from coordinate 4,423,322 downwards.
CACAGTATAGGCTGTGAATTAAAAATGTTGTAGGTCAGGAGATGGTCTTAAATGTGGACCAATATCTCGTACTGAGAGCGATTAAAATTCAGAATTATTTTTGAAGATTAAAGTAGTAAATATTAATTTTTTGGTGGCCACAACTGGCTTTTTTATTTTGTTTTCTTTCACAGGCTGTTACTGTCATGAAGTGATTTGCCAAGCAAGTTAGGCAAAGAACCTTGAAATGCTGCTAATGAATTTCTAAATACATAAAGAATGTGATCAAAATTGTGTTGTAAATATAAAGAAACATTCCATGAAAAATTTGTTTTGTCTTTTACACTGCATTTTTGCTCCTGGGGAAACTCTAGGCAGAAGAAAAGCACAAAATCCTTGGAATCCTCAGAGAGGCTCACAGCATGTAGGAATAGATTGCTTAGCAGAGCAGAAACAGTATTTGTTCAGTTGTTGTCATGTGTCATCCCTCTGTTGGGAGCCTCAGAGTTCAGGCATGCTCCCAAGCTCTGTTGCAACATGCCAAAAGGTGACAGGGTGTTTGCTGAAGATGCTTATTCCTCTTTGAAGCCCTTTGATACATGTTGCCTAAATGGCCTTTGCAAATCTTCTGGAAACATGTCTTGCTTTACCCGGTATGCAGTTTTTAAAAACATAAGTCTAGAAACCTGTTAGGCAGTTCTATAGTCAGGTTTTAAGGATGCCCCTCTCTGTAAGAATCGAGTGCCTTGTTGTGTGCTAGAATAATTCATGTTTATCTCTATCACCTGACAAGTTTTAAGATTGAAGGTATAGATTTATTTAAAATTGGGGTTTGCAATAATGAAACAACATTAGAGAAGATAAATTACATTAAGAGGCTAGACTTAAAGACTCTCTGTGGCTGCTTTCATATCTCAGTTTATTTGCACTCACTGCAACTCTTAACTGCAGGTTAGACTTAAATCTCTCACATTTCTAGTGCTCAAAGTGGCTTCTGCTTCCTTCTTCCACAGAAAAGCAAAGACAGGTGTAAGGAGCAAAAGTAATGACCTTTCTTTTTAGCTGCCCTGATCTGGAATCCACCAGTCTCTCTTACTTCCCAACTACAAAAGCTTCATCCCTCTATCCGCCAGATCTCCGTCTCGGGAAGGAGTCATGCCCTTCCCTTGTCTTCTAGGAAGTCTTTGGTCACCAGTGCGTGGTTTGCTTAGCATATCCGGGTTCTAGGAAGGTGGGTTTGGGTTTGGAGGTTTTTTCCTTCTCTTTTACAAGTTTTCAGAAATACATTGGTAGAACTTCCAAGTAACAACATCGTACTGAATTCTTCTCAGTATCACACAAATATTAAAGATGAGATCATAAATGTTGAATTTTTTATTTTGAGAAATGTCCTTTCTCTCCTCTACATGCTTTTAAATATATTGGATACCTTGAAGGATCCTTACGCACCATGCTAGTGAGGCTGTCATAAACATGGAAGTGCAAACATGCGTGTTGCCATGGAAGTGGTCACAAAAAAAGAAATCTCATTTTGTTTTGGTTAAAAAACTTATTTTTTTTCAAGATATATTAAGGGTAGCTTGCTAATTATCTCATACCGTGTTTTGGGAAAAAAAAAATAAATTCATAATTTGGGGTGGGTTTTTTTTCCTATTTGCTTAGTGAAGCCTTAAACATCTTTATGAAAGAGAAATGCAAAACTTCTAAATGCTAAGAATATCCTTGTCTAGGAACTTAAATTGTTTAAAGATGTGGAATTAAACTTTTAATTATAATTTTTAAAAAAAGTACTGCAATAAACTATCTGTGACTGAAGTAGCCAGTCATTTGAAATGTAAAGGAAAACCAAAACAAATTACTCAGCGTGTGTATGTATGTATTTTACCTGATAAGACCTTGGTTTTAGTAAAGCATGTCTGAAAGTATAGGGAGTATTGAGAAGATGTAAATGATTCGCAGGTACACATTGTACACTTAACTGCCTTGAAAAGATAACATAACATAGTTCAAATTCTTGTACGTAGGTACCGTGCTACTTTAATCACCTATTAATTTCCAGAACAACTTGTACTTACATCAAAATGCATTTGAAAGAAGCCCTATGTCATCTTAATAACGTACATTTTGCTGTCAAAAGATCTAGGTAGCCACCTCCTTCCCCAGCTACTCAAAGGGAAGTTTTGAGGTGGTTTATAAAATGAGCTAGTTCTGTTACTTTTAAAATATTTTATTAAAATTGGAATGAAAACTATTTTGAAATTCAACACATTTAAATTTACGTCATTCTAGTGGTAGCATCACCTTGAATGTGTTTTAGACTTTAGTTGGCTTATAAACTGCATCAGTAAATAGATTGCTAAATAAGCTTTATAAAATAAGTATGGTCTAGCAGAAGATAACAGAGCAGGTGCATAACTGATTGATGCTATTACCTAGTCTGTTGCTCACTGTCAAAATAGGAGATACAATAGTAGCATCTGGCTTGTGCCCACTTCTATTCATTATTTTTCATTAGCGATGTGCACAATAGAATAAAACAATATGAAATGTAGTGTCTCATACACATTTCCTGTTTTCCCTCAGAAATCTGTTTTGCCAACATGGGAGAGGGCATACCAGCCTAGATACCCTGACATGGACTTAAGTTGAACAGTTCAGCTGTTCCTAAATGCTAAATATGGTAAATACACCACAGTTCAGCATAATTAATCAGCGAAAGACAGAGAGCTGGGGAACAATTGGCCAAATAGTCTTCCCACCCCTGCAAAAAAAAAAAGTTATGTAGAGATTATTTTGTTTCACAAACTGACCATGAGTCTGTAATTTCTCTGCACAGGGGAAAGTCATATTTTATAACTGGACTTGTAACAGGCCTGCAAGATTTACCATTTCTGAGCCAGATTACAATGCCTCATTTTCGAGAAAGGTTTCTTACATTTGGAGAGCATCCAGGGGAGAGTAAAATTGAAGTAATTTGGCAATTAAAAGGGAGAAGTCTGAAAAGGAGACACAACAGGTTTCAGACACCTAAATAATAACTAATATAAAAACAAGGTGATGGTATGTTCATTGTGCCCAGATAAGCTAAATTTTACCTTGAGTTTTAGCACTAAGCACTCAGACATTAGAGAAAACTTCCTAATAGTATAACTGTGGGAATAGTTTTTCCTGGGAAGATTGATTTTGGTGTTGGAGACTTCTGAAAACATTTTAATAATGAGTCCAGGTAATCTGCTTTAGGCAAATGAAGTAATTGGCCATTGCCAATTATAAAAGCAAATTGTGTTACACAACATTTTTTTTCTTTTTACAACTGTCTTCTAAGCACATTTATGTACATAATTGCCTTTATATGTGTCTATGAAGTGACAATGCTGCAAAACCATGATTTATTTGTATATATTTTCACTTGCAATATTATAATCTAACAAAACCTTTAGAACTGTTGAAATGAGAAGTAATCAAATGTTTAATTTTCAATACTGATTTAAACTTTTCCACTTAATCACCAGGAGCTCAAGATTCATGGTTGTCCTACTAGCAGAATCATCTTTCCTCAAAAGAAAAGCTTCAGAAGTTATAATGAAGGAAACGAATATTCTTATTCGGAATAAGGTAAGTGGAATGAATGAATCTCTTTCAAACTTTGGTGATCAGAAACCATTTTATTATATCTAAGACATATATTATAATGCATGTCAGAACAGAACATAAATTCCTTTGACATAAAATTATACTGTTTAATGAAAACAAGCTACAGATGGATGGAAATTTCTACTGAATGCTCTGTCAATCCTGTGCCATTCTGAGAATTGTTGGCAACAATAAATATGGAGAAAAAGTGAAGATCTTTCTACTCAATTTTACACATCATTTACTGTACCTGTGCTGATTTCCTTTTAAAAATGGACATTTTCCAATGTCACATGCAGTATTTTGGAGGAATAGTTAGTCTGTAAGTTGTTGGAGCTGTTCAAAGTGAGCAGCTTGGTCAATACTGGGCCCGCTAAATAAATAGGCTATCTTCTCCAGGACAGTTATATACTTTTTTGATGAGAATTGATATAATTTAGTTTCAACCATACTATTTATTATAGGACACATATGGAAACCTTCTGTTTCATAAAGCAACTCAATAAATAGACTTAATTTCATCTGTTACATAGAGAAAGATTTACCAGTCAGAGACAGCTTGTGCCCAACATGGCTTACATTATGCTATAACGGTGAACCAGCAAGGCAAAATAAGTACACTATACTGAAATACCAGATAGTTTTTGAGTACATAAAGTACGTTTTGTGTGTGCCTGTTAAATCTTGCTTTAAGAGGCAAAAATCTTAATACACTCTCACTCTGTTACAGTTACGAGTATGGTAGCCACCTACTAGTTCTGAGATTGCTTGAGGGTGTATTCCTAATTATAATTACCCATTTACAGTATAGCTGATTGCATACTATTATGTGGAAGGAAAGACAAAAGTCTCACTCTTGTATGTCTGCATTTTTTCAGAGCCATAAAATTGCATGTACAATAAGTAGATTCTATTTTTCACATAGACTGGGTAAGCTAAGGACTCGGACAATATTATACAAAACTGCTAAATACATTTCATTACTTCTAAAACCAGACAGTTTAAATATTTTAATATTGGAATCTTCTCCATTTTAAACTGTTTGTTATTTCTTAAGGCCAAAATGTCAGGAGAAAAAAAAAGTGTTTTGGGGAAGTATGTTTTAATCTGGATACATACTGATCACATTTATTATGTGCTTGAGCATGTTAGTTTTCATAGAACTGCTTCAAGCTTTTATGAAATGTTGATGTTTGTACTTTAACTCACTTAAAATAATTTTACTTTTTTTAAAGTTCCAGTAATACCAACTTTATATGCATGTCAGTACATACTTTATGAAATTGTTGATCAGTCTTGTCATTCTGAACTTGAGATAAATCCTCTGCTGTGTCTGTCTTTGTGTAGAGGTATGTGGGTCAATAATTAATGAAAGCAAAGTAAAACTACTGCTGACAGGTGGGCTTTGAAAAGCAATCTTTGCAATAAATATAAACTTCAGTAGATATCTCACCATCGATTCGTAGTGTCTTTGTTAGTATCAAAAAACATTTGTTTGAAGCCCCAGAGAATTTCTTACACCTTGGCTCTGTCAGGTTGGAAGATATATTTACATATAACACTTGAAGCTTTAGAAAGCTGAGAAAGATAAAACGTTCTGTAGGATTTAGTTTGCTTTCTGTTTGTTGATTAGATTCACATTTCTGTAGTACATATTGGGGGGCGAGGGGGAGATAAGGTTTTTTTAGTTATTCATTTCTTCACAGTGCCCGCCTTTTTAAAATGATAGCACAACTACAATTTAGGCTTCTCAAAAATATTTTAGAAAAAATAAATTATTTTTCAATTACCTTACCATTTAATGACCGGAGTATGTAATATGTCACAAACTAGAATTTAAATCACTACAAAACACTTTGAACATTTTTGAGAGCAGAACTGACTTTAGGTCCTCTCTCTGTCTAGATCATCCCTCTAGTAACATGCTACAGACGCAGATCTACTGTGAAGCTTTCTCTTACATTTTCTCCATCCCCTGTTTTTTTCTCTTCTTTCTTCTATATGATTTTGCAAGGGAATAACTTTGAAAGCTGAAGAACTTATTATATTTCTTGCTTCAATAAGCTTAAGTTAAGGCTGTTGGGTTATTTTTTAAAAATTAAAAAAAAATATGAAAATTTGTTCACATGAATCTTTGTAAAATACTGAATGAATTACTGACACATTTTAATCCACAAAATAAATTTACACATCATATTTACAGCATAAGGCTCTTGGGTGGAAAATATTGGATGACACCCATCTGATTTTGTTCATAAATCTGTGTTCGTAATGCCTGTCAATATCAAGATTTTTGGTTGATTTACATTCCTAAGAATGGAACAGTGTAACTGAATCATAGTTTTGCCTTTCATAGCAATTTCTACACTGAAATTTAAAGCAGCTTGTTCAGTTTCACTAAAGTAGAATTTTTAATGTGCCATTCAACAGAGGACTGAAACAGAAATTTCAAAGCATGTTCATTTCTGTGACTTTACAAAAATCTACCAAGAACTAGGAAAGCATTAGCTGAGCACTCAAATTTTGACTGCATTGTAATTTATGCCAATAGAAGGTCTGAATTAGCATCAGTGAGCTACTGCTAAGTGCTAAGGTCAGTTGTGCATTTCATACTTCAGCTGCAGAGGAAAAATTTTATTGCTTTTCATAGTCATGGTGCAGTGAAAAAGGTGCTTTATGATGCCACAGACAATTAATTGAGGTACATTACCTAGAAACTAAAAAGGTCACACGTGGAACATAATTGACACCTCATAACCCCTATTAATGATTACAGAAATGCAAATTAGTACTTTGCAGTTTCCAACAAGTAGCATAACTCTTCTCCAGCTTTGAATTATGTTTCCATTTGCTTACAATCCTTACTCTTTAAAATGTTTAATTTATCTTTTTTAAAAAAGTAACCTTACTCTACATTAAAAATTATACATTATATAAATTATACTATTCATAAAAAGTCTGTTAAACTGTAATTATATTTCTGTGTAATAGGCATAGAGTAGGAGAAAAAACTGATACAAATATACTATTAGCACACTTAATGCTTCAGTAACCTCCCTTTAAGGCTACGTGTGCTAATACCTTTTCTGTTTCATGGGATTTCAGAAAAATATTTGCCCTTCCCTGTTAAGACAAACTTGAAAAGCTAACAGAATTTCATGTACTGAAGAACACATCAGAGTTTATTGAAAAGATGTGATTTTATTATTGTTATTGTGTATGAAAGGAGCAATCCTAACACAGATGGATGGGGAGGCATTAATTAAGAGTCAGCTACTAAACTTGCTCCAATCTTTCTGTCCAGTTATGCATGGCCACTTGTAAGGTTAGTACAACAGAGGTCAGATACTATCGATTTTACTATAACTGATGTTACAGCTTATTGGTACTTTCTGGTGCTTATACTAAAACCTGTAGCATCACATCATGATATGACATCACTGAACTGTGAGAGTTCCCTTCCTTGTAGGCTGTAACATTTTTAATGCTGGCCAAGACCAAAGAAACATTTGGTTGAGTGTGAAAACTCTTTAAAATAGGATTATTTTCTTTTTTTGATGTCTTGCTGTACTTTCATCTGAAACTTAGACCCTCTGCTTCCTTTCAGAACTAAAGACTCTGAAAGAGTAAGATTAGAGCACTTTGCTTTTACTTTTGAGCCAGGAGCTATAGCTCCTTGCCAGCCCTATGTAATTTCCAGGTAAGTATGTTGGTCTTTAAATTTCAGAACTTCTCCTGTGCTTTCCAAGTATGGACAGAGAAAGCAAGTTTTGTATTTAAAAAAACCAAACAACAACAACAAAAAAACCACCAAACAAACAAAAAAACAACAACAACAACAAAAAAAACCCAAACAAAAACGAAACAACTTTCCTGTCCAATGCAAGAGTCAGAGAATGATGAAGCACTGGAACAGGTTGCCCAGAGTGGCTGTGTCATCTCCATCCCCGCAGATAATCAAAACCTGACTAGGCACAGGAACCTGCTCTAGTTGGCCCCTCTTTGAGCAGGGCAGCAAGCTCCAAAGGTCTCTTCTAACCTCAGCAGTTCTGTGACTCCCTCCCCTCTGTTCCTGGACAGCCTGCGTAAGACACAAATATCAGCTTTCTTAATGTTTGTTTCTTTGATTATACAAACCTGTATCTGCCACTAATTGGTGCTAGTTAATAAATTAAGGTGTCAGTATGCCTTAGGCCAGCTTCGACACGTCTTTGTGTTTTTCATAGAGAGCACAGGTTTGGCTCCTTTTCTCCTGCCTTCCCACTGATGTCATTAGATTGCAGTCTAAATGTAGTCCCAGCCACCTTCGTTATGGGCCTGTTGGTGCTGCAGACACAGTAAAACAAATGTAAAGACCAATGTGGCCTTTCTTGAACTTCCTCAATTTTTCCCAAGAGGCTTTAAGAACTGATCATCTGCATCCAGCTCTCCATCCTGATCTGCACTATCAGTAATTAAAGGCTACAGATTGTAGGCTCCCCAAATTATTCACAGAATTAAAAAAGACAAGCAGTACTACTTATGTCTGTATATCAGAGCACAGTTAACTCTCTAAGCCATGGTTTGCTGGTCTCACACATGGTATGTAGTCTTTGTTCTGCAAAGAGGCTCATTGCACCGAGACTTCTGCAGTTGTGAACTGATACAGCTACACTCAGACTGAATAACCAGCAGTGCTGAGAAACTCCCTAATTGTGACTGTAAAGATAATCTTTAGCAGTATCTGACCTTTTCAAATTTTTACCTTGTAGAAGTGTTTTATATTGAAACCATTGATTTATTTGCTTTTCCCAGATGATTGGTATGTTGATTTATAAAGTCATTTGATGGAAGAAATTTTTCTAGGGATGTCTAAAACAGAGGGTTGTGCTACACACAATTTATTGTTTTGAGCTTTAAAAATTGCATATATTTTTAACAGTTTAAAGTAGGTAGCCATCTTATAATAGAGTTTTTAGCTTTCCTTAGTAGCTCTCTATCTTATGATGCAGTCTGAATATTGAAGATGAATGGTGCAGAGCCCTCACCTCGATTGTTGGTAAATAGTGCGGAATGTCACCATGGCTCATTTCCCATTTGATTCATTGTGTTGTTTTTTTTCCCCTTATTTAGAAGTCATGAAAACATCTCCTTTTGTCCCTTTCTTCTGTTTAAGACTATAAAGACTGTGGGCTTTTACTGTACACTCTAAGAGCATAGCAGTGGTGAAGACAACTAAAGAACTTCCTCTAAAAAATTTGAGATTTTTGCAGTTCTGAAGTTCCTACTGTATTGTGGCAATAATCATTGTTCTTTTCTCTTTTCAAAACAAAAGGCTACTGAAGTCCAGTGGCCATTCCATCTCTTAACAGGTATAAAAATAATTAAATAAATAGATAACATGCTTAGAATCATAGCCCATTGTCATAGTAATACTTTTCCTATTAACAGGTAACTGAAAAGTCATTTAATTTAGTAAATATGAAAAAGATTTCATGACCATCTGAATTTATTCAGTTATATATTCATTATCGAGTTACAGGAAGTCAGTCCAAAAAAATAAATATGCAGTAGAAATAACCACTTTTTCTTAAAATTTTTATGTATTTCAGTATCCTAATTAGCATATCAAGTTTTAATATGAGTTCTCTTTCCAACCAAATCCACTTCCTCGTTAGCATTTTGAGTCAATGGCCACCCCTTCCCTCCCACAAAGAAATAGGAATCCACTGTAAAATTACCAATCACAGACAGTAGTTCCCTTTTGCAAGTGCCATATACATCTATTTTTTTCCCAGTAGTATAATTTCCTGCTGTTAAATCTGTTACTATTGAGACACATAACCAGCTTTTAAACTTTAAAAAAACCCATCGAAGTAATGGATATGTAGTCAGGGATATGGTGTATCTCTGTTTCCTTCATTTAAAATGCTGCTTCAGATTTATTGTGAATTTTCTATATAATCCAAACCTCAGTTTCTCTTGTGTTCAAATGCAGTTTTTTTCCTCTCTCTTCCATTATGCTATTAGCCAAAGAGTCTACTGTTTGGGGTATTTTTTTTCAAGTCGAAATTAAATTACTGATATTATAATTCAATACCATATTTAAAAATTGATTTGCTTTGTAAAAATAGCTTGGAGTGCCATTACAGATATACTGGCTAGACTGTGTGACTTTCTGAGATATCACCTGTGGGAGACTAAAAATAAAACTGTCTGTACTGAATTACAAGACCATTGTGCATACCACCAGACCGAGATAAAACGCCAGGAGTTTCAAGTTGTAGGGATTTTTGAAAATACAATTTTTAATTCAATTGAAACTTTTCCTAAGATTGAAATGTAAGCAAGTCCCAAGGTCACTCATTCAGAAGTGTTACAGCATATATTGAGTGCTTTCTTGCTTTTTTTGAATGGTTTCAGTCATAGAGTTCATCATCTCAGCTTGAATGATAGATTATTCTAGTACTGCTTAATAAAAGATCAGAAGTCCAAAAGACATAATATTTTTGTGTTTGTTGATCCTTCGCAAATAATTTGTTTGCTTGTTTGTTCTTGTTTGATCTTTGTTAGTTCTCCACAGTGAGAGATGGAATTTCACTTTTCTGTTCCTTTAGGAGTCAAAGTTTCAGAGGCCTATAATCTTAATTTAGGAGTTTACACAGTTTTTTAAAACAGGTTTTATTCTCCCCACTGCTTTTGGGTTCTTGATATTGGTTAAAGAAGCTGACGACTGACTGTGAGAAATAATGTATTTCTTTTAACATCTAGTAATGTCCACTCGCTTCCTATGAAAAGTGCAGAAATTCCTGAAATCAAAGAAAATATCTTAATCAGAATACCAAGAAGGTAACTTAAAAAAAAAAAAAGGGAACTGAACTATAGCATCTAACTATCAGTTTTTCAAGGTTAAAATATATTTATATTTCTCTTTCATATCCATATGAAAACTGTGACGCTAAATGTTTAGCTCAAAAGAGTGGTTAAAATTCAATAGAGGAGGAGGAAATTATAGTAGAGAAATGTTGAGGGTATAAAATGCTGGAGTAGTAAACAGAACAAAGAAAAAACATTCATGGTAGAGTATAAAATGTGCCATGTAGTCTCTGATACATATACTGTAATATGTATGGGTATCTATATACACATTATACAGGTAATTTATCACCTGCGCTGCATTTGTTTCAGTTCATTAATTTTGCTTTATTGGTTCCTCCCTTTTCCTTCCATTCAGCCCCATCTCTCATAAACATCATCATTGTCAACAATATCATTACTGGTACAGGCTCTAATAGGTCTTTTAAATGTTTTTGTTGACTTAGTTTCTCATAGGCTGGCTAGGGGCATATGTGTTAACATCCGCTCGATTTCTCTGAGGCAAACTCTAGGAAATGCCACCAAATACATGCAGTTTGGGTACGTACTTGCTACATGACTATTTTAAAGAAAGATACTTTTCTTTAGTTTTTGGGTTCATTTTAGTTAGAAACTTCCATGTTTTTCTGCTATTTTCAGTTTATGGTTCAAAAGCTAAAGTTTTCCTAAGTTAATGTGAAATTTCAGTGAGATAGTAAATTTGCATATTTTCATTGTGTAATAACAGAAATTGCAGCTCTTAGACTAAAGAATTAGCCTGCGCCCCACAGAAGGGCAGCACAAAACCTCGATTGCCATGACCTGGGTTCACAACCACAGAAACCAAACCACCCTCTCCTATTCTTATCAGCTAATCTATACAGAAATTGGTAGATAACTTTTGTACAGAAGTAAAGATGACACATTTTAACGTTGGTTATAATTAACACCTGCAGCCTACCCATATCTCAAACCTGGAAACATGAGCCACCTCTCTACTTAGATATGGGAGCAGAGTTTTGGTCTGTAATCAATTCCAGTCATAGCAATAACAAGTTTATCCTCTTGGTGAGTTAGGTTTTGAAAAACTGAGAAGTAAAATAAATCAATAAATAAACAAATACCTTATTTTACTACTGCAATCTCTAGTGATGGGACTGGCAGTAGGCTGTAAAAAAATTAAAATGTCACCACATTAGAATACGTGTCTGCAAGGTAATTTATTTTAAAATTAAGTTATTGTTTTATGAAGTGCATCTGTACCTTTCATAGGTCATGAAACTTAGAAAATAAAATCTGTTTGCCAAAACGCTAAGGCTCGGTATGATGCCTATAATAGAGATTTATTTCTCTATGAACAATGCAGCCCGAATTTATTTTAGTTAACAGCAGTGTATAATAGAAGAGCAAATAAACTTTTAACAGTGGAAAAGAGAAACTTTTAATACAGTGCACAGAAGGTATATTTTAATTTGTAAATCACTTTTAGATGGTTCCAATGACCCTTTAAGTCCTGATTCTAGCAATATGTAAGGTATAAAAAAGGGCTTTTAACTGTTGCTTTTAAGAAGTTGTTTTCTTTTTCCCTTTGGAGGCATTACATCTATCACATTGTACTATTGCTCACTCACTGTGCTCAAGTGCAGTATTTGATGTAGCTGATGTGTCTCCAAAATGTGCACCTGGGAAATAACAGGGAAAGATTTTGAATGCAGTATTTTATCACAGCCTGGCTGGGGGGTGGGCGTGGGGGGGTGGTGGTGTTAGATTCTTTTTGTTGGTGTTTTTTTTTTTTAATTCTGATGTACTCAACAGTTTCCTCTGGAAGCATATAACTCTAGCATCTAAAAAAGAAGAAGTTAGTTGCACACTTAAATCAACAGCTTATTACTTGTAATTATCAATCAATATCCAAGCACAATTCTACAAAATCTTGTGTTTATACCCTTACAAATGTCTGTTCTCAAATGAGAATTTGAGAATAAAACATGTAACTCTGCAGGACATTTAGAAACAAATAGACAATAGTTTGATTCCTAGTTAACTTTTTATCTTTCTTTAAAACATTCCCCATTGGTCAAGGCTGGATGTAAGATATTGTGGGACTCAGAACAAATTCTTCTCTTATATGTCTGTTTACTTTAATACCATTTTGCCAACCATTTTGAGACGATATGAACATGTACTACATGGAAAAAAGTTGGTTGCCTCAGTAAACTATGAGGGAAAATAACTGATCAGACTACATAAAGACATTTCAAGATTGTCCCCAGGAAGATTTTGTTTTAAAAAATAATAATAAAAAAAATATAAATCAATTATGGGACTATAAACCTTTCAAGATAGTGACAATTATTGAATCAGTTTCCAAACAATATTCCTGAAATAACTGTAGCAAAAGTTTGCTTTCATCTCTAGCTATGCTATGTTTATGACAAGATGCCAACATATGTAGTGGAACTTGCATTATATCTGTCTCTTGAGGGCTGAACAAACCTGACAGTCCTGAGAGAATTGCAAGGGCTTTATGATGACAACCTAGTGAAGAAAAAAAAAACCAAACAAACAAACAAAAAAAACCCACCAAAAAAAGCTTAACTGTGAACAAAAGAGAACAAATACAAGGAGCTAACAGACAAACAAAGTATGTGTAAAATAAAATTCACAGAGGCTGAGGCTGATGTTTAAAATTTAAGAAAATTCTATCACATTTCAGATTTTGTTTGTTTTTAACCAGGAATCAGTTAAGGCCCTTAAATCCTCTGTTGCTAAAAGAAGTAAAAACGTCTTGGCATTTATTTAATCCCTATGAATTTTAACTCCATTGCTATGTCTGCATGCCAAATAATTGAAATATGAATATATACACAATTTTCATCTCTAAGATACTAAGTATGGAGTGAAACAGAGTCCAAACACCACATCGCTTTCTAGTCTGTCAAAATTATTTAGTTGGCAGGAAGAAAACAGGAAAAGTCTGTAACAAATACTCTTGAATACTCATAGCGTCATTGCTTCTGCTTTGCTTCATGGTCCTTTTGCTTCAGTGCAGTAAATCATCAAATGAGATCTTTATATTGTATTTTATTGTATTTGAAAGATGAAATGGAATTTGAGAGGTTCCTCAGAGTTCTTATAATCTATTCCCTCTAATTTTCTTTTTGGGTTTTTTTCCTACTCTTTAGAGTCTGTTTTGGCTCCTGACCTATTCTCTCCAATCTTTCTCATTTTTATAGAATATTGTTAATGAAGTGTGTACAATGTTGCTTGCGAAAACCATGCCACAGTGATTTTTCTTTATTTTTAAAGTGTGTTTGATTCCATCTAGCAGCTGCAGGCCCCCTTTTTGCACAAAAGAATCTGATTACTGAGTGTGATTAAAATTATTTTTCTTTAAATTGTGAACTGTTTATCCCAACTGTGAATCTGACAAGCACATGTTTTTCTGAGTATCAGTGTGATACTTACAGTTGTAAAGACACAATCATCACAAGACTTTTTATTTACTATTGTTCAATACAAACAGCATAGAGTGAAAGGAACTAATGAGGTCTTTGATAATCAATTCTTATCAGAAATGTCTTGGGCAGAATGTGGTTTTTCAATTATCATCAGTTGTTCAGTAGCTGTACACATAGGCTGTTTTGTTTTGGTTTTTTTTTTCCATCTAGAAGTGCTGATTTTATCTTTATTTTCAGAAAGATTAACTTAAATTTGAATGCTTGAAATTAAAACTGCTCCTACTTGGACTGCTTTCTTGACAACTGACATTATTTTATCTTGCATGATTTTACATGTAAGCACTGTCACGTGACTATTGAGCTAAATCTTTAGAAGGGAAAACTCAAAGGTAGGAAAGCCAGGCAACTGCCCTGTAGAGGTTTGGGGAATTTGAGGGCAGGATATTTGTTTTTAAGTAGTCTGTGAGAGTGGAAGAGCTGGTAATGGGTAGAATAGTCTAGCTGTTCCCTAGGGAAAGGATGCTTCCAAATTTTGGAAGAAACTGGAAGAAACTTCCTGGTTGGCTATGGGTGGCCCCACAGTTGTAATTATTGAGGCATTGTCTTGGGGGTGTGTGATGGTGGTGTCGGTGTCCTAAAAAAGTGAAGGTAAACTTTGCCATGTAATACCAGTGGTTCATGATGGAGTATTAACCCGTTTATGGTGTTTTAACTTACTTGGAGCGTAGTCAAAAACCTCTGAGCTCGCACTTATCTGGGGTTGACAGGGCAAGTCAGTCTGTAATGAATAGTTATCCCTTTGATTAAAGTACGCCAGAATAAAGGGTGGTTTTCAAGTGGTGTTATACTTCACTTCCCCCAACATATTATTTTTTTTTATTTAAAACTGTATTATAAACTGTATGAAGCTGATTGTAAACTGATTATTTTCTGAAAGAAATAATTCATAAAGAAATAATTTCATAATTCTGAAAGAAATAATTCATAAGCTATATCATTTTTTTATTGTTGTAATTCAGAACGTCTTTCTGAATTCCAGAAGTAATATCTTTGAATTGTATACTACTTCCAGGTGACAGGGAGGAATAATTTGTCTGTAGAAAAGCAAGTTGTGGCTCAGTAATTTTCCAGAGAGGTGAGATGAGACATGACTCTTGGAGAATCCCAGAAAAGTTGCATGCAATATTTGGGAGCAGTCTCTTTGCTCACTGCTACAGAGGAGGGATGATGCCCTGCTTTATATCCTATTGAAAGAAATTTAGGACAATGTGAAATATGGAAATATGTCTAAGATGGAAAATGGGAAAACAGAAGAAAAATATTTTATATTATAATTACTCTCTTAACATCTATGGACTTGGTTAGAAAACACGTCCCTTCTAGAAAAGGCACAGATCATACCCCGTCTCAGGGACTGCATCTTAAATGTGTTTGGGTTAAGTCAGGAAAGGTGGTGTGGGCTAGCTGGCTAGTTGATGTGGGCTAATGGGCCGTTTGGAAAACACGAGCTTCTCTTAGTCAGTCTGTTCCTATGTCATTGGCTTTTCATGATGAGCTTTTGCAACTAAAGAAAAGGTTTGCTTGACTTGTGTTCAGCAAAAGGAAAACCAAGCAAGTTTTTCAATGTGCCAAAGCCACAGGACAGGCACAGGGCCAGCGATACCAACTGTTGCATTGGAAATATTTACAAAAGGGGCCTTGCTGTAACTTCGTAATTTTGATTCCAAAATTGCTCTTGAGGTCAGCAGCGCGGTGGTTGTGCACATGGTGAGAATGTAGAAATGTAAGACAACTTCACTAAAAAATGTAGTAGGCTCTTGAGATTATGAAATAGGGAAGACTTTATTTATATTTAAAGGATAAATATTACTACAAGGCAGATTCATATGCTCTTAGTATGAGCCAGGATTCTCTAAAAATTGTCACATAGCACCATCTCCTGAGCAAATCCTGTATTGCAAACTGCTAAGCCTAAACTGAATTCATGAGCTGCGATGGTCTCTCTGTACAATCGAACAGTATGAGAAAACCTCAATATTCAATATCTGACTTTTCAAGCTCTAACTTATAAGCAAAATTATATCCAATTTGCTGAGGAAGAGGACTCATATCATTAAGAAGTTTGTCTGTGTTTAACAGGTTTATGTCTTTCCTGACTGAAAAAATCACTGACAAAGATCAAGTAACTCTAAGGAAATTCACAATGAGAAAACCCTATGTAGAAAATGAAGTATGTGTGACCCTGCTGATAAAAAGATCTCATGTTACTGCACAGATTGAAGAAATGCTGACAAAGTTCCTATAAGTTTTGAATGAAGGCTATTCAATCCTTGGTTTCTGCAATTGTAGGACACCTAACACTGATAAATTGAGATTGTGGATTTGCAAGATTTTTTTATGCAAGAAACAAGAAATTATACTCTATTTTTCCCTATGTTATTTTTCTTTATATTTTCTGCATTGCTCTTGATATTACAAAATGTTATCTGGGCCATATATATGGTAATACATTATAGGGATATTGCAATATTTTTGTAATAGCCCAGTTTACAATAGACTAGATAGATGCTTATAATGCTTTAAAGGTTGAAAATTATGTGGCCAAAGGGTAGCGGTTTTAAGAGTGCACACAAATTGAAGAGATTACAGAAAACCAAGAGAAAACAAAACAAAACAAAAACCCAAACAAACAAGAAACCAAACCAAACCAAACAAACAAACAAAAAAAACCCAGAAAACACATACAAGGAAATTACCTCAGGTGGCCTCATGTACATAAAAACTGAAAACAATATGCATATGAAATTGTAAAGTTCAGAAGAAAGGTAGATTTCCAGAAGAAAAGAGAAAACCTAGTAAGAGAAGAGAAAGCCTTACAAGTGTGCTATTTTGATAATATATGTATATACCAGTCATATAATTTTTCTGTAGGATGCTTCACTCTCAAAAGAAGAGCAACAGAGGAAACTTCAGTGTCAGGTGACTGCAGTTAAAGTCAGTTGGCATTCTGTTGATTGTTGTGACTTTTACTAGTTATTGTAGTTTACTGGAATTTACTCAATTTCTGTTGTGAAATTTATTCAGGGAAATGGACAGTCTGCTTTCACTAAGTTTATCTATGGAACAGAAGATAAATCAGTAGTCTGCTAACAGACCGTCAATCTGCCATCTGATAATTCAAAGGTACTCTGATTTATTATTTCATCTATGTACCAAGGTTATTTGTTTAGGGTTCTTTTTTCTTTTCTGCGTATTTTTCTGCCTACATGTAATTCAGAAAAGAATGTGAGAGGCTGCCTCTCCAATGGATTGGGGATTGCCACCTAAATTACAGACACAAGAAGGGATAACAAAGAGTAAACATAAGATGGAGAAAGCCTGCCTTGAAAGGCCAAAATTCTTACAGTCACCTAGGTGATATTTTGGTTTTGTATCCAATCTCACACAGTCTTGCTCAAAATTACCCTAGTCTTCATATCCACTCCCCATTCCTCAACACTTTTTGAAACTTCCAAAATGCAGAAATAATTTGGGATAAACCTTAGAGTATTTTCTTAACAATTCCTGTAAATTGAGAGGTTTTGGGACATTGAGTTTGATTAGATCAGATTCATTCTTTCACCAAAAAGGGCAAGTGGAACAGAAAGTATCCTGTGTCAATATTTCTGCTGGAGAGACAGGCAAACATTCTTTGAGATATAATTTTTCTATTATTAACTATAAAATATTAATCTATACTTAAAATACAGTACTTGAAAGATCATTCCCAGACAATCTTTCCCAAATGAGTTGTCCAAGCAATAAGTGGTGGATATATTTCCTTCTTAGTCATTATATGGTTGGCCTGTGAAAATCTTGATAATGTGAATTTAGTGCCATCCTCTTCTGTACACTCCATAAACATGATCATACGTGTACAAGAGAAGAGAGTTTTTAATTCTTTTTGCGTATGTAGAATTGTGATGGAGAAAAAAGTCCTCAGGGATATGGGCATGAAGAAGAAAGCTTTTAATGACTCTATGTGTGAATGATGTATCAAAGCTTTATTGAAAAGTAGGAATGGTTGAATGTAGCATTTTGTTGTCAGGTTTCTTTGGCAAGAGATGAGGCCAGACGAGATCTTAAACATAAAAAGAATATAGTTTTACTGTGAAAAAAAGCAGACCTTCATCTTTCTGAGGGAAAGTGGCAGTGAAAGGATTTCTGTTCTGATAAAATTCCCCTCTTTCCTTATAAGATGAGATAGCGTATAAGAGTTGAAGCTTGAATATCAACTGTAGGTAACATACAACCTCTTAGAAATACTACAGCAGTGGTGACTGTTACAGAAGTTCAGTTTAATCTCTCCAGGAATTAATTCTAATCCATAAAATTAAATTTCCCCATGGGAAGCACCCACACTGAAATATACAAATAAATTCATTGCAGTTTATTCAGCATGCAATTTTTATGATGCCCGAGGTCAGAGAAAATGAGCTGATTTCGGTGCAGGAGTTTACTTTGGAGGAGTCAGATACTGAAGCCCAGGAATTTCGCATGTATTTAGCATCATGCACCCCATCTCTGAATGAGTCTAGGGTTAGGTGGGAAGCAAAAAAAAATTACAACATGTGATAACCATGTACAGAAATATACATGTAGAAAGAGATAGGATTAGTCTCACATGACACTTCATTGATTCCCTTTGAGGAAATTACCCTGGATGTTCCTTCCAGGCATGCGCAACCAATTGTCTCTTTTCGTGTTAAAAGATTTATTTTCACTCTTCAACTGATTCAGTGTGTACTGTAGAAAAGATGTTTTTGTAAGTTCCTCAACCAAGAAGGCAGAAAAAAGAGAAGGCAGCATGAGCTAGTGGACTAGGTAGGCATAATAAGCTTTGAATTTCTGTGAATCTTGTTGGCTTAGTGGAGGTACTGTCCGAAACAGACTTGCCTATTAACTAATCTGGGTGTTGAAATAATTGGGCATAAGTCCTTCCCTTAATTTTTTTTTTTTCTACTATGGTGCCAGGAAAATAATTTATTTTTTCTGTGACAGTTGTAAATAGCTATAGTACTGCTTTCCTACCTTGTAGATATGTTATGAAGATGAATGCTCCAGTAATGTAGTTACATTGCCAAAAGTAACATTGCTAAAGTAATGGAAGGGATTTTTCTGGGCTAGTTGGTTCTTTTGCTCTTTGCCTACGTATCTCCTACTGGTAGATAAAGACATGATAGTGGTTAAGCTGAACTTTCAGTCTTTCCCAGGACTGATTTCATGGGGTAAGTGGTATCCCTGCTTCCCATACATTACGTTATATAAAATAGCTTTGCTGGTCCTGTTCATGTAGATATTATCACCCAGTCCAAAGAGGAAAAATGTGCCAGGGCTTAAAAAGAAAGAAAATGCAATGATCTGGGCAAAAAAAGAAATTGCACAAATAAAAACCATTCTGCCAGTGAGTGTCATGATAAAAAGCACAGAGCAGTACAAGGTCAGAGATAAGAGGGGGTGGCTCCCTCCCACACTTTGTAAGCGAGCCAGCTGTGTGTGCAGCTGCCAGGGTACCCAATAAGCAACAAAGCTACATAACTACTGCACCTACTCATGTTGGAGAAACAGAGGAAATGTGAAGGGATGACACCTCTTCAGAGAACATCTCTAGCATTTCCTCTCACCTAATAATGTCTACACATCTCCAAATGCTCTCCAGTTTGCTTTTCTTCTGTCTTCCTGTTAGGTGTCGAATTTCCTTTTGCAAATTGCTAGTTTCCTTTCACATGATTTTTCACTGCTGTACAAATAATATGATAGAAAAAAAACCCTCAAACTTTAGTACTAAAAACACTGAGGAACTGCTTTGTCTAGAAAATTCAGTTGTGCCGTTTTATTGCTTAAATTCAAGTATCTGCTCAAATTTTATTTTGATGTTTTCTAGCACTTAAGATTATAGTCTAGTGATAATTCTTGTCATTGTTTCATCCTAAAATAGATTATTTTGAAATTACTTCAGGATGCAAGTGTGTAATATTCCTCTTATTCTTTACAAGTTGAAATGAACAGCTCCAAACAGGGTCGCCAGCCTGTGCACAACCTGATTCCCAGCTGTACAGCTGCACATAAAGGTAGTCAGTGTAAAGGAACAGATACTTCAGTACTTCTGCTTTCCATGGCACCTTAATAGCAGATCTCTTAGCATCTCCTTTACAGACAGAGGTTGAAGCTTGAGTTTTCACTCAGGGAGAGGGACACGCAGAATTAGGTCTCCAAATGTGTTTTTTATATCCATTCTTCCCCAGACCGACCGCTTTAATTTATAAGGTTGCATTCAGATTGGTCTTTGACTTTTCTCTGCTTCATACTCTTCCCATCTTTTCCCATTTCCCCTTACCTGTATTTGTCTTTGTGTTGTTTCTATAACAAGATACAGACTTTAAATTTAGAAAGTGTACTAGTTACCACAGCCTTGCCATAGAACTTAGTAGACCATCTCATCACATAATACACGCGTGCAAATATTCACATACTCTGCCTTAGTGGTTGTGTTCCATGGTAGGAAAAGCTACTGAATTTATCAAACTGATAAATGCAGCTACATGCTGCAAGCTAAAATAATGCTACAATTTTTCTTTCTTATGCCGTTTTTTAAATAAGCAAACCTCATGACACGATTTCTTTAGAGAACAGTAAAGAAATACAGAAAGTGTCATTTTCTTCTAATACTCTTTTGAGACTTTAAACTATGGAACTGGTAGTATATTTAAAGATACGTTTAAGGGATTGTTTACATCTAGGTGTTTTTTCCCAAGTATCTTACGCCTTGTGTAGCGATAAAGCATTTAATAAAATCTGCAAGCTGAAGGAGGGGACAAAGACAGGGGAATTCTATGTCATCTCTGCAGTTGTAACATTTGCAAGCCGTGCAGCTCACAAAGGCTGCTCCTGTGCATTTGCATTAAGGTACTCACCCACAGTTTCCGTTCTTCAAAACTGACCTCTTCTGTGCTCAAGTCTTCGTTTTCTTTCCTTACTGGAGACTTGTTTAGGTTTTTAGATATGGCTTTATACTTTGTAAACCACTCTACTAGCTAAGGACCCATGCCCACTTTCTCTCACTTGAGGCTGTGTGCCTTCTTTTACCCCAAGCAAACTTCAAATTCCATGCAAAGACTGTGTGAGAAAAATTCATTGGTATTGGGAGTCTATCAGTGTCTATTCTGATGTGCCTCTTGTACATCTCTTGACATTAGTTGCACATTGTGTAATTTGCATTTTAGAGTTTCAAAAATGGGCATTCAATATCAATACTTTCCAAGCAAGAGTAGAATAAATGAGATTATATTGGTTACTGGAAACAGTGATGTGGTGTTATAGGAGCACATGAGAAAAGCATGATTTAGAGCCTGAATGATAAGCAGTAGAGACCCTCTCCCTGTGATCCACACAAGTCTTTACTTATATAAAAGAGTGCACATGGCTGTCGCATGACCAAAGCAAGGATGGAAATGAATAGGGCAAAAATGTTAGTACTTTTATGATTAATGTTTTGAAGTTAGTATTTGCTGCAAAAGTATCTTCTAGGTAGGTGGTCAGACAAGGTTCCATATAGGATGGGAGAAGAGAGGGAGATAAAATTAATGTTTACCTCACATTCACAAATGTCTTACTATGCAGATTCACTGTCAAGCTTGGTGGTTAGCCCCCCTGCATTTGCTTCAGATTCTTAAATGCTGGGAAATAAAAATACCTGCCTTCTCTGATGTGAATTCTCTAACCTGTGACCCACTAGCTGGTTTAGGGTTTGTTTCCCGTTTGCTTGACTATTTGTGTTGGTTTGGGTTGGTAGGGGCTTTTTGTGGGGTTATTTTTTTCCCCCACAAAAATGTCATGAAATCAAGTTTGATTGAAATAATCTAAATAATCTCAAGCCCTCTGCAGGCATTCCACCCAGGTTGCCAAGGGCTGGGGTATGGGAGCCCCTTTTATAGACAGGGCATCCTGACATGACAGTCTTGGTAACTATTTTTGACTCAAAGAAAGAAAAAAGATTAACTTTATCTAAAAAAAAAAAAGTATTAGAAGGAAGGTGAGTTTTAGTTTATGTGGATCAGATGCAGTAAGGACACTAAGACAGGATCTCTTGTTCTTTTAGAGTACAAAAATTATATTGATACTTCCATGGTTTCTGTTCTTGAAAAGATGTAAAATAAGACCCACAAAGTTGTTAAAACATAGTCTAAATTTTCTTAGCAGAGAAAGTAAAGTTTATTTGAATGTAGCATGCTATATATAAACATAATTGATTTTTAAAGTTAAAAATGTTTTCCTTTTATAAATATGAGATTTCATCTTTAGAAGCATTCAATAGGATTAATACTATAAAATTTTTAAAATAGCATATTGCTGAATTCTGAAAACACAGTATTCTATCAGGAAAGTTAGTGTATGCATTCAGAGAATTTTCATCTCTGTCTTGAATTTTCTGGTACTGACAAAACGACAACATAACAAACACTAAAGTAGATATTGTCCAAATATTGTGCTTTACAGCATAGAATATCTTACATACATTCTTTTTCTAAAATACACTTTCAGCATTTGAAATTACAAAAGAAAAAAAGAAAGTAATGCAAAAAAAACCCAAAACCTTCATTAGAAATTGGCACACAAAACATATCATGCATGTGCAATATTATGTGCTGTTTTCGGGTGATTCTTTTCCTGTTCATTCTTGATTCTTAGCATTCCCTTAATTTCAAATAAAACAGGAACATGCTTTTATAAATGATATATAACGTTACACAGTGGATGTGATTTTTTTTTTCTTACCATATTTCTACTGTACATGAGAGAAAGCTGGTAATCTTCAGCTGAGGTCAAAGATCGTCATATCAATATGATATAAAAATTTCATTTTGTAAGTAATATTCAAGGAATGTAATTATATGATTGTTTTAAAATTTAATGCATGGTGATTATCCCAAGAATAGTCAAATTAGTTTAACACATACTGACAGATGGTTAGTGGGCAAAGACAAATCCATGAATAACCTGACACACTGATCAGCATTAAAATATCACATATATATGCACTGTGAAAATGATTGCAAATTACATTAGCATTGTGTTTTGACAAAAGAGATTTCTTTCTGTTGGCACATACTTAATAACACAAAGATATCTTAGCCCCTCTATTTCTTAACTTGCACTATTCGATTGAATATACTGCTAAAAATGGGCATTCTGTCACAGAACTAGCAATGCTGGAGGTTGAATAGCAACCAAATTCTATGCTTCTCTGATTTGATTTTAAAGTTAATATAGTAATTTAATTTATGAATATAGAAATGAAGGTAATTCTGCAGAGAATATTCTGTTGCCAGTGATGTTTATGGGCAAATATTTCCTTCTGTGCAGTTCTCTGTTGAAGGTGTTTGTCTTATTCATTTTCATTTACTTAAAATAGAAAAACTCTTTTTATAAACATTAGCATTACTGCCAACATAGAAAAGAAAAAAAGGTTATGAAGTCTTATACGCCCATTTGTCACTTTACTACTGCATTTTTTAAATAACAGATATACTTTTGTAACAAACCTGAACCATTTAAACATATTATCGAGCTTTTATGTATTAGGCATAATAAAATAATTCACATATGCAAAATTCTCCGATTTTTGTAATGCAGGAAGACACTTTTGTGCTCTAATAGCATAATGGCTACTAGAGAGAATTACTCTATAATGGAGGGCTGCTAAGATGTGTATGGTCTGTACTGCTTTCTGGAAACGTTTATCTTCCAGACTCAGTCTTCATGAAACTCCACTCAGTTTAGTTTCATAATATTTATTATTCAGGGCAACTTCACAACAACAACGCAGGCTCCAGCCCTTCCAATATTGACAGGAACCTCCTAAAAAAGGGGGAAAAAAAAAAAAAGGAAAAAAAAGGAAAAGAAAAAGGAAAAGAAAAAGGAAAAGAAAAAGGAAAAGAAAAAGGAAAAGAAAAAGGAAAAGAAAAAGGAGGAAATGTTTAGTAGACTCCTATGGATAGGACTAGAAGAAATTACTTGCAGATTAAAAGGAAAGCAATTTGTTTATTCAAACTAATGTACTGCTAGAAAAAAAAAAAAGTAGATTTAACTAGGACTCTAAAAACATGGATTCGGCTTTTTGGGAAAATGCTTTAGCAGCTGCTGAGAGTTACAGGAGTGCAGGCTGGCGTTGCTGCTCTTAACTTCTGTAAAAGACCTTCATATCCTGTGTTCCAAAAACGTGGACTATGTGGCTGCAAAAGGATCTTGATAGTTTTAAGTATTTCGTGTTGGTGTCTCAATGATGGTCTTAAATATGAAAACTTGAAAGTGCCTCCAGTAGAGGGCATTGGTGGCAAAGGCACGCCAGTGCCAACAATGGCAAATTTAAGCACTTCAAGCACAAAATGATTTGTGCAATCTGGTTCACTTGTACATGCCCTGCCTCAAGCCTTTAGTCTGAAACTTTTTATCCAGTTATTTCATAAGAGACGCAACCAATATTTTATAGAAGCCCAACTACAGTATTACTGCATCCTAATATATCTTTTTTTTTTTTTCAAAAAAACAGTGATAATTTTGCAACATAATCATTTTTGTCCATTATTCAGATAGTATTCTTAGTATCTGCAGGAAGAACTCCTATTATTTATTAGGTAATTTTTCCCATTACCTCTGTCCACTCGTTATTTTGAGCATCGTAGGACTCCACGGTATCCAGGTATGTATGGCCATCATAGCCCCCCACAGCATATAATCTGTCCCCCAGAGGACAGATTCCAACAGCATCCCGAGGTACGCTCAAGGGGGCCACTGTTGTCCAAGCATCTGTTTTAGGATCATACCTAGGATGTTTCATGATCAAAATTAGAAAAATACATTGTAGAAACACATTTCAAATTTAAATTACTGATACTTGCTTATTTTCTTCTGTATCGTAGTTCATCTTACACCATGAACTAGTATAGAGAATTCTGAGTAATGTGATTAAATATTTAATTTAGCCACTAGAGGGGTCTTCAAGAACAGGAAAAATGCCCATATTTTTACTTTTTGATTACAGACTCTCCATTTCTATCACATTAAACAATCAATACATTTTGAACATAAATGAGTTCTGAGGGAATGACAGCATGGCCATTAGTTGAGTCAGCAAAGTTAATTTCAACATTCTTTTTTCTTTCTCCATCAAGATTTTTGTTTTCTCTTTCTTGTTGGAACTAATGTATTTGGAAAATCTCACTGTAAAAAAGTTAAATATTTCATATAGTTGATAAAAGTCTGTAACACAAACTGCGTGGCAGTATCTTCCATCAGTATTGATTGTATTTCTGATACATACTCAGTCAATTTCCAATATAAATTCAAGTGAGTTCTGGGCTAGTTCCAGCTTTACATCATCTAACAGAGAACAAAACTTAGCCATTGTTATTCACAACAGGGAGTTGAATACTTGCTCAGTTTTCCTTTCTTGTCCCCACATGACACAAGACTGTCAATGGATACCCACGGCCCATTAAACAGCCAGAGGAGTTGTCCCCACTCATTATGTTCCCTTCTCACCCAGGGCTCAAGTGTTCTCTTGTCCTCCTACATTGTGCCACATGCCACCACAGTGGCACGGCAACATTCAACACACAATACTTCTGTTTCTGAAAAGAAATGTCTGGTATTTGCAATTTCTTAAGAGCTGTGCTCATCAGTGGAGAATACAAAAATGGGATTAAATAAGGGTCAGATAAACAGTATTTTCATTTTGAAAAGTAATTACTTTGAGAAATGTATACAAAGTCAAGATTTCACTTCTTACAGTTGTGTGCTACAAAAAACCTTAGGCCAATATATTAATGTGCTATTTAGTTTTAAAGTGTGAATTCAAGCTAAAGTAGTTTGCTTTGGTGCACGTTTACTTTTTTTTTTCTTCTTAAAGAAGAAAGGCCCTTACCATATGTTTTAGCCTGATTTCCTATAGCAACATAGTTTCTTACAGAAACAAGGCTCTTTCTATCAGTCTCCTCCACCAGAAAATACCTGTGTAGTGACTACTGCCTGTTTGAGTATGTGTTATTTGTTATATTTTTAACCTTTTTGTCAATATCAGCCAAATTGTTGGGGGAAGATACAATTGAAAAGTATTTAGTTCCTACAATACACAACACAAGTAGCCCAAACCTGGGCTTTGGCACTTGAGAAATAGAAAGGTCACATGTTGAATTTGTTGTACTTGTTAAATTGTTTTTACCTGGCTCCTAGGCAGCTCAAAAAAAAGGGGAGCTGGGAGGAATTTGCTTCTGAGAGTTAATTGTTATCACAAGAGCACTGGAAATCAGTTATTCTGCTCAAAATATTATTTTTAAAAGCATAATATGTTTTACAAACATAACATTCCAATTGTTGAAGAGATTTCCCTTGCTTCTATAAATTATTTTATATTTCCTTCCTGGAATGTAAAAAAAAAATTAAAAAAATAAAAAAAATTCCTTACCTTTCTACACAGTCGGAAAGTCGAGAACAGTGGTTGGAAGCAGGTGCATCATGACCTCCCACAGCATATAAAAATCCATTGTATGTTGCAACACCAACACCACCTCTTCTCTTTGACATAGAAGCACATATACTCCACTTGTTTGTGTGCGGGTCGAAACATTCCATTGATTTTAAGCAGGAGCTCCCATCTCGTCCACCAACAGCATACAGCCTAGGATAATTACCCACAAGAAGGCAAAAAATTTCAGCCTTTCTTCTGTCATTTTAATAGGAATTTTATTTGGTTAACTTCATTCAGACCACTTTTAAATTATCATTATGCCCGTTATTTGGTATCCGACAGCTACACTCTGGAACTTTGTTTGCACAAAGGGTTTTGCATTCTATATGAAGGAATTTATATTCTTCATTTGCAGTGTAAATTTTCAAGCAGTCATATATGAAAGTTAAGCTTAAAGCTTTTCCTATACTGATAATATGTTAAAGAACTTTAATGACATCATTAAATATAGAAAACATGTCAAAAATACATGAAATATTTTTTCCTCAATGTTTATATTTAAGAAAATCTGCTGGACAGAAGTTACTGTACAGGTACATCACCTTGCCTGTTCAGCCTAAAGGCACTTAGCAAACAACCGGAGATATAAACCAGTTGATGTTGGAACAACATGTAAGAATAAATGGTGGAAATCCACATTAAGAAGCATGGGGGTTTTCTGTTTTTCTGTCAATAAATTTTACAAAGCCTGAACTTATTTCATATTTCAAGCTAACTTGGATGCTGCTAGACTATGACAGCATGCATACCAGATGCAATAGCAGGTGTGTTCAGATGTTGAATGTGCCACTTGTTCAGATTCTTTTCAAATCCTGGCCATTACTTGCTGCCATGAAACTGAATTTACTTGGTGCAACTAATTAGAGACCTAGGGAACATGTTGAGCTGTCCAGAGTAAGTCACCTAAAACAGATGAGTTGAATTTTGTTTGAGAAGTACCTGTTTTTCTCCAGTGACTGGAAAAATTTGTAGATCCCTCTGATGTACAATTTAACTAGAAAATTCTTGACTACTGTTGGAAGAATAAAAAATCTTGCTCTCTCTCCCAATGTTTGTGAATGGAAGACAGACTTGAGTTCTTTTGTGCAGTTTGTTTCTTGACCCATAAAGACCTTGAGGATTTGATTTTTCTTTTCACATCATGCCATTAGATACAGTCTACTTGTTTACACAGCTTTCACAGAGAGAGGAAATCGCTGTATATACAAACAGGTTGGCTGGGATCTTTTGTTTTGCGTAACATGTCTAGAAACACGGTAGTGTTTCCCACTCTCTGAGGAAAAGAACAAATATACCATTATTGACTGATGTTTTCAATAGACCATTTATTGGTCAAAAAGTGTTGCTCCACAGAAACTTAAAGGCTTTTCTGGTGGAGTTGAATAGAAAGAAATATGGTGTGACTTAAGGAAACAGGAAAAGGAGAAACATTCTGCTTGGTTAGACCGCAGCAGCAGCGGTCCAGTGAATGATAGACATTTGATCTCAGCTTCCCCTGGTATGCCAGAAATTACATCACTAGACTAACAGACGTGATTTAAGCCAGGCTGGAGTCAGCTTGTATCAGGAGCGACTGAGAACAGAGTCAGAATCAGGCTGGATTTCCTCTTTGACAAAGTAGTTTCCTGCATGTTGCTGTGGCAGGTACCAACAGGAGTTTCTGCTGAAGTTTATGCTGAGAACATTTCCTCTGAGGTACAACAGGGACTTGAACAGGCAGTTCTGCCTCTCTTGGACTTTTGAGTTAATGATTAAAATCATGTCATGTTTGCACGTAAAGCCCTGACTTTTATGTGAAAAAGTTTTGCATTTGCAAATATCTGTTTGCTGACATCTTTGTTTCTGCTCTTCATCCTTCTCTTTCTCTGGAATTTAAGTGATCAGGGAAGCCTGTCACAAAGTTTCAGGATAAATGCAGTTGTCTGCCTGCAACTGTAATATTTCCAGCCCCTCCAAACTGTCATTGCTGAAAGCTTTCCACAGATTTAAATAAGAAGGAAGGTTGGCTAAGCCATGCTCTCCAACATAATATGGTGTCTTTTACAAGCTTTTGTATTTCCAGCACCAGACTATGTTGCTGAAGAAGGAAAACAGAATGCTGTTAGGCATTAATTTATTAATTGCTCTTCCTCATGCTGAACTACTACTACTTTCAAATAGAAACATGCAAAATGGTGTAATATACTGTTCAATACAGGTTACCCACTAGATTCATGTGTCTGTTCCCACGTAAAAGTGCTTGAGTGGCTTTATAGTGTCTTAAGAGGATGTTTAAATAAATTTTGAAAAACTTATTGGGAAAACCAATGTACAGTGAACACATGACCTCAGTGTATTTAAGCAACAGATGAAGGGCAGAATAAATCTGGGTAGGATAAGACTTATAGAAGGCTGTTTATGCCATACCTAATTATTACACTTGTCTTCCTTTCATTGATCACACCATATACTTTTAACCTTTTAAAAATTATTCTTTACTGTGAACTTGCGTGTTAAAGTTGTAGATACATGCGGGAGGTGTAAAATGACAGAGGAATGACAGACTTTGCTTCTGTACAGGTTCTTTCAAATGGTGCTTCCATAGACACGTTGATTTTAAAAAGTAAACGTAGACTTGGAATATTTTTTTAAAGTATCTGATCTTATATCCCTATGTGTTATATTCTAGGTAAAATTCTGATATGCATGTAACAACATTTTCAAATTGCTGTAACTTAAAAGGGCCAAAATATGTTTAAAACATGTCTGCAAGTTTGAAAACAATTTATCACATAACAGAGGATGAGCTTTTCTGTTTTTGTGCTTGACATTTTCTCTTTGTTTTCTTGAGGTGATTAATTACTGTGAGATTGAAAAGAAAATTTAAGAAACTGTATTTCCAAGGAAGGAAGCAAATGAAAAACCAAAGAGAGTTTTTCCTGTTGACATACTTGCTATTTAATGCTGCAACCCCTACGGTGCTCCTGGGGGTCGACATGCTAGCCACGTAATTCCATTGCCGTGCTTGTGGGTCCCATCTTTCTACAGTATTAAGGTAACTCCATCCATCATGGCCACCAACAGCATACATTGGTCCTTCAAGCATTGCTACTCCTTAAAAGATAGAATTGGGGACAAATTACAGTATCTACTAATTTCAGTGACCAATAGTGTATTAACTTCATATTTTAATTCCCTGTATGCAGATAAGCAATTTCAGCTGGTATTAAGCTATCCAAAAGCCGCCTTGTCATTTAGCAGAAAAAACAAATATAAACAAAATACTTCATATACAGTGTTTTCTGAATAAGCACTCTCTTTTGCCAAAAGATTAGAGGAAAGCCGCTTTAGTTCTAACGTTCTCTTATTGGACTTTTATCTCTTCCACTTCTGTTGACCTTGTTCTGAGTCAAATTTGAGCCCCTAAATGAGAAACAATGCTGTTCTTTTAAAGAAAGGCAGAGATTGAGACAGGCAATGAAAAATATGCCCAAACCAACCACCTATCCCTTATTCTGAGTGAGCTGAAGCTCTGTAGTCTCGCCAGCATGAAGCCTGAGTGGGTGGGTAGCTGGCTGTCCTTACTAGCTAAAGTACAGTAACATTTTAATGCCTGTAAGGGGAACACAGTTTGGGATAAGAGCTGGCTTGTATCTGTTGTCCTTGAGGCACAGCAGAGTGAACCTGGCTGTCTCTGCAAAGCTCTGTGTGGACGTATCCTGTGTCATTGTCCTTCTCCAGAGAGAAGGGCTTTGGTGCCTTTCCTTTGGGGAGCTGCTGCTACCGCTGCTGTTTGCTTCCTTTGTTAGGTAAGGCAAAGTGTTTCAATCTGGCAGCTTAAAAGTTTTCTAAATCTGTCTTTTCAGGCCTAAATATACATGGCCTGATTTTTTCAAAAGTGCTAACTCTCCACAAAATCACACTGAAGCTAATAGGAGCTGTAAGTGTAAGGCAGCTTTGCAAACTGCTGATGCACAGATAGAAGCCTAACTTTGGGCACTCAAATTTACTGCTGTGACCTACATGTTGGGTAGAATTATGCCCCTGAAGTCGTTAATTATAAAGACTTCAATGAGAATTATTTAATCTGTTTTGTCTTCTTTCTCTTCGCTAACTACTAGTATTTCCTTTTATAAATTTTACAGAATAGATGGTAAGAACCCTACACTATACTTTCTCCACCAAGCAGTGGAGAAAGTGATATAGGCCACAAAGTTTTACTGAGTAATTCTGGATCAATCTTTTTCTATTATTCATTAAAATAAAAATATTCTGTGTCATCTGAACTTACCAATGATTTCAAGAAATACCTGTTTCCGTAAACTGAAGAGAAGCCAGCTTTTTCATAAGAACTGTGATAAATAATTCAGAAATCATCATATTCCCTTCCTTAGAGTCTCCTCAACTGTAAACTTATCCTTATTTTTTTGTCGCTCCAGAAATAAATTCTAGATTTTGTATCCATATTATTCATTAACTGTCAATAATCTTAAGGATTATTGTGCAGGAAAGACCCATAGATACTGAGCCATCTCCCTGCCACAATGTTTTCTTCAGCGTGGGTAATTCTCTGATCTTATTTGCAGAGGTGTTTGGTATCTATGGCCTTAAGTCGTAATTTAAAAAAAAACAACCCGGAATATCAGATTGCTATTGTGTTGCAAACATATTTCTTGGCCACCAAGTTGTACAAAGAGTTGATTATTTTCACTGTTGCTTCTTTTCTGGAATTTTCTGAGAGCAAAATTAACTCTGGAAGACCAGCGCAAGTTAGGTGAATACTAATAAACAACACTGGCGTAAAATTATGGCAATAGGCAACTCTTTCTTTGAAAAGTATCTTCTACAAATATTGCTGTGTGTTATTAAATGCTTTAAAAATTATGTCAACAGTGTTTTTCATTTGTACGTGATGCAAGGTATTTACAAAGAAAGATCACATCTTACCTAGTCCATGTCTGTGTGTTGACATAGGAGGCATTATAGTCCAAACTTTGGTGACAGGGTTGAAACATTCAACTATGTTAGAAGTTTTCAGACCATCTCTTCCTCCCACAATATAGAGCTTGTTGTCAATTACTGCAACTCCAAATTGTAATCGTCTACCATTCATGGTACCAATTTGTATCCAACTGTTAGTCCTAAGGTCATATTTTTCAATTGTAGTGGTACCTGTTAAAAACCGAAGTATTATGAGATAGCCATGGACTGATCAGTACCCAGAAGTCAATCGTCAGTAAAACCCAAAACATTATGAAATTGTAAAACACTGAAATTCTGTGTGTGGACCTTTACTGTGGCTCCCTGAAAACTTGAGTTACAACATGTGAACCTAATGAAAAAGCTGCATTAATTGCATGCATATACAATTGTCAAATTTATGAGAATAAAGTGGGGGCAAGAGGACGCAGAATTAAATGCCAGCAAACTTTTTAATTCTGAAAATTTTGGAGATAAGTTAAATCTGTTACTCATTTAAATACACCAAGAGTAGGTTTTTTTGTGGTTAGTTTTTCTAATTCCTTATGAATATGGTACTTCACAATTATGTACGCTTTAACCATGTTTGTGCTTAAACCATTAGTGATATCAAAAACCGAAAATGTATCCACGTGTCTGCCTGTCTCAGCAGGATTTGGGTGTGCATCTTCATGAATAGTTTGGATATTTTCCTTTTTATGATGGAGACAGGCAGAAGGCTGAGTTATGTGTACGTACACACTTGCTTCTCGCAGGTAGCTTCCTTGAGGTTCACCTTTGCAGCTGCCTTCCAATAACTGCTTGTCTGATGTAATATATAAGCTGCATTTTCAATTTTTTTCAGGTCATTGAACTTCTAGTAATGTTTTTACTGCAACTATTCATAAGGCCCTAGCTTTCTGCCATTCAATATTGACATTTTTCCAGGTACTGGCTCCTGTCAGTCACTCAGCAGCTGTAATTGCTCCTTTGAGAGCTGATTCAGCATGGTGGGGAGATGGCTTAGTAATAACTGAGGTAAAAGAGGCTATTGCCAGTTGCACATAGAGTGCTCAGCTTCAGCTCAACTGAAGACAACCAGATGAGAAAATCAGGGCTGACTTCCTGCCTGTTCCTCGACTGGCATTTGAGACTAGAGAAGTAGAATTCTGAGAATTACAACAGGCAGTTAGTGGCTAAGGAATGATTTACAACAACAAAACCACCATGCAATAAAGAAGAAAAGAAAGGTAGCATTTGGTTTAGAGATGTTTTCACAAGTAGAATCTGCTAGGGATCATCTGCTATAGTCAATAAATTGAGTGAAATAAGAGCTTATCTCATGACATATTTTTTCTCTTCTACATGCTTTTCCAGATGCATAGACTAGAAAAGAAACTGCCAGATCCATCTGCAATAAAAGAAAGAAATTCTACTTGTCCCTCTTTCCTGTCATCTTCTATTCTGAGCAACCGGATTTCTTTGCTTGTTCTTTCTGTTTCGTTAGTCTGTTTGCTCTTCTTTGCTTTGATACATTCTCATTTATTCTATGCTAATATGCGAGTGCCCCAAAGTTCTCATCTTCAAAAGAAGTATCTCGCACGCTAACTAAAAACCAGGAAAAATACATTAAGGTACACAGTGTGTTCATACACACACTGTAGGCTATAATTTTTACCAAAGCTGGAGGGTAGGTGTTGAAAGTTAATGTGGTTTAGGCACATTCACGTTTTTCAAAATACCAGCCCAAAAGTGGCTCTTTGATCTTCTTTTGATCATTTGAAGTTGAGATTTGACTTCATATACCACCTGAGATAAGCACAAAGCCAAACCTGGCATTCCCTGAGAGTTTTCTTTATCACAGAAAGTGCATTATTGCCAGAGGTGGCTGTTACTCCCTTCCCAGAGCTGTTCTTCCAGTGCATCGCAGTCTCTTCAGTGCTGTTTCCTTTATCTTACAATCCAGCACAGGCTCAAAGCATGAGTCAGAGCTGTACAGAACAGCAGGGAGGAGAGGAAGTGTTGTTCTTCTTAACCATCAAAAGGCAAAAGTTCAAACAATTGGCTTTATTCCAAGGTAATAAGTAAAAGAGGCACCAACAGGAAGTGCAGATGTTGACTGAAATAGCCCTTTCTGTGCATAACCTTTACTGAGAAAAAACTATTAGAAAATTTTATTCTTATTTTGGTAGAAGTCAGTTTAAAGACAACTTTGAATTCTTGGTTGTTTTATATAATTCATAAATAATCAGTATCGCTAATGACACTATACTAATTGCTACAGTTTAACTTCCTTTTGCTAAATTGTCCTAGGAATGAGTGTTTTCATGTTGTGATGGCGATGAATGTGTATTTTGCACTTGATTTGATTGCATAGAGATAGTAAGGTAGCACTGCAAGATCTCTCATATAGGAAAAATCAGTCATCAGCAACATTTTGCAAACCATGAAATGGATTAGCTTCTTTGTGATTCTATTAAAAGTGAACTCACACAGCTAAAAGTAATACTGTTCAGCAAGTCACTAGACTTTAAACTAATTATAGGTCTTTGGCTCCAAGCTGTGGGTTTGAAGTTAAGGTTCCTGTAGAAAATGATTTAATATACTGCCTACTAAATAGAGTAGTGTGATGTGTAAAGCTGTAAGCTGATTGTAGATGTGAAAATCAAATAATAAAAACTGGAATACATTTATAACATTTAATTTTCAACTACAAACCTGAAAAAAAACTTGTATATGAAGTCCTGAAATAAAGCTGCACATACTGTTGCACTCATGAAAAAGTGCAAATCTTTCCATCTGAAGATTTGTAATAAGGATTGGTAAGCGTTAGCTAAGAGTTTTCAATAGTTCAGTAATGCTTTTTGGTTTTATTTTCCTTATCTTTAAAAATTTTTGCAGCCTTCTAACTTTTGTCAAAAAATGGAACATAGGGTTCTAAAACAACTTTAAATGAATCTTGAAATATTTTGAATATTAATTTTTTCTTCTGATTTGTAAATTCAAACTATGCGCACAAATTCTTACAAAACTTAATTTTAAAATCACCATCTGAATCAAACTTCTTCAGCCCGCACTTCAAGTTGTATGTACATAATTTACAAAAATATGATCCTTGCAAGAAGAAAGAACACTTAGCACATAAGATTGTGTTCCGTGATTTTTTTTCTTATTTTCATCCCTAAATTTCCATTTTCCTAGCAGAAATGTTTAAATAATTTTCATATGTTCTCTGAGTGTCTGTAATACAATTAATTAATACAGTTAAATTAATTTCTGAACTTACCTTTTGTGGCATCCATACCTCCTACAGCATAAAGTGCACCCACTGTAGATTTTCTAGGCTTAGTTCGAGGACTCTGCATCATGGACCGTCTTTCTGGTAGAAGATGATACTTCATAGCCTCCATAAGAAGTTTCTGACACTCTAGGTCGTCTGCAAACATTGGACTATTTTCTAGATCAGCTAGTAACTAAGAAATGAAAAGTGAGGATCTCATGTATATCTAAATCATTAAAATTGTATGTACTTAGTAATTAAAGTATTTGTAGTTACAAACACTCATTTTTAGTTCACCTCTCACTTGAACTTTGCTGGAAACTGAGCTTTAATGCAAGCAAAACAATAATAAGGTAGGAAAAAAGTCTTGAAGTATGATGTCTTTGCTTTATTTTTTCCAAAAACTTTCTTTCAACCTTTAGAAAAGGTTAAAATTGCAAATGTAATACTCCATCCTCTGAACAAACTTCTTTTGATGCGAGTACAAGCAAATCTAACATATATTATTGGACATGTCTGTGAATATTAGACTATATTAACTGTGGCATATATTTAAAATTAAATGTATATAGTACTTTTATAGTTAATTCAAAGTTGAATATTTACAGCTTCAGTCATGGAGATCCATAAAGTAGCTGTAGCACCCTGACAGTCTTGCTGTTCCTGTAAACTTTTCTGAAGAGACACATAGATTCATCTATGACACAGATATGACAGTGTCAGCTTACTATAAAACAGTATGTCCATCTTCGGAACTTATTCGATAAAGTGCCTCCTTCAGTATTAAAGGACAAATAATGTCAGTTGTCAGAATAGCCAGCAATAATCTAGACCCTTTAGGTTTTTGTCTACTTTTTATGGCAATGAAGAAATAAGTATTGTGCCTTACCTGTCCTGCAGTTTGGTAAATCTAAATAAGTATCTTTTTATGGTATCACCTGAGTTGCTATGTTATCTGAGGGAAACTACTACTGTTGCTATCCTACAAAGAAGCACTGTACTTTTGTAATACCCTTAGACCAACTTTTTAATAGAAGTAATTCTGAGCCCAGTAAATACACTGGTATTGTGATATTTTTTGTTTTTTATCTGTCTTTACAAATAATAAACATACCTATTATACAGTTTGGGGGAAAAAGAAAAAAAAAAAAACAACAACAAACCACCAAAAAACCCCAGCCAAAACCACAGAATTCTTTTCTGTGTCTAAACGATGCTTGAGGCAAGCGTTTCAGTTGGTAGTTAAGTTCCCTGCTAGCCCTTCACTTTCATACCTGGGGTGGAAGGAGAGGCAGCCTAATGTAAGAAAGAAGCATTCCTAGGTCTCGTTGCCGGTTTTGCAAATCATGCCTCACCCACATCATTAACGCCTGGAATATGGCTTCTTCATCTGGAACATTGATGTCATCGCTAGACAAGAGCTTTGCAATTTCATTAGCAGGGAGTAACAGAAATTCCTGGTTTTTTATTACTTCTATGAAGTGTTCCTGAAAAGAAAAAAAGATTTCAATGCACTGACAATATTCACGCCTCAAAATAACATTTTCTTAGATGATGTAGGCTTTGCATATATTTCATTCTTCTACTGTTCTGCTGTATAGGGAAATGCAATATCTATTCTAAAGACCACTGAATCTCCTTCTGCTATTTAAAGGAGATTTTGGTGGTTCTTTGCTGCTTTACTCTTGGAGGACTGAAGAATAACGATCATCTTCACACTACCATGCTTATAGATGTATTTGTCCGGCTTGTCAGTATGTCCTGCCTTAGGCACTGGCAGTTTTGTTCATCAATGTGATATTAACGCTGCAGCTTAATAGAAAAACAATTTGAGGGTACAATGTGTATCTTAAGAATGCCAAATGGGCATTCAAATAAACTGTCTAACTTCTGTTACAATCAGACTCAAATGTTTTAAGCAAATTGCATTGATGTCTTACAATCCTTTTGCAACGAGCTGTGCCAGGTGCTGACTGTATGTCTCTACTCCTAGTAGCAGAAAATACAGCAAGGGAATTTAAACTCACTATTCTAACAGTACTTTCGGGGCAATAGAAAATTGGACAAGTCCCAACAAAGGGGTCTCGGTATTTAAGATATTGCTATGATAAAACTCATCGGCTCTAGGAATGGCCACAAATGTTAAATCCCTAGAATCTTTCAAAGAATTCTTTTTCATAAAAATTATATATTGTACAGTCGAGTTACAACAATATTAAAAGTGATATTAAAATATATTAGGTATGCTTGCTTGTGCTAATTCCAAAGAAAAAAAAGAAATTTTATTAACAGAGATGGGGTTTTTT
Source organism: Anarhynchus alexandrinus (assembly GCA_008711295.1). Taxonomy (NCBI): domain Eukaryota; kingdom Metazoa; phylum Chordata; class Aves; order Charadriiformes; family Charadriidae; genus Anarhynchus; species Anarhynchus alexandrinus. Next base: position 4,386,326 of record VUYV01000006.1, on the reverse strand, counting down.
TTTATGTTACTTGCAAAGAAAGACATGTAGGAATTCATGTCTGTATTTGAAATGTTAATTTTCATTTATGTATTTGGAAGCAATATATCTTATTTGGGAAACAGATTGAAACAGGGTAGATGAAGAAATTTTAGTAACTGATACTTGTATTTAATGTTTTTCAGTAGTTTCTTAGCTTTCTGAAAGTCTTTTCAAGAGTACCAAGGATGTAAATATAGAAGTATCAGTGATTAAAGGAGATGTTAACTTTGCTCTGTTATGCATATCCTGCTTTAATATTTTGTGACACTCAGAGAATAAGAACAGGAAGGCCAGTCCACATTTAGCTACAAACATAGCACAAGATGTTTATCGGAACAAGCTCTATCTGCATGAGAAGATACCAGGCAGGAAACTGTTAATACTTTGCATCAATGGCTAAGGTAATTGAAGGGGAAGGTTTCCATTGTGTCTGTTTTTATTGAATGGATGTGGTGTTTATAGCTGATTATCTTCTGAAAATGTTTAAATACCTCTAGTTCGTTTGAGTGGTCTCTACATTTACAGTACGACTTTATAGTTCCCTTAAGGTACACATTTTCAATGCTTGAGGTTGGCGTGAAACAAAACAGAATGTTTTATTTATCTTCTTCCACACAGTTCTGTGCGTATGCGTTGTTATGATCTCTTATTCTCCAAAGTTTTTTTAAAATCAGTTCAATGTTTTAAAAGAAAGTTTTCTTTATGGTTATTTCAGAGGTGCAGATTTCCTCTTCTGTCTCTAAATTGTCAGTAGCTGCAAACTTGGTAGGTGGTTTTATGACATGCAAGGTCCTTTATAATGGCAGCGTTCTCAAACTGTTACACATGAGATACAGGAGATCCAGTGATCTTTAGAATAGATATTGCATTTCCCTATACCATAGAACAGAAGAGGAGTGAAAGATATGCAAATATAATATATGCATTCTAGAGGTGGAAATGGTCCTGCTTGTTTTCAGGAAGACATAGTGTAAAGCCTATATGAACAGCATTGCTGAGTCTCATAGATTCACCACGATCCTTCGCATTAGACAGTGTTCTTAAAGATCCAACTGTCGTTTTTTTGACACAGAGTTTTAAAAAATAGTAAAAGTCTAACTCCTAGGGAAGACTGGAGGATTCAAACAGTTAAAAAAATCTAACCAAAAAAGGCTCTCTTATTGTCTGACATCATAAAATCATATGTCTAACCATATGATTTTATTTCAATTTTGCAGAAATCTAGACCATGAATTTTAAATGCTTAAAGTTGATGCCTGTGTGCTGGTGGGAGGAAAGAGGCAACAGCAGAGGGAGGAAGTTCCTGATTTTGGCTGAGTATAAAATGGTGTGGAGGAGCAAGGGCAACAATTTTATACAGAGCTGAGTGAACCTCTATCTTAAATGCCCTTTTTTCAAACTTTAAAATATAAAAGGAATCTAGATTGCTGCTAAACAAACCACTCATTAGTCTGACAGGAAGGAGCACAATCAGTGCCCTCAATCTGCACATGCCACTCATTTATTTCAGCACGTGGAAGTGTACAATCTCTTGCTGGCATGCTTTCAGCATTATGAAGCCTCGAAACTGCTTTTGACATACTACGCTAATATTTCAAGCATAAAGCTGCCATGTGTCTCCTAACAAGTAGTTCTTTTTATATCTATTTAGCTCTAGCAGTTGCTATTCTTTTTGTGTTTAAAGTTGCTATAGCACATCTTGTTGCCCTGAATATTTATCCGTTGATTTGGTTTCACAGCAAGCTATCTTGTTTCTCTGTTTCCCACGCTCTGAATATTCATTTCTTGCTTTGAGCCAGAGGAGGATTATGGTCTAGTCAGGGATGTGCTTCTTTTTAGCATTCCAAATCTTTCCCATACATTCTTTATTTTGGCTCTTTTTATGCGTGTCTCACTTTAAAATCAGCTTTAGAATTTTCTTTGTGTTGAATGAAAAGCGAAAGAATGAGCCATTGCTGTTTGCCTCTTGATGTTAGCCATGTTAAGGCCTTATTACATTTTTTGGAAGAAATGCGTACAAATCATACTGCGAATTTAAGTTCAATAAATACATCCTTCCACAAGGCAGAAGTCTGAAATGGTAAAAAAACAGAACGGAATATTTGTTTTTCTAAGCATGCGTTTCTGTCCTTCCAATACTTCTGTAACAGTCACAGTTCTTAAATTTCCCTTTAGAGACTGAGCTGGGCAGAGACGTCCCTGTGTCAGGGACTTTACAGAACTGACCCTGCCAGCGTAGGAAGAGCAGAGCCACTGCATCAGTCTTGGAGAGAGCAGCGCAGCACCCCTGAGCCCCGCTCAGCAGGCTCTGCTTTGCCAAAGCCCATATGTTTTCCAGGAGGGTATTCACACTTGCTGTTAACATTATAATTGCAAAGCAGTTAGATTGTTCGTCTTACCATAGTGTATGTGTGCGCCACCTTCAGGAGCTCTGTGCAGCCCTGAGCATCTCCAAAAGAGCGAATCCCAAGGCAGTTGGACGGATGGAGCTGCTTCATGAGGAAGTTGCAGCATACCTCAATAACCTGGGATAGCTGGAGAAGACAAGCTGCAGCTAGCAAACTTTCTATAGTGTCTTCCTTTAACTCTAGAATACCTGTGCAGTTTGCATATGGGGGGGAAAAAAAGTTTTCCGTCATTTTCTTTGTATTTTTTTTACTTGAAATCTTCCCACTCCCCAATTTTTCTCCTCCTCTGAAAATTTTTGAAAAGAAGTGTCCTGTGATCCACAAATTCATTTTCCTTTCATGCTGAAGGGTTCTTTAAACATATGTTCTAACAGACTTAAAGGATTTGGTGGATTTTGAATACAGTGATTGGAACAGTTTTATTGGAGCTTTAACAGTATTAGATCTGATTTTGCCTGAAAAAAGTAAAATGAAAAGTGTGATTAGAAAAAAACCTTTCCTAAAACTCATATATCAATTCATAAAAGTATATATCAGAAGTTTATATTACACACAAGAACTTCAGTATCAAAAGCTAGGAAATGCCAGCAGCGCGTGCAGGAAACCTGATTTCTTCCATCATCTACTTGTGCATTTGAAGTTTTAATAAAATTATTACCTGACATGAGAACTTTGGCAGATTCATAGATAGACTGAAAGGTGTTATTTTATAAGATCTTCCATTCTTGTTGCTCAGTGGATCGACCAATTCTATAGTTGATACATAGCACTAAAATCCTACTCCAAAAGAAGAACTGGGGTTTTATATGACTTTGTTTTCCATTTATTGTTACAACATCCAGTTGCCTCAGAAAAACTAATTTCTCTTCCAGCTTCTTCAGTGAAAGGATGACACACACCATCTCCATTTAACACATGGAGAATGGTGGTATTGAGACACTGCAGTCAAAATTATCATCAGAGTAGAACTGTAAGAAGTTTCTTGTCTAAAGTTCACTTTTGATTTATTTCAGTAAAATATATAAATAATTCTGAAAGTTATAGCTCTCATCTCTGAAAGGCACATTTATATTTCATTACCTAGGAAATAAGTAGCACTCAGTTTAGAGGCTTGGTTATTATCACGTGAAAGCCTATGACAGAGGCAGTAAGAAAATTCAGTTTTCCATAGCAGTCGTCAGCAGTCTTAACTTAGCACAATCCCATCTCTTCCTCCTGTCCTTTGCTTTGTAACTTAAACAATACCTTCCAACTTCAGCAAGAAATGAGGAAGGGCTGGCAGGGTGCAGAACAGGGCAGTGTTTGGGTTTGGTTTTTACTATACGACTCAGAACAGTTACTGAATGTATATAGCAAAATTGGTCTTTTTGGCTCTTTGGTTCAACTGTTTTGGATTCAGCAATACAGGGGTAAACGCTGAAAATAGGAGAAAATAAATTAGGGGAAAAAATATATATACAGCATTCTGGTATTAAAATAAAATATTTAATTTCTTTACAATAAAGTCTCTGTAATTTTTCAAGAGAACACAAGTACACAAGTAAACCTTTTTCAGAATGTGGTGGCACTTTCTCGTGGTAAAAGTTGCTCCTCTTGTGGGTGTGATAATATTCCTGTTTTCCTCTGATTATTCCTACACAAGAGCTCAGAGTGAGCCAAATGACTACCACCCAGGCAGACCATTTCTATAGCTACCCATGACAGGAGGGTTCTTCTGTGTCACTACATGAGGTGGGCAACAGGCAAAATATGTTCTTCTCTTATTAAAATTCCTAAAATAATTTGTATCTAGTTAGAGACAGATGTCTAATATGAATTTATGTTAACTGTTCTGAATATCTTTTAGAATAAGTTATCCTATAAACTAGTAATATTTATTCATCCTCTCTAGAGAAAGGTTTATATCATGTATGCATGTATTTATGTACTAGTATGAAGTGGAAGAAGTGACAATTATGTATGCATGGAATACATTTTATCTTCCTTTACAACAATGATGTGGGTAATGGACAAAGGATTACCTGTGTAGGCATAGCGCACCAAAGCTTTCAGCGCGTCAGGGTCTACTCCCTCCATCTTGATCTCCTCTTGTTTTGCTTCACGCACATCATTAGTAAACATTGCAGCAAAATAATCAGACACTGCACTGAGAACCAACCTTGAAATAAAAGTGTTTTAGGAGGACTGCAAATTACTTCATAATATCAATAGCAAGCATGAAATTCAGTACTATTATGTTAAAAATTGTGTGTGCAATAGAAACATTATCTTTACCATAGGATTCAAATCTTATAGCAGTGAGCAATGAAGTTGAAAGGGTAATTAGTAACCTGATTTTCTCCCATAGTTCTTGTTTGGGCACATTTTCTTTACTGATCTTGCTATAATTTGACAGCAGCAAGAAGGGAAGATGGACAATATCAATGGTTCATATTAGAATTTCATTCTATTTGAAATAATGAGTATGTGACGCTGATCACTTCATTCTATTTCATTGTTAGTTGATGTCCTAACTATAGTAGCCGTTCATTCATAACTGAACAGGGTAGGCATAAATTGACCTAGCATTTGGAAATTTCAGGCTTTGAAGCCATGTAAACAATACTGGGAAATGTACCTGTGAGCTGGAATCTTTTGGTCACCAACTATGAGAAGAACATCACACAGCTGCTTCTGCTGCAGATAATTTTCCATTTTGCGGAAAGTTTGCTCTGCGTGGTTTGTAGACTGGAAATACTCATCTGAGCCATTGGTGTTCATTCCAAGCAGTGAGCCGCTGGGCGTTGGTAGCCTGCGAGGGAAAGAGGCAGTGTGATGAGTGTAGCATTATAAATGCTGGTTACGTTCAGATGGCACTATAATGTTCAAAATTATAAAGCTCTTATGCTCCTGGTCTTACTATGCCTTCTTCCTCTTTTTTTTTTTTTTTTTTTTCCTTTTGATATCTGCAAGTTTACCGCAGTTAACTGCAGGAGGTGGCGCTACTGAGTTTTCTACTTCCTATCAGTTTTGTGTCAAGGGTGCACTGTTTGCACAGCATTGACATGTGACAAATGCAGCCTCCTGATCATTCACAAACAGAATACATAAAAAAAAAAAAAGAAAACAACAACAAACCAAACTATTTTCCTGTTGTTCCTGTGATGTTAATATCTAAAATATCTTTTGGTATGAATTTTTGGACGTTACATGTCTTTAGGTCTTATTTCTGTTTCTCTTCCTACTTTGTATATTAAATTACATTACTAAATGGGAATGAGTCAGAGGACAATTTGACAAGGACCATATAATTCTAGACAAATTACCAAACTAAAAGCTGATGAAATCAGTACATTATATAGCCTTTAGAATCTGAATGCAAATAATAAAGACAAACTAATTTCTCCGCCTTTTCATGGAAATGTACATTATAAATATATTCCTTCCTCTCCAGAATTCTGGTAGCTGTTTCACTTATAAATACCCATAAAAACTATGTACACAATTTCTCTTATCCCATTGTTTTTTTAAGGCATCATTCCTTACTGCCTTTTAATATGAATTATGTTGCATATTGAAACATCTTTTTGATATTTTGTTTGAAAAATATTTATTTTTATATTCATCTGTTTTATTAAAACAGTAATGCATTTGTTGATATACATGTATACAACATATCTTTAAAATGCTGCAATCTTCAACACTATTTTAGTTAAAGTTTTTCTTAGAAAAATGTTTTTTCAGTTTAACATCGTATATTATTAAAATGTAAAGCACCTGTTTTTTAAATTCCCAAGCACAACTAGGAAATAATGGCAGCTGGTTAACTGAATTTACTGGTTGTCTTTGATACTCTTAATGCATATGCATAAATGATTAAGAGAGACAAAAATCTCTTGATGAAATTAATGTATTAAATTTAGCAGAATATTGGATTATATTCACAATTAAACATCTAGTTCAGAAAGTATAGAAATAAAAATGGGTAAACCAGGCTGAATCAGAAATACTATCAGAAAACAGGTAAGTTAGAGCATACATTTTCAAAGATCATACCTTATTAAATAGCTAATCAGAATTCAAGGGGAATATTTAGAAATCAAATTATAATGTAATATTGAATTGAGACACAATAGAGTTTTCCGTCTCCTCTGCGATACAGGAAAGTTACTCTACATCAGTGCTTTTCAGAATGGTACAGAACAAAATCGCAGTTGGTATGGCTATTGTGTATCTGGGTTTTTCCAGACATCTCTCTTTTTCCATCTGAAAATCTATCAATATGAAGTTTTCTGGATTTCTATATTGCATTTATAGACATCCCACAGCGCATTTCGAATACAGTATCTTTTGGGCACTGATATGTCAAAAAACTTCAGATCCCTGGTATATTTGATGGCTTTCAGATGACTCAGAGTTCAATGTATTCGTTCAGGCCTGGCCCTGCCAGACTCACTGGGTATGTAAGATCATTTACAGTCTGCAGACACATTATTTCTAGTATAACTGAGGTATGTCAGCCCTGAGGTGTATGTATACATCACCTGAGAAACAGCAGACCTGATGCATCTGAAATTCTCAGATGCACTATGCGTGTGCATTGTATGTTCACATGTGTTTCTGCCTAGGCAACCTCAGATATACCAAATCAGTGCATTAAACTCTCTAGCTTTCTTTTGAAGCTCTTTATTACAATTTAAAATGCATTTTCTTTTCTTTTTTTTTAATAAAGGAAAGGGGGCAAATCAAGTTCACCTATAATGTGTATCCTTTGTAGTTTACAGCTTACAAAAATTAATTTGTCTCAGCGAGTTTAATGACTATAAGTTTTTATTTGTTTTCCTTTAATGCTTCATTGAAAATGAAGAAGCTGCAAAATTGGATTATATGCTCATTAGTTTTGCATCAGCTACTTGATGCCAAATTCATACTCTGTAACATTCATGTTTTGCTATTTACCTCTTAAGCTTTCTTTAACATTTTTCAGAAAATTATTTCTTCAAAATTTCACATTCATTATATCCACTCTAAGCATTGTATTTAAGTATGTATTACAACACACTTATCCTTGATGTTTGCAGAAATCAGCTAAAATAATACTCAACCATCCCTACTGCAAATGTAAAGTACTAGTTACTTGAAATGAATAATTACCCCTAGCATGTATATATTTGTAGGGAGAGGAATAACTTTTAAACTGCAAATACTTAAAAAGGGACTTCAAGTCTAACAATCTCCTTCAGTCCTGGGTACTTTTCTCACATGTTTTGCAGAGTGATCTTTAACTACAGCAGAAATACCACTAACATAACTAATTATTTCAAAGACAAATGTCTTCAGAGACTGAAAAATACTGAAAGCAAAAAAAAGTGCTCCATTAATTTTGTTAATATTAATATTACAATTGCTGCTTTATCTTTAGCAGCTGATTCAAAATGGTACCTATAATATATTATGGAAGGGAAAAATTAAATTCAAAGCCAAATATTTACTTTGTTTACTTAGTGTATAACTATCACTGCAGAGACCTCAATTATTGACCTTCAGAACATAGTACTGGGGATCAGCGAACTAAAGAAGACAGAGATTAAAGTACCTTGAAGAACAAGTCAGTAAAAATATCCTTGAGCCTGATGCCTTTATGTTGAATTCTAGTGGGGGGTGCTGTGGACTGTAGCACAAAGACAAGCAAGCTAGCTGCAAATGTATGAATATGTCTACCTGTCACATCTTGTTCTGTGTGGGATGGGTCAATGTGTTGAGAACAACACATTTAGAGAATTCAAGGTTCATGTGAACCTACTCAGAAAGGAAGGACGTAAAAGATGGAGAAATACTTGTTTTCTTAAAAATGTGTACGAGTTTGGACAAACAAAATCTGAATATTGAGTAATAAAAGTTTCCAAAAGTGCATTAGCCCTGTGATGACCAAGAAATTACTTTTCCACTCATTCAGGAGGGGAAATTATCAAAGAATTGTTCTGATGAATCAGAAACCCAAGTTGCTTAATGTCATCTTTGCGTTAGTGTTCACTAGGATGCTGAGTTGCGTTAACACCGTTAGCATTAGTAATAATGGCTTAAGAATGTGGATTAGCCTAGAGAGAGCAGAGATAAATCTATATTTAAATAATTCCAAAGTAGCTGAGCTCTATGAATTTCTCCTTAGGTAGAGAGCCAAGTGAAATAATTTCAGAGTTTTCCTGTAAAGGTTTGTGGAGGATAGTGAAAATATGGCATCATTTTGAAAAAGAAGCAAAATGAAATTTTGAAACAGACAATATAAACTGAAAACTGAAGAAACAATCAAAAAGCATTAAGTGCCTAGATGATAACAAGGAGATAAATGCCAGCCAGCATGGCTGTTCAGAACAAATCATGTCATAACAACTTTCTTTTTTCTGACAAGATAACAAAGCTTACTGGGAGAAAAACATTAGTTGTCAGAAGTCATCTTGACTTTTGGATGACTTCTGACACTATTTCACATTACATTTTCAAAATCGAGGTAGGATGGCATGTTTTAAGTGTAATAAATATAAGAGATATGAACAACTTGTGTAGCTGCTCTTGAAAATTTATCAGGGAATCACTTTTAAAGGCAGACAATGCTCTGAACGCATTCCAGGCAAATTCTGCTTCTGATGCTGCTCCATATTTTTATTACAGACAAGCATAAGATAGAAATAAGGTTTAAGTGTCACATCAATATATGATAGCAAGTCACAAACTTTTTCAGAACAGCATTTAAATTCAGAGAGCCATCTTTGCCTTTGTCCTTTTTGAAATTTAGGCAAATTTTTACTTGTCAAAGACGTGCTCATGCTTGCATGTGAGTAATTACCTAAATAAAACACAAGCTAAGAAATGACAGTTGAGGTAACAGCTAGATTATACTGAATTGTAAACAAGCTGTGATTCAAAAATGGCGGTGTGGAGGTAAAACTTCATCTTTTCTTTGGTCAGGAGAATTGATGAGATTAGTTTTGTGTTTCATTCCAGGCCTACAATTCTTTAAATTTCTGAATTATGTTAAAATTATTTTCTGTCTTCATAAAGTACTCTTCATTAACCAGGACAGCACCCTTCATTAATCAGTATATAAAGGATAAATTATTTTTTCCTCATTATTTAATTAGAACATGATAAAACATAAATACCATTTATTTGCCATGTCTTTTTTAAAATTCGGTATGTTCTTGAAGTGCCTCATTAAGTGTGCCTATGGCCAAAATCCAGAAAATAAATGTGATGATAAGGAATCTTAGAAGCGTAATATTGCATGAATACCAGGTAATGAAATACAATATTTTAATTTTTTTGTTCTTGATAAGGCAATTGTTTATATTCTTATGGTGACCACTTCTCTTTTGGATATTTGTTGAATGTACCTAATTAACCTGCTATAATATTTGTGAAATTCAGTGTAATCAAGTAACAGTTCGGTTATCAGTATCGCTTACAGATTTTGATTTTGGATCATCTTGCCTCTGCGCTGTAAATCAAACCAGCTATCAGCAGCAAACTGGATACCAGTTAGAAACATTAGACATCCTAAGGACTTTATCACAGCTGAAAACACCAATGTGACTTTAGCTTTGTGGTGCACTGTATGTGCTTTAGCGGTGACAAGGCAGGAGACAAAACTGCAACTTCATCAATTCAGATTGTTTGTGCAGCAATATTTACAATGCAACTCATCGGGTTTTTTCCCTCTCGTTTGTTACTGCTTATTCAAGAAAACCGCGGTCAACCCCCACATAGACAAACTCTCTCCTCTGCAGCTGTTTGAGCTCTGACCCTCTGTCTGTTGGGCAGTGACGTGGGACTGGAGATTGAGAGTTGCTCTTTTCCTAGGTCAAATCATAGGACCACAGCATCTGTTAGAGATAAACCGCATCAGTTGGCTGAGAAATAAGAAAAATATTTCAGTTAGGAAGCCATTTCTGAACACAGAGAAAATAATGATAAAGTTGACACACCTGTACTAATTGCTTGCTGATATTATCATGCCACATCAGTAACTGTCCCAACCTCTGCCTTAAAATTTCTACTGCAATTGTCTCCTTTATTATTTTTTCTTCATAAATATAACAGCTGAAGATTGTGTTGAAGTTTTTAGGGTATGCGTAAAAAAACTTTGATCCAAAAGAGTATGGAAAATTGTACTGTGTATTGATGACAGTTAAGGTAGTAAATTGAGGTAGTAACAACGACACAAAATGATGTAGCAAACTAAGAAATAAGCAGCTGAAATGTATAATTATTTAAGTTAACGGAGAGACTGCTGACTTCTAACCTACCTAAATTAAAAGTTCACACTGAAATTCCTTCAGAACTTGGAGCTTTTGAAACTGCCTGTTTTAAATATTTTTTTATTGCTAGTATTAACATAAACCTGCCACTTTTCTCAGTTGGCATTAGTTAAAATAACTTTTCCTATTTGGGATTACAAGTACAAGTGTGCATATCGTTAAACAGAGGAGCTTCAGCATACCACTGAAAGTACTGTAGCTCGTTTGAGTTTTGTTCTTCCCCCCAGACAGGATAATATACAGATGAATGCTACTATGATTCATAACAGGATGATTTTGGGTTAGGATATTTTAAATTCTCCTATGAATAGAAAGCACGTATTTGGTGGGATAATTCCACTGGAAAACAGAGTTTCCAACCAAACTGCAGAGCCACTGCAGCCCTCTGTGCTGGCGTCAGCTGCGGCCACATCATGATTTCATGTTACAAAGAGGGGTAGATCCAAACACTCTCCCCAGTAAGCTGCTTTCCTTTGGAAATTGTGTATTTATTTTTTTAACAGAGGAGGTTAATCATAAAATTATTTTCCAGGCTCACTGCAGAGCAGATTGTTCTTCTTAGCATGTGTACTCCCTCCACTGTTGATCTTTTGCTACTAGGGCGACAGTTTGTTGAAAACTTCATGCATTCCTTTATTGGCATCTTTTGTCTACTGTAGAGTTTTATATGTGCAATTTGCTGTATATAGATAGTTAAGAAATGGGCTATTCCTCTGTACAAAATAAATAGTTTCTGTAGTTTATTCTGTGTAGAAGCACAGTAAGATCTAGTCTAGGTCTTCTTTAGTTGCACTATAGTACTACATGAATCATTTTTGTTCAACTGCTCATGACAAACGTTTTAAAATTTCACTATTATATAAATGTCTATTCAAGAGTGACTGCCTACGGGATTTTGTTCCTGAATTTTAGGGCTCAGTTTTGAAAATCGCTCAGCAGTTTATTGCAGACCCATTCACAAATTTCAACAGACTTTAAAATAAGGAGTCAGCTGGCCTCCACTTATCTAGAGTCAGAATGATAGGTTGGGAAAGGCCACGGAGTGAGTCCTGTTGGCCTGTGTGGCTTTGCATGCAGTGCCCCACACTGCCTTCCCAAAAGGAGTCAGGGTGGTAGTGCAGCTCCACTGGGAGTAAAATCCACAGCCCTTTGATAGATGCCCAAAGTGAAAAGTTTCTAGTGAGCTGGTGCAAATTCTTGAATTCACTAAAAGGACTGTAGGAGCAAAAATCAGTAAATCTTTCTTTTGATATTTGATGGCCATTAGATTACACAGTATAACTAGGGAGTTTATCACAGCAACCTGTCAGTGTTAAAATTTGTAATATAGTAGGAGTTTTCAATTTAAATAATGATTCTCTTCCTGATTCAGACTAATCTGAATATGAAACTTTACTATAAACATTATGATGGCATTACTTGAGAACACTTATTTCCATAGCATGAGATAATTTCTTAAAAATTGGGGCTCTAGCAATATCTAATCAGTCTGGAGAGCACACTGCCTGTACGTCCATGAGTGTTTCATTATAATAGATATATGTCTATATTCAATGATGAAGTGAGTGTCTCAGACAAATCATTTAAATTAATGCCATCTTAAATCACCATTCAAGAACATTATCCTCCAGGAGAATTAACACTGTATTCATTTACATTATGCAATAGAGTATAATAACTAAGTGAAATGTTTCAGGTAAAAAGATAGGAGTATGCATATTGCTGTCTTAAAATTAACGTTTGTTCTGATAATTCCAAATGTAGTGGGAGCTACTTATCTCAAATACCGATGTGCCTTTTTTTTTCAAATCATAAACAACGCTTGAGTTCACTTTTTACTCTTTGTTTGCATGTATATAAAAAATACCATCTTACTATTCACAGATAGGAAGTTTTAAAGCAGATATTTTGAGATTACAAGTAACTGCTGAAAGTTAGTTTAGAATTAATCAGATGTAAAGTCTGCATGCCATTCCTTTAGAACTACCTTGATAACAACACAAAGTTAAGCAGATGCCATCTAAGGATAAGGAAATTACAAGAACTGAACTACAAAAGTTGAATCTTGCTCTGTAACTATGGTTCATCGTAATAAAATCTATTTCCATACACTAATATCAATAGATGGTTTTGAACTAACTTAAAAGTTTGATTAGAAAATACTAGGCTAAATACTGATGTAGGAAGCAGCAACTTCATAGAAAATGAAGACATTAGCCATGATGTTGTTTGTACCAGTGATGATTAGGGCCTGTAGTAATTATTTATTATAGCAACCAAAGGCCTATCCTTTTCTCTGAAACAGCATGCTTAACCACTAATGCGCTGATTCAACCACTTCCTGCAGAAGAAGGAAATATTTCCCTGCATGGCAATATTGTATGTCTGGTATAGTGAATATTGTTGTGTAACTCATTTTTAAACAAAACCATAGTTTAATTAATATTCATTTTTCCTAAGACAAGCAAGAAAATCAATGCTAAGTCATTGTACATTGAAATTTACCACACACTATGTGATATAATGTAAACTATGGGGAATACTTCATTGTCTTGATTAACGCACTCCAACAGTACACGAAGCGTTCTGCAGTCATCACTGCAATGCATTATTTCAAATCCAATATTACATGATTTTGTTGGAGGGAAATTAAAAGCCATGAAGGAGAAATTCAGTGAGGCTGACTGCTTCTTGCTCAGCTTTCTTGTAGCTAGTGATAATAGTTAGATAATGTAATAGCATCTTTCTAAAGAACAAAAAATAATGTGACCAGAAGGCATGATATAGCACTATCTCAAGCTGTCCAAACGTACAAAATGAAAAGTAATGACTAAATGCTGGACATGAGCTTGTGGGATTTTTATTCCTAGGACACACACAAAACAAACAAACAAACAAGCCAATGGCATTTAAATCCAAGCATGACTATTGTCAGATGAAACTAATTAAGTCCATGTTTCTTACTTCATTAAGCACTTTTCAGAAAGGCCCCTAAAGGGAGAGACTGGGGAAGACAACCTGCTTTATGCTATCCCTTTTCACTATTGTTGGGGAAAGCGGTAAAAAGGGGAGCTTGGGAGACATAAGTATCAGAAAAAAATGAATGTGAAGTAGTTCTATCTCCAGTGAACAGAACTTTGAAAAGCCAGAGAGTAACAGAATCAATAGCAACAATCCTTGCCCCTATCATTTTGGCCCTTGCAGCTAATCAGATATGGACACTGCTGTGGGATTTTCTTTAAGACCTCTTGATATATGAAAACTCAAACCACTACCATAATACCTTAATACACACTTCTTACGTCTTTTTTGTACTTCATCAAAGGCAAAGGGACTCTGTTCTTGTGCTTGCCATGACCATTTCGGTTTTTGCATCTTTTTCTTTTCTACTTTTATCTGTTTAGGTTCTAACAAAGCAATAACAAGACTTATGTTTCACTTCTATGGGAAAATGTGATAACCCCCACTTCAGCTGAAGGCACCACTTTAAATTTCACTTCACTTTACATAACATTTCCCCAGCAATGTAAAATTGTATGGGCTTGTTCCAAAATACCTTCTCACCTGATTCAGCTGATCTGCTGGATACCTCATTCAGGGCTAAGCACTACCGCAATGGGGAAAAAAAAAAACAAACGTGGGATTCTTAACCTATTTAGCCAGTGTGCCCTGTTAAACAGGTCTGCTGTAAGAGTATTTAACAGATCAGTCTCAAAGCTACTGCTCTTTCTCTCCAAATTAAGGGGAAAGGGAACGTTTGTTACTCTCTTAATCTATAGCTCAGGATTAACAGAGGATACAACAAGGAAGTGATTAAAACCAAAATCACCTACTTATTTGTTGAGACTCTTCTTACTACTGACCTGAGGTTGTTTCATGTTGGGATCTTCAGACTTTTTGGGTTTGTGCTTTTCCTTTTAGCTTCTCATAATTGCAGATTGTTTTAAAGAGTGGGAGAGAATGTGTATAAAGGTATGACCAGCCTCACAGATAGAAAGCGAGAGGTAGACTGAAGTTCTCTACTTTATAAGGTCTTGTTAGTTACATAATTTTATCTAGGGTCAATTCCTCCTTCTTAATTGTGTAATTATACCCTGAGAGTGCTTCCCTCTGTTATAGCAAAATATTTCTGTCTGTTCATAGGTACAGCTATCCTCATACCAATGTACTCTCCAGCTAGTTGTTATCTTCTGGTTTTCTGTGTCAGAAAACATAACTCAAACTTAGGTCTGGAAAGGTATTAAAATAACTTAGCCTGCTATATTCATATCTGGCTCAATTGAGTGGATTTGCTTTGAAGACAGTACAAAAAAATCCAGCATACACTGAATACCCTTCCATGTATATCAGAAGGAATTGTCTACGTTATAAATTCTGTAGGGTATGGTGATTTATCTTCTGCTCTTATCCTTGATCACTGACTTTCACTTTTATAATATCTGAGAAATATCTTAGTATTCATTATTATATGCATTTTTGCTAATGTCAGAAGTTAATGTCCACTGGACATCGAGTAGGCTTTCTCAGAACAGTAGGTTTCTGAGACAGCAGCTTACAATTATTGCTCATTGAGGAAACCTCTATTCGTGAGGCCACAGCATCTTTTTAAAGAGAATTGCCTTTACAACCTTTACAGAGAGGCGATTAGGTCTACTTCTATTTGGTAGTATCAAGTGTATTTAACGCTATTTCTGATGACATATCTGAAGAAAACCTGTACTCTTGATGCCGTTGGTGACTTGGCATTTATCCTGGCAGATAATAGTGATATCTCGTCCAACACGCCAGGGTCTGTGTCAATGTCAGCTCACTGTAATTGAATTGGAATAAAAACATGTAATCTAAATAAAAGTAGTATATGAAATCAAATGAAAAATAAAGAAAAGCTGAAAAGCACAAGTGGAACTGATATGAATTGTGGAAAATATTGCTTATAGTATTATTATGACAGATTTTTTTCCCTGGAGTGCCTGTACTATTGACTATTCTAGGCTGGAGGGAAGCAAAATCACATTATAATGTGATCTTACAAAAAATAACAAAGCAATTTTATCACGTGTATCCACTAAAACATGTATTATAACTTTTTCTGGGGTTGCAATATAACAATAACTAAATGAAGCATGTGATAACATACTATCATAGCTAATCTTGATAGAAAAAAACCCAAATGTTTCCTTAGATCTGTTTTCTGCCTCCTGAAGAAGGAATTGATTATTTAGGTTGCTTGCAATCTGTATTGTTTCAGTGAAAATATGCTAGAAGATATGCCTTAAAACTACTCACCGGGTTGTGTAGTCTCCATCCTTAGAGGTTTTCAAGACCCAACTGGATAAAGCCCAGAGCAGTCTGGGTTGATCTCACAGCAGACCCTCTTTTGAGCAGGGATTGGGCTAGAGATGTCCTGAGATCCCTTCCAACCCAAATTATCCTGTGATTTTAGTATCCTATGACTCCTGGTAATTTGAAAAACTGGAAAGATATACTAATATACTTAATGAGGATTTCAACTGGAGAGTAAAAAGTCTTTAAGTAGATTCATGTAAACACTTATGTGTTACTGTTTAAATGTTTTAAGGTTGTCCTGAAAGCATTGATGCTCGTCTCTCTGGAAATTATTATGATCTAGATTCTTTTGGGAAGCTGCTCAGTTTCTCATGCAGTTTTGGCTTATGACTGTAGAAAACTGGTATTAGTTGTTTAATCTTTGTGCAGTATCATAACATATATTCTACTGTGTTCCTACTGACCATGTTTCTACCAGCGAGATCAAATGAGAGCTAATCAAAAGTTTTAGAGGTAGGTCAGCCTTTCCTGCTCACCTTTTGGTAGACACTGTCTGCTGAACACCTCTTTATAGAATAAAATTGATGCTTCCTCCAAATTCAGTGTGAAATTTGAGGTATTAAATTGAACAGGTAAAGCTGAAATTATATTTATGTTGTTTCTGGGTCAGGACCCTTTTTTGCTGGGGTCTTACCTTTCTATCTTGCCATGAGTGTACAGATAACCTTAATATATTGTAAGTCTTTCCTCTGATAATCTGCATTAGAAATTGGTCTTGCATTTGAGAGAGAGAATTTGGGGTACAGCAAAACCGAAAAGACCTCAGCAACAGTTTATAGAATGAAAAAGTAACAGATGAGGAAGTTAGGAGTCTAGAAATTAGAAATTTCACATTGCAGCTATGTCATTCTCCAAAATTATTTTAAAATATGGTTATGATTGAAAGCTAGTTATTAGAAAAGGTAAAAATGCGTGGGTTTTACCATCAATTGATTTATAATATGTCACAGCAGTAGCCAGTACAAGTGAAATAATAGCCTCTCACTTAATGGCGTATGAGGAACAACAAAGGACGTTTTGGGAACTGTAGAGACTTAAAAGAAAATAACTTGTGAAAATTCAAAGATGAGGTATCAACCTGAGGCATTGTTCAAAACATATAAGGAAATAATTCCAGATTCCAGATGAAGAATAAAAGCTCAATAGCTTGCTAGTAAATATATCAGAGCTTTATTGCTCCCCAGAATGGGCCAAACTGTCCTTCCAGTTTGAACAACTGCCTTTGTTCTTTTACTAATTGTATTAAGTTCAGGTTTGAATTCACCGTAACACTAAGTGAAAAAGTATAAGGAAACTTTAAACAGCTAACTAGCAATTGAGCTATATATTGAATGAGAAGGTATGAGGCACATATGAGCTCTACTGCTTTGTGGCGTGCCATGGGAGCTTCACACTGAGCAACTTTATTGGCATATTGTAACACCGAGCCACTCTAAATTTCTTTTATAGATGCATTTGGGATCCTTAAGTGAATTTAAAAAACAAATTAAGACAAAAAAATCAGTCCTGACTTACAACCTTGTTCCCTTCTGTGCTTTTCTCACTGCTTCATTGTGTTCTGACTGAACAGCCTGGCTCCTGCATGATCACAACGCTGTAACTTCCCAGGAAGCTGTTTGACACTGCTTGTAAATTCACTATGACAAGATATATCAAGAGACTGAGTTGGTTGTACTGCTGGATGATTTTACTAGGTCAAGCATCTCAGACAGAAAGAGCAAAAGTCCATCCTAAGCCACTGTACTGGCACATAGAAGGGGTGGGGGGGTGGGGGGGATGTAAGTAATGGTGTTGGAGGGAACTGGCTTTCCATGTAGTTTTCTGTAAACCTAATGACCAGCTGGATGGACTGGAGGCAATATCTTCTGTGAATGTCCTCTGTGAGAGAGTCATGAAAACCATGACTCAAAACAAGCATTTGGATCTAAATGTTTTTCACAAAGTATTGTGCTAAAATATATTTATGTATGTTTGGTTTAAAACTCTTGATACAATTGTAGTTCAGTGTTTACATATGTTTTGAATTACACTGCATGACCCAGAAAAGAAGCACAAAATTCTCCAGTATATTAGAAAAAATGGCGAACTTTCTGCAGAAAGAGATAGTTGTGATGTCCAAAGTAACAGATGTTTTTCATTACTCCAATTAAATTACTCTGCAGTAAGAATCAATTTCTGCCTCTTTCCTACCTAGCCTAAAACTATTCTGGTGGTGCTAAGATCCTCCTAATCCCTAACCTGCTATCTCTTTCTTTTTCTTACTTTACCCTCTGATGCATAAATAACAGTGTGGTTCACAAATAGGCAATACTGGCAAGTTTGGGTTCTACACTGAATAATGTTTGGTTAGATCAGTATATATCCATAAGTGTAACTTCAAACTGTAGAACACCATACTTTTTGTTCAGAGTATATCTTTACTCTCCTCCTTATCAGCAAGTATCTTTTTTGGTTTATTCTTTGTATTTTGGATTGAATAGACAAAAGTCAAGTGCTTTTAATGGCACATTATGAGGTGCCTTCAATAGCACATCCACAGATGGGCTTAATTTTTAGGTTTCTAAAAAATGTTTTCTTAAAAAAACATTTTCTTTTGGCTTTTTTATTTTGTTGAGGAGGGTTCAAACTAGAAGTCATTGTTAAATGGTAAGTAAAACTTTCAAGGCCTTAGAATTTTAGTACTCAAAATACCGGTGCCTGGCATACCATATGGACCAATAAAAAAACTCCCAAAAGCTGCTTCCTGAGCTTGCAGCATACTCATACAACTAGTTATATATCTATTATGTTACGGCATGTACACATGTCCCCAAAATGTGATTCTGCATTTATTTGCAGGTCCATCCTGCACAGGGGTTACAAGTCACATAGCTGAATTCATGAATTGCTTTAATGCAATTTTGACGTACCTTGCTTGGATAGACAGTGAAAATGCACCCTCTTTGTAGTGGGATCCAAGAGTGCACCAAAAGTGGATAATGGTATACAGTAACAATATGCCATTCCCCAAATTATAAACAAGGTCTCTTAAAACTGAGACACTGAAATATTGCAAAGCTTGAAAAAGTAATTCTTTTTTAATCATTCAAATCTTATGATTTCTAAATATCTGGAGCTGTTGCTCTCTGAAAAAGAAAAGAAAAGGCAGCATACATTTTCATGCTCCGTGGCATGCTCAGGGTCTGAGCCCTCCTCCTGCTCAACAGAGAGGCAGGTGTGTCCCTGGTCACGGCAGACTGCAACTGCCTTCCAGGCTGTCACCTGCCTGGGCACTAAAGAGGCAAAGGGAGAATAAAGAACACGGTGGCAGTAAAGCCTGCACGGAGCAGGTTATATGATACGTTTTGGCAAGTCACATCTGCCCTAGGGTCAAAAGGGTGGGCCAGAAATGGTGTCACCGGAGCTGGTCTTTCTCCTTGCATTTTCACTAGGTATATGGCAACTCTTTTACTCTAAACAGATTACTATCTAAAATATAAACCCAAATGGATCAAAACTGAAGGTAAAGTTTGAACCAATATCCTCAGTCTGGAAACAGAGGTTTTTAATTACTAAGCTTTTGATTTATCACCATGGTCGTGACAGAAATGCAAAGAACTTACTTCCACCAAAGACATAGAATATGACTAAGATAAGATTAGAGAAATATTTTTGTCTGCATGTGTTTATATCTGCATCTCTATTTCTTCACATTCTGAAGCATTCTGAAATGGTGTGACATGGAGACACAGAGCTTTCCTGAGCATCTGTGCTAAATGAACACTGTAAAAGAGGTTTCCCTAGCAACGCAAACCATATGTAATAGCTTAAAATAGCTTTTCTCCAACTCATAGGATTTCTTAGTGGTTTGCTCACAATTTCCATTTAAATCAAGGTATATTTGCCCAGTTCAAAAAAAAGGTTCTTCATTTTCTCAACTTCTATTAAAATGAACAAGCTTTGAAAATGCTCATTTCTTGCAAGAATGCCTCCCTTCCTCTTGACTTCTAATTTATCAGGTAAACTGAAGCAGAGCAAATGGTGACAGTGGCTGTTCACTTTATCAAATGTATTCTCTAGATGTTTGCTGTTCAAAACATTTTATTGTAAGTATATTGGTGGTCTCTACTGTTTGTTGTAACAGAAAACTTCTAGTTAAAGTAGTAGACTTTCTTTTTTGTGATATTATTATCATGAGATGATAAACTGTGCAACTATATAGTATAATGCATCAGTCATAATGTGCATTCATTCCATTTTGTGGTTTAGTAGCAGTTTTTAGGCAAATTATGGAGCTTGGAAACATGGATCAGTTCTTTTGTGTCCCTAGGAAAAAAAAGTATCAAATGCTATGTTTAACATGAGCAAACTGATACCAAGAGGTTAAGTGATTTATCTGAGTTTATATAAGCAGCAAGCAACAAATCTGAGACAGAACCCATGGGTATTGATTTTCAGATCCTAATACAACTAGTCATTAAGTCATATGTTAAAAAAAAAATAGAAGCTGGCTGAGAGAGCTTGAATTTAATTAAATCAAATGTTTATGTACAGGTAAGGTATCTAGACTCTTCTCCAAAGATTTTCAAAATATACATAGCAAAACCAAAGAAAGAACTAGATGTCAGACACTGCTTTCTTTTCCAATGAATACGGTAAAATGGGTGATAGCTGAGAAAACACTGAAGAAAACATTTAATCATGTGCTTTTCATGTGCTGTTTCATTTCTAAATAAGGCAGCCTCATGCAACTGTAGAACACAGCATGAGAATGCAGAACCTATTTCCTGACAAAATATTTTTAAGCTGTAGTATTTAGATACCATACCATACCATATCATATATTTCAAGCTCAAATTAAGTAATGGCTACTAGGTAGGATGTTCCTTTAAATACTTTTAGTTATCCTTCTGGTTACCTTTGAGCAGCAGACAGACTTTTAGTGAAATATCCTGATTTATCATAAAGAATGGAAACAGTTTCTAGAATGAAGTGAAAGATGTTTTATGCCAATAATTATTGGATGGGCAGAATTGTTGGAAAGAGCCGGGCTCAAAGGTCTTGTTCTATCTCGAATTGAGTTTTGACTATTAAGCATTTGCTTGGAAGAGGAGGGAACGGAGTGGACTGGGAGAAGATTTGTTGTCAGAGCTGTGGGTGAAGTTCTCTTGCCAGTGTATCTGACGATAGAGTCACTGAGGTGAAGTCTGATTTCACAGAGGAGGAAATTTTGTTCTAGCTTTGTTTTAGAGACTATTTTTAAAGTTTATTTCCTATACCTACCTTAAGCTCTTTCTGTGAAACCCGACAGTACGTCAGCATCATTTTTGTATTCGTTTAGCCTGCATACCTACAGGTATACCATACACAAGCCATATTCTTTATCTTGTCACCTGATATAGCCATTATCTAAATATAGTATCATCATTTTATTCCAGCAGAATGAAAGGAGCTAAACCAAATTGGTGTATATTGGACTAAGTTAGCTGTTTGACTATAACAAAAAAAAAAATATTTCTTTAAATGTGAAAGATTTTAGTAACGTTCCTCATTACAGTATTTCAAATAGTTCAAGGTAAAAAATTCAGCCACAAAACAGCGGTGAAAATGAATTGTTCATTTCTTTCAGAATGCTGTCTAGTTATAACTTTCAAATCAGGCAAACTTTCTCCCCCTTTTCCAAGGATGCTTCAACAACCATACAATTTCCTGTTGTTTTACAATTGCATATGCTCAGTATGTCTGTAGAAACTGCTCTGCATTGGTCACATGTGTTTAGACATCTCCTTAACTTTTTCTGGAGACATTAAGAAGTGATTTTAAGACCAGTAATAACTCTTTAAAAAGTAATTTAACAGCTGTCTTTGCTGGGAGCAAGCTGTGTGGAGTAGAAATGAGAAGATAATTGAATCATAAATAAATTGTTTTGAAATGAATAGAATTCAGATGCCACTTTCTATAACTTCACAAATTTTCTACACTTAGCAAACAGTGGATATCAAAGGAAAATTTTCTCAGTATCTCTCACCTATCTTTTTTTCATCCATTTGTGAGCAAATTCCAGTAAAATACTATTAAAATTCAGCTTAATGTCACTAATTATCTCATATGCTAAATGTGCCTTTGTTCGTAAGTAAAACTAATCTCTGGCACCAGCAGATGCAGCATCTCAGCGACGCCAATGAGGTGTTCATCAACAATCACTGCATAGAATGTCCCCTGCTGCAAACCGCTCTTCCACTGTGCTAAAGCATTGAAAGGCCACACGAGCTTTTCAAGCATCACTTCTGAGAGATCAGCTACAATGTCTTAAATAACCCGTTTCAAAGGTCTCCAGTTCCAAATTAATATTTTCACCTTTAGTTAAAGGTCATCTTTAGAAGACAATTGGTTTTTGCTTGTCCCTGAGGTAGTAGTGAAGCATTTTGGCTATCCATAGTAGACCGGCATAAAATCATCTTTTTTAAAAACACTGCTGAATATATATTAAGTTGTTATAAGTATTAAAGAAACAGCAAAATTCTCCACAAGACAGAAACATAATTTCTTTTCCTAGCTCTTACTTCTTGCCAGATTCTGCAGTGTAAAAATGACGTAATTATTCTTTCTAAGTACCTAAAATAAAAGAGAAGACTAACAGTCAGCAAGAATAACATGTCAAAATGAAGTCCTTCATTAATAGGTTGTAGTAGGCATTATGGAGAACAGAAAAGAAGTAGTTGTCATTTACATCTTGGTCATGAGAATATTCTTTGACACTATATCATGTGAGATAGTACCAAGTTCAACCTGTAGTTGTTCAACCTGAAGTACTGTTTGAAGTAAGCCAGTATGGAATGGGCATGAAACTGGTTTGAAATCGTACTTTTAAAGTAGTTATCAATGATTCACTGACAAATAGGAAGCTAATTCAAACTGGGTTCCTAAGGAACTTTCCACTCATATTCCACCATGACTTTTCATAAATTTTCCAAATTATTGGGAGGGAGGAGGAAATAAAGAGAAAGCTTTGGTAGGATCTTTATTACAATTGAAGATCATGCCAAGCTGAGAAGAGCTGCAAGTATATTGGAGCACAGGATCAGAACTGAATATTAAATCAGTAACTCAGAGATATTAAATAGGATCAGAACTGAACATTAACTCAGCAAATTGGAGACATCTGATAAATATAAGATTTTTCTTATTTGTTCAAAGTACTGTATTTAGGAATAAATAACTGCAAAAATGTACAGATGGTTAGGGAACAGGTCAGGGTCAGGAGGCTCACATGAATCACAAGCCAGGCATGAGCAATAGCACCATGTTGTTGACAAGAAAAACCACTGAGCAGGTTATTCAAACAGTTTTTGGTCAGAATGACATGTAAGTAATCCTGCCCTCTACACTGTAATTGTCAGGCTTTAACCAGAACGTATCCAGATCTGGCCACAGTACTGCAAGTACAGACAGACATGCTGGAGAAAGTCAGGAGAGACATGAAAAGCATTATAGTTGTCTAGCGTAGGACTTCTGAAAAAAGATTGCAAGAATTGCAACTCTTTAGACTTATAGCAATTTCCAAATAAATAAATGAATGATGTAAAGAAGAATAGTGTGGGAATAAGGAGAAAGGGGGAACAATATGCTATCTATATCCATGGGGGAAAGATCAAGGAAATAATGAGCTTAAATTGTACTACAGATAATCAGGGAAGCACTTAAATATAGTTGATCCAACTTTGTCATGGGATTGACATGCCATCTGACGAGATGTCCAGTATTCTTTATTATGTTTGCAAACCTTTTCTTTGTTAAAGTTAAGATTTTGAAAGCTTTTTTTTTTTTTTTTCAAAATATTGGAAGTTTGGTGAAAATGAAATTGGACAAGTTATGTTTTCATTTAAAAATAAAGGCTGCTGCTGTGTGAGATTAGGAATAATAATTTCTAAACTTTTGCCTTTAGTCATCAGAGATGGTTCGCAAAACTGAATTCTTACTCATGAGGGGAAAATATTGTCATGATGTACTACTCTGAATGCAGCACTTTATCATCTCTGCAAAGGATACATCATAGTCCTTCCATTGACTAGATGCATCATCATGTATTATCAGTCATTCTCATGAATCAGTGCTTATTTGCTCTGCTTATTTGGATCATGATTTTTTGGATACCCAAAACTGTATTATTAATGCAAAAAGCCCTCTTAATCTGGTCTGGCCAGTGTTTTCATAAAATAATTCATATGCTCCATTTTCACTGGGAAAATTATCACCTGTTTTCTTTTTTGGAAATGATCGTTTGTATTGAAAAATTAAGCAGACATTATTTCAGTGAGTATCTGTTACCAGCCTCAGAGGTCATGATGAATGTGCAGTGTACACCCCAAAAAGGTGCTCAGCAGAAGGAAACATGACAGCATGTGTCCTTGATCTGTGCCACATTAGCTAACCAAAAAAATGGCATCAGATGTGCAAGAAATTGGGGTTTGGCACTGCACACTGATTTATTCATTTCCACCTGTTCAATATATTCTGGGATACTGCAACAATTAAAGGGGTGTATTTTCCTTGTGGTACTTTTATTGCAACAATTAAAGGGGTATGTTTTCCTTGTGGTACTTTTATTTCCCACTGGAATATGAGCTAAAGCTATTATCTGCTAATGGAAATGAAAATAGAACTCCAGGGAAAACCCTCATATAAGGGATAATATCCGAAATAGTCACGTATATGTATGTGTGTATATATGTATATGTCAGAGACAGTAAGGGAAATGGTTTGTTAGTGACTTCTATATGGCTGACAAGACCAAAAAAAAAACCAAAAACAATTAGATGAGTTTACATTTCTTAGGAGGAACTAGCAAAATAACTGAGCATCATAAAAAGTCACAACAGAATATGCATTGCCTCAGTTAAAAGGATACTCCCAAATATCTGTTTCCATGTACATCAGTACCAACTGCTTGGATTATGATATCAAAAGATTCTATTAAAATTAATTAGAACTATATTTTGCCTCATATGGGAAACTAGAAAGCATGAATCTTTAGCAAAACTAGGGTTTGTCAACCAAACTAGGGTTTGTCAGCAATTTTTCAGCCACATAATTAGAAAAAATGCATAAGAGAAAAATGATGAATGGATGCTACATTCATTATTGAAATCTAACTGCCTTTGGGCAACTAGGAAAAGAGGTACGCACATCCTTTACCAGCACACATGATCTTCAACAGTATACATATAGAATCGTAACGTATCTCCCAGAAAGCATGCGTAAATTGCTGTTGTAATGTAGCATAATGTTAATAAATACTAGGCATAGTGCTCATATTGAAAGGCCAATATAGTTATGTCTGTGAGTCCAAACGTTATCAAGGGAAGCAATCAAGGTAATTCAATATCATGGATTCTTCTTATTAGGAGGTACCAGTGCTTTTTCAGTTTGTGTGTGCACAAGTGTGCGGTCGTGTGTTGCACACAAGCAAAGTTTTTGTCAACCGTCAAACAAAATATAGCAATCAAATCCTCAGAGTTTTTGCTTCCTTCTCTGGACCACTGCCAGATCACTTTCTTTAAAAGAAATGCAACTGCTTCAAGGTCTCCCTGATGGAGGAGCCTGAACCTTGACAGGTTCCAGACAACCAGAGGAGATCAGAGATGATCATCAACTAGCTAAAGTGTACAAAAATCCACAACCATGCCTTCTGAAACAGAATTCCTAGTTTATTTACCATGCATTGTTTCAGAGCTCGCTTAGGTTCCTACTTACTTTAATTCAAACCTAAAACCTTTGCAGGCTTTTGCTCTTCATTTGCATGGCCATATTCTGCGGCTTTAGCCTTATGACCATCCCAGCAATACCATAATATTTTATAGTGGGAAGTACGCTCTACAAATACACAAAATAACTTGGTATCTATTCAGGTTTTAGCTAGTTTCTCTGTTTTTCAACTGTGAATAGGTTCCAGTCCTCATTCAAGGAGTAGATTGGTGAGAATCAGACTAGGTCAATTAAATGTTTATCTTCCACTGTTAGGCTTTTTTCAAAACTATAGATGCAACTTCCATAAGGATCTTATAACAGGTCAGGGCTTGTCATTTTAGATGCTTCTAGAAGACTGCTTGATACCTTTTGAGTATGTTCCCTTAGCAACACTGGATTAGACAGTTCCCAGGCGTGCTGGGAGGCTTTACTTAACCTTATGCCAATAAGCAATTTATTTATCTGTTATGCACCTGGCATTTATTGGTTGGTCACAACTGGCTACTGTTACTCTAAAACTAATGAGTTTTGGTCACTTAAGCTCTCATTTACCTTGTCTGTCATTTGTCATGGGATGTCATTCAGGAACAAGCCTGTAGGTCAGAAGGGGTTCTTTAGGTGCTATTTGACTGGGGTACAGGAGTGCCAAAAAAGATTGAAGAAAGCAGAAATAAGTGTATTGATGATAGTATATTCAAAATGGAACTACTGTTTGCAACTTTCTTATTTACCTTTCCTTCTCAACAAAGAAACTGTACTTCATCAAACCCCAGGGTGCTATGTTTGTATCACTGAAAGCGTAAAGTCCTAAGGTTTCTAGAAAAAGACGTCTCCAGTTTTTCTGAAGAAATTGAGTATATTGTTTTCATGTTTTCAAAGCTTTTTGGTAGGGAAGCATTAAGCTGCTGGTAGAAATTGCTTTCATAGTCTGCTCAAGATTGAAGTATTGGCCTGATTTCCTGTTCTTTTCTATTTTCAATGTTCAAGTGACATGTAGCAGTGTCCTGCTTCAGAGTCCAGCTAAAAATGGGTAAAGTCATTGGATTAGAGACAATCGCTCTGAAGATACAATTCCTTTTATGGAATGAAAGGCAAATTTGCATGAGATTGTCTTTGGTGTCCTTAGGTGTGAAAGCGAAAGAGCATATGGCTGCAACAATTGTATAGTTCATTATGCAGTGGCTTTAATAGTGTAACATGGAGGCAGGGTATCCTGCAAGTGCCTGATTTTTTAGATGTGTTAATTACTATCAGATCCCATTGATTACATTTGATTATGACTATTTGGAACTTCTAAAGAAAAAGGAGGCCCAAAATGATTTAAAAGGGTGATTTCAAAGGTATAAGATGTGGCATTGTTCTGAAGAGATGCAAATACATCCAGCAACTAGATACAGATAGACCTAGATATAAGGCTGCTTTATTTCTTCTTCTCAGTATTTCATTTCTACCCAATCAATTAGCATATTAATTCACATGTGGCCTGTGCTGGATGCTATACGGGAAGAGAACAATGATTTACTTAATGATTTCTGTTGGTACATATTTAAGAAAGTGGACCTATGTTAAGGCATCTTTAATGATCTATTTTATTTCCTTGGAATAAAATTTTCATTATAGAGAAACTCATAGTCATGAATCATTTCCTAAACAATTGCTTACAAATTCACCCTTTTGAAGTGTATGTTAAGGTAGGTTTTAACCTACAAGATGCATAAAAAGTTTTAGTGATAACTTTACAGAAAATACACTTATTTGAATATAACAATACTTTATAAGATATATACATTCCCAAAACTTTTCTAAAAGCTGAAAATTTAAACAGCTCAAGAGAACTTAAATTTGGATGAATAGGAAGGCACAAAACTTCATGAGGTCTTAGCAGAAATTTTATATATAGCTGGAGAAAATGTCACATCTTATTTTAGCAGACAGAACCTTATTATCTTCCAAACTGAATTCATTATGCTTTTTTTTACCTCCTTCTTCACCTGATATAGAATCTTATTTTGATCATTCAGTGTTCCTTATTTTTCTTCAAATTAAGTTGACTTTCTCTCTAAGGTACGCCTAATTATTTTTTTTTCAGGAAATTCGTACTGTCATTGGAAACAAGTTATACTAAGAGTATGCTTCTTAGACATTACAAGCTAGTACACTAGTAAACATACAAAACTACCACATTCCTACCTCACTGATTTTATTTGGTAATGATTTTATGTAGTGCATATTGACTACTAGTACTGTTTTTGAAATGACATTTTGGAATTCCTTATTTTTCTGTCCAGTCTGCAGATGTTCCCTATACAGATGTACAACTTGAAAAATAATAACTGCTAAAAATACACAAACTGTCAGCTTTGTTTTTACTGACAGAAACTGTAACTTCAAGTAAGATAGATTTATATTCAAATACAATGCAAGTAACCTAAATTATTCCCAAAGACTGATGGCAATCTCATCAAATGGTGCAAATAATCACATTATAAATGCATAATTTGAGTCCAAGGTGGGGTAAATGTGGGGAAAAATTGTTGCTGTATGAGCTAATAATACTGACATCAATTTTGAAAAAAAAAAATCATAAATTAAAGGGCATGATTAATAAAATAACCTGTATTAATATTTTCTTCTCTGTATTAACATCTTAAAAATAGCTCTTCCTTTCTGCTTACAACTTTAACGTCTCAGAGCTGTAATGTTTTTTTGCCTGACCTTGCAAAAATTATGTGTCTCTTAGAATACTAAACAAGCTGTGAAAGTAACGTGATTTCAAATAAAGCTTTAAAAAAGGCAAGTAATGATGCTTCCTTTTGACTTAGTTCAAGGTTAATTATACTTGTCAAGAAGGTAGTAAAAAGAAAAGCAGTGAAATTTGACGGCAACCATACAGACTGTGCACCTCCAGCAGTCCCATTTGTCAAAGTTGCACCCATTGATAAAGTCAGAATGAGGACAATATTTCAGAAGGCTTAGTTTTTCATTGCACTTCAGCATAATAGAGCAAGGCAAAAAAAATAATATGCTATAAACTGTAATAGAGAAAATCTGACAAACGGGCAGATTTTTTTTCATGGAATAGTTATAAAATTATGTACCTTAAGCAAAGATAAAAATTTCCTGACAATGTTCCTCTTCATTTTTTAAATGTGAATGTGTTCCTATTCATTTGAGTGTGGGTGTGCACATAGATAAAGTGAGACTAATGCAGTAAGGAACTCTGGTTAAAAACAAAGACAGTTTCAGGGCATAACTTGGATAGAAGTATGGCTTTCTAAGTGCAGACTTTAAAACTCCTACCTCTCTGTAGATTCATCTGAATTTTCTTCTGTGATCATCTGCAACTCCTGTGTGGCTTTACTTGAATCTTCTTTGACACAGTTTTCCTCTGTGCTTGTTTTGGGAATATCCTCATTTGACCGAAGCTGTTCTATGAGATTTTGTTGATGCCAGGTTTGAATAGATCGGTGGTGCACTGGCGTTGGACCTGGCACAGGTGCCAGTATATTGTGGTGGACAGGACTGCTGTTTTTCTTCAGCCCATTTCTGTCCCGAGAATGGTTCTTCAACCTGTTCTGAACCGGTGTCCCTCTGTGCTCATATCCTTCCTGCTGATGGCAGCCCCCCGTGCCTGTGGAGCCTTGCGAGGGGTGACTGAACCACCTCCAGCGGAGCCTCAGGATCTGCTTCACATCAAACTCTTTCTTTCCAGATACTGACATTTTTTTCAGGAAAAAAAAAAGACAAAAGCCTATTCTTTTCAAAAGGAAATGGATTCTTTGTTATCTCTTGTGTTTCAACTCCTCTTCTTAAGAAAAGACAACAAAAGAACAAATACCGGTAGCTCTCTCCCTCTCTCTTCTGATTAATATACTGCAAGCTCTTCAAGCCGATGCTAAGCTGCTGCTAACTGTATAGGTGGGAATCCATACTGACAGGATGATGAGGTCAGACCTTAAACAAGTAAATCAGCTTAGCACAGGAAAGCAGCAACCATAACACTACCCAGCTGCTAGGCTTACACACTCACAGCACTATAGCACAGCTCTCTAATATATAACCTAGCCTCACATGATCCTGAGGGATCTGAAGCTGCAACTTAAGATGCAGGAAAGCACATACAAATAAAGTGACAAGACTTTCTATCTCACGAGGTTTTCCAGCAAGCCTGCTAATAAGCAATGCTGCATTTCACAGAAGATTTATAGAGAATTCTTCTATTGTCTCCTTACACAGATTTTCGGTAATGATTCACTGTGAAACTATCATGTGTTTCCTTAAGGGGTTTGCATTTGTTTATCTTGCTGTATAAAATTCCTACAAATGGCCTCAGTGTGGTAGCACTTACCTAAAGAAAAGAGGCAGCATTTGAATACATTTTGCAGAGCTGTATGTATTTTCTCACCTACAGATAGATTTCTCGGTATAATTACAGGGGATGAGAACAGAGGGAGGGAGCTCATGAAAATTGGAGATGTGCTCCCTGAATGACTGTATCTGTGGAAAACACACTGTTTCCTGGCTAAGTGCCTGTGTAAACACCCTTTGCCATCCTGCTCTTAGTTTCTCACGGATGGTGAAACGAGTGTGATTTTTTAAGAAAACACCTTTCTTTTGATAGTGTACACTGTGACGTTTTCAGCGAAATTAATAGATGATATATATTCATTCCCATCCATTCCTTAATAGGCAGGGCTGTGAGAACTGTTCCCTGACTGTTTTGAAATAATGTACACAGAATGTTTTCACATGCAAATTGAAAATAATTAAATGGACTGGATTTTTTTTCTTATGTTATATTCTCCTCAGTTTGCTACTGATGATCTATACAACTGTAAGCAGTGGGCAGAAATAAAAAAAAAAACCCTGTAACACTGAGTCGGTAAAACAGGATTCAGAACTAAAGGAGGATATCCCTTTCCAACACATCTTACATCTCCTCTTCAGACCTTCCCGTGTTAAATTCCTTTTTCTCTGTCTGTGTTGAGATTTTTTCTTCTTTTTTTCTAAACTCTGCTGATGAGATGTTGAAGCTTCAAACACTAAAATCTGCTTTCTTTTCTTTTTTGGCTGCATATAATGCAAACAGAGAAATATGAAGTAGAGGTTTGAAAAGAAAAAGCAAAATGAGAGGATAGGACTAAGGAATCATCAGCCTTTATGCTGGGTTGTCAAGCTTGTGTCCTATTCATCGTATTCAAGCAAATGATATGCAGTATCATGGACTGGATGCATGTGAGATCAATTACAGGACAAGTGTAGAACAGTAAAGTAGTTGAAGGATATTACCCTTCCTTCCAGGGGTAGGGGTAAGATATTATCCTATCCCTCTATACACAGAGGGAAAGAAAAGACTATGTACAAAAGAAAACCTATGAGAAAGAGTAGGCCATCAAAGGCAGAAAGGAAGAAGCTGAGGAAGGAGGATATTTGACAGCATCTTTGTTGCTATATAGAATATTGAGACTGAGCTATTGCAGTAAAATGTACATTAACATGCGATTTTGATAGTAGGGTTCCACGACAGAACAAGAAAAATTTTGTTGCAGATAAGAATCCTTTCTTATATGAAAAAATCAACTATTTGTGGGAGTTAAAATACAAGCCCCAGCAAGCCTTACTGCAGTGCTTTGGCTAATTGCTCCCATCGCTGACCCCAGTCTTCTGCTGTGGGTTACTGTTCTCGCAGCATTTGTCAGAACTCGCATGTGCCTTGGCTGCTTCAGTTAAAAGTCACGACTGACCATCCAACAAAGGCTGGCTTACGCTCAGACACCAGGCTCTGGCTCTCAGCAGCTCTGAGGCAAGAACCATTCTGCTCTGCTGGTGTTCTTCCCAGTGCTGTGATTTACACAACAGCAAAGACTGGCACACTGTCACATACGGGCACCACAAATTGGTGCAGTTCCCCTATAAAGTAATACTCTATTTAACAATACTTGATTAAGACAAACTGTGTTCTGTAATATTTACTTGAGAATGAAATGAAAGAAGGATTTCTGTGTTAGAATATCAGGCTGTAAGTTTTCTTAAAAGAATATATTTTTAAAAGACTTCATTTTATGTGTTACGGGAATGGGTAGAAACTAGAAAACTTGTTCAACTTCTAAGAATTATATTAAGAAGAAGGTATATAAAGGCCTGTCTGTGAGTTTAACAGGGGGGTTTAATTTCAGCTTGTTGAGAATATAATCTAATAAAAAAGCTGCCCTCAGACTTCAGGGATTTTAAAGAATTTATAGGAAGTGAATGGATAAATGAAAATTCTGGTCATTGAGTAAAAGATTCTATTATATGTCCAAAATTCAGTGTAAGATTTTTTCTCACTTTAATGATGCCCTTTTATAACAATCTGAAATTTTCTGGAGACATAAATATTTAAGGTATTTTTTCTTGCGTTACAACTATATAATAGTTAATTTAATGTTTCTTAACTTTTCAATTTCTCCCTACACACCCATGGATGCTATTCTATTAAATTTCGTAAAAGTAATGAGACTTAGTGTGATATCCATGTATATTCCTCAGCATTGCCTACATGGCAATCTGAGATCTGTTTTAAGGAGGGAGTCTCTATATACAAAGTTAATAAAATAATTCATGATAAAATCTTGCAGAGGTGGACAGGGAACATGGTTTCTCGCCACTTTCTTAATCAGGTCATTGAGCTATCTCAGCATCTCTGTCAGTTCTATTTAGCAACAGCTCTGATACATTTAATCCATATTTTTTCACCATCTCACAAAGCTTCTGTTGGTTTCCTTTCCATAAATCCTTTTTGCAGAAGTCATCCTTTACTCCGAGATATCATCAAAAGCATATTCCTGCAATTTTACTTGTGAATGTACAAACAGTACTTCTGTTTGTGAATTACTCTGTTTCCTAGTAACTCAGCATATGTTTTCACAGATGTAAA
Source organism: Anarhynchus alexandrinus (assembly GCA_008711295.1). Taxonomy (NCBI): domain Eukaryota; kingdom Metazoa; phylum Chordata; class Aves; order Charadriiformes; family Charadriidae; genus Anarhynchus; species Anarhynchus alexandrinus. Next base: position 4,353,615 of record VUYV01000006.1, on the reverse strand, counting down.
CTGAATAGTAAAACTGGACTTTTGCTGAAGAGACTGTCCTGCTCAAAAAGTCAGCTTGTGTCAGCACAGAATATGTTTCAGGTAGGGCACAACTAGATTATTTTTCACACAGCTTCTTACTGTTCTGGCTAAAATTTCAATGTGCTATACTAGGACAGTATATACGATTTGATAATGCAAAACTTCAGGCCCAAAATGATTATAAGCAGGTTTGTGGCATAAAGCTGCATCATGTTCATACACATATATGCCGCATGCCTGCTTCTAATCGTTTAGATCTATCTTATGGTGAGAAAAATAAGTTCCCTTGAAATTGAATACAATGCGAGTTTTTACTTCTTGATGATTTCTTTATAAATCTCTAGCATATTTTAAGTGTCTCTGACTGTGTTCAAACTTCTAAATGTGAAAAGACGTAAGATTTTTGTCATTGATATTCCTAATTTAATATGTTTGGTCTCATTTAGATAAATATTCACCATAATAACATTATTTTTCCCCCTCATGATTGGAAATCCCCAAAGAACAGGATCCTCCATTTGATTCAAAGGGTATAAGATTTTGAGGAAGATTTTTGATTAGGTTAGGAAATCGCACTAAATATGATGGTAGACTGACATCCAGCAGGAAACCGAGCATCATTTTAAAAGGGTTGTATAAGTATGCTGAACTACCAGATAGTTTGAAAGATCTGTGTTAATAGTAAGAGTCTAAATAGGTGTTTATAATAATTTTAAGATTACAAGGCTAAATACCTAATACGACATTCAAATTAGCAAATTATAAAATTACTTTTGTCATAAATATAAGAAGAAATTGAGAATTTTCTTTCCACCACAAACCACGTTTTAAACAGGCTACTAAAATGACTTTTAGCTACAGCTGCCTCTCATGTTCATCTGCCACCAAAACACTTTATAGGAAAGAGTTTTCTAAGGCATTTCAAAAAGTCGAGATTTTCTGGTTAATAACTTAGTAATTTCTTTTTTTGAGTATTTAAGCAAGCAGAATATATTCCTGCAGTTATGTAATGTTTATTCTTCTCTCAAAAGAGTCATAACAAATGATTTCTTATTCTTTTTCTTCTTGCCCTGAGCTGGTAGTACACTGCATGTATGAAAAGCCTATTAGAAAAATCTGTCTCTGTTCCCACAAGCCTCGCAAAGAATAATGAAAAGGAATCTTCTAACTTTCTTGTAGAATAATTCAGGAAAGATACCATCTACAGACTCTAAAGCTAGGAGTATTGCAAGGACTAGGTCACTAGCAAAAGCTAATGAAGTAGATCTTTGCCAGATGTGAGGCAGACCAGAAAAAATGAAATTTTTTTATTACATAAATGTCAAGGATAGCTTTGGACCAGAGGTCTTCAGTGCCAAGCTCACTGACCCAAATAGGAAAATTCTGCATATACTGAATGAGACGATCAAAAAAGCAAGTTAAGCACAGAAAGTTAAGAATGTTTTCTCATATTTTTCAAGATATTTGACGTCTATTCTGACATTACATTTTTTAGAAAGCCAAGTTAATTACAAGCTCGTATCAACACTGTGTAATCTACAGTGCTTGCATTTGGGAAAATCATTATAATAAGACCTACATATGTACAGATTGTTGCTAACTAAATAAAGTCCTATGTAAAATAGCTGTCACTCTCTACCCAAACACTGTATTCTACAGGGTCTTCACAGTTGTGTACTCAGCCTGTGTACTTATACTGCATATGAGGCCAGATAAAGAGAACAAAAAGTTGAATACTTTTATCACACTGTTTTGAAACTAGTGCTTCAAAAGCACTCCCATTAGTCCATCCTTTGTAAAAGAGAGGTTCCAGGAAACATCTGCATAGCACAGCACCAGCATTAACAAAAGTCAAAGTTAAATGGAAAGGAACATGACAAAACCAAAACCAGATAGCTATATTTAAGATCTGCAGGAAAGTTCAAATTTGTTTTAAAAGAAACCTTCGAATCCCAGCAAATGCAAATCAGTTTAAGACGATCAGTTACTTTTGATACTTCCTACCAAAGGAGGCAGTAGGAATGATCCACTTAAGGGAAAGTGTTGACACATTTAAACGCAATTGCTTCCTCAAATAACTGGAAACTGTACTACAGATTGCAACCCACCTACAAAGCCGTATGCCAAAATTGGAAAAAAGTCACAGCATTTCTACAAGATCCAAGGAAAAAGAATGTAAGAAGTAAGCCTGGTATAAGTAAGTCTGATTAAGATCTCACTAAACAGGAAGAACATTGTCACCCTCAGAATGAAGCCAGAATATTAGAATGGAATAAGAAATAGCAAATAGGCACTTTACAGCCAACTGGAAAGGGTCTCCCATGAACAAGGACTAGTGTAGCAAAAGTAAGCGCAAACACATGCCTTGAAAAGAAACTCCTGTCACAGGTCAAGGACAAAATCTAAAAGAATGGAAAAAATGTGGATAGATGCAAAGAAGTACAAAAATATTTCATACTGATTTTTATAATATTTTGTAAAATTTCAGATATTTTTCTTGATTTTTCAAACCATTGTGCTCAAGAAAAGCCAATTGTTACATTAATTATTTCATTACCTACTGGTAAAATCAAGGACCACAATACAGCATTGTAAAATGGAAGAGGTAGAAAAACTTAATAATAATTATGAATTTATTGAGAGCATGTAATTTAGCTTTTTCTCATACTTGCTCTTCTGCTGTATACAAAAATGTTGTGAGTTGCCCAAGCTAACAAGTCTTTTCAACCCACCAAAATATACCTATTATTTGCTGTCAGGGACTGAGGTAGAGGAGAGAGAAAAGTCAATTGCCAACAGATTTGAATAATGAAGAAAGGTGGCAAAGGGTTAGGGTCAGGTTTTCCCAAAACTGTTACTTGTTCTGGAGGCCTTATTTGAGAGATCTGAGAAACAAAAACATAGCACTTCCCAAAGCACAGTTGTTTAAGTGGTATTGTGTTGAACAGTTAAGTATACTGTTCAGTTTAGAAAATCTTGTTTAACTTTTATCTTTTCCTAACCCTTAAGGTTTACTATGGACCAGATGATGTCTGGATGTCCCTTCCAACCTCATCCATTCTGTGATTCTTACTCTGTCCACCACTAACAAGGAAAATGGTACTGTAAACGTGCTGCCAGTTTGCAGCATCCATCTTCTCAGTCTGCAGGTATGTGGTACAGCTGTAACACAGCCCTTCTGCAAACTCATTTCCCTTCTGCTGAAGCAGTGGCTGTTCTAAATCTCTGCCAGTTGGTACGAGAGTTTGGAACGAGGTATGCTGGGGGTGGTTTTCCTCAGCTTCTTCCCTGGCTGCTCATGAAGACTGCAGACTTTCTTGATACAGCACATGTATAAACTCATGGAATTTTTACAAAGAGAAATTATATACAACTACTAGTCATAGCAAATCTGGCCTTTATGAAGAGTGACACTCCCAACTATCAAGAAGGGTTAGCAGAGCCAGAAAATGGCAATCTGTAATTTTGCATGTACAAATGCGGCTTTGCATACCATTATATGTAGAGTAGAAAGCTAATACGTCCATTTTGACTTTTTAAGAGCCCATTTCTAAGAAAGAAATTTTCCAAGTGGGTTAAACCTTGCATTCCTGCATCAGGAATAATGTAGCCAGCAGGGCTAGAGAAGCCCTGTGTTCAATTTTGGGTGCCACAGTATAAGAAGGACATTGAGGTGCTGGAGAGGGTCTGGAGAAGGGCAACGAAACTGGTGAAGGGTCTTGAGAATAAGTCTTATGAGGAGTGGCTGAGGGACCTAGGGTTGTTTAGTCTGAAGAAAAGGAGGCTGAGGGGAGACCTTATTACTATCTACAACTACCTGAAAGGAGGCTGTAGAGAGGTGGGCGTTTTTCTCTTCTCACAAGTTACAATCGATAGGATAAGAGGAAATAGCATCAAGTTGCACCAGGGGAGGTTTAGGTTAGACATTAGGAAAAACTTCTACACTGAAAGGGTTATCAAAGACTGGAGCAGGTTGCCCAGGAAAGTGGTTAAATCACCATCCTTGGATGTATTTAAAAGCCGTCTAAATATGATGCTCAGGGACATGGTTTAGAAGTGGGCCTGGTAGAGTTATGTAACGGTTGGACTTGATGATCTTAAAGACCTTTTCCAGCCATAACGATTCTATGATTCTAACCAAGCAACTTTTCTCTTAAAATAACTTTAAAATAACTTAAAATAAATATCAATATACTCAAGATGAAAAAATCCTTATGAAATTTCCAAGGTGAAATTTCAAACTTAATATTGATTTTCTTTTGAGGGATAAAATTACATTTCTAGGAAATGTTTTGTTCTGCATGTCTCAGAAACAAGTGTTTTAGTGTATGACTTCATAAAAATTCCTATTGCTCTGTTTTCTATTTTTACTAATTAAGTATGAGCAAAACTTTATAGTCTGCAGAGACACTAGCCTGAATTTAATTATTTAAGGGTATTGTTCTTCTGGCTGGTTAGGTCTTTGCTTTTAAGTTCTGCCAGGTATTTAAATAAATTACATGATTTCATTGATCTTTGCTGAAGAGAAATACGGCTTAGAACTTCTATGACATAAAATTGGAAAAACGATTCAAAACATAAAAATTCTTCTGTGCAAAATCAGAACAATTGAATACAGAACTAATAATTCTATTTGTAACAGAAAAATCTTAAACTGGATTTCAATAAAGAAAGAGAAGACACAAGGGCAAAATAATTTTTTTACAATCAGTTTCCTACTGTTAATAAGTATGGTCATTTACCAAGAGAGAACACAGTATACAAAGACATTATGACATATGTGCTGTTACTAATCAGTGGGAAACTTGGACATAAACATGACATGCACCATTTATGGCTTTAAGATCAACAACACACTAACCAATCTGTCACTTCATAGTCAATATAAACTATATAGATTAAAACTAATGTTCAGAATGTTACTGTATCCTAATCAAGCTCATAAATTAAAAAATAATGAGATCTTAACAATCAAGCTTTTTTTTATTACTACCATAATGCTGTTACAAGTCACTGTGTGATACACTCTGATGTAACCGTATAGCTAATGCAAATAATGTAAGGATAAACTCTCGAGGAACTGAAGTAGTAAAAGCCATCATCAGTAATCCAAGTTCAGTTCAGGAGGGATACAGTGATATAGCCTCTCCTCTGTTTGGTCAGAGGGTTCAATAAAATTATTCAATATTTTTCTAACATAATCAATTTTATAATAGAAGATAGAAGATGATACGAAGATCATGAATACATCATAGGCATTATTCTAAATCCTTCCTCCCAAAAGATTTCAAGCAAGTAGCTCTATTCATTTGAATCTCTCACTAATTACTGTTTCAGCATAACTTCTAGCATTAGTCTGGTAGTAATAGGCTGCCTTCTGTAAGAACTCTGTCCTGAAAGTTCATCTCTTAAAGCTACAACACTTCTTTCTCAGGCTTAGTATTTCTTATTACAAACATTACCACGTTTGACCTGCTTAATGTAGTTTGTGTAATTGTCTTGTTGCCTCTATTGACCTACAAAATAAACCAAATAAAAACAACCCTTCCTGCTATGTAGTAGTTAATAAGAACCCATCAAAGAGATGTGTTGACATCACTAAAATCTCCATATAACGTGCCAGACCTTTGTAGTGCGAGAGAACAAAAACATGTTGGTTTCAGTATAACTGATTTAACGTTTTATATGTTTTTTTTCTGGAAACTGCACAAAGTACTAGGAAAAATGTCTTGTGTTTCAGAAATGCAGGAAAGATCCCTTTTCCCCTATTAACTCCAAGTAGCACACAAATGTCACACCTCCTAGAAATAAGTGCAAAGTTGAATCCTAATGTACCTACTGTTGAGTCAGAAAGGGTCTGTCGGGTTTTCAGGGTTTTTTTGTTTGGAGGTTTGTTTGTTTGCTTATTCTTGAAGTATCCTAGTAGTTCAAGTACTCTAGAACAAATTATTTTCATTCTTCTCTCACTGGCCCGTACTTATCTTCTGCAAGAGTATTTTCTATAGAGTTTGAAGTAAGGTAAGCCTTTCTAAGAAAACAGATCTGAACAGGTCACTGGCAAGATGCATGCATGAATGAAATTGTTAGTCCCATGTTGCAATAACCTTGAACACTAGGTAGGCAGCTATGTCTTCATTACTGCTCATGCAAAATGTTGTTTCCCAGAAAAAATAAAAGTATACTAACCAAACAGTTGGAAATTTAGCTATATACCGTGAAATACACTGTTGTATGTTTTAATTCCATTTTACTGAGAGATGACACTCTCCTTTTTGATAGTAGTGTTTCTTATTTACAAAAGCCTTTATTACATATAGAAATTGAATAAAATGCAAGTATGTCTGCATTGTTTCTTTATTAGATGCCATCAACTTAACTCTACACTGCTTCCTACATGAATTGGCATATAACTTTTTCTTTTACTAATAATCTGAATCAAAAGGGAAAATAATTACCTGCACAACATGACTGTGACAACGTGGTGTTGAGAGCTATGGAGATATTCAAAACAACACTATTTATAGTTTTTATGCAAATCTATAATAGGCTGCATTACAGAAGAGCATATCCTTACCTTTTTCTGTTATAGTGTCATAGAATGATTCTGGTTGAAAGGGCCCTCAGGAGCTCTCTAGGCCAACCTCCTGATCAACGCAGGGCCAGGTATGAGGTCAGAGCAGGTTACTTGAGGTTTTATCTACTTTCGTCTTGAAAACCTCTAGGATATAACAACGCTCCAGGGAAACCTGTTCCAATGTTTGACTGTCTTAATAGTGAAAAAGTTTTTCTCATAACTGGTCTGAGCCTCCCTTGTTTTAACTTATGCCCACTGCCTGATGTCTTTCCTCCTCCTACCATGCTCTGTGAAGAGCCTAGCTCAGTCTTCTTCATGACCTTCCTGCAGGCACTTAGGAGACTGCTGAAACTCTCTCTTTTGCAGGCTGAACCAGCCCTGTTCCCTCAGCCGTTACTCTTTGGGCAAGTGCTTCTGCACCAAACCATCTTGGTCACCCTCTGCTGAACTCACTTCAGCTTATCAATACATTTCTGCTGTTGGGGTGGGGAGTGTGCAAAGTTAGCAGTATTCCATATGTGGCCTAATGAGTGCTGAGTAAAAGATGACTACTACTTACCCAGTGAGTAGTAGAATGATAGATGTAACTTGTAATTGCATTTATTACATGTAACAACTCTATCAAAACAAACGTTGATTCTTAGCATATGATGACACATTACTGTAAAAGAATCATGATAGTTCTGTCCATTTAGAAAATACTTGACTTTTCTGCTCGTTCACTGATAGTAATAACCCTTATTTATCCACCAATTATTATCATTGTATATTAAAGAGTATGGAAACAATCTGGCATACCCTCAACAAAACCTAGTATTTAGTTTTGACACTTGTCAGTATAGGTCTGTATCATATGCCATCTCAAAGCCTTGACAGAATAAGGACTTGTGCCCACGGTCAGTCGTCTTTGGCAAGTTTTTGAATGTGACTCTTGTTCGTTGTCTCTTAAAAAGTAATAAATGCTGCCTTTAATTTCAAGAGAGGGAGGCCCTTGACGCGGTTGTATTTCTGTGCATTGTAGAATGTAATGATTCTTAGATGTATTTAGTTTTTAATCCCACAAATGTCTTCTGAGGCTCCTGAAAGGCACTGTATATGTCAATAAAAAACCCTTAGAATGTGTGGCCAGGCATCTCCTCTGAATCATTGACATCAGAGGTTACAGAGCTCTTTGATTATTCATGGAAGAATGACCTGCCTTGGGGTAGGTGTTTGAGAGGTTTGAGGCAGTCACTTCAAGTCTTTCTCCTTAATGAGTTATCTAACTTCCAGTACACATATTGATTTGAACACAAACACATACTCAAGTTCACACAAGCTGGCTTCTTTATCTACAAGTGTGGAAACAGGCATTCCGCTATACTATCTGTTTTACCTTTAGATTAACACAGGAAAGCATGTAATTTTTTTACAAGTAAGGCAAGTAAGTTTGAGGCTGTTACTGTTGGTTTTTTGAAACATAATAATCCATCAACCTTTTTTCTACTTTCAGTTTCCCTCCTGGTTGTCATCAGTTTTCCTACCAATTTTCCCAGATGTTTGATCTCTCCTTTGTGACGCCATAAGAATGCAAGGGACAGAATACTTGTTAAAATTGTATGATTATAAGCATTGTGGTCAAAGCTTATCTGAAAAATTGCTGTAAACCAATATCCTTGTCAGCAGACTGTCTCCCAGCATCCTACCACCATCCTTTTGGTCATGTCACCTGTAAAAGCATACAATAACTCAATTTTTACTTTGACAAAAAGCCACACAGATCCATATCACAATATTATTGTCGTTCAGCCTGGCTCTAGCTGTTAGCTGCCAAGATGCCTTGGGGCTGCACTTTTACTCTGTGATGCTAGCCCAGAATATAAAAAGACAAAAACACATTTAAACCATTCAAGTCCTATCCTTCTCATGCAAAGAACCTTGATTCTGTCATGTTTGCAATTTTTAGAATAGACTTGCTCTCAGCATCTATATTTTGTTGTGTAATAAATATTTACTAAATGTTTTCATATTTTCTGGGGAAAAAACATGGATGTTTTACATATGAGTACTGCATCATAAGATGAAAACTGGAGAACTGATAGTAAAATATAGTATGGTTTATCTTCATATATATTTATTAATAATAATAAAGGTAATAAACAACATAGCGATCGAATTTGCAAGTGATAGCAAATTTCAGGGAGAGAGGAATAACATGAAACCTCCAGAAAGTACAGATTACTGAGTACAACATAGAACATTCCGGGGCAAAGCCTATTAATGACAGATTCCCAAAGAAAGAGAGAAATGCAGCTTGCTGAAAGAGAAACAGAAAAACAGAACCCAACACATTAAATCTGATTATTTAGCATAAAATGGTTGAAAAATCCAGTTACAAACTAGGACAGGGGTTTGATGGACAATAGCATCTCTTATTTTAGTGTAGATTATGCTGTCTTAATTTTTTTTCAAAACTTCATCAATAGTCTATTTGATCCAGTCCCGTATCTCTTAATCTTGAACATGAATTTCGCTGTGACTTGTGCCATTCCAAACACCAATGATGTGAGAGGATTTTCTGTAGGTGTAACAATCAGAGTTTCTGTGTTAACAGCTGTAGACAAGCAGTCCTTAAGACAAAAACTTTAATTCCATTTTAAGTTTCCAGCTCAGTTTTGGGTGTTTGAGAGAGATGCAGACAGTCTACCCTGCATGTGTGGAAGACAGCAGCTCTACAGTACCGTACTGATCAACAGGAATTTCTGGTACTTCTGTGATAATGTCAGGTAGCACCATTTCCTGAAAGGTCCATTGATGAACTGTAGAAATTAGATGCAGAACAGAAATACCCATCATTGATGGATATATGTGTACTGATGAGACTTGGCAACGGAAGGTAGCCCTTTTCTCTTTGATTAAGGAAAATACTTGTAGCTGCATTGATTAACTATAGAAATTCTTGAGATGGCAAGGAGAGCACTGTTGTGATAAATTAAATCATATTGCAAATACACTACCAGAGTGCTGTTCTAGGAGAAATTAAGCCTAGCAAGCCTCCTGATATTAAATTTCTGCTGAAATAAATTGGTAATATTTAACTAATATAGTTTAGCCTATGTCACAAACAAGAGAGATGCTTTTGGTTGCTTATGTCAATTTAAAAGGCTGTTTACATCAAATCGTTTTGAGCTCTCAATTTTAACATCAGGGGTCCTAAGGTACTTCTACTTTGCTTTAAAACACATGTTAAGGTGCTTGATACAGTTGGAGTGACAGTGTTTGGTATTTTGGCTTACCGAATTTCCTAAATTAATTTACTGATAATACCTCTTCTAAGTGAGTAGCGGATGGCTTTACACTTTCTTGATACAGTGAACATTTAGAAATACTAGACACTATCAGCGTTTTAATGCAAAATACAATTGACTTCAAAGAACAAAGTCTGTCATTGTGGTGGTGTCAATGTGGAATTAATAGTCAGAGGAAAAAATATACCTACTAAATTCCACTGCTTTAAAATACAAAATTCAGCTAACCATTGAAACATACAGAAAAGGCTTTGATATGTGATTGCCTCTTAATCATTGTTAGCAGTTGATTTTTTTTTTTAATGCTTTATTTCATAATTTTATGTTTCATGTTAATGAAAATGTTACGGGAGAAACCAGTGGGAAAAGAAAAGCTATTTGCCTCCCCTTACTTAATAACTCCTACTTGCTGATCCATTTAGGTATTTTTTCCCTCTGAAATTGCTTTCTGTATGCTGGAACACAGCTCATTGTTTTTCTGCCTGACACAGTCTGATCATTCTGGCTTGCAGACCTCTCACTTACATAATAACAAGTACACGCCACAGAAAAGGCATTACTGTATTACTAGGACATATAGTCCTCTTGAAAAATAACACATATTTTATACTCTAACAAAAACAATGCAGAAATTCTAAAAATCTGTTGTGTGATTCACATCATTTATATATTAGGATCTTTAATCATATTCTTTTCACTGACTTGTTAAAGTCCAAGAAGCTTTACTAAAAAGGTGAAAATTACCCTGCCTCTTTTTTTATACCAGGATAAGAATTATTTTCTTTCTGCAACAACTTGCAAAATTACAGTTGACCTTTCAGTGGAGAATTCTTTAACTTGAGTATCTTATTTTTGTCAATATTTTGATTAACATTTTACGAAACTTTTTATACAACTTGATATTATTTTTCCAGTTTTCTTTTACTTTTTATGTTTTAGATATAATTATACGCTTGTAATACATTCACATGAAGCATTAGATATTGAAGAAACTTGTTAATTCTACCTTAGTTTTGTTTTTTTTTTATTTTATTCCAGGAATATCAATTAAGACCTAGTGAAGGAAATCTTGTTTAAAAAAGCAAAATGAAAAATAAAGCTAATAATCAAGTTGATGACCAGAGTGCATTTTAAATTCTTTGGCAGTATTCTTACAATCAATACTGAACTGGGGTGAATCCAAGACCTTCAGCATTTCTGGAAGTAAAGTTCAACTCATGTAAGTCTAATTCTTTCAATAGTTTACATCTGAAAATGGAGACAAATAAATTCACTTGCACAGAGACTCCTATTTTACATTTTAGATTGTAGAGGTATACAGTCTATATTGGTTAACTTATATTAATGTATCTATCGCACTAATTCAAGTGTTGTGTAAAAAGCCAAAAAATAAGAGATGCTTTTTATAACAAAGACTATAACTATATCTTTTTTATAACAAAAGCTACTTATGCAGTCTGATGAGTACCTCTTAATGATCTGATAATGTGTTGCATATCATCTCTCCATTCTGAACACCTTTCCTTCCTTTAGAAACAAATTAGTTTTTTCCCTCCGATATCTTGCTAAGTAGTTTATTTCAGACAGTAAGCTATTTTGAGTACATAATTCTTCTTGCCTTTTACTTGTACTATGTTCTGTGACAGTAGATTCTCCGGTATTGTTTTCAACATGAAGATTGCAGACTTTATTGAAGTACTTAAAGCTGTATAGCTGAGCTTTGTATAGGTGGCAATGACTCATTTTCTTACCAGTACAGTTTTAGATATTTAAAATTCTAATCTATTCTTTTTGGTATAGATCTTTGGATTACGGTTGGACTTGATGATCTTAAGGGTCTTTTCCAACCTAAATGATTCTATGATTAATTGAATTAATGGAATTAATTAATTTGAGACTACAGAATAATTATAATTCTCTGATAATCTGTAATTCCTAAGTATAGTTTTGTATTTTGTGTACATTGCACACATTCTGCAATTAATAACATATTGTAAACATCTGGACAATATTTTTCCTCCTCCTTCTGTAAAGAAAGTATGAAGTCAAAGCACTGCCTCTCTGAGGCTCGCATCCTTCTGCAAAAATTGCAGCTTCCTGATACTTTCTGCTTCCCCCTCAGTAAGATTCTTTGACCTGTACACAACTTGTTCTCGCATACATTACTAAGTAGGCATGACTCCAGGTTTGCCCTTTTAACTTTTATTACGTGTCCAAGTTCGACATTAGCCAATTCTCCTGTCCCCTCAGCACTTCGAGGCCTTGCTGCTGGCGTCTGCCAGGCCCCTGCAGCCTGAAGCAGCTGACTGGGCAAAGGTAGAGCTGGGACCACTGGCTGGCAGAAGCCTCTGCTGTGTTTGTCCTCTTGTTTTCTGTCTGTTTGAGAGAGTCTGAGCAGCTGGGGAGCGCCCACCTGTCCGGCTGGGCCTGGGGCGGCCCTGCGGGGACAGCCCCGAGCCATGGCACGCCAGGGCGGGGAAGGCCCTGCAGAGCCGTGACGGTGCTGGGGAAAGGGGGAGCGCTGTGGGGAGCTTGGGAGAGGCGACAGAATGAGATACCTGGCAGGGAGGGTGAATGGGGTAATACAGATTTTTTTTCAGTCCCTGAAAATAACTACAATAGCCAGAGCACAAAGCGGGACAGGGGGGAAGGCCCTGCTGTGCAGAGGAGAAGTGACTCTTCAGCATTCAGGTCAGCACGGGCTCCTGTGATGGGAGTTGTTGGGAGGCACACGGTCAGACAGAGTTTTAGGCTCTTCACCATTTAAAGCATTCACTATCAGGAGCCTAAATGTGGTAGAAACACAGCAGCCCTGTTAGGGTGTTTTGCCCTTCATTGCAGCAGGTGTGTAACAGCCTTGATCCCCCACCAGAGGAAGCGAGGAAAAGAGGCTTCTCCAATCCTGCAGAAACATATATCTATACCAAACATCATGCATTGCCAGCATAAAGTTAACTCATTAAGCTAGATGCACAAATCAACTTTTGTAAGACTGAGAGCTAAACCGCAAAAGAGCTGCATCTTTAGTTATAAATGTTAGTAGAAGCTCTGTGAAGGCTTTATTGTAGGAGATTGCCTCCTGAAAACTGAACTGCAAGCTCATTGCCTGGATGTATTTAAGCAGGACGAAGAAGTATATATTTAGTACAAATACAGTATTTGAATTCTCAGCATCTAGGAACTAATAGTTTTACTTGGTGCTACTATGATATTTAAGGATAGGCTGTACTGTTTCACTGTGTTTATAGCTGTTTACAGAACTGTTCGGAGACATTATTCACACATGATAGTGGTACTTGGGAGCAAAAAATAAAAGTAAAGAGGAATAAGGCAAAACTAATAGGTATGTCTTAGTCTCTACAAATTTTAATTAGTGTTCATCAACTGCTGCTGATACTCAGCGCAGCCCAGGTTTTGTGAATTAGCACGTAACACCCATGGAGAGCTTTGCCGTGCAAGACACATCCCAGTTGAGGTGCTCAGAAGGAGTGATGTGGATTTGAAGGACAGAATTCAGAGACTTTTCAAACCATTGGCACCTGAAGCCATCACCATGCAAATGGGCTCTGCCTAGTGGTAACGAGACACATTAGAAATGCTCCATGGGGCCTCCTGAGGGGACTGTGAGACAGATTTGAAATTCTTTCAGCCTAAGGATTAAAACATATGCTTGGAAAAAAAAAAGAAATAAAAAAAAAATATCAGATTTTTTGTTGAAGCCTGTTTAAAATACTCTGTCAGCAGTGGGAGATGATGTAAAATGGATCAGAGCTGCAATATCAATCTTTAATGAGATAATCTGAAATGGGAAGATCTCAGGCACCTAGTCCAGGTCAGTGCAAAATTGTCATTACCTTATGTTCTCTTTAGCAAGATTTAAAGTAATTGATATAGATCATCCATTTCCCTGTAAAAGCAACAACACTGAAGTAATATTTTCTATCAGCAGGCTACCTTTCTTTATCTGCAAACTAAACTTTTTCTTTTTTGTGTGTGTGCACAGTTGTCCTGTTATTCGTATAAAGAATTCAGTGCTGAATTCCATAGCATGATTAAAGCCTTTACTTACTTTATTTTTTTTTTTAGCTCAAGGCAGTTATATTTTATTCCTTATTTTCTCTATCTTCCCCATTTTCCTCAAAGTTTTGATATTTTTTCCTGTATTATTTACCACTAGACTGAATGTACATTTCCCACCTTTTCAATTTAACAGGGGAATATGAATGCAACTGTGGAAATTCCTGTGTTGTGTTATGTAATTCACACAGTCCCACTAATAGCCTAACTAATATAAATAGTTCCATTTTGAGTTTGAGACAGTCTCCTGAATTGCTTGTTTTTAAAGCAAATAAACGTAATATAAAAACCTTTTAAAAAATTCTCTAGTCAGGAAATGATATGGTCCACTAATATAGTCATTAAATTTGGTCCATTCTTTTTCAGTCCTGTCAAAAACCTATTAGGTTTCAGCTGGTTCTCCCCAACCCATAAATCTCTTATTTCTTAATTATGTAGCATGGACTGTCAGTTTGCAGATGTTGTACAGTAATTTAAAATGTCAGGGATACAGAGTTTCACGTGATTATTTGTGCTACTAAAGCTGTGCTACAAAACGGTAAGTCTCAGACTTGCTTTCTTGGCTAGTTTACAGTACAGCTCTCATTACTTACATACAGTTGTGAAAATATTTTTGGGTGGAGAGAAATAAGCTTACCATGTGTTCAACAACTATAGATTTTGCTCTGTTTTATCAGCTATAAAAGTAAAGATAACAAGATAGTTCCCATATTTCCTGTTATTTTTAAGTATTTGGGTTAGATTTCAATTTCTCACTTGTCTCCTTGTACAGGTACAAAATCACATCTCTGAGTTTGTGCACCTACTAATAAGAAATAATTCAGTTTCTAATAAGCAAAAGCAATCTGGCTAAAAGACTAGGATTTTTTTTTACAAAAATGTCACAGTATTAGTCTAAAAGTTACAATGATAATATGTAGTGGCTATTTTTTCAGCGTCTTCAATCTAAGGCTCCAAGAATGTCTTCAGAAATCTTTTCATGATTTCTTTGAAAAGTAATATGCTATTGTCTTTGCTTTACAATATATTAAATTACCTTTATGCACTTTGTGACTCTTCTCTCATTAAAGCAGGGACCAGAGAGCAGATTGCCTCAATAATTAATTTGGCCTGACCGTTGTCCATGTCCATATAAGTATATTATCCAGGAAAGGAGTACTTTGGGACAGATAACATATTGATTATACCAAAAAGGGACCGTGCTCCCAATCCCTGTTTACATGCCAAAGCCAATTCTTCTCTGTTCTGTTTCACTGGGTAACCAATACCCAGCAAGAACACACCCCTGAGTAAAAGAAAATCTCAAAAGAAAGTTATGCAATATTTCTATTTCATCAGTACACTTTGATCATGGCATCAAGTTGGGTGACTAGGGGAAGATTTTTTGGGCAGAACATACTTGATTTACTAGAAAACAATGCAACGGACCAGAACAGATTAGTGCAAGCATTAAGCTACTTAAACTTTACTCTTAAAATAAGGTACTCAAATAATTTTACATAGCTTTTCTTTGACTAGCGTATATTTGCCTAATAGAGTTTTGTATTTTAGAAAAACTTGTTGCCAATAAATTCAGCTGGGTAAATATCCGCCCATATAAAAAACACATGTTCAGTCATGCAGTTCCCTTCTGAGGGTAACAGAGGGTCCCATTTGTAGACCGGACCCATCCCACAGGGAAGTTAGCTGCCTCCCTGGGGCCAGGATTAAGGACATACGGAGAAAACTCCCTTCGCTGTTTCAGCCATCAGATTACTACCCACTACTGATATTTCAAGTAGGTGGTGATGAGGTAGCTAGCAAAAGTCCAAGGGCAATGAAGAATGACTTTAGGGCCCTCAGACAGCTGGTTAAGGGATCAGGAGCACAAATAGTGTTCTCCTCTATCCCACCAGATGAAGGGGTTGATGAGGAGATAAATAGGATGAGCAAGCAAATTAACTCCTGGCTCTGAGACTGGTTCATCCGGCAGAACTTTGGCTTCTTTGATCATGGGTTGATCTACAGTACACCAGGCATGCTGGCAACAGGTGGGGAAAGCCTAACCCAAATGGGAACAGAAGATCCTGGAACAAGAATTGGCAGGGCTTATTCATAGGGCTTTAAAATAGGTTTGAAGGGGGATGGGGATGAAACCAGGATTACTAAAGTGGTGCCTGGGAGCAGCATGTCAGTGCTTCTGGGGAAAAGTGTTAGCAAGGTCTTGTAGTCTGTCTCAGTGATGGCAGGGGATGGTGATTCGTGTGGCAGTGAAGACATGAGGGGTAGTAGTAATTTGGTAACTACAGAAGAGTATGACCATGATCAGGTGGGAATTAGGGCTTGACCCCCCCAAAAAGTGGCAGGACAATTAGCCCAGCTGAAGTACATCTACACTAATGCATGCAGCATGGGGAATAAACAGGAGGAGCTGGAAGCCATTGTACAGCAAGGAAACTATGATACAGTTGCCATAACAGAAATGTGGTGGGAAGACTCACACAAGTGGAGTGCTGTGATCGATGGCTACCAACTTTTCAGAAGGGACAGGCAAGGAAGGAGAGGTGATGGGGTGGCCCTCTATGTTAGGGACAGTTTTGAATGTCTAGAACTTAACAATGTGAATGACAGTGTTGAGTGTTTATGGATAAGAATCAAGGGAAGGCCAATAAGGCAGACATTGTGATGGGAGTTTGTCATAGACTCCCCAGTCAGGATGTAGAAACTGATGAAATATTCTATAAGCAGCTGGCAGAGGTCTCATGATCACTCACCCTTGTTCTCATGGGGGACTTCAACTTCCCAGATGTCTGCTGGAAATACTACACAGCAGAGAGGGAACGTTCCTGGAGGTTCCTGGAGTGTGTGGAAGACAACTTCCTAACACAGCTGGTGAAGGAACCAACTAGGGAAAGTGCCCTACTGGACCTACTGTTTGTTAACAGAGAAGGTCTTGTGGCAGATGTAAAGGTTGAAGGTCGTCTGGGGCAGAGTGATCACGAAATAGTAGAGTTTTCAATTCTTGGTGAAGCAAGGTGGGGAGCCAGCAGAACTGCCACCTTGGACTTCCAAAGGGCAGATTTTAGCCTGTTTAGGAGCATGGTCGAGAGTGTCCCTTGGAAGGCAGTTTTGAAGGGCAAAGGTGCCCAGGAAGGCTGGTCATACTTCAAGCAGGTACTCTTAGAAACACAGGAGAAGTCCATCCCTATGTCCCGAAAAATGAGCCGATGAGGAAGAAGACCAGCCTGGCTAAATAGAGAGCTTTGGCTGGACCTCAGGAAAAAAAGGAAAGTTTACATTCTCTGGAAAAGGGGGTTGGCAACTTATGAGGATTACCAAGATGTAGCGAAGCTATGCAGGGGAAAAATTAGAAGGGCCAAAGCTCAATCAGAACTCAGCTTGGCCACTGCAGTTAAAGATAATAAGAAAAGATTCTTTCAGTATATCAACAGAAAAAGGAAGACTAGAGAAAATGTAGGCCCACTGATGAATGAGACGGGCGCCCTAGTGGTGGAAGACACAGAGAAGGCAGAGTTACTGAATGACTTCTTTTCTTCGGTCTTCACTGCTAAAGCTGTCCTTCATGAATCCCAAACCTTGGAGGCAAGAGGAAGGTCTGGAGAGAGGAAGATTTTCCCTCAGTTGAGGAGGACCGGGTCAGAGACCACTTGACCAAGCTGGACATCCATAAGTCCATGGGCCCTGACGGGATGCACCCGGGAGTGCTGAGAGAGCTGGCAGATGCTATTGCTAGACCACTCTCCATTGTCTTTGAAAGGTCATGGGGAACAGGAGAGGTGCTGGAGGACTGGTGGAAGGCCAACATCACTCTTCAAAAAAGGCAAGAAGGAGGACCCAGGGAACCACAGGCCGGTTAGTCTCACCTCTGGTCCCTGGGAAGGAAATGGAGCGACTCATTCTGGATGTCATCTCCAAACACGTTGAGGAACAGGAAGTTATTGGAAGTGGTCAACACGGATTTACCAAGGGTAAATCATGTTTGACCAATCTGATAGCCTTCTATGATGTTATAACTGGTTGGCTGGATGAGGGGAGAGCAGTAGATGTCATCTACCTTGACTTCAGCAAGGCTTTTGACACTGTCTCCCATAACATCCTCATTAGGAAGCTGAGGAAGTGTGGGCTGGATGAGGTGACAGCGAGGTGGATTGAGAGCTGGCTGTGTGACAGAACTCAGAGGGTTGTGATTAATGGAGCAGTGTCAAGTTGGAGGCCTGTAACCAGCAGTGTCCCCCAGGGGTCAATACTCGGTCCAATCTTGTTCAATATATTCATCGATGACCTAGATGAGGGGACAGAGTGTATCCTCAGCAAGTTCGCTAATGATACCAAACTGGGAGGGGTGGCTGACACTCCAGAGGGCCGTGCTGCCATCCAGCGTGACCTGGACAGGCTGGAGAGCTGGGCAGAGAAGAACCTAATGAGGTTCAACAAAAGCAAGTGCAAGGTCCTGCACCTGGGGAGGAAGAATGCTAGGCACCAGTATAGGTTAGGGGTGGACCTGCTGGGAAAGTAGTTCTGAGGAGAAGGATCTGGGGGTCCTGGTAGATAGTAAATTATCCATGAGCCAGCAATGTGCCCTTGTTGCCAAAAAGGCCAATGGAATCCTGGGCTGCATAGGGAAGAGTGTGGCCAGCAGGTCGAGGGAGGTCATTCTCCCCCTCTACTCTGCACTGGTGAGGCCACAACTGGAATACTGTGTCCAGTTCTGGGCTCCCCAGTTCAAGAGGGACAGGGAACTGCTGGAGAGAGTCCAGCGTAAGGCAAGTAAGATGACTGAGGGATTGGAGCATCTCCCTTATGAGGAAAGGCTGAGAGAGCTGGGACTCTTTAGCCTGGAGAAGAGAAGGCTGAGGAGAGACTTTATTACTGCGTGCAAGTATCTAAAGGGTGGGTTGGAGGAGGATGGAGCCAGACTCTTTTCAGTGGTTCCCAGTGACAGGACGAGGGGCAATGGGCACAAGTTGGAACATAGGAAGTTCCGTTCCAACACACGGAAAAACTTCTTTACGGTTAGGGTGACAGAGCACTGGCACAGGCTGCCCAGGGAGGTTGTGGAGTCCCCTTCTCTGGAGATTTTCAAGACCTGCCTGGATGCAGTCCTGAGTAATGTGCTCTGGGCAATCCTGCTTTGGCAGGGGAGTTGAACTAGATGATCTCTAGAGGTCCCTTCCAACTCTGAAAATTCCATGATTTTTTAGTCAAATGGAAGAATGTCATGCAAGCTTGTCAGGCTGTGTATGTGCTTTTGTAGATGGCTGATACCAACAGGAAACACATTTCCGTAAGCACCCTGATTTAAAGTTAGTCTGAGCTGTGATAGAGCAGAAGCTCAAAAGTTTTGTGTGTTTTCATCAACTATTCAAATGATTCAGGTAGATAGCTAACTACATTAAAGATAGCTCTAGTGGTTCTGAGATGTATTTTCAGTGTTTTATGGTCCAAAAAGGACCATGAAAATACAGTATGTATTATTTTATGCTTGTATTAAAAAAAAAACAAACAAACCTACTTTCTTGTTAAACTTGTAACCTAGTATGTCCAAAGTTAGAAAATATTTCTTTTCTTTGGCAATGTGCAGTACTAATATACTGTATGTAATTTATGTGCACGTTTATGTGTATTTGTAAATGAACCAAAAAATCATTGATATATGATGTCAGTGAGACATTGGCTGCTGATTGCATCAGTAATGAGAGAATTTCCTAAAATGCCACAATTTTAGTTCTGTTATGGGATAGGATAGAGTTTACTTTGCTTTGAAAATCTGTGAATGAAACTGCTAAAACTTCTACTGATCTCTTTTCTGTAATTAATTTTAAAAATTACACTACAGGGACTTTTTTGCTTGAACTCCAGAAAATATTCTGTGAGGTTTTAAGTAATTTTTTTCTCTGATCTGGATCTATAAAGCTCTTACATGCTCAGAAACTTGTGGGAACCAGTGAAACTTGTGGACACCACTATGTCGTTAGAATTTGTGAGTACCTAAGATTTTTACTAAGGTATTAAAGACAGGATAACTTCTTAAAATTACTGCAGAGGAAGTAATGTGAGTCTTAAAAAGTCTTCTTTCTTATTGTTTGTGTGAGGAACATTATCCTTGAACTTTCCTCTAAAGATTCAAATGTGTTGCCATAATCTGTTAACAATAAACACATTTGCAGATGTGCAGACATATAATTATAGGAAGTACAAATAAGACCCCTGTGTAAAGCATAGCACAACAGAGAATCAGGGAGGTTTATGATTTAAGTAGTTTAAAAGATTTTTTTGTAGCTTATGTAGGAGATTCAGTTTGCTTTAAGAAAGTACATAAAACAATAATGCGTGCACTTAGTGCAGAAAGAGATGAAACAAAGCAATTTTTCTGCTTTTAGTCAATGCTATTTGTATAATAAATTACCTAGAATAAGATATTTCACCAAGATACTGCTTTAAAAATATTTTGTGAGGCAATCTGATTTATATTTTATGCATGAATCAGCCAGACCTGTTGTGCTTTATGATTTTTGTCCCCACTACATTGCTTTTGCAGCAAACAGATCTTGATGTTCTAAAACTTTTGGAGAAAGCTTTATATACCACAACATGAAATTGTTAAAAGAAACTTCCTCGTGCTTTGTAAGATTTCACCATTCATGTTGGGACTAAATTGAATTTATTTGTATTCCATTACATGACTTTGGTGTAGTGATGTTATCTGCAGAGAAACACTCTAGTGATACAGAGCCATCGTGCTCTGAAAGAGAAAAATAGGCAAGAGCAAATGCTGGCTCCAGAATCTGTATATTTTTGCTTTTGAGAAGCCTTCTGAATGAAGTAGAGCACAAGTTTTCAGACTTGTCATCACATTCATTTTGATTTGTGTTCCTCTTTTTGGAGAACACAAACGGCCTCCTTTACTTAGCACAACTGAGGCACGATACGGGTCTGTGCTGCAGGATTCTCTAACTGCTGAACAGTGCAAAGGTGCTACAGAGGCATTTCCTTTCTACCATGAAAAAAAGAAGTGCAAGGCAGACCATGTGTATTGAAATTCTGGTCTGCTGATGCCTTGCCTGTTGATGTAGGGATTATTGCATTTGCTTGACAGTGAACAGTTTGAGAAAATCCATAGGCATATCCATCACTGAGAGGGATTTTGAAGATGATGATGATCTTTCTTATCTGAAGTGCCAGTGATTGTTAAATTGCATCTCTTATTTTTACCTGATTCCGAGTCTGGGCCCTTTTTGAAGACCAAGTGCAAAGAGATTGACATTCTTAAGAAAAAAACCCTATGTACTCTATCTCTTGTAATTCTTTCTCTGTATAGGTTTTTTGAGTTGTTGCAGATTGTTGGTTGGTTTTTTTTTTCATTGCGGTGTAGTTTAAGTATGTATTATCTATTTGAGAATTTAGAGCTGGGAGATAGAAACCCAAATTCAAATGTCTTAACAGCTGGAATATAATGCTAGAATTGTGCCATTGCTGCAGTTTGTGACTGACATTCAAGCCCTATTATAAATTTAACTCATTACTGCCTTACCTTCTCTATGAATAAAACCTATTCGAAAGGTCTAGAGTTTTTTCACACTACCCTAAATTCCATAAAATTAAGGCAACCATTTCTACTGCTTTTTCAGAACTTCCAGGAAACTGAAAAATTAGTTATGTGGAAATTTCTCTTTTGAGTTGTGCTAAGGTTCACGGGTGACTGTGCAGGGCAATAAAAAAAGGTGCTGTGAAAGAACTGCCTTTTACTCTGCTACTTGACTAAGAAATGGCATTCGTATCTTCTACGTGCTTGAATGAGAAGTATATAAATATTGTGTGCTTGATTTTAAGTCAGGCAAATTCGCAGTGGAAACATACCATTTTAATATAAGGGAAGGTGATACTGTGGTGCAAAGAGCTGGAGTAATAGCACTGGAAGTAAATGAAAAGAAAGAACTGCCTTATTTTACGTGGGATGGATGTTTTTGAGAGGAATATGGTCGTGTGTTTCCTTCCTTTAATAAGAGCTTAGAGATTTTTTGGAAAAGACCTTGGTTTGAGATCAGCTTTTAAATGAGCTCCAAAATTTGGCAGAGGCAGAAATGTTGCCATGGCAACCCATTATCTAACACTGTATTACTGAACCTCCTGCCAGTTCATCCACAGTTGAATGCTGAAGGCAACCTTAGAGGGTATTATATGTTCTGTCCTGAAACAGTTCAGCAGGCCCTTCCNACAGGGGGGGAAGTTTTCCATTTATAAAGGTGAATGAATACACTCTATTTTGATAATGAGTTTTCATCACCTTAGTTAAACTATTGGGTATTTTAGAGTGAGTGGAGGTGGTTCACAGACATTTTAAGTTAGAAGGATGATTATGCATTTTGTTCTAGAATAGCCTCCAAGTTTAGGATGCTGTCATCTTCATTTCTCCTGCATTGAGAGTAGCAATCTGGTTGAGCCTGGGGAAGTGCTGTCTTTGAAGAAGTGCATTATGGAGGGGATAATTTGTTAACCATTGAGAGACAATAGCAGAAGTAGTCCCAGTGTAGTGTAAAATCAGCACAGAGTCCAGGGTAATGCAGCAATGCTGGCCTCAGCAGCCTGTGTTAGCTGAATCTCTTCTTGCAGCAGAAGATGCGGATTGCCCAGCAGAACAGCCTCAGAGCCATGCCCATCTCTCAGGGTGCCAAACTGGGATGGAAGATGCACTGTGAGTTACATGCGCCTTAAGGGTTGCATGTTGGCCACCCCTTTACTAGTGCTTCTGAGTTATGTTTATAAATCCTGGCCAGCTGGTTTCAGTGAAGTATGCTTAGTCCAGACAATTTTTAACATCTACAGTCCTCAGTATCATCTGTTCTTTCTTGCATTTTTTCACAAATAAGCACAGTGCTGATCACCAAAAAGCCCTAAAAAATATGGAATGAATTACATGATTTGTGCTCATATCCTCAGGTTTCCAAATCTCAAGGACTGTTTTCTTTATGTATGCTTGTTATTGCTCTGGAAATATTTATATTTATTTTGGCATTCTACTTTACATACTTCTGTGTGAAGCGGTTGTTAGCCCAAATACCTTGCTGCTGCTCTGCATCTCTCTGTGATTGCTTCCTAAACTGTTTCTTTGTTTTGAAATACTTGTACTGTGATACATTTGTCAAAATGTGCACAGGAAATAAGCCTCAACTAGAAATGCATGTCAAATAATGCAAAACTGACAGTTGCATTCAAATTAATGATGACTGATATGATTTGCCACAAGCATCAAAGCTTCCAATAACATTTTCTGGCTGGCATCAAGAAAAAAAAAATTTTTTTTTTTAGCTTGGATAGTATTTTTTCCCACTCAGTGGTATGAAATGAACAAGGTTCAATTCATATTTACACAATTTCTTTTGTTATTTATCTCATTATCTAGTTAATATTGGCACTGTTTAATAAAATACCACACCTCTCCTGACAGTAAGCGTTTTATGGTTCAAGATTAAAAGAGGAGTCACTTGGGTTACCAGTAAGATTCTACCTTTTTTTAATCATTTGGCTTTCCCACGCTACATCTAACAAGCAGAAATATTAATATGTGTAATGTATATTATATAATTTATATATAATTAATATATATTGTATATAACATATATACTTATATATATCTTTTTTATATATTTCAGTATTTTAAAGTAACTTTGTGGGTGATCTCTGTGTGGAGGAGTAGTTTTGAGAATTTATCTTTCAAACTTAGTACAAGATTACTGCTCATGGCTGAGAGTGCTATGTTATGTATTTGAGATTGAAGCAGAAGAGATACCAAACCTGTGGATTACTAGCAGGATTTCTGTCTGATTACAGGTGCTGTTTATGAGAAATTGAAACAAAACATTGACTTTTGATGTGAAGGTACTGCAGTAGTAGGAAGGATAGGAAATGTCATTGGATTGCACACTTTTAAACACTTCTAAAAAAAATTCACACTAAAAAAAAATCAAATGTGAATTCCACCTGAATTTTGTTCTTAATTTACTTCTGCTACTTGGAAGCTAAAAACCTTAGTGATGAGCACTCTTCAAAATTGGAATACTTTCTCTGAGTTATTGAAGAGCAGACGTGTTTAATGTAGTCTTAGTTTTATATCCTTCATTCTGCAGGAAACACAAAATCTGGAAAAAAATGTTTCAAATATTTTTACTTTTTTTTAAATAGTGCTCTGGAAGATATGAAAATAGAAGTTTATATACCTCTAAGGTAGAGTGCTATACCTTAGCTCTACTTAAACAGTGCTAAGCAGAGGAGTTTAGTCACCTTTGTCACTGCAGGATTTTGATCCTGCTAAAAGCTAAAGAAGCCTGAAAGCTGCTTTGGATTTGGCAAGCCACTATGGGGTCCCAGTGGTCCGAGGAACATTGCTACTATGCTGCAACTTTTATGCTGGGAGTGATGGGGCTCAACAGTAGCTGATTCAGAGCTGCTTACCTGATATCAAGGGAATCACCAGCTGACCCAGTAAGGCTTCTTAAGCTAAATAAAGCAGCCAAAATAGAAGCCAAGGGCTGGCATGTTATAAATTGCATTGCTTAGATCAGCCTTTCTTTCTGTTTTTTTCCCTTTTTTTAAACAATTTTAGAAATTGGCTGTTTCCTACATAGCTGAAGTGGCTTACCCACCAACTACAGGCTACCCTATCGTAAATGTTGTTTGTGCTTGCTAGGAAACTGGATGTATGGATCTTCTTTGCTCCATTGGGCAGCTGGGGATCTAAGGGAAAGTGATAATCCTTAGTAAGCTTGTCTTCTCTTAGCCTCTCTTAACAGAGAGGTCTTTTGTATTAGTAAGGTTTATCATATAGAACGATACGTGGAAAAATGAATGGACTTACTGTCCCATGGGAGCCAATGCAAGCCTGCCAAATGCAGCAGCTTTCATAATAAATTGAATGCATGTGTGGTAAAGTATAATATAAAACACATCCGCTATTTTATCCTTTAAAATTTGCTATTTAAGATTCTATACCAGATTCAATAGCTTTCCACCTATACCCAATGAACAGCATGTGCTGTTTTGTCTGGGAGATTCATAGCTGCACAGCTTGAAAGTAAAGGATACCTCAATAAAGGACAAAGAGCAAAGACATTTCTCTCTGCGTTGGGGGTGAGCAAAACCACTTTCAAATGCCATCTCCTGTGTTAGATGGTGTCCTCTGTGCAAAAACTCCCCGTTTCCATGTAATCATGAAAGCAATGCTGAGTTCTGGTGTTCTGTGGACACAGACAGTTTTAGACACAGGAAAAGTCATCAGCTGCACAGAGGCTGAGGTTGCTTGGGACAGCAAAATAACCATGTGAAGGATGGCCTGTGAGAGCTCTGTAAAGCCGGGATTGCTATAGCCGCTATCTTTGCATGCAGTTATGTTGGTGATTCTAAGAGCTGGGGAAGCTTACTGAAAGGCAGTAATTGCTTCTTATTTTGCACTAAGACTATCTGAGTCTCATTTTTTGCTTCAAACTCAGTCTGTTCCCATCTGTCACTGTGCAGTCCCCTGCTCCTCATGTTTAGAGCAACAAAACTGAATTTTGCTGTTTGACTGCTGAGGGGCTGAGCCAGCTCTGATACAGTGAAGATTTTCAGGTGCAATAGCAGCTTTTGGAGGAGAGCAAGGCTGAGAAAAGCTTTCCTCTTGCACACTAAGGCAGATGGAATGTGTCTTGGTGTAATATTTGCATTTCATTGTTTGAATAAATTCATGGTTTTAACCAGATGCCCAAGAATATTCTAATTATTCTTGCAATTCTCAGATTTATTCAGTACCTATAAGGAAAGCTCCTGCTGAAGACAGGAGGTAATCTGGTTTTAATGTAGAATGCTGTTGGGCTATGTTAGGTCTATATTTGTTGCATTCATAATAAATTTTAGTATTTAGCATTTGATAACTTAGTTTGCCAGATTTTTAATGATGCTACTACTAGTTAGGATGTTTTCCTTTCTTCAAAAATTAAAAACATTTCAATATTTAAAATAACTATACTGTTCATTTTAAGGCATATGTTACTGCATATGTTTGTAGTTTTGTTTTTCTGAATGTGTAAGATTTTTTTTTGCATATATTTGTGTTCAATTCTGAACCTGGGGAGAATTAATGTTTATAGTCATTGTTTGAATTCATTTTAGTTCTGATTGTTAAGCATTCTCCTCTGGGAGTAGGTGAAGGAATCCCAAGGAGGCATAAATGGAAACAAAGGCATGAGAAGAAAGAAAGGAAGGTGGTGGCAACAATAGCACACCTTTTTTTAGATCATCGATTTAGTGCAGAGGAGACTGTGTGTTATAAATCCTTTATATACTCTGTACTCATTTTAAGTGGTAGAAATACCATATTTTCCCATTCACAACATGAATTTTGAGCCATGAAATTTTACCCATAGAAAACCTGAATTAACTACTCCAGCTAAGACTCTCTCATGTTATTATAATGTTAAAGGATTGAGCATCTCTCAAACCCCATGAATCTTCAAAAGCAAACTGAAAGCTTTTCCGCACCAACAGAAAACTGGTGGTGCCTTTGAGAGGTCTTAGATTTATTTCATTTTTTTTAGAAGCTTCCATTTCTGTGACTTCCTATTAAAATTGCTTCTATTTATTTGTTTGAAAGGTATTGTTTTTTTCTTCATAAATGAATAATATTTAACAAGCTCAGAAAGGAAAAAAAATAAGTTTCCCTAATGGTAAACTGGTAAACACTGAACGAACTGGGTTGGTTTTTGGTTTTTTTTTCCCTGGCTCCAGTATTTTGTCAGCTGTTAAATTCTGGTCAGCAGTAGTAAACCATATGTTAACCGTGTCATATTTGACAATGATGATGTCTTACAGCCAAAGTATGAGTACTCTTAGCAATTTCTGTAATAAATATTTCCACCATATTTTCCAAGTAACTTGACATGGGATCGCTACTTTAAAGTGCTCTGTATTTAATTCAGTAGGGAATTTTCCCTTCTCATATCCCTCCAGAACAGAATTAAAATTTAAAACATGTACATTTAGCAAAAATATTTTGATGTCAACATGTCACTCAACATTCCTTGCCTTATAACCATGAAATATTTTTTCCAAGTCACATCACTTGATAAAACGGAAAATCTAATAGATAGCCTTTAGCATTCAAAAAACAGATTTCAGTTTCATTTTTGCAAGCCGTGTAAAATGAATAAGTAGCATTTTCAGCAACTGCATTTATATTCTGACAGGAAGAAAAGATGTAGGTTTGCAGGGGAGGGTGTCCAAATGCTGCCTGTTCAATCAAAGGAACTCATTACTGAAGTTGATAAAGAGTGGGTATTAATACTAAGCGTGTCCATTTCATATTAAACGTATTATTCTGGCAGAGGAATATTTTCATCTCCAGATCACAGCAGAAGTAATTAAAATTCAAGGCATTACTTATACTTTAATTAAACCAAACCATATTTCATAAGATTGTTTTGGCAGTATGAGGAAGAAGTCTGTCTCCTCAACAGCTAGTGAGGTGGTTATGACAAATTATAAAATCACTGAAGCCAAGTAGAATTGTTCCAGTCAATTAAGTGCGTCTGTGAAGGAATATATACAGTATGTAAGCAGAGGGAAAAAATACAGCAGTATTTTAAAGATTTTCAAGGGGTCTGCAGCCATTATTATAATCACAAACAATGAAATTTGTTCTTTTTTCTCTCCATACAGTCTTAAGAAGTCCATTGATTTTGGTTTGACCAGTGATTCTATTTTAGCGCATTAGATAGCAATGACACATCCATTGATCTGTTAATTTAGATTTCTCTAAATGACATGGCTTGAAGCGCTGCTTCTCTGTATGAGAAAATGTGTTTAAAAGCAGAGAACGTGCTAAAACTTATGGCATACAATGCTTTGAAATTTAATGGAAATTTATATTATTCTTCTTTGTGTTCATTGCTTTCTTTTTAAATACTTTTACATCCAAATGTGGACGTGACCGATAAATTTTTGCGATTTTTGTGATTAGAATTGAAATGCTAAGTTTCTTTATATGCTGAAAAAATATTTCTTTTTTTCTTTGTTCCTTTTTTTTAGTTTTTTTTTTTTCCCTAGAATGTAAGCAAGTGTTAACTGCAAAGCTTTCTTATTACTGCAGGCCAAGTTACACAGCAGGCAGACACCAATTTTCCAAAGTATACTACCATGACATAGAGGATTGGAACAGAGTGACTAGTATGTGCTGCAAACAGGTGACAGATACTGAAGCTTAGTGCTTACTGATTTGCTTTCCATGTCCATGGTTTAAAGTCTCCACTTTAGTGAGCAAGGGATAAAAATATATGAAGTGACTGTTCAGATTTGTATTCTCTTTCATTAGTTTTGTTCCTTGTTTTTAAAAAAAAAAACTATAAACAAAAAAAAAGCCTAGGAAATATAAGCCTTTTTAGTTATATCTGAAGTGGCTGGTATACAAATAATAGTGGGCACAGTGAGCATATATGGATAGAGGCTGCTGAGAACATTTAGCCAGTAGTGCAGCATTTAACATCTCTTCCACAGGCTTAATTAATTGTAGACAAGACTTTGGATCTGGTAGATATCTGACTTCTATCTTTACTGAAATTAGTAAAGTGAATAATTAGTACTCGTGGGACTACTCTCTCTTGCATAGTAAAGAAATTAGATGATACCAAAGCAAGTGTTGGTTATATGAAAATGTGTAAAGTGCTGATGTATGCCAAGTATTGGCAAGACATTGGTCAAGTCATGCTTACATAGTTTGAAAATCTGAGTTGGAATAATGTTTGTAGTTAACTTTGGTAAGTAGTAGTAAGTCCCTATTTGAGTTAGCATGGAGCTATTAGTGGTATGTCCAGCATACTGCTTAGTTAGCTGTCTTTCTCTATGGTGACTGTGAAGTTACTGAGCTCAGTTTGTTGTAAATTACTTTTAGTCATGTTGATGTGCTTCCTATAAGCTAGCTTTTCATGCTAAATGGAACTGTGGTACTGCCAAAGGTATTTCCTAACAGATTGGCATGGGCATTTTGGAAAGCTGTATAAAATGATTTTAAGGTGTATTGGCCACATATACAGCCTGATATAACTGTACATAACAGTTTAAGTTACATCTGAACTTTAGTCTTTAGTGTATGAGCAGGGTGGTCCAAAGTTGATCCGTATCAGGGATCCTCCCGTAGTTGCATTTGAATAAATATTGTCAGTAAGTCATGCGGGGAAAAGGCCATATGGCTTGGCAGAGCATTTGTCAGAGCTCACTAAACACTTCCTGTTCTTAAAATTCCAAGAAATTTCCAATTAACATTTGTGTACAACTTCATTATAGCACTCGTGTGACATATGACAATGGCTGTGGAGGGATTTGAACACTGATGCTTAGTAACATGAAAGATTCTATATTATTTCTTTGTAGTTTTTCATAATAATCTCAGTTATTTCCCAAGTTTCTCATATCTGAAGGTACTTAATGAGTAAGTCTTACTCTGTTTAATGAAACTGAGCTTTTTAAGCAGAAACTGCACAAAATTATATACATTGAAGTTAAGCTTTGGAATCAGGCCAACTCGGTGAGGCAGGCTTTAAATGGAAGGACTCGCAGGATGGGGTCCAAAGTGGCAATGCTCATCCGACTGGGGAATAAGCCAGGCCAACCAGAGCAGTGACAAATGTTCCTTAGCTGCCTCCCAAGATGAGAACCAGAAGGCCAACCACCTCAAGGGTGTGTATGGCTATGGTGGATCCTCTTGCACCCCTCCAGGGAAACCTGCATGCTCGATTACCTCTCTGAAATGCCTGTACACCAACACAGGCAGCATGGGGAATAAGCAGGGAGAACTAGAGATCTGCATGTGGTCGCAGGGCCATGATCTCATTGCAATTACAGAGACATGGTGGGATAGTTCGCATGACTGGAATGCTGTCACAGGTGGCTATGTACTTTTTAGGAAACACAGGCCAGCGAGGTGAGGTGGTAGAGTTGCTCTTTATGTGAGAGAGCAACTGGAATGTACCAGATTCTGCCTAGGATTGATGAAGAATGTGTTGAGAGCTTATGGGTAGGAATTAAGGGGCAGGCTAATATGGGTCATGCTGTTGTGGGTGTTTAATGCAGACCACTTTATCAGGAAGAGGAAGTCTATGAGGCCTTTTACAGACAGCTGAAAGTAGCCTCATGATCACAGGCCCTGGTTCTCGTGGAGGACTACAACCACCTTGATATTTGCTGGAAAGGCAACACAGCCAGGCATGCATAGTCCAGGAGGTTTCTGTGGAGCATTGATGATAACTTCTTGACACAGGTGGTGGAGGAGCCACTGAGGAGAGGTGCACTGCTGGACCTTGTGCTAACAAACAAAAAAGGACCAGTTGGGGATGTGAAGGTTGGGGGTAGCTTTGGCTGCAGTGACCATGAGATGGTGGAGTTCAGGATCCTGCGTGGAAGAAGCAGGGCAATAAGTAGGATTACAACCCTGGACTTCAGGAGACCTGACTTTGGCATCTTCAAAGGCCTACTTTGAGGAATCCTATGGGTTAAGGCTCTAGAAGGTTGGGGGGGTCCAAGAGAGCTGGTTAATATTCAAGTGCCGCTTTCTCCAAGCTCAAAATCAGTGCATCCCTAGGAGTAAGAAATCAAGCAAAGGAGGCAGGAGACTTGCATGGATGAGCAAGGAGCTTCTGAAAAAATGCAAATGGAAGAAGGAAGTTTACAGAATGTGGAAAAAGTGACTGGCCACTTGGGAGGAATATAGGAACATTGTTGGAGTATGCAGGGGTGCAACGAGGAAGGCTAAGGCCCACTTGGAATTAAATCTGGCAAGGGATGTCAGGGCTTCTTCAAGTACATCAGTAGCAGAAGGAAGACTAGGGAAAATGTTGCCCCGCTGCTGAATGAGGTGAGTGCCCTGGTGACGGAGGATGCAGAGAAGGCAGAGTTACTGAATGCTTTCTTTGCTTCAGTCTTTACTGCTAAGGCCAGCCGCCAGGAATTCCAGTCCCTGGAGGTAAGAGAGAGAGTCTGGAGAAAGGAAGACTTTCCCTTGGTTGAGGAGGAAGAGATCTTTTAGGCCAACTTGACACCCACAAATCCATGGGCCCCGATGGGATGCTGAGTGAGCTGGCAGATGATATTGCTAAGTCACTCTCCATCATCTTTGAAAGGTCATGGAGAACAGGAGGGGTGCCTGAGGAATGGAGGAAAGCCAATGTCACTCCAGTCTTCAAAATGGTCAAGAAGGAGAACCCAGCAAACTACAGGCCAGTCAGCCTCACCTCCATCCCTGGAAAGGTTATGGAACAGCTCATTCTGGATGTCATCTCTAAGCATGTGGAGGAAAAGGAGATTATCGGGAGTGGTCAACATGGATTCACGAAGGGGAAATCATGCTTGACCAATCTGATAGCGTTCTATGATGGTATGACTGGCTGTCTAGATGAGAGGAGAGCACTGGATGTTGTCTACCTTGACTTCAGCAAGGCTTTTGACACTGTCTCCCATAACATCCTCATAGGTAAGCTTAGGAAGTGCAGGTTAGATGAGTGGACAGTGAGGTGGATTGAGAGCTGGCTGAATGGCACAGCTCAGAGAGTTGTGATCACTGGCACAGAGTCTAGTTGGAGGCCTGTAACTAGCAGTGTTCCCCAGGGGTAAGTACCAGGTCAAGTCTTGTTCAATATATTCATCAATGACCTGAATGAGGCGACAGGGGATACCCTCAGCAAGTTTGCTGATGACAGAAGACTGGGGGGAATGGCTGACACACCAGAAGGCTGTACCACCATTCGGCAAGACCTGGACAGGCTGGAGTGTTGGGCAGAGAGGAACCTAGTGATGTTCAACAAGGGCAAGTGTAGGGTCCTGCACCTAGGGAGGAATAAACCCATGCACCAGTAGAGGTTAGTGGTTGGCCTGCTGGAAAGCAGCTCTGCAGAGAAGGACCTGGGAGTCCTGGTGGACAACAGGTTGTCCATGAGGCAGCAATGTGCCCTTGTGGCCAAGAAGGCCAATGGTGTCCTGGGGTGCATTAAAAAGAATGTGGCCAGCAGGATGAGGGAGGTTATACCCCCCCTCTACTCTGTCCTGGTGAGGCCACATGTGGAGTATTGTGTCGAGCTCTGGGCTCCCCAGCTCAAGAAAGACAAGGAACTACTGGAGAGAGTCCAGTGGAGGGCTATGAAGATGGTCAGAGGGCTGGAATATCTCTTTTATGGGGAAAGGCTGAGAGACCTGGGTCTCTTTAGCCTGGAGAAGACTGAGAGGGGATCTTATCAATACTTATCAATATCTAAAGGGCAGGTATCAAGAAGACGGGGCCAGACTCTTTTCAGTGGTGCCCAGTGACAGGACAAGAGGCAATGGGCACAAACTGGAACACAGGAAGTTCCATCTGAACATGAGGAAAAACTTCTTTACTTTGCGGGTGACAGAGCACTGGAACAGGCTGCCCAGGGAGGTTGTGGAGTCTCCTTCTCTGGAGATACTCAAAACCCACCTGGACACGATCCTGTGCAACCTGGTCTAGGTGAGCCTGCTTTGTCAGGTGGGTTGGACTAGATGATCTCTAGAGGTCTCTTCCAACCCCTACCATTCTGTGATCTGGGTTTTTTTTCTGTGATATTTGCATGAACCTTCCATGTTGTTATAACTTTGATTCAGTCCTTTTGTATGTTACATTGATTCTTAGTTTAAAAAAAAAAAATATCTATTTTTATTTTGGAAAAGGAATTGATTAGCTGAGAAAGGTCAAGATATTGTTTGCAAATTGATCAATTATTTAATCTGTTATGTTTTAAGTTTTTTGAAGCTATACAGTATGGAAACATATTTGAAAAAAAAAAAAACCACAACCAAACACCTTCTAGCTCCCATTCCATCCCACTTTGCTTAGTTCTCACAGTTAGTGAACATATCTTGGTGTTCTGTCTCATTTTTCTGTGAAGGTGGCAGTTCCTTGGAAGCTGTTATCAGCCTAATTTCAGATAAAGTCTATTCCTGTTAAATATTATTTGGACTGCAAAGTGTGCCTTTCATACAGATGGAGCACTAAGAGTTTTACCAGATGAACTCTTTCCTTTTCCTGGCTAACCTGTTAGACTGTTTTCTTGGATACATCATGTAAGACTGTAAGTAATTAGTGACAGCCTTGAGTTGGTAATCAATTGGAATTCTTAATTTTCTTAATTCTTAATTAATTCTTAATTTCTCCTCTCCTGCAAAAGTACTGTATCCCCATGATTAGATACCTTCTAATTAAAGATACCTCAGATAAGATAATCTCAGATACCTTCCAATTAAAACAGTTCCACTACTAAAAATAATCAATACTGGGGTAGAGAAAGTGTGTAACGGAAAAGTTTAATTCTCTGATTCAGTGGATAGGACACTTGTCTTGCAAGTGTTATGTAGGTTCCTATCCACTTTCCAAGCATGTGTATTTTATTAAATAATCGCAAGGCAAATGCGGACAAGGTCCATCTCCTCTCCAAGACAAGCACCATGACTGCTGTAAGGCTTGCTTCTTTCTTTGTCCGTTTAATGCACTTGATTGTGCATTGATCTAGCTACAGGAAGGTTAGTGATGTTTATCCTAGAGCAGTTTGTAATCTGATGATGCTAACATCTGATAATTATATACAGCACTTTCCTAGGAAGACGGCTTTGCATCAGGCTAAGAACAGCATAGAATAGGTATAGAGTAGGTCATCACACCTGGGAGGAATACTTTAACCACTTAGTTTTGTATGAATAGCAGGCACGAATACTGCCTTTCCCATTCTGGTCTTTTTTTTTTTAATGAGAATGTTTCTGGGCACTGTATCTACAAACATAGATGTTATATTTGGTGTGTTCTGAGTAACAGATTCTTCCTTCGTGGAGGACAGATTAAAACATTGTGTACAAAGCAGTATTTGAAATTTGTAGGGAAATTCAGTTTTAAAACAGTAAGGGGAATATACAGTTTTTCCTTGTTCTTCCTAAAAAATCACTGCATAAAATGAACTTTCTCCAGTAATAAAAGTGTGTGGTTTGTTTTGTTTTGTTTAAATTTTGATAGCTATACTTTTCTTCCCCCCTTTTCTGGTGATATTTTTTTCAGTCATCCCTGTACTGTGTGTACAATAAAAGCATTGTAACTTCAAGAACATATGCATAGGAATGCCTTTTTAAATTCAACCTGTTGTTATATTTGCATGAAACATTCAGGGAAAATTCCCATAAACTCTGAAATAGTACTAGAGAGAAAATCAAAATACACAGGCTAATTGAATATTTAGATTTTAAGAGTTTTGAGCAAAGCTTTTTAATCATAAGAGTAATTACAGGGCTAAACATTTAAGTCTAATATTTTGCGGCTTAGAATACTACTTCTTACAATATTCTTTCATATACTCTTTACCTGATGGAGACAGCTCCATGTTTATCCCCTTGTTTTAACAAACCTTTTTTTTAATACTCCCTCTTGCACAATGGAAACAGACTTTTTGGATTAATTTAACTATAGACTAGGTTTTTTACCTTTTTTCCCCCCTTCACAATCTTAAGCCTCCTGTTTAAGTCATATACAGAATACAAAACCTCCCATGAAAGAAAATGGTGAAGGTTGCTCTTCAAGGCTATGTGAAATATTGAACTAAGGGTTAAAGGGGAATTCTCAAAAAAAAGAAATGCAGAGATGGGAGATGTTTAACCACGTGAGAATAGATAAAGGGCTATTTTAGAGTGAAAGCCTTTCCAACACGTGCGCGTGTGAGAGTGTATTAGCAAGACTGCAATGCCTCTTTGGATATGACTCAGAAAGCTGTTTCTATTTAATTAGACAGGAAAATTGTGACACGGTCATGGTACGTGCCTTAGAATAACAAGAGTGTTCAGCAAATTGCATTGAATGTTAGAGCTGTTACAGAAGGAAAAGAGAAGCATAAACTTGAAATGATTTATTTTACTTTCTAAAATAGCTTTTTTTCCTTTCTTTTTATAGTGTATGCATTTTTACTATTTCTTATATAATTTTTTCAGTCATTTTCTTCCTTGTGGAACTGGTTGACTCCAGTTACATTGCTTTACGACCAAAGATAAAACTGCCTGTGAAGTTAGCAGAGCCTGCTAAATAAGCTGTCAAAACATGAACTGTTTCATACCTTAGAGCTCAGTAAGAAAGACAATTTTATACAACTTAAAATTAAAGTCTTTCGGTGTCACCTTGGACAGCCTAGAGATAGATTGGTAATAGCTCCTGTTCATTATGATGCATCTGTAGGCTATTCAATTTCAATAATAAATGGTGAAAGAAACATCACAGTCTTAGCAAAAACGGCATGATAAAAGGAAGTTTTTTTCTTCAGGAACATGTTTTAAATTAAAATGAAAAGATTATAAATGGGGATCGTAGCGTTATAGTAGGATTTGGGTAGATACATGTCAGACATCTTTCTGTGTGATAAAGAATCCTGAGTTTCAGATAGGTGAGAAAACAGCACTTTGAGTGAGAACCTCATGTACTTCAGAGCAAGTATTCAAGATGCTGTCTTTGCATTTCTACCAAGGGCTCTCTTCTGAAGTCTGACTAAAAGTAATTATTTTATTTGATGGGAATTTCATGTTAATTCAATTACGTATGCAAGCTGTATTTCATTTGCACACATGATAGAGTGAGAACTGGCTAAAAGGTACAAAAATTAAATACTGGCTGTAACTAGAAGAAGCAGGTCGTGTATTTCAGTAGGACTAATTTTAACTTAATAAAGCTAGCAGCTCTGACCATCAGTTTCGTCTTTAAAATTCAGCTATTAGAACCTAGCCATGTGCACATAAAAGTCAAAGGAGAGAAGGTGAGAATACTATTGTCCTGGGTTCTTATTTACATATTTGATTCGAGCAAGTATGCTCGAATGGCTGCAAGCCACAGAACATTAACACGAGATGATTTGTAAATGTGTTTCTAGATTAGTAGTTCCTATGACCAGAGGAAACTTTTTTGGTAATCAAATACTAGCAAAAGCATTAGCATTTAGAACTGTGATAGTTGTACTAGTCCATATTTGCTGAAGCACTGACAAGAACTGACACTTTAGAAATTATCTACTTATAGAGCAGTGATTCCTTGTTGAAGTTTTGACATTTTTAAATACAATAATATCTTTTTGAGTAAAAATGTAAACGGTATTGATTTCTTCAAAACAAATGTCTAAATAGAAATTTTCTTTATTTGATATTTAGGAAAGATGGTTAACAAAGAAAAAAATCTTTCTGTTGGCTGCTTATAGAAATGTCGGTAGAGAGTAAGGGACAAAGTTGGAAAAGAAATAATGAATCTTAACCCTGTAGCTAGGGAGTGGAGGACAACACAGCTTTCTAAAAAATCCCAGAACAAAACCACTTCTAGCTGGATTTGTTTGGCTATTCTAAGACACTCCCCAAATGTATGGTAGTGAATTAATAGAGCCTTTTGTCCCATCTGTGGCGTCATAGCACTGAAAACAACTCTTTTTCTTTTTGTAGTCCTGAAAAGTATCAGGATGCCAGTATTCAGCATCATTAAAACATGCACTCAAATATGGCAGTTTTTTTCCCGAATATTTTTCAATGAAAATGCCTAGGTAGGCTTTAAAAAACAGCAGAACCTGATTCAAGGTTGGATTTGCCATGGAAATATGTTTATCTGATGTTGCATCTGAGGTAGCAAGAATTATACTGTGACTGATGAACAGCACTGAACTTTTCATCACTTCTTACTTTTCATCTGTAAGCCAGAGAAGCCAAGCTACAACTCCTCATTTCTCATGTTTTCTTATCTGCTATTATCTTTCATGCATCTCAGTTTCTGATCAATTAGTCATTTTATCCTCACATTAAGCATGAACACAAGCACCAATAATTATTGAACCCATGTGTTTACAGATGCTGCTGTCTGTTTCCAAGTGTCACATTTTTTTCCTGGTCTGTATCCTCTTGCATGTAATAACAGAAAGAGTCTTATAGAGAACTATGTCAGTCTATAACTAGACTACAGGCATCCTGCTTATTAGTCAGACCACTACTTTGCCGCTTATCTGTCATACTCTCCGCTGCTTATTGCACAGTTAGACTTTTTTTTTTCACGCCTTATTAAGACCTTCTAGATTCAGGGAAATACAAGCCTACGTATTTCATGTTTTTCTCAGATGTATTACTTCTGAAAATAGAATTACTACACACATGGATAAACTTGCTGTATTTGGGAAGATGGGAAGCTATGACCCAAAATACACATGAGTTTTTTGATGGGTTCAGAAAGCATGTTCTTGGGTATGTCATTTACATAGATTCCTAAAAAGCTTTTGACGAAGATCGTCATTAAATGTTTTAAGGAAACCGTACAGCAATGCGATAAGAAGGGAGGTACATAGATAGATAAATAATTGGCTAAAGTGGGAAACAAGAGGTAGGAGTACGAGGTCATTTTTAACCTTGGGGGAAATTATTAGTAGAGTTACATGAGGCTTTGTCCTTGGACCTTTGCTGTCCAGCATATTTATAACAATTGGGAAAAGGATTTGAGTTATAAGTTGTTAACATTTCCTGATGATGCTGAGTAGCAGGATAGCAAAGCCAGAGGCCTGACAGTGAAGCACTGTAGATTTGAACAAGTCAGCAAAGCTCAGTAACCGGGCAATAAAATGGCAGATGAGATTCAATACAGAGAAATGTCAAATTAGGCACTGATGAAATGATGGGCTCTGACTTGTGTGTTACTACGCAGGAGCAAGATCCTGGGTTATGAGTATAGGCCCACGAAAATGTAAAAATGACCACAAAAAGATAAAATCTATAAAATTATTAATAATATTAATTTCTACATAATTAGCAATAATTTGAAAATAAATAGAGAAAAAAACGTTATGCCAATGAGTGAACTCATCATTCACTTGCTTCCTGAATACTATATGCTGCTCTGATTCAGAACTAAGGAAGTGGAGTTTTTATATGAGAAGGAATTAGACTGTAGTATTCCTACCAAAGGGTGCAAGGGATGCTAAAAGTTAACACGGGCTTAAAGAAAGATTGGTTAAGTTTACAGATAGAGAATCATTAGGATTACTAAATACAAGAAACCATGACTAGCTCTGGGGACGTTCAGCTGTATGCTTGCTCTGCTGTTGCACGCTTTCCTGATACCTGCTTTTGGTCACTGTGAGAGGAAACCTTTGGTCTCGCCCCCAGTGACCGTCCTGATGTTCTCACAATGGCAGATCCTGCTACAGAGTTGTTCACTAGTTTGAAGATAGACTTGAATAAGACAAGAACTCTAAAGCAGGCCAGTATAAGACAAACCAAAAATAGTAGTGTAAGGGCAGAAGTAAATGAGAAAGTCTTACATTTGTATCTAATTTCAGACTCAAATGTATGGAGTGAAAAGAGGAACTCAAGGCAGATTTCACTGTGCAGAGCTACTGGTTTAACAACCCCAAAAAAACCCACCATGTGTTCAATTCTTGTATAAAAAAAGAAACTTGTAATTCTTCTGAGATCCCTGGGTGTAAGCCATGTGCATTTTATAAATGCATACTCTGCCAAAAAATAATTGGGTCAAGCATAAAGATCTGTGCACAAAATGTATAATAAATACTAAAGCAACAAATGTGTCATATTTAAGTTAAAAAAAAAAGAAACCTAACAAAGAAAATATCAGGGTTTTCTTTATTTTTTTAAATCCTTCCCTCCTTCACTTCAGAAATATTCTTTATAATTTGTTTTCTAGTTACATTGACACTATTCAAGCCAACAAAACCAAATTAATCCGAAGGATGGCAAACAAAATAGTTTGGAGTACTTATGCAAGAATTCACGTTATTTTTTATGACTTTCAGCTGAGTCCAAAGATTAATGATGTAAGCAATGTTAAAATGTATCAGCTGGTAGAAAATCAATGATGAATGTACTTTTAGTGGACAATATTAAACTTCAGCATTTTTTAACATAGAATGAACAGTATTGAAAATTATTATCGTTATGGATGCCAACAAAAGAAAGATATTTAAAGGACCTGAAAACAGTACATGACTGAAATACTCTGGGTTTACCTAAGACAATGAGAGAGGCTTTTGCTGCTTTTCAGGGGTAGAAAGCCATTAATCCTCCATAGAGTTTAAATCAGATAGAATTTTAGAGGCAATATTCTTACTGTGAGAGTTTTCTAAGTTAAATTTAGTTTTTCATATTAAACTGGTTTTGGTTCTGAGTATCGTCTGTAGTTTATCTGCTAGTCAGCCTTGGTCAAGCTCCTTAGGGTTAAAATTTTATGGTTCTTCCTGAAGGTTTTCCTGCACTATAGGGTGAATTGCTGTTTAAACAGTAAATACGTTTTAAAATATATTTCCTACAGTGAGGGAAGAGTGATTAAGACTAAAAAACTCAACAGCTATTGTTGGAATTTG
The DNA here is from genome assembly GCA_008711295.1 of Anarhynchus alexandrinus. Lineage (NCBI taxonomy): Eukaryota > Metazoa > Chordata > Aves > Charadriiformes > Charadriidae > Anarhynchus > Anarhynchus alexandrinus. The sequence goes on along the minus strand of VUYV01000006.1, from coordinate 4,314,265 downwards.
CAAGCATTCATTGCTATGGCTGTAATTAAAATCCTGAATGATAATCAAGCTTTTAGGCCCACTCATGCCATCCATAAAAAACCAAATACCAATTTATTCCAAAAACATGGTCTTCAGCACATTTTGTTGTTTATCAAAACAAATACTGATGTAAATGCTGTGTTGATTTTGTTAATTATACTTCCACCAATATACCAGACAACACTCTTTCAGAATATTAATTGCTTTATGTAAATTAGAGAAGGGGTTTAGAAATAACTTTGCTGCTGTAAACCATTAATCTGTTCTGTGGTGTAAAGACATCCAATTTCAACTGATTTCAGGATGATAATCCTAGTTACTGTCATCATTACCAGGTCCTTCAGAAGGGAAGTAGGTTTGTAGCTCGTGGCTTCCAAGACTCATATTTTCAAATTTTCATATTCACCTAATTCAATAAATACTTAAAATTTCCAGTTGTAACCAATTCTCGTTCTTGCTTTCAGGCTTTTAGCAGTCTGGTACTCACAGGACTCATTCAGTCTTGCTTGTCATGCCCTTTCCCATTCAGCATACAACAATATTTATTTTTTTTTTCCACACCAAGATGGACAGGTGCCAAAAACATACACCAGGGAACAGTTCTTTTGCTCTCTGAGAAATAGTTTTTATTCAATCACTGAAGCTTTCTGTAGGCATTCATCTAGTAGGCTTGTGGTCTGTCATTCATTTAGCCCGTCAAGTTCCTAATGGTGAGGGGAGCTTTTGACGGGTCCACTGCCATGTCTGTTCCCAGGACAAAGTATTCCTAAATGGCTTTAAGTTGTTAAACATCAGCTGAAAAAGTCAGATTTTCTGTCCTTGAATAAGTTATTTTCTGGGATTATAATAATAAATAATTTTGCCCTTATTACCATTCCTTCAATTATGAGAGTGCAAAGAAAACCAGGAGGAAGCATTGTTAATCCTGATAATATCACTAACAGCATGAATAATCCTAGAACTCATGAAACCATCTTTGAGTCTTTATCTGTCAATTAAGGCCTTTCTTTTTAAGGATCTCTTGAACTGGAGGTTGCTGGAGCTCCATTTGCAGAACTGTCCACCTCCTGGCATGGGAGCTGGATGCTCTCTGAGGTTGAGCTGACTGAAATAGAGGACAAAAGTCCTCTAGGAGGTGTAATGACCGAATGGTCTTGGGTTTTCAGTTGGTTCTCAAAAAGGTCATTCTGCAGTATTTGTAGTACTAAAATATTTCACAAAGTCCTTAGTGCTTAAAGAGAAAGAGTGTCACTAGTCCACTATGTTCCAAAGAAAAAGATCAGACGGTGACATTCCATTTTCAGATGGATAAAACAGAGATAAAAGGAAAAAAGTACATCTCTCTACCTATTTGTTAGTATTTGCAACAAGGAGGCAAACTCTACTCTTGCTTTCATTCCAGTGACAGTTAAGAACAAAGAGACTTTAGCTGTACTGTGCATTTCAATAAAGCAACCCGCAGATACTTCATCTTAATAACTGTACTCTGGTTTATAAATGCAGTTTCTTGATGGTTATTTCATCCTCTAAATAGGAAACACTGAGATCAACTTGGAGGTTTTTTAAAACACAAAAATTATAATCTAGCTGTTAATATTTCTTTAAGTTACATAAATGCCTTTGGAACAAATACGAAAGCTTCTCATAGTTTCTAGAAGTAACTTTGTATAAGTAAAATAGATATCTATTGCATTTTGAAAACAATTTTTTTTCTCAAACTACTACACTTATATTAGCAAAAAATATGTATCTCTGACAAGAAAGAAATGGCAGTCTATTCTCATGTGTTTTAGCTTAATCATCTCAGGTTCAAAGTTGTATAATGCCAGATGGATAACAAGTTGCACATAAATTGTTGCCATTTTTGTACTTTCCTTCAGCACAGTAATAATGTTTGCTGTATAAGATCTGGCGGAAAATAAGTCTTTCTAATGATTTTTTGTTGTTGTTTGAAGTGTCTATATGAGAATCATAGAATGGTTAGAGTTGGAAAGGACCTTAAAGCTTGCCTAGTTCCAACCCCCCTGCCACGGGCAGGGACACTTTCCACTAGACCAGGTTGCTCAAAGCCCCATCCAGCCTGGCCTTAAACACCTCCAGGGACAGGTCATCCACAACTTCTCTGGGCAACCTGTTCCAGTGTCTCACCACCCTCAGTGTAAAGAATTTCTTCCTGATATCTAATCTAAATCTACCCTCTTTCAGTTTAAAACCATTACCCCTCATCCTATCATTACACTCCCTGATAGAGAGTCTCTCTCATCTTTCCTGTAGCCCCCTTTAAGTACTGGACATTATTACATAGTGATGTATTGCATAGTAATGTAATCCGTTAAGAAATAAATGTACAAAGGTGCTGAGAAAAAAATGCAGGAAGTAGAACATTCTTCAAAACAAGCTGTCGGGAAGCTGTTGTACAGCCTTCTAGAGATAGTAAGCTTGTGCAACAATGACTTTAAAAAACACAAAGGTCTACTGAAGCATGAGACAGAAACTTCTGTTTGGCTTTTAAAAATAGGCCAGGTTGGACGAGGTACAGAAACTCTGACAGCTTAAAAAAAAGTAGGAGCACATTTTAGGGAAAGAGCTCTCCAAGGAGCGGGATGAGGTTTAGAAGTTATTGTTGTATTGATGCTTAACATCCTTTGTCAAAGCAAGGACAAGGGGACAGTTGGGTTTTGTTTATATCGTAAACACTTCAATATCTGAAAGGCTGGATTTATTAGCTCAGCCATGAGCTGTTCACGGAGCTTTGTGTTCAGCATATTGTGTTGTGAGTTCAGCAGAACAGAGCACATTAATTCTGTGTGATGATAATGAACTCTCAGAGCAGGGCACGAACGAGATGAGGGGAACCATGGGACACACGGTAATGGTTTCATAAGCGTGCTGCCATTTCCTGGGTCTGCATTATGTTTCACAAAGTCATTAAAATAGGTTGTTTCCAAACAATGAGTTTTCTAAACTAAACAAATCCATTTAAACATAAGCTAGCTCTTTTGCCATTATAACATAATAATAATAATAATAACAACGCTATTGGTCTCTCTTAAAATACAGTTGTAACGTTTATAAATCTATTGTGACTTAACGCTTCCCACAGCATGAGGAGTACCAACAGTCAATTAAAATGCTGAAGGAGAAATTAGCTATAGGAGCAGATGAACCAAACAGATGAAAGACATGTAATTATTATTTCTTATCTAGGAAATACTGCTTTGAATAAAATACATTTAAAAGAAGAATCACTGAGATGTTTATATGGAGGCAAAATTTATAGTCCTTAAATGACTGAATTTTTATTTCTTATAATTTCAAATAAGGCTTCCAACTGTTTGAATCCTCTCTGAAACTAATTCTCTGTTAGCAATTCAGAAACAGATACCAGCAAAATAATTTTCAGTATCTATTTAAGCAACAGAGGACTTAAATATCTCCCTTCTTCATGAAGATGTTTCCAAACTCTAAATTATGATGAGGAAGTAAATTTCATACAAACTAGACTCCTTCTACTTCTGTCTTTCATTGAATAAGGAAACACAGCTACATTTTTATCCTTTCTCAATTACTATCATTTTGATCTGACTTTGGATGCATAGAACCTAAGGCTGTTAAAGGATTGTGCACATTACCTTACAGAGTATAAGCATACATGAAGACAAATTTTCAAAATTCTGAGATGAGACTATTTACTGGTAAAAATTTATCAACATAATTACCTGACTTTAGTAACACCAGCTAAATTTTCAATGGGAAGAACCTGCAGATAAAGAAGTTTGAGTGTAAATTGCAGACAGTGGAAAGCAGTGGAAGATCAGTTAAATTCTGCATATACTTACAGTATGAAAAAAGTGATAAGAACATCACTCTTTTAAACTGTGAATTGCCATTTATTAGATGGAGCATCTAATAAGACAAAAAGGAAAGTGTGAGTAGAAACTCAAGGAGTACTTACAGTGAAATCTTTTATTTAATGGATAGATTAGAAGCTTGTTTCTTTTCCATACCTTGGGCTTGATTTTTAGGTTTTTAGGGTTATATACTCACTGAATGGGAGACACTACCGCTTGTAAGAATGGCATTAGTACTAGAGGTCTAGTTAAATACATATTATACTACAAATAGCCTTAGTCCTGCTAAAAAGCTTTTAATGGCTTAAAAAAAACCAAGTTTAGGATGACAGTAAGTATCCAAGAGCCAAGGATAATTGTTCATAACTTGCTGTTAAAGCATTTAGTATCTTTAGTAGGTTACATCATGGTACATCTTCTGTATTCATCTCACTTCTTGCAGGAGATTTTATGCTACTAGGAACAGAAGTGGAGACAGACAGTAGTTTTATTTCCTCTGTTTTCCAGTTCTACCACAATGTCTTTATACGTAAGTCTTGAAAATGTTTGTGGCTGAATAAATGAGCTCTTGCACTATAATTAGTTAGAGATCTCAATTTGTGTACAGCTTTTCTAGTGCAGTAAAGTCACAGTTCAAAAAATTAATTATTTAAAGTCAGTATATTAAAAAAAATATGTCATCAAACTGTCAGCAATACTGCATTCATTTTCATGGCCCTTTTTTTCTGACTATCTCAAATAATACTCCATAATGCATTAGGATTTATAGGAACTCAGCTTTAAGCTTTTTATGGTCACATGCTTAGTATTTTTAGACAAATACTCAAGTTAGACTTTATAACTTAGTTGCTGAAACAACTTATTTGAAGCATGACCTGAGTTTACTTCCATATATGAATTTTATATGAAAGGATTAAGACTAGCCTTTGGAAAGCAATCCTAGTTCTCTTATTAAGACACCACTCCTTTTAACAGGCAGCTTTGATCTGCTGTTCTCTAAAACTATGCAGCTTTTTTTTTCTTTAATAGAGGTTTTGTACTGGATATGTACTTAGGAAACTAAGTGATATATTCAAATTCTTACTTAACATTTTCTGAAAGACTGTAATCCTTACAACATGAATAAACAACCAAATATTAATAATTTAGAATAACTCATAATAACAATAATAATTTGGAATAACTGAGTAAAAGATGAATAATAAATTATGTGCTCCAAACAGTGAAAACATTGCTGGCAGCAAAAAACCCAAAATTTCTCAAAAAGTACTGAAAACCATGTTTCAAAAAAAAAACCCTCGAGATATTTTTTAGGTTTATGTAGAATTACTTCTTATGTGTTTTCTACCTCTGCTCAACTTTACCATATTTCTTCTTCCTAACACTGTCACACAGTTAGATACTCATTGCCAATGGCTCTCATCATCCCAATGTGCTTCAGTCATACCAAATGGTTTACCATTATCAGGAGTTTGTAAAACTGTGAAGTGTGCAGAAAATGTTCAGGTTTCTCTCCCAGCTCTCTACTCCTTCTCTACTTCTCTGCAAGCTGCTTGTTCCCATTGAGGAGCAGCTTGAAAGGAGGAAAGGTTCTGCAAGACTGATGCAGAGAATAAGCCAGGTAAGCAAAGAAAGACAGTAAATTGAAAGATGTTGCAGTACGACAGCCAGGCACGTTGAGGGAAGTGATATCCTGAGTGATTTGGAACGACAAGGTTTTGAGCCAGTGGGGTGGAAAGGATCTTTGTAAAGTCTGAATGAAAAACAGTTAGCGGAATGCACAGAAAAAGGAAGTAGTTTGACTAAATAGTTAGGGAAAAGGAAATAAATAGATGTATCATCATGATTTTCACAAAACCTCACAAAACATTCAAATATGTTTAACCTGAAGTCCCACTGAACAGTTGCGTACAAAAAATGAAGAAGCACTTTGGTGACTTACTGACACATGGATTAATTCAACATTCACAAGTGGAATGTGGGCAAATTTCTTATTTTTTAAAGGATAATTTTTCATTATGCCTTCCAAAACAAGAATTGAAATTAAAATAGGATCTAATTAAATTTCAATTACTTGAATAGGATATCCTCGCAAGTACAAAAGGTCTTAGCCATTGTAGATTACTTATGTTCTATAAGTTATCTTGCATGCTCTAAACCATTTTCTTTGACTATCACTAGCTGCCCATTTCACAAATGATAGCGTATTATTTGCTGCTTGTATTATATGATTATCTTTAATATGCTTCTGGTATCTCTAGTAACTTAATGTGTGTTATATCAGCTATTGCAAGTTGATAACGGTGTCACATGTTCTTTTCCATTTTCACGTAGTGTAATATAAGCTGTTATACAAGTTTCTATGTCTCAGGCTTTTTGATACAGTACATTTATTTTGTAATTCTAAGGATACTGATACAACCAAAATGAATCAAAGAAATGTTGACAGCATGGGAAAAAAAAAAAAGGAAAAAAAAAAATTGGAACTGAAAGTATTGGATTATAATATACAAGTTTAGTATCTGATTTTTTAAAAAACATTTTTATAAAATTAAGATACTTAAACTAAAAGCTGAAATATTATTTGTGCTGTGGTTTGCTTTTCTCTTTGGATTTTGCTGGAGGGTGGGAGGGGTTGACATTCCTTTGTAGCTAAACACATCAGACAGTAAACCACAGCAAATCCTGTTGTACCAGGTTGCCTGTGAGAATCATGAACTGTTTTGCTCTCCCAAACACATGACCTAAGGGAGTTCAGAGAACAGGGAGAACATTTTAGTCTAGTAGAAATTTCAAACAATCTTTTCAGCCCATATCTAAAATGTGATATTGTCTAGCTATTTTGTACAACATTGATAAAACAGACAGCTGATATGTGTCTGAGATAAGTCATAAAGAGATATAAGTCTCCATGCCTCAGTCTCAACCATGTGACACCACATTGCTTTTCTCTGCAAAACAGGTGGACTGTTAGTTCTCTTTTACATTTCTTATGCTCATAAATGTATAAATAAATAGAAAAAAAGACTTCAATCTTTTTATAGAAAACCTTCTTGTCCCTAATTTTGATAAATGTATGTCAGCGATTATTAAAGGTTGCTAATTGAAAATCTGATATGTAAGTATCTACTGCAGTCATCTTTTTTTCTGTTATTTTCATATGTCTTTCTGTATCTTATTTTATTAAAATTTCATTTTAGCTATTATTTCATAGCTGACCCTGCTTTGACAGGAAGGTTGGGCAAGGTGGACTAGACCTCCAGAGGACACTTCTAGCCTGAATTATTCCGTGATTCTAAACAGTTACACGTGTAATTGTAAAGATCCATGAAATCCACTGTGACAATCCACGGTTGCCCTGAGAAACAGGACCTGTAGGGTTGCTGGAGCTAATGCAGTTTATCCCTTTCCCAGTGACTTTTGAATCCACTTCTTTATGAATATTGCTATTGCTTAACAGTAAAGTTTACAAAGAGCCTTAAAAATGATGTAATCTTCAATCACGCTTTATCTGCTTATTTTATTTTTACTGATCCAGCACTGGCCATTTTTAAATAGAGTTAGCATTACAGAATAAAATTAGCCCACTGGTCAGTTCAGAGAATAAGTCATATATTCAAGAATTCCTAGAGTTTCATCAAAACTAAGCAGACTGCTGCCTTAAGACAGTGAAATATTTTTGGTGCATATTTTTGCAGGTTATTTATAGTACAGAGTTATTTATAGTATAGCCTCCAGAGTGTTTGAGAGAAGGTGCTATGTTGGATTTGCATACAGGAAAAATGAGAAAAATGAGACTGTCGGCCAGACTATCTGCTGCTATAACAGATGCACATATATATTCTTTGGTAAGAGAAAGTGATAGGGATGCCAATTCTTCCATCCCATTGACCTTGTTCAGTGAGCCTGATCTACATTATGTTATACCAATCACCATACACTTGGATCTGGTTGTAAATGTAATATGACATACAGGCTTTGATGGAGCTGATTTCCCCTTCAGGGTATTTACACTTCAGTCTGTGCGCTAAATTTGAGGGCTTTTCTTTCTAAAAATTCTCTACACTGAATATGCAGTGTTGAGAGAAAAGAAAAAAAACACCAAAACTCCTCCAAGGGATGGTGTTACTAGATATTATTATTCCTTGGACATTTTCCATGTGATATGTAGTACCTTCAGCTAATGGAACAAAACTGGCACTGTATTATTATGTGATGAGATAATTATCCAGCATGTAGTAAACAAGGTTTTAAGTAAAGACTTCATATTTTCTTAAGAGAAATGGAAGTAGACCATCCTGTTCCCCTTCTGATCCAAGTATTCAAATGTTGCACACTTTAGATTGTGTAATTTTATTTCTGGATATTGAAGCTAGTGGCTGCAGGGTTCTAGCTGCCAGCTGGGGTTAAACCATGACAAAGTCAAATAATTAAATCGTGCCTCATCTGGTTTTTTTTGAAGACTCATTGAGTCAATCTGTTGAATATAGTGGCTGAAGACATAGTTACCCTAAGGATTAATTTATCCTTGTATACTCTCTGGCAAGGTAGGTACTGCTAAACTGTGCAAAATTGTTGCACAGTTTGCTCCAACATAAAGCAGTAGGATGCCATGACAAATTAGCACCACCTAATACTTTTTAAAATATTTTAGATATATCATTATAGGACAACTATAGGATGATGTTTTCTAAGTTAGTTTATTTAGTACCAGTATAGGATAGCACCATATTGTAAAAGGAGTTTGACTAGGAATTTTATAATAGCTGTATATCACATATGTGTATTTTATATAGAGATTACTCATGTCTTCTGTGTCCCAGGAGTAACTTGATTCTTGTTCTCTAAAATGGACATCTGTGGATTCAGTTGTTTCACATATCCTGACATCACTGCCTACTTTAACCTTCTATATTTACAGAGAGTGTATTTGACTCCATACAGGTTTAAATCAATTATGTCTCATCAGAACAAAGTGTTAAGGAATCTTGCTTTGCATGGCTGTAATTGTGTTAACAGGCAGTTCCAAAATGGAAAATGGTCAATTCCCCAAGAGTTAGAGACAGGTAGTTACTCAGTTCTTGTTTTCCTGCCTCAAAGTATGCTCATATGAATGCAGATGACTTGTATATGAATACAATCTAATGATACAGTATTAGCAGAAATTGATACTTAAAATGATGCATTAGCTTGCTCTATACTGAGTGTTTTCTGAGGGGTAATTTTTGTTTGTTAATTTTTTGACAGTAAAGTCACTCTAAGTGTGAGTGAAGGCGATATGTTCTTGTTACAGTCTGAAATTGTTCAGATTTTAACAAAAATAGATGAATCTCTTAATTTCAGGGCTAAAAGGCAATAAATATATTGGCTGTTTTTCAGTAGGTGGCTCAACATATCTACCAACAAATAACAGTAGAAATAATGAACTGTTTAAAAAGAAACAACTAGACTGGTGGTTCTTACAGTGGAACCTAAACCTTATGGTTACCCATGCAGTATTTATAGGCAGAGTAAGAGGATTACAAACTTCCTCATCCCTTCGATATTCCAAAACTGATTCCCCAAACCTGATCCAATGGGAGTCAACTCTACTGCATAAGAGAATTAGGCAAGATTAGTGCTTTTTATTGACACTACCAGCAAGGTGGTGGGGTTTTTTTAATGAACTTTCCCAGAGAAATATATCTGAATCTGATCTCTCGCTTTACATGGGCATATGAATAGTTAGCTGTCATCACTACCTACATAGCTGCAAGATATCCAGTGTTTAAAAAAGCATAGAGCTATCTAATTATGTATAAATATCATGAAACTTGGAGGTAACTGGACTATTTTCTTCATGTATATAGCGTCTCCCTTTTTTAACTCCTTCCTCCCCGCCAAGCCATTTGATTTACCTATTAATAAAAATGCAGTATACGGATTACTTCAGCATCCTTTTCATTTATTGCTGTGGCAGAGCTCTGAGATACGTTGGCAATACAGGATAAGCCTATGCTTTAGAGCAGTTCTTGAGGCACTCCTCATGCTGCCCTCTGGGCATGCTTTGCTGCATCCTGCTTCCGCATGGGAGGAAAACATGCGGTGCCCTGCTCTATTGTGCTCTCCAGTTTCCTTTCAAAGGAACAGTTGGAAAATAAGCCAATACTATAATACTCCAGCCAGTCTCCCAGTGCACACAATGGGCAGGTTCAGGGCTGCAAGCCTCTCGGTTCTGCTTTTGAGACGCCGCCAGGATGTGCATCTTGGAGCACCTGTGGCCTGCAGAACTGGTACATACCCAGGGATCCAGCCATACAACTCGGAGAACCCCTCACAGTCCTCCCAGTGTTGCCAAGTAAAGCATAATAAATTACAGAAATAAAAACAAAGCTACTGAGAACATCTTTAATTTTCTGTATTCTGATGTGATCATATCTCCCAACTAATTTGCGTAATTTATTTGTCCTTTTCTCTTTTAACAAAACCAAGCTTAAATTGCTTCTGTACTTGTGTCCTTCTCTTCAATTCTGTTGCATTGTCACTATTTTACTGTCACATTTATCTGCAACAGCCATGGTCGTTTTAGCATTCTTGATGTTATCAAGCTTTATGAATGAGATACTTTTAAAATGTTTTTCCCTTACTGAGATGCTTTATAAAGATCCACTTCCTCTGCTCATGTACAATTAAAGCCTAATTCAGAAATGTTGTAAGCATTTAGGCATGTGAGTACATTATCTAGTTGAATCCTTCTTGATGAAGTCATTTATTTATCTATGTTATAAATTAAGGAAATGGTGAGGAACACATGGTACTGTAGTTTAAACCAAACAGTAGTGTGAGAGAAAAGATATGAACAGTGAACAATGGAGACAGGAGAGCAGGTATACAAAGACCAGCACCCAGTTGAGTACAAGATTGCAATCGTTAATTATTTTCCTAGCATATTGCTTCTTCCTGGCTTGCAATTTTTTTATGTACTCTTGATACCAGACATTGTAGCGCATATTTACTTTGCCGAGTTTTATGAGCCTTTTGAGTGCAATTCGGAACAACGGGCCTAATTTAATTGCCCTAAATCACTCTCTGGAGGAGCCTCTCTTTTTCTGCTGAGGCATCTAGAGAGTTTTGTTTCATATTATTGGTACCTGGAATTAAACAGTGTGGATATTGCATATAATGTACTTTTCTCTGTTTCCCACTGTGTTTTCAGATAAGCCTGGAAAACTGAGGGCATTACTACAATTCCAGCAATATTTTGTTGAACAAGAACTCAAGGATACTAGAGTCCAAAAGATAATGCAACTCTAATTGCATCAGCTATGATTTCTAACATTCATTTTTACCTTTGAGAAACTATTGGTTTTTTCATCAAAGTGGAGAATAAAAGCTATGGCTGAAGGAAAGGTTGTTAGTATATTCCCCCTGTATACGGACTTACTATTCTGTTCATTTGACCAATAACATGATAAAAACATCAATAGTTAAATGTTAATAAGCATGTATTTTGTCTTCACTCATACAGGCAGCCTCATTACCTGTATCTAAGGCATTCCTGATATTTAGTGCCTGTATAGTCAAGTTTTTCAAGGTTAAAAATGCAGAGTTCAAAGCACGATCTGTTTCTCTACCCGCATACAAGTTTAGTGTTGCATATGAGGAGTATGTTTCCTCTCCTCTGCATCGGCTACCGAAAGGACTGCTCCACCCCTTGTCCGAACACTGGCAGGCTCAGAGGTGACTCCCTTCGCAGAGGTGTACTCTGCCCTTTTATCTAGACGGACTCCTAAAAGATTTTGACCCAATCGTTGGTGTTTCTCTGCGGGCTGTAAAAAGCAGCAAAGTCAACTGTTACAATGTTTCCAAGATGTATTGTTTCCGTGATAAGCTTGTGGTTTTCCTATGAGTTATTCCAAAGGCTCAAATAATAAACATACAAATGATATGTCAAGATAGGAACCAAATTAAGCTTTTTATCCTACCTTTAAGAAGTTTGAATTGGAAGTAGCCAACTTTCAGATAATGGCACAATGCTGCAAAAAGATCTTGAGTTGTGGAAGGCTTTAAAATAAAAGAATTGCCAACACACGAGTATGTTTTCTCACGTTTCAGTGGCAGATTATTTCAGAGAACTCCCTAGCCTGTTTCCTACTTCCTTTGCCCTTGGTCTGCTGAGTAATATTTGCATTTTGTCCTAAAACAGCATATCTCCTCTCTGGACGGAAATTTCTGATAAATGTTTTCCGTTTAACTTCCTCCAGCATCTACATTAAACAACGCCTTTGCCAAGGATCATTTCCTTAGGTCTCTACTTTCTGCTTTCTGAACAACATGTAGCCTCAAGATTGTGTCCTGCCTGCCTACTGTCACTGGGTGTTACTTAGGATTGCAGGAAATTTTCCAGTCTCTAAACATGATCATTTCAGAAATCGCCCCAGAAATTGTTACCTTACTGTTCTGTGGGGGTTAACTAATTTTATCTTTAAATTTATTTTAATTCAATTTTAATTTAATCTTTTAACTAATCCTATAATACTGAATGAAAAATCAGTGGCAATTTTGGAACTAACAATGGAGATACTTAAATTGGAAAGTGCTGAAACGGGATGATGTCAGAAAGAAAATTCCACTTAATTTTTATTGCATACTTCCAGTTTGGCTGAAACCATGTTCCAACAGGATACAGTTATGTCAAAATTTATCAAACTAGTTTTGATCCTTTAAATTCTATCTGAGCTGTATAGATTTTAGTGTTACCACTCATGACTACATTTCTCTATGAGAACATGATGGCACTTTTCCCTTGCTTTCTGTATGAGGGCTGTAAGCTGAGTAAGTACAGTGTGTTTGGGTTTTTTTCAGAAGCTGAGGTGATTTTAATAGAAATGAGATAGAATACTGTGTGTACCTCTGACTTTTTTTATCTGTTTACTTAACTGTCTTCTGGATTAGCATAGCCAGGTAAGAAAGATAAATACAGCCTTGAATTTCATTCCTGCTTTCTGTGAAGCATGTATCAAAAAAGAAAAGCAGCTAACCATTGGTCAAGTTCAGGGGGCCAGAAACCTTAGTTCAAATTATCAGACACAAAAACAGACTATAAAAGGTTATTGGAACTTATTATTGAGTTTTTTCATAAAATCGCATCCAAAAGCCTAGAGAGATGAGGAATCTTTCTTTTCATCTTTCACTCTAAAGCTTCATATGTAAACTGAATTTTGCAACAGAAAATTGCTGAAAACCAGCATGGCTGGCTATGTGGTCTATCTCTTTCTATTTTCATTTCTTTAAATGTGGAGATTATTAAAATAGTGATGAAAAAGAATGAAAATATCTGTAAATGCTTTAAAAAATAAAATTCTTAATCACGTTACACTGGAAAAGAATGAAGAATCTACCAGACACACAGATTCCTTATTTCCTGTTGCTTGAGCATCAAAACTCAATAACATAAATCACTTCTTACTGTTTCTGTTAAATTGCATAAATTATTGTGTTTTGAAATTGGGATTTAGATGGTTAAATTATGTTGATTTTTATTCAAATTTTTATTTTCCAAGAGTCTGGAAATTTTGATTCTGCTTTCCTTCATTTGATATCAACATTGACTTATATTTAAGTCTTAAAGCAGAATAGAATTTTATTAAACTCATGTTTTGGCGGGCATATTTTTTGGCTATTTTTTAGTATCGTCTTTATGTTTTCTAGGAAAAAGTGAGTAAGCTTTTGGATTTTGACTTAAGGAATCCTTATCTGGATTGAACCCACATTCACTGTTGAGAGAAAAACTTGAATAAATGTTAAAATGTTGGTAGAACATGAACCTTTCTGTCAGAGGAGCATTTGCACATTACATTGCAGTTCAGAATATTACAATGACATATGTGTCTGGAGGAGTTAGTTCAGAGTTAGCTAAAGTGGAAAATTTCATAGCTGCTGACTCCTTTTATGGACATGCAGTGTGCACTGGTGAGCTTTGTAAAAGGTCACACAACCCCTTTGAAAGTGGAAAAAGATTCCTCATAGTTGGTGTGCCCATCGAGCAGTGAGGAGGAATCGGTATAAATTCAGAACTATTGTGCTGAGCTCTGTTAGCTTCCTGCAGAGAAGTGTGGAGGTCTGCACCTTGCTGAGACAATCTGACTTCCTGAGCCTGATGTGTGTCGGAGGCTATACGCTCAGGTTTTGAGCATGCCAGCCTTGGTGCAATCTACCATAGTATCTCTCTGACTGCTGCGGCACTGGTATCGGTCCTAAGGTCATTGTTAATGATGCCTTTGAATCAAATCATAATGTGCTCCCAAAGAGTTGGCAGCACTAATGTCAGAGAAATTAGCAAGAAAAGTTACCTGACCTCTGAATTTATAGAGTAATTAGCATGAAAACTGTAGGCCAGGTTTGGCCATCATCACATTTTACAGTAATTTATCCAGGAAAAATTTTACTTAGCCATGGGACTTAGTGCAAAGAAAAACACTACCCTGTGTAAATGGGAGAAACCAGCTCTCAAGTAAAATGAGTAAATACCTTCGCAAATTTCTCCAGAAATCTTAAGCCTCCTTGAAATGATAGAAAAATCTCCTACAAGAAAAAAAATCTTGAGAGTTAAAGTTGGACTTATTTTTGTAAACTAAGAACGTCCTGTGAGGATCAAGATAAAGCACATGGTATAATGTTACATATTTTACGTTGTGGTATCGGTAGGCAATTATTATTTTAGGAGACCAGAGAACACATTAAGATGAATTATAGTGAGGTTGTTTGATAACAGCTTTCATTTATTCTACAGAATAATATTCAGTAATATACCATCACTTCCAGTCAAAAAACTGTAGTGCTGGCTTAAGAAGTTTGTTTTTTTTTTTAAATCTTAGTAATTTATCTTGAAAGACTCCATAGTCAATATTATATAGCACTGTGAGCCTATTGCTTTATTACCCTTTTTATTCAAGTGTAGAAAGATAAAGTATTGATTTTTGTTTGGTTTGTGTGCTGTAAAAACAAAGGAGAAATGTCATTTTTGAATACCAAGGCTATATGTCCATTGTTTTATTGATTTTAAATTAAATAAAAGCTATGTAAGGCAATAGTTGAAATTGCTTTGGGGAAAAATAAATACATTGGGGGAAAAAAAAAGTCAAGTAATACTATTGAAAATAACTTACAGCAAGTTCATCTCCCCAGCTGAGCTTTCAAAAAATCTTTTGCCATTAGATCCAAAGCAGAGTAATATAGATAATACTGCACAAACTTTAACATCAGTACAGATTCACACTACAAAAAAGAACAGTACAGTTCTCTATTTTGGTGGTTCACTATCTTTTGGGTTTTTTAAATGTTTTTGATTGTTTGTTTATTTTGGATGTTGAGTTTGGAGATAGCCACTGGCTTCGATTTTACCAGTAAAAACAACAGAGATGCTCCTGTTCCCTCGTCTTCACAGCACACCAGCTACATGTTCATCACTGTTTATCCTCAGTTCCCTAAATGATTGTCTAATCTTGTTAATTGTCCAGCTTTTGTTATCTGTGCTACCAGTAGTTAGCTTTTTTCTTTTTTTTTTTTATTACAGTCTTCAGAATGTTTTTGATCCTGAAAGTAGCAAGAAGTGTTGCTATAATGTGATTGTATTGTCACTGTCTTCTGGGTTATTTCACCACTAAGAAAATGTCTAGCAACTCCCAGGGCTGCCAGTCCAATCAATAAAATATCTAATGTGCAGACGTGAGAGGGTGCTATATAGGAGCTTATAGCTAGATTGTAATACAATATAAATATCCAGAGATGAAAAACAGAAAAAGGAGGGGGAGTGGGGGGATCAATATCCTTTCCATAGATAGCTCATCAGACTATTGGATTTCATTATTTTGATTTGAAAGCACAGAATTAAATATTTATAATTCCCTTAGGTTAATTCATGGTCTCCTATTTCCAAGTTTCTTTTTAAGTTTACTTATTGTAGTGTTTTGGATATGTATTATTAACTGACATAAGTTACGAGAAAGATTACATCTGGAGAACATACAAAACATTTGGTTTGCTGAGCAAACACAAGCATGTATATACTTTTAAATTCTTACTGACCTGGGAATGCAGTGATGTTTGTCTTGTTTACACGAAGGAGCATTTACTGATTTTAAAAAGCATGATTAAAGGGCACCTCGAATGGTTAGCAAGCTTGAATACCAAGGAGGGATCAAATACTGTAATTACTGACCGATAATGTCTGATTTGTTCTCAAAAGCTTTTTCCAGTGGAGTCTCCACAGTCTTTTCCATTACAGTTTTGTCTTTCTTTAATGATATTTTTTTTTTCCTCAAGGACTACAGAAACGCTTCTGGTTGTAATTTAAGCCCATTACTTATTGGTTATCCTCTGTGTATTTGTAGATTATTTCCTTTTTCTTCATGGAATTGTTTGAGACTGAAAGATATCTTCTCTTTTTTAGCCTATAGTAAATCAGATTCTTGCAGTCTTTTTTGTGCATGTGTTTTCCTTGCTTATGAAATACTGTAGATGTGAATCAGTCTCATTGCTGTCCTCTAGACACTCTCCATGTTCCTCCTGAAACACAACATCCAAAATCATTCCTGCAAATGCTTTACTGAGTAGGCTTGGGGAATTATTTTGTGTCTTGATTCTGTACTGATGGCTATCTACCTGAATATACTGTTTATCCATCCTACAGCAATATGTTAAATGTGTTTTATATAACCTATGCAAAAGGAGTTGGAACTGCATTTTAGATTCTCAGGTTGTGAAAACAGAATACATTACAACTGACTTCTCTAAGAAACAAACTCTGAGATTTCATACTTCCTCTACACCAATTTTCCCCCAGTATTAATAATTTATGTAAACATATTTTATTTTCTAGTTAAAGCAAATTTTAGTTGTTCATAAAGACCATGTGTTTAAATACCTAGTGTCTTGTAGGACTAAACTTTTATCATAGGAGAAAGGAAGCCACCTGCTGATGAGAGATAGAAAGCAGTGTTCTGGTATAAATGCTTTATAGTAGGGACAGCTTTATAGTAGGGACAATGTACTGGAAGAAATTGCATATTTAAGTGCATTTGGAAGTAAATTTGTTATACCTGTGCTGTAGGAACCACAGTGTTTGATACAGTCTTCAAGCACATTGATGTACTGAGTTCAGTTTTTAGTAAATGAGATGTTTCATATATTTTCTGTGCAGTAGAGCTGAGCACTACTGCAAATCTAAAGTGTTCAGCAATGAAGTGCAGTCAGCACAAAACCTTTAAAAAATGAGAAATATTTTTATAGACCTATAGTTCTGAATTTATATTTTCCTCCCTCTTTCTTTAACTGTGTGCTCCAGAAACGTAGCATTTTTAAATGAATAGTGAGGAGCTTCTGTAATCCCAAGATCCTAAGAATTTAGCCACTATCACTATGTAAGTGCTGTAAAACTTCAAGAATTAGAAACGTGTGTGGAGATTCTAATATATATCATTATATACATATATAGTTACATAGATATTGAGAGAGAGATATATACTGTTCAGAGTTCCTCAACTTCACAGTTACTTACTTACCTCTATGTGTATGCATGAGGTAAGAAACCTCTGTAGAAATAGTCAAATAGACTCAAATAGGAAGGTTTGAGAAGACGGGAAAAGCAATCACATACCTTTTCATTTCCTTCTAGTTTTGCTGACCATACGCTTTCTGCCCAGCAAATTCAGGTCATCTAATGAGGCTTTCAAACTAACTTACAAGTTGTTGTATTCTTTCCCTACATGGTGATAAAAAACTCGCTGTGTGTCAACTGGGTAGAAATTATCATCTGACATGTCTTCAGTGTGATAGTTATCACCATGTTGCTTATGTGAGGAAAAAAAACCAAACCCTGTGTTGTATTGGTAGATAGAATTGCTTGGGAAAAGGAGAACCCAAAAAGTATTAAGAATGTGAAAATTAGAGATCAAGATAACCTGTGAATGGAGAATAGCATTTATTTTTAATGTTTAAGTTGTCTCTTTTGTTGAAACACTAAATGAAAATTTTAGCATGAAAAATTATCAATACTGTCCTGTCATAAAATAATCCTCTGCAAACTGTTTTCTGTTATTTCTACATTGGGGGTTCTGATACATTTATAAAAAATACATTTATAAAGTTCTCCATCATTTTGGCATACTTAATTAAAAAAATTATTTCCCAAAATGATTTTTTGACTCTAGGTAAACTTTTTATATGTCCATCAAAACTGATGAAAAATTGAGAAAAATATAATCACTGTATGCTGACATCCTGACAATCCCTTTATGCTGCAAGGCCATGCAAGTGTAAGAATGTTTGAAGGAGGACTTGAGTTATTAAGATAACATATGGGAATGGGTGAGAATTGCAGTGAGAGAAGGAAGGAAGCTTCAAGACAGCCTGATGAGGAAGGAGATGAATTTTTAGACAAAAGGCATGGACAAAGGGAAAGTATTATGCTGTGTGCAGGGGAAAGGCTTCCTTGTGTCTTGCTATTATTATAATATCAGTGTTACAGTCAGAATAATTGGTCTTTTTATATCGTCATTAATAAATATTTTCAAAGATAAGTCTGCCATCAGTTTTCTGTCTAATCACAGTAAGTTGCTAGACTGTGAATTTTGTCTATTAACGAAAGAGGCATACTCTTAAAGGTAAAGGGTTTACCGTTTCGGGACTACCTTTTCATGTGTAAATAATTTAATTTATGAAACAGTAATAGCGATTATAAAACAAAATGCTTTTCCCCACAGCTATTTTGTGTATCAAAACTATATCTGAGTGTTATCACATATCAAGGAAATACAACCTGATCAAATTTGTAGTGGGTGGAACCTGATTTACTTTTCAGTCTTGATGTAATATCACAGCTATGTTATGGCCCATATAAAGTAGCATTTTACATGTAATAAATATCTTAGAACATTGTAAAGCACTGTGAAACAGACAGTAAAATAAGCTATCTTTTCTGAATTTGTGTTAGTAGAATTTCATAGCTTACAATATTTTTTTTTAGAATAAATGTTCTAGAAGTATGGGGTTTTGTCATATTGCAGTGTGAATAAGCATTGCTTACAAAGATTTTACCACAAGATACCAATAGATAGAAATAATATTCTGGGTGTTCACAGAATCTAAGAATAAAAAGCAGAAAGTTATAAAATACCATGTTCCTGTAATGTGAAAAATTAATTGTTTCTACTATGGCATGACTGGGTAAGCTGCCATGGCAACTGTTGCAAAAGATACATTCCCTGATAAAGTTTCCCATCAAACTAAAGATACATTTAGGAAGTGTTTGTTTCAGAACCATACTTTCTAAATATACGTATTTCAGTACCAGTCATGATTATGCTTCAATTCCAACATTATAGGATGCTTCATGAATTCAGACATTTCTTCTTTGATACTTCAGTTTGAGATTGTTTTCATATGGTCAAATTCCAGCGGATATCTGTTTAATTCTAAGGAAGTCACTTAATCCTAAGAAGGCTCTTCTAAGGAAGAGACTTTTTTTTTATGTTAATTTCTGTTCCTGCCATAGCACTTTTTCCTATTTTACTGTCAGATAACAACATAAAATTTGTCTACCTAATTTTCTTACCTCTAATACTGACATCGTGTTACTTAGCAACTTGGGGACGGTGGTACCAGTCAGCCCAAATAACACACAATTGAATGGTATTCTTAAAATATCACATGGCAAAGTAACCTTATACATCTTCTCGTTGGAAATGTATAAACACAAAGAGAGAACTTATTATTATGTATTATCTTGTATCAGAAATATTGCTACACTTCGTGTGGTCGTACTAATTTAGGCATAATCTGGGGCTCTGTGGGTTTTGATTCAAGGGTTGATTCATGGATGATTTTTAATTTTTAACTGAAGGGGTCCCTCTGCTGGATGATTTCATAATTCACTGCACGGGGAGGGGCGGTGGTGGTGTGTACCATTAGCAATACAGAGGATTTTCATAATGATGCAAATAAATATTCCTTACGTAGTGAATGCAGCTGTCTTCACATGATTTTAGAAATTAGCTTTACAAAGATATTTCCAAGAAAAATATTATTTGCTTTTTCTAATGATACTTTAATGATAAATAAAATATAATATAACTGAATTTGAAGAAAATTATAAGGAGGCTAATATCTCTCTCTTAAGTGCTGATGCCTTTCTGTCCTCTTAAAAATAAAAATCTGTATTGCAAGCAGGATGCTAAGATAAAAAAAATTACCTGAGTGAAGTAATGTCCCTGACTTTGTTTAGAGCCTAATTCCATTTATGAGTTCAATTGCCTACAAGTCTGTCAAAGATAATTAGAAGAGTAACACATGAATTTTTAATGTTTATCAATATTCTTTATATTTTTAATGAACAGAAGAAGTCTGGTCTAAATATGAATATTGGCACTGGGTTGGGATTTTGAAGATGTAGGTTCAGTTTGAGTTGTTTTTCATCAGAATTTCTGTAAAAAGCACTGAAACACCAATAATAATGCTTGAAATGCATAGATAATTAGATAGATAATGCTTCAATAACATAAGGATTTCTGTTGACTTTTTAAACTGTTACGTAGTTTCTCACTACCATACTAAGAATTTGAGTGCAACTCCTTTTGATGGAAAGTGTTACCTTTGAAGAAGGATTTTATTGAAAAATAGGATTATGGAATTTTGAATGAACCACATAGCAATTTCATATTGTGTAAGATACGTATTCAAGTAAAAAAGATTATTTTTATCTATTTGTTTAGCTCAGGAAATTAAGCCCTAATTGCTGTTACTCATAAGTTTTGGGCCAGTAATAAAAGTGATACAGTTCTAAAAAATCATGTCCTGTTCTGGCTCAGTCCACAGAGTTCATTGGGACAATCATACGCTGTCCTTCTGTAAAGACTTGTCTTCCTCTGAACAGGTCCTCTAATCACCTTCCACTCATTACGACAGCCCATTACCTTATAAACCTGCCAGTCTCTGATGGTGAATACGGAGCTGTGTATATTCATGACATCTAATGCCTGGCTTCATCTCTGGGTCCTGCAGCTGTGGCTTTATACAGTTTACTTGTCAGAATGACTGTCACTTCCTTAGGAAATGATCACTCCCCAACTATCATTCTTTTCTTTGGAGATTTGATGTAGAGTATCAGGAGTGTGTCAGATATATACAATTAGATTCTCCTCCACTGATGAGAATACTCAGAGTGAACACATTCATCAGAGCCTGGGAGTCTCTTCAGACGAGCAATTGGCTCAGGTCAGAAGTTTTTTGAGTAGCAGTTTCTTCATATCAGGATGTTCAGACTTTGTTGTGTCCACAGTGGATGTGAGATTCTCCTGAATAACCATGTAGAGATGATCACAGACATTTCCACCGTCACATATTACTAAACTAATAAGGGAAAGCAAGTTCATTCTAGTCTGCTGAGAAGCAACAAAGCTGTGAGTGTAGAATGTCACCAGTGAAGCTGACTTCTAATCAATTCACATAGTCATCTCTTCCGACTCTCTTTTGAGCAGTTTCAACAGGAATCGTTGTTCATGTGAGCAGACAGCTCCCACAAATAGAGCCAGTTGGCAATAAGTTTGTTTGCTTCCATGGCCAAAAGAAAGTGTCATGGATTTGCTAAAGAAAACAGGGTAAAGAATCTATGAGGTGCCATCCTGGTTGAAAAGTTTCTGTATGTTTTACCCTTGATTCTCTCTCTTTTGTAGATTGTCTGAAACATATAGAAAGTGAGAGTACATGTAACTGTTAATAATAGGTTTTGCTTCTCATTGTCATTTTTGTTTTCCAGATCTGTGAGGATCCTGACACAAGGATCAAAGTTAGACAATTAGACAATTCTGGTGCACAGTTATTTTTCTCCCCATTATGGATGACTGGTGTCTGAAAACCCACTCATGAAAAGATTCTTTTATCATTTTTTTTTTCAGATATAGCATACAATATTGTAGGTTTGTCCTTTATTCTTCCTGACCTTATTGTCCCAATTATTATTCACTCCAATTCAGATTAGGATGTGCAAACTCAAGAACTCGAAATAGGCTATAGAACACCTCAGCATCTGTGCTCTTTACCAGACTGTTCTGTGTGCTTACAGATAGCACAACAGTTATGTTTTATGCTGTCAGATGTTTTCCTATTCTCCTTCTATAAAAATGTTGGCTGTAGAGCACCAAAATTTAAATCAGCTTGTTAGCTCTTCACATTGCAAGAAAGGTGAAAGCAAAAATGGATTAACTCAGCAGCAGATCACAGGAGCTGTTTGAGTGTTTTGGATAATTCTGTTATCTAGATATCATTGCATAGAGTAAATATCCTGCTAGAGCACATGTAGATGCAGAAACTCCCTTTGAAACCCACCCTCAACTCCAGAAAACCATCTGAAAAAATGCATGAAAACCATCACCTCTATATGTTTCTGTTCTATCCTTCCTATAAAACTGAAGGTGAAAAGGAGGTTCAGGTTTGACAGAATTACAATTATACTTATCAGTATGTGCCATTATCTCAGCTGTTTAGATCACCGAAACTGATAGTTTCTTGCTATTTCCAGACCTTTTACCTCGACACCAAAAGAGGATTCTGCATCCCAGCCTAGAAATACTGCACAATAGTATGGCAAATAATCTGCTGGTTACTGTAGACCATATGTTTCAAGATACCATTTTGTGTGGATAATCTCCACTCTGAAATTACTCATTATATTTGGTATCATAAATATGTAATAGGAACCAAAACATAGCATTTTTACTGCTCACTGTTTGGTTGGTTACAATTTCAATCAGGAGAGATGCTTTGAAGTAACTTGTAAACCTAAGCGTCACAAATAAATCAGAGTAGATATCTAGAGTAAACAGTAATTACTACTTGTAGAGCATAATTTTTTTCCTGGTTGGAAAAGAAAACCAAAACACCATAGCATTTAGGAAGAAAAACCTACTTTGCCTCAGAACTTCCAGAAGGAAAGTGGCAATCTGTCTTTGTTTAATCTCCTCATAAGTATTCAGTTCCCGCTGTTTGAAGTGTTTGTACCTGAATTTACTGGGAGGGCAGGAACATACCAGAAGGAAGCAGCAATTGATTCCACAGCAGAAGCCGAATGCCATTCTTTTAAGTCTCCTATGAGTTTACATTTAGAGCTGGATCATGAAAACTGGTTGACGCTCATTAAAATGTTCCTTTGAGACATTCAGCAAGGCAGTGTGTGTGTGTAAAGATTCCTCAGCACTGTTCAGTTACACGAGCTAGTGCTGCCCTTTGGGGGAAAAGTTGGCTAAACTAAAATACATGGACTGTCACAGAGTACTTCTCCAAACGTACGTTGCTTTACTCACTATTTGGTGTTTCTAGCAAAAAGGACGAAGGAAAATAGGTAAATAGAGTAGATATTGCCAGAGACCTGCCTGACATAACATCGCCTTCAGCATGTTGTAGCAAGTGCTATGGGCATGAAAATGAATTCCTCATCCTTCTTTGCCTAGGCTATTTATGGGAATAGGAAGCGAGCAAGGTAGGGGAAAACTAGCAGCTCTGTGTTGTGTGTTTTCTGTCACCTACCACTTCCCTTATAAGTGGGTTGTTCTAGGGAAGAAAGTGTGGATCTTATGTTTGATCTGCAGTAGGGAACTGAGTATTATCAGTTGCTATTGAAGAAGTTAGGCATTTTGGAGCATCTGAAGAACGCAGATGGAGAGAAGCTGCATCAGCAAATGAATTCTCTGCTGACAACCACGTGCATGAAGGGCCAGAGGGAGAGCAATGCTTACACAGGTCCCAGCGCAGTCTTGGAGTGACGCCCAGCTGAGTGTGGTGGGTGGACTGGACTGGCTGCCAGGCACCCACCCAGCTGCCCTCTCATTCCCCCTTCTCACCAGGACAGGGGGAGAAAAAAATTGTGGGTGAAGTTAAAGACAGGGAGATTGCTTACCAGTGACCATCATGGGCAAACCAGACTTGACTTGGGGAAAATTAATTTAATCTATCACCAATTAAAACAGATTTGCTTAGTGTGAAACAAAACCAGCGTAAAATAACACCTTCCTCTCACACACATACACACCATTTTTCCCAGGCTCAGCTTCCCTCCTTCGTTTCCAACTCTTCTACCTTCCCCCCACCCTCCAACCAGCGCAGAGGCAGCGGGGGGGTTTGCCATCAGTCCTTAACAGTTCTTCTCAGCTGCTCCTTTCTCCTCACGCCTTTCCCCTGCACCAGAGTTCCTCTAAGGAAATATCCACCCGCTCTGGCACAGGGTCCTCTCTGGGCTGCAGCGTGGGTATCTGCTGCCCCGTGGTCTCTCCACAGGCTGTGGGGGAGCCTCTGCTCGGGGCCAGGAGCGCTCCTCCCCGGCCTTGCTGCTCCCAGGGCCATTCCTCACACTTTTCACCTCACTCCGGCAGCCTTTTGCCCTTCCTCAGAGGTGCTTTCCCAGCAGCACCACCGACTCCACTGAGGGGCTCAGCTGTGGCCTGTGGAGGGACCGGCTGGAACTGGCACGGGGCAGCCTTGACCTTTCCTCACAGAGGCCGCTCCTGCAGCTCCATCACCAGCCCCACACCTGCACCCAATAGCACCCTGATAAAGGCTCCTCAAGCCTTCCTGCCAGCAGCTGTGAGGGTGTTATTTGTAACCCCGCCCTCAGCTGTGAGGGTGTTATTTGTAACCCCGCCCTCAGCCGTGAGGGTGTTATTTGTAACCCCGCCCTCAGCCGTGAGGGTGCGGTTCCTTTAGCTCTGCCGCTGCGGGGCAGCTCAGAGCAGCCCTTCACTGTGGGGCAGGTGTCAGCTCGGCACTTGGGCTGAATCTGTTTGTGCTCCAGCGTACGGCAGGGTTGTGTTGGGTACAAACAGCTCTGGGAAGGAGACTTGCTGGTGAGTATCGGTCTTATTTATGAGATATTAATTTATTGTTGGTTTTCTCAAGTTTATTCTCTCAACCTCTGCCTGCCGCTAAAGTCCTTATTGTTTAAAAACTTGGTAAAGGTGGTTCGTAGTAGCAAGTTTTGTCTGTGGGGCTTCAGGAAAGTAATTTAGTTTTCCTGGGCTTCTGAGAAAATCTCTGAAATTTTAAAGGGAATTGTTACACCCTTTGCTATTGTCATTTCCGTAGCCAAGATCATGTAGTAGGGGCACTGCGGGGGGGGTGTGTGAAGGGAGCGGGGGGGCAAGATAGAAACTGTCTTTTTAGAGACTTATGATTTTTGTTAGAATTTGCAAAACAGGTAATTACATAAGGAATGGCAAAGAGTAACTACAAAATGCAAACTTCGTTGTGTGGGTTTGTCTTTGATGCAATGACTCTTGTCTGGTTAACTGAATTTAGAGAGGGCCTCTCTGAAGCCCCAACACAATGAAGAACTTGTTTAGCTTCAAGCGTATTCTTAAGTCCCTTTGCTGTTTGTATGTGTCAAAGTGCTGTTTTGAATTGGAGTTTCAGCATCTAATTTCAGACTCGAGTATTATGTAAATTATAAAATGGTCTGGTATGCATTGAAGTCCTATTTGCATTGCATGCCACAAAAACCAAAAAAACCCTGGGGTTTTGTCACATACTAATGAAGCCAGACACTTGAGGCAAACTCCTTCTATTATCTGAAACCACTACTGTTATCCTTGCCTTAGTAAACAGTTACTTACAAAAGAGAAGCAAACTCTGACCCAGAAAGGTAAATAGGTTTATATGTCTAAATCAATAAACCTAAGTATAATATTGGCAGTTAGATTTAGAAAGTAATCCATAGTAAGTTTAGACTCAAGCTTTAAGTAATCTATAACGAGTTGACGTTTATTGTCTGCTCTTGTAATTGAAAGTAGTGACACTTTTGTTTTCGTAAAGTACACCTTTCTTATCTAGGTGCAATTGATAGTTGTCATTTCCACAAGGACGAATTGATTGAGTAGAAAAAATGTGGCAGAAAAATTGTTTGTACGGAATCAAAGTTGTATCTGTCTTATAGACTACAATAGGAATAAGATTACTAAGGATCTATTACTTCTGAGAGCTGAAGATTTCTGTTAATAGCTGCTTTTTACAAATAACTGGAGTTGTAAAACAACTGTCTGAAAACATACAGTAATTTGCTTGTAGTAGAACATTGTGTGTGATGTTTTCGGATTGCAGTAATGCATGGGATTTGATAAAGGAACTTTAGGAATTGCTGCTCTATAGTTAATGTTTTATAGAGGGTGGAATCCCCCAAAAAGTAAATTTCAATTTAAAAGTTTAGACCAATTCTTATATGTAATTCTTTCAGAAACTGCTCGAAAAGACAACTTTCTGTTAAAACTGCATATAGTATGAGCAATGGGAAATTTTTAGGGACTTGAGCAAATTAAAGACTTAGGTAATCACTGACTGGAGGTAGTTAATTAGTACAATATTCTGTACTTGTATTGGAAGTTTTTTGAAGGTACACACTCTAAGTTCCCTTATGACTTTTTGATAATGAGTATATTATACCTATTTGAATTTTCTTAAAAGAAAATATTCCATTAAAGACAGAAATTTTGAAAAAGG
Source organism: Anarhynchus alexandrinus (assembly GCA_008711295.1). Taxonomy (NCBI): domain Eukaryota; kingdom Metazoa; phylum Chordata; class Aves; order Charadriiformes; family Charadriidae; genus Anarhynchus; species Anarhynchus alexandrinus. The sequence continues at coordinate 4,287,878 of VUYV01000006.1, read as the reverse complement.
GAGGGTGGGAGCACAGTAACAAGGCAAAGTAGTATGACATAAAAATATACGATTTCTGTAATGATAAATTTGAAGCAGAAACAACAGAGATGGTAACACTGTAGGTGACAAGAGTGGTGATCAAGTGAATCAATTGTGAATAGTTTGTAAGTGAAGAAATGTGATGGTCAGGAAGAATAGAAGGATACACGAGGGAGCGGTGGCCCAGTCACAGAAGTGCAGGAGCTGTTGGAAGAACAGCAAAGCACAACAAAGATGCAAAATAAGAATTTCTCCTTTGTTTTCCAGACTGGCCAAGTCCAGAGAGCTTCAGAGGAGTTCAGGCTCAGAAGAACTGACTTTGTCAACTATTTACAGGTACATCCTGATAGCTGATGTTCTCCTCAGTAGAGATATTTAGCTATTTGCAAAATGTAGCTGCTAATGGAAACGAGATCATAGTAATCAAATAGCTCAGTGATTTTTCCTTGGATTTTTCAGTGGTTTGTTTTGTTTGGGGGTTTTATCCATTAAAATAAGGCAAGAAAACTTCATGCAAAAATACAATTTAATAAAAAATAGACAGTAAACTACTGTGAGGAAATGAGCAGCTGACAGACATAGTTTACTGTGATTGAGAGGAAACATTTATCTGCTTGTGAGAAGAGCAGGTTTGTAGTCATATGTCTCAACAGAAGGAGAGTGATAGTGGAATATCCCCTGAAGCAGGGGCATTGGAGTGTTTTGAGGAAAGGAAGTATGGTCTTTCCGAGAGAAGTGAAGACTTGTTTTCTTGGCCATTTCACAGCCTGGGTTGAAAGTGATATAGATGTCTTTGCACAGCTGAATGAAAAATTAATATATTCTGCAGGACAAACAGGTTTTATGCAAGACTAACTTAAATGTCTGTGTGGCATATGTATTTCTGGACACCAGTAGCACCAGGGCAGCTCAGTTCCAGCCAGACTTTCTCTCAGGCCCTAAGCTAAGCTGCAATGGCACCACAGAGACTGTTCAGTCTGTACTGTACTATTTAGCACTCTGCAAAGCTTCAGTGGCTTCATCTGTTGATTTTTCAGACATCTGACCTGGTTCTGCAGAAGTCAACCTTTTGTGATTTAGGTTGCTTTCCCGCAAAGCTGTGCAGGTGTTTGTGCAGCACACTATACTATGTCTTTTGAAATCTGTACTGCTGCATGTTTTCCCCATATTCCACAGTATCTCAGTCTCCACTATTCTAGTAAAGAATCGCTGCATTTAGGGATGCTGGGAGGGGCATAATATATTGTTTTATTTTACTTCTACTTGATTAGGCATTTAAAGATATCTCTAATTTTCAGTCTGATGCAGATTCACTAACTGAGGGGCTACCTAGCAGTGACCTAGATCTGATCAAGAACTATTACGGATGAATTTTAATTGTTGGAGGGACCACATTAAAAATAGTAAAAGGTCAGCTAAAAAATAGTGTGGTATCAATGATTTATGGGAAATATTTGCTAAGGTCAGCCTGTATTTCAATTACTAACAATTTAGACCTTTCCCTGGAAACTTCTGGCTGAGCATTGGCATGAGGATACAATGTTGGTGCACATGGACATGCTTTGATGTCAGGTGTGCTGGTTCAGTTAATTTACCTAGGTATAGTCCAGTGTTTTCAGCTTTCATGTTAGATCAAAAGATGTTTTTGAGGCTTCCACTAAGAAAAAGTAAATAAAAGTTGAAAAGAAAACACCAACAACTGATTAAATATCTCAAGATCATGCTAAAATTGTATATCCTAGCAGACTTGCTAGGAGTCCAAGTGCCTGGAATAGGCATGGAACAGATTTGCAGACATTCAGGGAGGTTCATATGCCGATATACTTGTTCTATGTTTTAACACACTATATGTATGTATTTTATTTTCTAAGCTCTGAAATATTTGAGCAAGTTTTGAAATCGGTGTAAAACTGGTTAAAAAAAAATTAACTTGACTGAACTTTGTGTTTCTCCTTAAGCAAGATATAAAGATTGTGTTCAGTTAACTATAAAATGGGGTTTAAAAATTTGGGTTTCATTGATTAATAGTAAATGAAAAATTCAAAATATCTTTAGTAACCCCATTGTTCAATGATATCTCAAACAAATTTTCTTAAGAACCTCAAACTCATGGTAAGAAGCATTCTACACTAGTAGGTGTAAGAATTAAATTGGTGAGTTTTGTCTTCATATTGTGTTTTATACTACCTAGTATGATTCAGCAAGATACAAAATAAGGGCTTTTAAAAAATTTCTTCTCCATAGCTGAAGAAATGCATGTGCACACCTTAAAACTTTTTCTGTTCTTGTCCATCTCACATTCCGCCACTAGAGGGTGGTAAAATATTTTCAAGTTTTCCTTTTCTTTTTCCCTTTTCTTTTCCTTTTTTTTTCCTTTTCTGTTTAATGTTTGAACTCCTGTTAAAACATATACCGATTTCTAAAAAGGTGATTTGCACAGTACCATACTCTCCATCTCCAGATTTTATAAGTTATATGGATTTTCCCACTTTTGCTAATAGATCTCTCTTTCCTGCTCTTGTGAATGTGAAATTGTGTATGTCGGGTATTTTGAAAGGTTTTGATTGGGAGTTTGCTAGTGTGAGCACCTCAGGCTCTGTTGTACTGCCAGGACTTGTCGAGTTTGCACTGACTCATGCTTCCACTGCAAAAGGTGTAGGAGAGTGCTTCAGTCTTAAATATAGATCAGTACTGTCATCAGTTTCCATTCCCATCTTGAAAGGTAAACTATCTTTTCAGAGCTGTAAAGACATGCTGAAATAATGGTGAGGGGTTTCCTGAGCGTTGAATGCATGGTGAACTGGCAGCAGATCATATTTGACAGCAGAGACTGCTGTCCAGGAACTGCTGCTGGTTCTGTCCACAGACAGAAAGAAAGCAGTATCGTGCCTCGAGGCAAAGCCTCCCATTTCCTGAAGACAGAGCCATCATGCCTTATTAAGTCATGTCTGCATTTTGAAGTTCAGAAGTCTCTCAGGTAGTCCACACAAATCACAGCAGCATAGTTCCCATTGCTGTTTGCTTCGGCAGAGTGTGTAAGTGCCTCTACACAAGACGGGCAAAGGGGATACAGGTATCTTCAGTTTTTTGCAGCCAGGGAAGCAGCACTCTGTAGACTCACAGGTAAGAAATGCCTGCCATGATCGTGGTAAAGGGAGAAAAGAGGCCATATCTGATGGTGTCAAATGTTTATTAAGGTTTCCGTGATGGAAAGTCTTTGGTGCTGGCATAAGGGCATTGAAATTGATTCATTGGCATGAATAGGTGTCAGCTCCCAGTACATAATTTAAAAAATAAAATAAAGCTTTTTACATAGAATATTTCTGTTGATGGCATTGGTTCTAAATACAGTCTTCTGTCCTTAAATACACTGTTCCTTGGACAGTGAAAAGGATGGTGCTCTGACCGTGACCCCATCTGCTAAAGATTGGATGAAGTAGTGGGTCCCTTTTAGATAGGGATGTGCTGCTCCTATCATATCTATATGCCACCAAAACCGGAAAGAACAGTAGCCTTCAGTGCGCGCTCAGCAATTCAGAGTTTCCAGGAAACCAAGCCCAATTAATGTACCTCAGGATGGGCCTACAAAAAGGGACACATTGAAAAATTACATCAATAGTCTCTTCCAAAAATCTACATTGCACCCAAATTTAAGTTCCTGTGCATTGATTTTCATTAAGTGTCAGAGGATTGATTTGGGAGCGTATCTTTAGATAGTGATGTTGAAGTTTTCTGGCTATTCCTGCAGATACCTGTAGATACCTGTAGCTGAGCTTAATGTCCTGCTTTCAACTACTTTATAAAGGTAAATAATAATACTAAATGAGAATGGAAAGGGAAAGAAGTGTATGGATATCAGTATAGTTTCTATTATTTCTTGTTTTCTATAATTATTACTATATTGGAAATATTGGAAATATATGTTACTATTAGAATAAAAATATCATTGACACATTCTGTGGAAATGTGAGTCTACATCATGTGACTCTACATGTAACAGATCATCCAGTATTATTACATTACTGAAAACTATAGTATACATGGTATACAAGACTTCGCTACATTTTGGGGAACGTACTTTCTACTGTTTGGTGTACAACATAAATGCATGTGTATATATAACTTGTATAAAGATGCCTTGTACTGTGTATACATAAATACAATTTTATAGATATCTTACTTCATCTGTAACTTTTTACTGGAGGTAAATATCTACCTATTGACTTCCAGTAGTATATTTTTGATTTTTTTTCAACAGTACACACTGTATATTGTTTCACTACCTTTAGGATTTCTTTTCTTTTTTTTGTGCACCCCCACCCCCCAGCTTAAGCAAGTATTCAGATAAGTAAAGGAATAACAATTCGTGATCATAGCATCCTAAAAATACTCTTTCTTACTAGAGAGCATTCCCCAGTATAAGGCTGGGGATGTGTTTTACAACTGAAGTATGACATTCAGTGAGAATGGTCAGCTCTGATTTATAATTTAGTAGTGACATTCTTTCCCCTAAACATTGTGTTGACATGTATGGTCAGGTGTTTATTTACGGGGATTTTAGTAACTCAAAGTAAAATTCAATATTAATATCATGTACTTTGCAACGTATGTTTTCTTTAATGGCATTAATATTTTACTTATACTTCTATATTATTTCAACTAAAGTATAACTTAATAGACCATTTTAGCTCCAGTAATTGCAAGCTATCTAATCTATTATCTAATTTCTCATTCTTCTTGGATCTTCTGTATTTGCATTTAATACCAGTTATTCAAATAAGAGAATGTGTCCACTTCTACAAATATTAGATTTCTTAAATTCCATATAAAATCTTGTACACTGCTGAAAAATACTTCGACTGTTTAATAAGTTCACATTGAAGCAGTCTTAGATGAGAATGTTAATTGTAGGAAAGGAACATGAACGGGACTTGCATCTAAGAAAAAGCATTCTAGCATGGAGGTGTAATTAGTCTGCCTTACAGTACGTAGGAAGAAACACCCTCTGGTTCTTGGGCATGATTTCATTGCCATTTGTGGGGGTTTTGGTAACTGGGCACAGAAGTAGAATATACTTCTATTGTAAATTAAGTTACCCTTCTTCAACCTTCAGCTGCCAGAATTAGTTGTTTGGCTTTGCTTTTTTGTTTGTTGACTGACCAAATTATCTTTTCTCAATGACTTCTGAATTATTTTGGAAAGCTTTTTTGACTGCTTTATCTCCCATTTCATTTCCTTTAATATCTACACAGGATGGAATTCATACAAAAATGACATTGTTGCTGTGACATATTGCCTTATTATAGACATCAATAATTTCCAAAGCTATTCCTACTCCAGTGATTGAAATTTCTAGGATGATATCAATGGCACTTAAAAGATCTGGAAAAGTGACAGATTGTAAAGGTTGTACTTTAGCAATCTAATTCAGTGCCATCAGGATAGCAAATAACTCAGTGGTATAACCAGATAACTAATCTAACTGGCACCTTCAACCCAAATTCACACATATGAGGCTACTAAATCCTATCCCACTGTGATCTCTGGAATGAAAATGGAAAATATAATAGTGAAGATTAATAAAAAAATACGGCATTAATTACAATGAGATGATTGCAATGAAATTTTTAGCCAAGTAAGGTTTTGCAGAGAAGGTAAAGCAAATAAAACTTGAAAGGAAAATTAAACTCAAATGTTTGGAGGCCTGGTTGTGCTGGCATAATGTATACACATCACCAGTTCTAAGAACCCTTAGAAGCTGGGCTGAATGGTGTTTTCACTTTTTGTTTCAGCTAGGAGAAAATACTATAGGAACTGCTACTTTATATTTTTTAGAAATTAAAACCTTAGGTGCTGTTAAAAGTATTTCACGTTCTGACCAACTCAAAATCTGTGGTCTTACCTAGTAATTGTTAAGGATTCAAGGAATTACTAACCTTAGACAAGCAAATTTAATGTCTTTAACCCTTCCCCCGCCCATATTAATTGCAGCACACCAGATTAAATGTGTTCCTATTTTTTCACTGCAATCTCTTAATCTTTGAACTACCAACAATGAAATTGCTTCCTTATGAGCATAAAACCCACAGTTGCTCAGATCACATTATTTGCCCACTTTGCTGTCCCTGCAATTATTTTTTGAATGCTTAAAGTATCTGATTTTCCACCATATGAGGTTCAAAATTCATTTTTTTTCTACTACTACAAGGAGTTTCCTAATATGGTCACTTCTTTAACTGTGCCTTATCCATCTTTCCTTGTGATGTCAGTTTTTCTAGCTGTGGATTGTTCATTCCTACAGGCAAAGTCTCTGTTCAAAAAGGAAAATGTCTGTGCTTTCATGACACATCTATAAGTCCCTACCCAATATCCGTATCACTGCAAATATAAACAAACATGATCATGACAGCCATTTAGGAAGTTCCGATGAATCATTTGCTTTAATACTTAGAACTATTCCTTAGTAGCCAACCTCTACTCAAGAAATGATAATAGAATGTCATGTCCAAGCCATTAAGATCAACAAAGATCAGCTTGCAGGGCTAAATGTTTGACACATACATGCAAATAACTTTAATCAAAATTTTAGGTTTTGGAAAGTGAATTCTTTCTCTATTTCCCAGAAGCCTCTTGATGTATTTCTAATTCTTTATTCTTTCATTGTTCAATTACAAAACTGAATTTGATGACCATAAGATAAGTCATTATTCAGTCATTCCTCTAAATATTTAAATTCTGCGGTAAACGTCATTTTTCCTTATTATTGGAGATATGGAGGTAATGAATTTTCAGTAACTTGAAAGAACTCATAGATAATTTAAACTGACCGCTTCTGTGGATACCTGACCTGAAAATTACCCTCTGCTTATGCTGAAGTTAAACTAAGCAATGTTGCGTGTTCTTCAGTTCTGACGTTTCATTGCATTGTCACATATATACTCTGTCACGTATATACAATGGAAGAAGAAGCAGTTTTAAAGCAAGGCTTAACTACATATGTTGTTCCACATTAACCCCTCTCTTTTTTCCTCATAATCTGAAGGCAGTCTTTTGGTTGTATAGGAACATTAGGATATATAGGAATGCTGATTTTCAAAGTGAAATCCCTTAATTAATTTACGTGATATCCATTACTCATATAGTCTGCACCTTCATTTGACTATTGTCAAGCTAACTTGATCCCTTTATTTAAGAAAGCCTTTTAGCAAACTGTTGCTCTCTTACACACAATATATGCTGGAGAATTAAGAAACTTATGGCTATGTATGTGTGCTAAACTTTGTTTTAAGACAATATCACAGGCAAGATTATCCCTTTTTAAACAGCATATTGTAGTATTTCTGTGTCTATAAACGCAACACATAAAGCTCCTTATTACCAAATGCTTTATTAACATCAGAAGACAGTCTTATGACATGATCTATGGTTGATTGATTTGCCTGAAAGCCACCTTAATACTGAGGAAGAAGATTATTCATCTCCAGAAAGAATGACAGTCAACAATAAATCATTTTCTCCATCTTCTTACATAGCGATGAAGTTAAGACTATCAGATGATAAGAACCTAAATCAAAGCATGATCCCTTTTTCCTTTTTCTTTTCTTTTTTTTAATAGGAAATGCGTAAGATTGCTTTTATATTTTTTGATCAACTTAATGCTACAAACATAGTCACTGCAGATATGATGAGATATGAGAAATTTAACCACAGTAGGAACGTGGGGTTTTTTCTCATCTTACTTTATTCTTTTACTTGATTTAAGATCATTTTAACTTGTTTTATAATGTAATATACTTATTAATTTAACCAAATTTAAGGCATGTTTTCTTTAATATCAATGTTGAAAGTGTGTTAGTAAGGGATTGTTTGTTTGTGGGGGTTTTTTTAGCTCCTTCAGTGAAATACTTTGGTGATCCAATAGTTGGAATATTTATGGAATGGTTTTATTCCTTTGTGTTTACATTGCTTTTGAATTTTCCACGTGTATTTTTCCCTTCACATACTAGTAACACTTAGTTGTGATATCCCATAGAATTGCCAAGGCAGGAGAGCTGCAGCAGCAAGATGTTTTCCAAGAACAACAAATATTAGGGATAAATCAGCAGAGTCCCCTAATTTGCCTGTCCTTGGGAAGAAGCATTCAAGTGTGAATGAAATCCTGAATTTCAAAAGGATTCAGGATTTTTAAATGCCATATGAAAGCAGAAATAATCAGTGTTGAACATTTTGATATCTGCCTGGCCGTGATTGTGCGCAAACAGCAAAGGAACAAGATCCGAGGGCAGAGAGTAAGTTCACTAATTGAATGGTGAGTTGGTAGACTGTGAGCATCCCCTGGGTAAAACTGTTCATGCACTGTTGGGGTTTGAGGAAGTACAATGAGGAGTATAAAAGATACAAATATTAATATTATTAATTTTTTACTATTATCGCATTCATTTCTCAAAATGCATAGTAACAGCGATCTATTCTTAATGTTATCTATTATTAAGTAGGCTAAAAGTCACACTTCCTGGTACACGTAGTAGTCTACTCAATTAAGCTAAGGCATCAAAGTCAATAGACTTGTGTTTTATAGCTGCTTTGGAATGCCATGCTGTATGACTTTTATACAAGAAACTTTTGGCACTTCCTTAGATTCGTGAGTTCAAATCTGTGCGAGCTTATATTACATCTGTAGCTTTTTCTATATATTTTATTAACTCTATTCAAGGTTTTGTGTATAAATGGAGAAGAGACAACAAGAAAAGAATAGAAGTTCATCCAAACAGGAAATTGCCCAAGCAACATGCTAGGTACCAATATCACTAACCAAATGCAAAATTTGAAGGCTTAATATGCACTGTCTCTTTTAATGTCAAGTAATACCCATTATTATTTCTAGTTGCATTAATGTTTTCCATACACACCAATGAATATGTGATATTTCAAATTATTAAGTAAGTAACTGAAGTAGAGGCTAAAATGGCAGTCAAAGTGTCAGAATTAGCATGTGGTTCCAGCCAGTCATTTATTCTAGTTTTTTGTAGCAGTATTAACTACTTGTGTTTTCTTGCATTCTGGTTGTGCAGTTTCATATATTAAGGTAAGGGGGTTTTTTCCAGTAAGGGAAACTGAAGTCATTGGGAGCTGTGTCTGAACAGACAGCACCTTATAGCATGAATTACTGAAAAATTTGAACTCTTGTGCCAACCAGCAAAATCAAGGTTAAATGATATTTTTGCTCCCAGTCCCTTTTTATCTCAGCTTATTATTTAGTAATGGCAATAGCAACACCTCTTGTCTAACAAGGTTTTTGAAAGCAGTATTTGTGAAGCACACAAGTACCATAGTAATGACTATGATTGAAAGCACTCAAGTAAATTAATAGCACTATCTGCGGAGCAAAGTTTGAATAGTGTGCAACAAACATAATGTCTGAATTAGAATTGGAAGGACAGAATACTATATTGCATTGTTACTTACAAGTTTGGCATCATCTAGTCTGTGTTCTTACTGCTGCAAGAATCCTGGGGCAGGTGGAAAGAAAGAGGTAGTCACAAAATAAAGAAAAATATAGATTTTTAGGAGTACCAAAACAGTCAGTCAAGCACAGTCTCACCACCTCCTATTTCTTCAGAAAATATACCTAACAAATTTTTATATGTGACTATACTGAGTCAAAACTGAAAAAGTGAAAGCTTAAAAAGTGTCTGTGTACTTTATTGATATATGCAATACTTCTAGTTTGCCTGTGCTACTGCATAGTACTTTTCCTAAAATGTAAAGAAAAAAACAAATACATAGACTAAACATAGTGTTCTTCAACAAAAATTCTACCATTTCATAACAACTTGGAAGTCTTAATTTGCAACTTTTTGAGCTTTTTTTTTTTGGCATCTATGCAGTTTTTTAGTGTCACTAACCATGACACTAATACTGTCATTTTCCTAACTGCTTCCTGTGGGTCTCTATAAAACCATTTTGCATGAGTGCCTGTATTTCTCCATAACATCAAAGATGGAGCAAAATGGATAGTAATTTCTATTCCTGAGAAATGTGAAAAAGTAATTCTCTAATAAGGTGCCTGACAAACACAGTTGAGTCCCTCTGTTCAGCTGTACAGCTTTTGACAACTCCACAACTAAATAGTTTCTACTTTAATGCATAAGAATTTGCTGGGGAGAGGGGAGGAACCAATGCTACTCCTTACCTAATTTGTGCTGTTCTTTTCTTACATCATAAGAAAGATATGCTCAGTCGGGAGAAGGAGATCCAAGAAAGAATCTTGACACAAAATAAGAAAAAGTGCATTAATTCACCTTTATAACATTAGTAATCTCTCAGTCATCAGTACCTACATCTGTATTTTGTTAAAATTTAGATAAATTCGTGTTGCATTTACTGTTGACTTCATTTGAATTTAGTGCAAACAAATTTGTTCTTTGCTGCCCTGCAGGTTGTAATAGTGGTGGTTGTTGTTTGGGGTTGGGTTGGTTGGTTGTTTTCTTTTTTTAAAGGCATAGACGTTTCTGGCAAAAATGCACCTTCATTATTTCTGTTTCTGCTTTTTAAGTTGTTTCTCATACTCTGGAGTTTAGATAATCCAGTGGATTAGGGACTTCTTGGTAGTGTTATTGTTTTGTTTTTCTTTTTTAAAAATCCTTATTGTTTTTAGCATTCTGAAAGCTTTGTTGCGGTTTTGTTTTTTCTTACTTGATTGTTGTAAACCCACTTAGCGTTGCCTTATCAAGTGCAACTAATTAACATCAAAGGGATATTGTTATTCATTATCGTACTATGATCAGTCATGTATACCATATATGCTGAATTGGCTCTTTTGAATCTCATTCAGTATGCTTACTTTAAGTTTCTCATAGATTGCCCTCATTTGCCAGTACTAGACAAGTTAATATGCATATGCATTTAAGTGGAAAATTACCTCTTCCTGAAAAACCATCAGACCTGTCTATTGGCATTTTCTATAAAATATATACACAAATATTTCACTACTAACCAGCAAAGCTTGCCTATGCTTCTTTATTTCCCAGCTCCCTCTTGAATTACTGGGTTCATGATCAAAACCCAAACTGCAAATTTCTGCTAGGTTTAATTTAGCCTCACAGGGATCTGGTTTCCTTACTTGTGTCACTATTGGTTATTGAGGACCCGTAGATAGGCAAAGGGCTACACAGGTACCCTGGCCATTTTCTATTACCCCGCCATCATCCAGAGAGTGGTGGTGAATGGAGCTAGATCCAGTTGGTGGGCGGTCACAAGTGGTATTCCCCAGGGCTTGGTACTGGGGCTGGTTCTCTGTAATATCTTTATCAATGACCTGGACGAGGGGATCGAGTGCACCCTCAGTAAGTTTGCAGATGATACCTAGTTGGTTGGGAGTGTTGATCTGCTTGAGGGTAGGAAGGCTCTACAGCGGTATCTGGACAGGCTGGATCGATGGGTCAAGGCCAGTGGTATGAGGTTCAACAAGGCCAAGTACTGGGTCCCAAACTTGGGTCACAACAACCCCATGCAGTGCTACAGGCTTGGGGAGGAGTGGCTGGAAAGCTGCCTGGCAGAAGAGGACCTGGGGGTGTTGGTTGATAAACAGCTGAATATGAGCCAGCAGTGTGCCCAGGTGGCCAAGAAGGCCAACAGCATCCTGGCCTGTATCAGGAATAATGTGGTGATCAGGACTAGGGAAGAGATCATCCCCCTGTACTTGGCACTGGTGAGGCCCCACCTCGAGTACTGTGTTCAGTTTTGGGCTCCTCACTACCAGAAAGATACTGAGATTCTGGAGCGTGTCCAGAGAAGGGCAATGAAGCTGGTGAGGGGTCTGGAGCATAAGTCTCCTGAGGAGCAGCTGAGGGAACTGGGGTTGTTTAATCTGGAATAAAGGAGGCTGAGGGGAGACCTTATTGCTCTCTACAACTGCCTGAAAGGAGGGTGTAGTGAGGTGGTGGTCAGTCTCTTCTCCCAGGTAACAAGTGATAGGACAAGAGGAAACAGCCTCAAGTTACACCAGAGTAGGTTTAGATTGGATATTGGGAAAAAATTCTTCACCTAAAAGGTTATCAAGCTGCCCAGGGACACGGTGGCCATCCCTGGAGGTATTTAAAAGACATGTAGACATGGTTCTGAGGGACATGGTTTAGTGGTGGTTTTGGCAGTGTTAGGTTGATGGTTGGACTTGATGATCTTCGAGGTCCCTTCTAACCTACACAATTCTATGATTCTGTGATTGCAAACACTTTTCTACTTCCATTCTGTCTGTGCAGAATATTCTTGCCAGTTCCTGAAATAAGAAGGGAATTCCATTGCAGAAAATGTCAATGAAAGAAAACCCTGAAACTGTAACTCTCTAGGTTTTCAGTTTTGTTTCTGTCAGTATATCGAAATAGGTCTGTTCCCAATATTCTAGATGTTTAGAGAGAATTTTGATTCTCATAATTGAAGAGGTAGTATAAAGCATGCAGAAATGCAACCTAATAATTCTCAAAAGCTAACATATAATTTTACATTGAAAATAGCTTTCCTGCCATTTTATAGAATCACACATATGGATGTCTCATGACATATACAACTACCAACTACAACCATAGAAGTTAGGCTAGTTTTCAATTAGACATGAGGTGAATACATATGCACCTTTTCCCTGGATTTCCAGCCATATATATACGCATATACTAGCTTTATATTTTTATGCCTCTTTAATGTCTAATAGTTTATTGGAAGTGTATTTACATGTTGTAGATATATTGATGACTATATAAGAGGTGTTCTGTATGTATTACTTTGAGTTGAAAGAAAAATAAAAACATCTGAAATACAGTGAGGTCTGTGTTGCAGCCCATAAAAATAGCACTTTTCTATTATAAAACTGAGATTGTGTTATGTGCTTTGGAGTATTCTGTTTTGAATAACATTAACTCCTTTTCTACTTATTCTGCTTCTCACTCTTTTTTTCCCCGTGGTCTTGCCATATTTTGTCACATTAGAATTAACTGACTGTTCTTGCTGTTTGCCACCTCCTCCTCTCATTCAGTCTCTGGATTTGGATGACTTAACCTGGCTTTGCTAATGGCTGTTAATCATATGAAAAATAGTAGAGTGTGGGCATCTTGATCCTCCCCTTTCCCATTTGGAGATCTTTCTGTACAGTTTCCCTTTGCTATCTGATGTGGGTTTCTGGCATCATGGTGTTAAGTTCCTCTGGCAGTTACAGCTTCCCTTAGGCATTTCTTCCATGTCATCCACTGCACCCCGTTGAAACTGAGGTTTTCGTCTTCACAGGGGATGTACTTCACCCAGCTCAGAGTTAAGGTAGAGCATAAGGGGGTTTTCTAGTCTGTGTTTCAATCCCAGTAGGAAGCTAAGAACTACACAGCCACTTGCTTACTCCCCCGCAGCAGAATGGGAGAGAGAATTGAAAGGGTAAAAGTGAGAAAACTCGTGGGTTGAGATAAAGAGTTTAATAGGTAAAGCAAAAGCTGTGTGTGCAAGTGAAGCAAGATAAGGAATTCATTCACTACTCCCCATGGGCAGGCAGGTGTTCAGCCATCTCCAGGAAATCAGGGCTCCATCACATATAACTGTTACTTGGGAAGACAAATGCCATCACTCTGAAGATCATCCCTCCCCCTGCCCCACTTCCTTCTCCTTCCCCCAGCTGTATATGCTGAGCATGACATCACATGGTATGGAATATCCCTTTGGTCAGTCGGGGTCAGCTGTCCAGCTGTGTCCCCTCCCAACCTTTTGTGCACCCTCAGCCTACTTGATGGCAGGTTAGTATGAGAAACAGAGGTCCTCTTCTTCCAGCTCTAGATACTGTATCAACTTGAATTTTCAGATCTTTTTCTTCTGCTTATTTGTTATAACATACATCACACCATGATAACATGCCTTTAACATTTACATAAAGTAGTCTCTGAGTATTCCCAGTTGAGAAGACTACATTATTGATATCTCAATTACCTCTGGGTGTATGTTCCTCTCTGTAGTAGGTATATTGAAAGCCCAACTGATTTTAAATTCCATGGATTGCATATGCTATCAATTTTAGATTTGGGGAGAGTGGTGACATCTATTCATGTGACTCACCCCCTAAAACATGTTCACTTATTCTCCATTTTGAATGACAGTGACTTCTTTTGTACTCTGTCTTTCATAGTTTTTTACAGAAAGAAAAAATATCACTTGCAAACTAAGTTATCATTCATGCATTCTAGACAGTTTTAACATAACTTCAATATGCAAGTTGGTCATACGTGCAAACATAATCACACGTGCTCTGGGAAAGCAGGTGAACTAGAAACAATTTATGATTTTGACGCATATATGCCTGTTCCTTAGCCAAGCTGCTTTCATGAGCCGAAAATAAACAGAGAAAAGGATAAGGAAGAAAAAAATTCAAGCAAATTCAATACTTGGGTTTAGAACCAGCATGAAGGTTGGATGATCAGCTGTATTCGGATCTATAAAGCTATATAAGTCTGCAGGTGACTTTTGGACGTTATTGTAGCTCTTTTGGAAATGCACAAACATAAGGAGTATCTATGACAAGTTCTAGTGTTTGCATGAATTCTACGTCACTGTATCTTGAAATGTTCCCTCTTGAAGGAATACATAAAGGTCAGGATGTAAATGAGAGCTGTTTCCCTAAAGAGGAATAAAGGCTGGTGTGATGTTAGAAAGGCTCACAGAAAAAGTGAACAACTGTGTCCCCTGCTAAATGTTTAGCCACAGTTTCAGTTACACTGAACAGTTTGTACTGGTTTAGACAACAAAAATGAATGAGTTGCACGCTTACATGATAGTATGTGGGAAGAGGTACAATGACTACAGATGTGCACTCGGTACCGAAGGAATCAAACTTTGCTGAAGATTGGCTTTATTGGACTTTTGGTAGTAAAATCTAAAGAAACTCAGTAGACAGTAGCTCCTGTTCAGGTATTTTTATATGTGTGTATATATATATAGCCAAACTTTCAAAGGACTGTTTCTCCTGACACCCAAAGACAATGGCTGATTTTCCACTATCTCCCTATTTTCTCATCTTTTAAACAGCCTTAATCAAAGGTCTGGGCTTTGGATACATACAAACCTTTTGAATACAGTGGGTTTTTTCAATTGGATGAGGGTGTTTTTAAAAAAGTTAATGGTTGATTAAAAATACATGTTTCCAGTGGCTTTGTGCAAAGCATAATTTGAATTTTGTTTCCTGTAATTACTCTAATTTCAAAATTAATGGGCTACATAAGACCTGAAAGAGGAATATAATGCTAAGTGTTACTAGCGTTATGAGGATTTGCACTCTAAGATCATTTCTTGCTAGAGCAGTCCACCTTTGCCAAACTTCATCCCTTATAGAGATTTGAGACTAAATACAGCTTAGTCTAAAATTAACAGTTAGAAATGCTGATTAACATGAATATAATGTTTCTCTCTGGTTAATGTGTACTTTTGCAAAAAGGTAGCATCCACTACTAAAATTGAAAGATAGTAGAAAACTTGTTTGTCTATATTAGAAAGTGGGTTTTTTTTAAAAAAAAAAAAACCTACAAAAAAACAAAAACCCAAACAAACAAAACAACACACACACACAAAAAAGGACACCCCAAAAACATTGTGAATAGGAAGTATTACTGTCTTCCTGTAAGGCCACATAATAGCATCTAGAGGTGGAAATAAAGATGCATAAAAAGGAAAAAAAGTGTTCTTATTATTCAGTACAAGTTTTACTTGTTTTTGTATATATATTTAAATATGGCTCATTGGAACTGCATTTGAATTTTAATAGTTTACAAGTGAGAGCTGACATATGAAACAAGCATGGGTGACGAATTTCACGTACTTGTGTACCCTCTTGCATGTCATATAGACTTTTTTACATTTAAGACCAAAATGCTATCGTTACTACTAATTTGGTAACTGTTTCACTTTCACCATGTAGAGTTTGCCAGTATATTTGTTGAAATTGTCAAGTTTAAATAATTTTTAATAGATAACAAAAATGCATATATGCCAGCACTATAACACAAGTGCCTTTTTATTCAACTTAACTGTCTCTGCAAGGAGTACTGCTTCTTAATGTGGGGGAAAAAATGAATCAGTTCTCTTAAACATTTTAATTGTCATAAAAATCCTTTATTAAACATGATGCCTATTTAGTCTTTTTTGGTTTTCAGTAATTGTGGAAAAAGTCATCTTGTATTTTGCACTGACTGAAAAATGTAATTTGACATTTTTAAAATTAAAACCGTCATGGTATTTAAGGATGAACTTAAGCTCTACTAATTCTATTAAACTGCAGGCTGCCAATGAGTCATAAAGTCTAATTAATCATTTTGTCAGCTTTGCCTTCTGAAGCTAGTCAATATAAATTTGAATAAATAGGAAGCTGTTGACCCAGGCACCTCTGGATGTTCTGAATAAAGATGTGCCAGTCGTAAAATACTCTAACTGCTACCTATTTTGACTGTGCATAGTATGCATAAATACGGCAGGGAGTTACTCAGTCCTAACATACAGGCATGGTGGTAAAGTCTTAATTTAAATTATTTATTTGTGGTGATAAATAAAGGAATATCTGTAGTGATTTCTTATCTGTTTCATCTAGACATAGTGGTTTTAAGGATAAAAACTTTTTAGTCAAAGTTTGTCGCTGACACTGCAGTGTGACATGTCACATCAGGTTGCATCAATAGAGCCATGTTATGTAAAAGTAATGAAATGTGACTGATAGAACCCAAGATACTGTAACATACTGTAACATAATGTGTCAGCATTTCTTTAATGGAGCCTTGCAGGAATGCTTTTTGGTAAAATACCTTAAAAAATCAGTTACAGAAAGTGATGAGGAGATATAAAATATCTGCACTCAGTTGCTGCAAGGAACACATGAAGTTAGTGGAAATAATTTTTATTTAGGTTAACTTCATCAGACACATATCTGATCTGTAAAGTTACAACAATGAAGTATACATATAATCTCAGATAATTCTGTAACTGTATTTTATGAAATTGATTTCCTGGTCCTCCATGGGAATAAAAATTTCCCTGTGTTTGGTACAAGATTAAGTTGTCATGCCCATGTTATCGGAAGCTCTCTGTATCTATTAGAAAAAACCTTTTGTTTCCTTAATTTGTTATAACTAACTGGGAAACCTTATTTTCATTTAAAAAAATCCATGTTCCTGGAAAAAAAAATGATTATTTACTTCTGTAGAGGTCGTATTACATCTTTTTCTTAATGTCTTACTAAGCTTTTGAACCTGAAAGTGGAATAGCATCGTGTGAAGGATGTGACATATAAAACACCATTGCCACTGACATCCTTCTTCTGAGGATGAAAGACAGTGAACTGTTTGTCTTCAGCAGATTAACAGGGAAGGTTGTTTTTGTTTGTCTGACTGGTCAAGGACAATTTACAGTTCAGTTACTCTGAAGGAAAGACTTGTTGATTTGAGAGCACTCCTATTATAGCTCCAGGTAGAGGATGATAGATTTAGCCGTCATTGTGATAAACTGCAGCCTATATGCTGGCAATACACAAAATAAATAAAACACTGCTAGATCTGTTTGGTTCAGCTACTTAACAGCAAGTGCTAGAATGTAGGTGTAGGCTTCTTTAGTGAAGGTACCAAGGATTTAAATGTTCCCTTTAGTCCAAACATATCTTGGGCTTTCTGAGAATATTTAAAAATTGCTAAGAGGAAAAAACGAAGGAAAAAAAAAAAAGAGGACTTCTTTTTTTTTATAAAAATGACTTTTTAATCCAAGTAGGTCAAAAGTAAATTTTACACTTCCTACAAAATACTCCTACTTTGCTTTACATAGTTAAACACTTGTTTTCTCAATTTTCTTCTTATCTTTGAATTTCTGAGTCAAAAGTTTTTAAAAATCTAGTTAATTCTCTGCCTATGGAAGACTGTTCTCTGTAGAATATCCTGTCTTGGAACAACCACTGTGACAAAGAATGCACTAATTTTCTCATAGGTTTAATTGATCTATTACTTTAGTTGCTTATCATCTGGTCGGATATTACCCTTGATAGCCATTATTGTTCCATTAGAGCAGTCTTGTCAATTTTTAATTGCTTATCACTTCTTTTAAGATATATTCAATATATATATATAGCAACTCCTGTTTTATTTGGTAATGGAAATTGTTTGTTATGCCACTAAGCTTTAACTAATAGTAATTTTGTGCTGTGTAATGTTAATTTTTATTATTTTTCTCTTGGTGACATGAGAGAAATCACTGTTAACAGTACTAATTCCACCATATTCTAGTCAAATATACCACTCTAGAAATTTACATTTAAAATTGGAATTCATACACCTAAGGAAAACTATTAGAACTGTAAAAATAAATCAATTGTCCTGGTTTGAGATAAAACATGTCCAATTTTGTTCAGTAACTTTGCTTCTTAGCTGGGCCTCTTCTAACTACTGAAATTAAGAGCATATTGTGCAGACAATGTTCGCTCTCAGAGTGGTAAGACCTATGTTTACAGCTGATGCCCAGGGATGGTATGCAGAGAGGCTCTTGCTTATACTTATTGCTATAACACCCAAGGCCAGCAAACTTTGTTATTTGCCCCATTGGAGGGTCAGAAGAGGAAAAGTGCAGTGGGGTCTCACCTGCGGGGAGGAGCTGACAGGACAGGTGACCCAAAACTGACCAACAGGATATTCCATCCCATCTGCCTCATGCTCAATATAAAAGCTGAGGGATCAAACAGTCAGCTCTCTTTCTTCAATGGCTGGCGTCTGAGGAGGACTCTCTCTGTTCATCTGCCTTTGATCCCAATCCTGAATACAGATCCAGAATCCAGTTTCTGTCCATTACTGAGTCCAGTCCGGGACTTCCCCAGTGCCAGCTGGTGTCATGATTGTCTCCCTGGGAGCTTGATATGGTTTTGTATATATTTCGTTATTTCCTTTTATTTTATCATTAATATTTCATTAAAGTAGTTTAGTTCCTTCTAAACTTATAAGTCTATTTTTCCCTCCTCTGCCTCTCTCTTTGAAGAAGGGTAGAGGGCAGCATCTGTCGGTCCCATCTGGGGTCCCCCGAGTCCCCAGTAGCCAATTCGACCTAAACCACAACATCAATAAAAAAAACCACATATTTTTGCCCTGCACTTTCCATCTAATTCTATGCTCCCCTATACAGTATAGGCTGATCTTGAATTTTCCAATATGTTGTGGTGCAAATAACACTAGCTAATATGTTGTACCTGCATACCTACTGATTTTTAATTCAGTGACATCAGGAATTGAAAACAGGTAAAAATTTATGTCCAAAACTCAAAATTTAACCTCCTTTTTTCATTAGGACATGGTGTTCAAAAACCAAACTATCCAAGCAAGAACAAAGCCATTAAAGTAAGTGTTTGTTTGTATGTAAGACATGAATAATATGTGCTATAGAAAACGTCATCTGAAGAAAACAAAGCCAATTGACAATTCTGAATCTGTAGTTTGCAGTGCCAAGTGCCGCCCACAATATATGAGCATGTCTCTCTGTTCCGTCTAGCAGTTAGATCAAGAATGGAGGAGAAATCAGTCCTTTATTATTTTCATCTTCCTGTTCAAGCAGCAAAGATGAGATCTAGATTGAGAGATCATATGTTCAGCATCAGTGCACTTTACTTCCAAAAGCAGTTACATAGCTTTCTGGGTTTCCGGATAGGTTTGGTGTTTTTTTAAACACTCAGATTTGCAAAAATTCTTCAGAAGTTAATGATAGCACCTAAAACACCAAGTGAGCTTCCCTCTTTATAAAGACTGCAGGGATCTTTTGTTGGTTTGTGTCCTTCCCGTAGTGTGATTATTGTCCCTGATGCATTTGTACCTATTTAAATACCGTGAAATCACCTACTGATTCAGGAAACGATGGCTTTCTGAATAGGACCATGTAAATATAGGGAACTGGCAATTCTACATGAAGTTCTTTGACACGCAAAAGGCATGAGGAAGTCACCTCTTCTGCCCTCCAGAAAGGGGATGAGAGCAGAAAATAAACATTCTGCTTTATTCATACCTGAGCCTTGAATGGAAAAGTTTCCTTATTAAAGGAAATACTACAGAGTGATGTTGGATAGTTCTTTCAGTAAAGATGGACTGTTTGTTGTTTCTCTGTGCTTAATATTGGTATTTCATTGGTAGTCATGAAATACTATCTTATTAGTGTTTTTCTTTGCTATCGTGTTGACCCACACAGAAAAATACCCATCGCTTGTAATAATAGTAACTATTTTAGGGAAAAGGAGGAAGAGATGCTATTGCAAGTAAAACTCAGTTTGACAGTGAAGAGTAAAACCAGTGTTACTGTTGGTTGGTTCTTTTGGGGTTTCTGGTGGGGGTTTTTTTAAAGAAGCATTTGCATATTGAAAAAGTCAAATTTAGAAAGCACTAAGTCTATATAACAAATTAGTAATTAATCATCTGATAAAAATATAACAGTGGTAGGGAATATTAAAGGACATGTAAGCATTATCAATAAAACTTCAGTGCAGATAAGCTTGGTTCTGGGAGGCATAAGTGTGGCAATGGCTATGGTTTCTGCAGGTGATTTTGCTGCTCTATGTCATTTATTTAGTAGGTTGCTTACAGGGAGAGAAATGAGGACCTAACATTGCAACACTCTTTCTCAGCTAATCACTACTCTTTCAAATCAAAATGTTGTGTGGAGAACACTTAGGAAGTTTTAATACTGGCAAATTTAATCTTCTCTTGGCTTTTTTTAGTAAGTTATACACAGCTCTGTTCTTCCTATTGTACAGGTTGATATTTTTATTTTTTTAATCTCTTCCTTATTTTTTGTAACTATTTTTTACTGAAGTTGTTTTATTTAATTGAGTTCTTGAATAAGTTTTACTTATCTATGCTCACAGTAAATTTCATTTGTTGCACATGCACTTGCTCTGCACAACAGTATATAATTACTGAAACTGCCAATGAAAAAACAAACTACAATACAAAATGATGAATAAAATGCATGCTATATTAAATAAGGTATTGAATTCTATATGACTGCACAGGGCAACGAACTAAAAATTGCTGAAGAGTCCAATAAACAAGGTAGATTGTCTTACTTGAAGGTATTATGTCTGCACATATCTGTGGAGAAACAGTCAAAGTTGTTTTGTATGAATGTGAAATGAGATAATGTATTTATTAAGTACTTGCAAGCTCAAAACTTTATTACTTGCTTGTTCTAAGAATAATACAGGGGAAAATAGTGGAGAATCCAAAATGGGTTTGTTCTTGTCCACTCCCTTGTCCCTTATACTGAGAATGCATGTAGAGCAATTCTTAACTAAATTATACAGTTCACACTTCAGCCATTGCCTATCAGATATTCTTAACGACTTTCTTGATCAGTACAGCAAGCTTTAAAAGCAGCTTTGAAGAATGGAAATAGTGAATACATTTGAGGTAACTGTGAGTAGGATTAGAAGAGGACTAAGCCTCCCAGTCTCTCAGCAGTTCAGTTGCCAAACACGTATTTAAGTGTCTGAGTCCTAAAATAAATGTTCTGAGCAGTCTTGAGTGTTAATTCCAAAATTTTCAAATCAGGCTTTCCACTATGAATTTTCTTTCCTTTAGTTTAGGATTCATCTGAAAATCAGGTGGTCCAAAAAACATTTAAAATGGGGGAATTTCTATATGCTTGAGAATTGTCCCTTAAAGTGTAACTTAATAGCAAATCAGTGCGTAGTTGGTGACAATCTAGGGGCTTTCTCATAGTTCAGCTGACATTGAGAGAACTGGCGTTGTACAGTGAGACATTTTGGTTGCCCCTCCAAAAGAAAAACCTGTACAAATTATATGATTTGAGGATCAGGTGACGTGGCAACACTAATGTGATTTTAATGGAATAATTAGCTAGAAAAGCACATGCTGTACCAATTGCATGAAGAGATTGTAAATGCATTCTGGTTGTATATAATTTATTGCTTTTTCCTCTGTGATTAGAGAAAGCGAACAAGTCCATCTCTGCACTCAAGGAAATCAGGGAATCAATTTCATGGAAGGAACAATAACAAACAAACAGAAAGCCTATATATGCTAGTACAGGAATATTCACATTTACAAAGTTGTGCAGGTTAAGCAAAAAAGTTTCTTCTTTTTGTACCATGATTTTTCATTTTGCACTACAGGCTTTCAGAGTTATTAAATGTCTAGATTTTAAACTGTATTTCATCAACTGAAGCAGTGTACAGGAGCCAAGTTCTGTTTTTTGATACGCAAGCATCACTCTCACTGATTTCATTATGAACTTTTCATTTATATTCAAGAAAGCAACATTTGACTCTTCAGTGATCTGTTGTATAAGATGGAATAGCCATTGGAGTTCTAAATGTTTAAAAATAATTTTAATGCACACAGTCATTGAAAAACTCTTCCTCCATAAGGAAAAAAAAGTAGATATTAGCTAATCAAGACAACCTATATACTTCACTTGGACTTCCAATCACCTTCATAGAACAGCAGGGAAAATAGTCTGTAAACAAATGGTTGAATGAAATTAAGTTGTATGTCTGGAGGAAAGGAAGCAGAAGAAACCAGTCATGAATGATGGGGCATCATCTGACTTCTGCCTTAATTATTCCAATCCCTTCCCACCCTTTTGGTGATGCCAATCCCTAAATTATATACAGGTTCTCATTGCTCTCCTTTATTTTGTCCACATCTTGAAATGCAGTGCTTAAATTGGATTTAGTATTTCAGCTCAAGCCTTTTCAATACTGACAAAGACGACTGTGCTTTCTCAGGGCATGTTATTGTTTATACAACACAGCAAGAGATGCAGCAATTGGCCTTTTTTGTAAGAGTGGCATTTTGCTGATGCACGGCTTGTGATCTCCTATAGCCTGTGGATGTTTTCCTCTTAGGAACAGTTATCAGTTTGTTCCCAGATTGGTATTTGTCTACATAACCGTTTCCATTTAGGTATAAAATCTTAGTCACTTCCTGAACTGGGGGGAAGGATTTGGATAATTTTCCCAGTTTTTCAGGATTTTAAATTCCAAGCCTCTCTTTCTATATACTTGTGGGCAGCTCCCAGCTTTTTGTCATTTGCAGATGAAGTAAGCTTTTTCTGTACTCCATCGTAGTGTTCTTTGTGCATGTGTTTTCTCAGACTAGAGGAAAATGTATTAGCATATTTTGAAAAAAATATAAAAAAAAATAATCCTGTTTTCATTTCCTTTTTCATACTTCAGGTTTTCAAGTGGACAGTTTAAACAATGAATAGATGATACAATCAGTCTGTGGTCATCTCTTTAAACCTCCTTTATTTTTACAGTTTCCTCTACAGTGACTCACTGTTGTAAGTTTGATAATATTTATTTGAAATTCTAATTATCTTGCAGCACAGCTATCAAATGCAAAAAGAAGTAATTGCATTTGGGTCTGTAAGCCTGGCATTTTGAAGTTCTTGGTTAAAAAAACCCAAACAATCAAAACAAAAAAAGAGGAGGAGGAGGAACTGGATAAACAAAATAAATTGGCAAAAGGGCATTAGCAGATAACTGGATACAGGTCTTCATCTGGTTGCATGCAGATGACACTGTCCCACTGCATTTATTCAGTTCTAATGTAATTCCTGAGTTGTCCAAAGCAAGTAAGGTTGTACCACCAGCCAGGCTGGAATCAGATGACAGACAACAAAAATGAAATACAAGGAAGATAGTTTTACTGTTTATCTATTTGCAGCTGCAAATACAGAAGGAGAATAAAAACTGTGTTTTTACAATAAAATATCTGATATTTTTAAATTATTGTCACATGACATCAGTTTATTAAGCATTGGTCTCTCTCTGCTCTTCTGAAGGCAAATAATACCACCTGTAAATTTTCAACAAAGTTTTGGTCCGTGATGTGGAAGACTTTTTCCAGATGAAATCATGACTTTAAAGGCCTAAATACCCTAAACTGTTGTTGCAAATAGTTATAAGTAAATATATGAGGTTTGTTCCTCAGAAATCGGGACCATCTGACACTGGAATGAAAGCTTTCTTCTCAGTAATTGAGTTTTCCTTATAGCCCCAAATTTACAAATAGTTGGTCTTTGACTTTTTCTTTTTTAACTTTTAAAGTATGTTTTATCTCCACTAGGGAGCAGCAAATGACATAAAAACCTTCTCATTACTCAGTCTCTACTCCAACTGAAAGTAACAGTGCAGAAGCCGGATGAAGGTTTCTTTCATTCAATAAACTGACAGGTTTCAAATGCATTCACTTTCAATTTCTGTTATTTGAACAGCTGTGATTTTTGAAAACTTCATAGTAGCCTTATCTCTTTTTCTCATTTTAGCTATGTTCCTTTAAATTTCCCCTGTATATAAGGTGCCTTTCAGTGGATAAAAAGGAGTTTTTTTGTGTTTAAGCTGCTGTACAAAGGTTAACTATGGGCCTGAATGCTTAAATTTGCCTCAGTATGATTTCTCTTTTGTGGTATTTTTAATTTTTAAACAGGATCTTTGTTATAAAAGCACCTTGAATTAAGTAATATATCCATGTATTGTGAATATTTTAAATTCCTTTTTATATTCAATCCCTTATCCCCCTACTTGGCTTTATACCCTGAAGAAGAAAGTGAAAATTTGTTAGACTGTGTGCTAAAAACAAATATATCACAGTCATGATTTTTGTTCTTGTTAAAGACTAAACGTATGCAGATAATATAAGGACAGTATATACATGAAGAAAAAGAGCAAGCATCTGGGATGGTGCAGTTTCTTCTGGGGTAATGGGCTAAAACTTAGGAAAAAATTAAACCTTTTTTTTGTGGCTGGCAGCTGTTAAACTATGGAGTCGTTTTCCAATAAAAGTGATGGATGTTCTTTTTTGGAGTCATTTAAGAGTGGACAGAGAAAAGCTCTAAACAATATACTGCAGAAAATAATCTTGCAGTGACAGCAATAGAAGCTCAATCACCATATTTCTTCCTCTGATCTCTTCCTTCTTTTCTCACTTAACTGGAATATGTAAATGATGGATATTAAAAATAGGAAATTAATTTCTGGCCTGTGAGAAAGATGGCTGTGTGACAGCCTTTGGTTTTGTTTGGGGCTGTCAGCAGGTTTTGGGAGTGCTTGAAAGAGACACTTGCTACTGTATTGAGAAGTGTCCTATTGCTTTAGTCCAGATGTATTGAACGCAGCATACTAAGAGACCAATGGTGGTTTAGGGACCACAGTACCCTGCACACAGCCACCATCACACTAGTGTGCAGCATCCTGCAGAAATGAGAGAATAAGATTTTTTAATTTAATGAAAAGAACGTTTTACTCTTTGCTATCTGGTTGTTCTTGCTTTGTATTTCTGAAGAATGCTATTAATACTAGTACGCTCCGAAACATACTTGTTTGGCTTAAGTCTTAGTGACTTCTTGGGTTGAGAAAGACATAACTTTGTAGAAATAACAATGACACGTTTATATAATCAGTGGCCTTTTATGCATTTACATTTGCAGTGGATATTGCTGGATGTTAAAATATACCTCTAAAAACTACCTTCCTTCCCAGAAAAACAATAAATGGTATTTTTGAAAGATAGACTTTTTCTGTCTTTTATCAAATACATAAGAAAAAACCTCACCTCACAATAACTTTGGGAGCTGGCTCCTTTTAATTCTTTGTGGACTGGAAAAACACTGTGGAAGGCATGTTTTGAATATCAGCACTTCAAAGGTGACGTACCTAGTCCATGAGGCAGCACTGATGGCATATTTTGTCCTGTCTCTCTGGTACATTAGGCAGCCCTAAGGCAATTGAAAGGCCTGTTAGGATCTCATCCACCTAACCTTCCCATTTCTTGTTCTTTCTCATGTCTGTCATACATGTAGGAAGTTCAGATAATTTAAGTGTTTCCAAAGCAATTCAAAATCTCCTCCTGTTCTTCCCTTTTCCACCTACCTTATATGCTTAACTACTTGGACTTAACTAGAGTCAATCTGTTTAAAATAATTGAACATATGGCAATAGATATGTGTAGATATTTATTTTGTCTCCGAGTAAAATGCTGCCCACCAAAATGAAACCGATGGAGTAATGAATATGCACCCAGTTTTACAAAGTGTGCAGAAAGGGATCGTGGCTTGGAGACTATCAGCTGAAATCCTCTGGGAAAATCTTAATTAGCGAGATCGAATCCAGTCCATAGCATCATCTCCCTTAATGGCATAGATCCTTTCAGCTTCAGCCTTAACAGCTGTGCACTTTGCTTTCGACTTCAGAAGAGCTGTATACAGCAGACATGAACCCACAAGTGATAACTTCACAGATTTGGCTCTATGTGATAAATATCCTACAATGTACATTTCCCCAGTTACCTCCACCTTGGACTTTATATGGCTCCTATGTGGAAAGAGAGAATGTGCTACAGAGTTATTGCTTCGTCTGTTGTGACAGTTTGTTTATTTCTATATAGACTGGGGAAAGGGAGAGCTTTGTGGAAAATGAGAGTATTGGGGATGGAAAAACAAGTAATGAGAAGTTACTGAAAGTTTTATCAGTTGATTCATTCCTTAACCAAGAGGTAAAATAGACATTCAAAATTATCATTTTTCATATGCCATGCATGAAAGCTATTGGGATAATTTACGTTCACACTTATTTTGATAGACAGTCAATAGCTGGATAGTGAATTCAACTTTTTATCGCTAGCCATCTGTATCCAAAAGCAGGAGCATTAGGAGCATGGCAAATGACTCTGTTTTGGGATGCAGTTATAATTCAATAGAAAGGTAAATAAGGTAAATACATGGAAAATACCTGAAAGCTGATGATAAGTTTGTGGATGTACTAGGATTGCAATGAATATAAACTATTGAATTCCATTGAATTATTTATGGAGTTCCAGGACATAAGATTTCTGTCATTCTGTTGACTGTGTTATAATTAGAATAACTCTGGCATCAACTTCGTTACACACAAACCAAAAATAAATAAGATCAATCATAAGAGCTAAAGTATGATGAGTTCCTAATATATGGAAAAAAAATAAAGCTTCAGCTGCTCTGTTAAGACAGAATGTTGAAGGTGTTGGAATTTTTCACTGACACAATGGTACAGATTTAATAAAATTTTTTAAATATTTTATGCTTCTTCCTTGTAAATCTAACATGGAATTTTTAGTTGACTATTCTGGACAAATTTACACATTTGTCAGTGCTTCTGAGTAGCCTTAATAACTAAGCTGCTAACTCTGATGAACATTAAAAGCAGTCTGTGTTCTCAGATGCATCTTCATAAACCATAGTCATCTATTGTAGTCTATTGGAGCATACTCTGTAACTAAGGGCAGAATTTTGCCCCTGCACATCTAGTAAAAGTATTCTTCTGTTATTTTCTTTTTTTTTAATGTAGTTTCTAGCTTTCTTTAAGTGTAGAAAATAATCTTGTAGAAATCTTTGTTAATGCATACCTCTGGCCTTGAGAATTTGAATGGAGTTTTCATCTCTCAAGTAGTAATCAGTTTTCCTACAGCTGTTCTCTGTGTTTTTCAGGATTGCTTAGTGTCAGCAGACTTCCATTCTCTTGATTTGCTTTCCTAAGTTGAACTTCTAGTAGAAATAAATTACTCTATAGCTAATATAACTTGCATATTTTATCAGCGTTCTTTCCATCATTTGTTTTCTTTGCATTTATTTTAATCTTGCCTGTTAGAAATAATATAGTGATTTGATGATATATCATGTGCAGCATTGTTTGTGCCACCAAAAGGTAATGTCTGTGCAAATGTAGAAGCAGGATGAGACTCTTGTTTGGAGTGGTTGCTTTATGCTTCATTTTGTCTAAGCTTGTTCCCCTTATGTTAAAAAAACAAAACAAAACCCCAAAACAAAACAACAAACAAACAAAAAAAAACCCAACACCCTCCCCCCCCAAAAAACCAAACCCACCCAACACCCACCCCCCACCCCCCAAAAAGGGCACTTTTTAAAAACATTTGTGATACACGCTAGTGAATCAAAGCTCAATTCTTTATTTATACTGTGTTATTAGTTACTGTTGCTTCATGTTCTAAGAAATAGAAAGCATTTGAGACCTTAAATGGTGGCTATTCCAGAAGTGCTTTATTTTGCACCAGTTCCATTTAGAGACCACAGTGACATGCATGCAGTACAGTATGACTGTGCTGTGAGTACTTACTTAGATGAACTTAATATTTTTGTACACATAATGAACATCTGGTGACAAGACGCTCAGAACAACAACAAAAAAGAAAGGGGGGGAAAAGAAGAGGAGAAGGAAAAGTAAAAGGCAGTAAAATCTTTTGCATGCCTGCTACTTTTATGGCTTAAAATATTTTTCCTTCAATCTGTGCATCTAGGGAAACTTTTTTTGATGTAACAATCAATTTTTAACAAGGAAAAAAGTCTGAACTCATAAATATTGTATGTATTAATTGTGAAGCTTAATGGAACATTTTGTGTTTCTGAACAACTCGTTTACATAATTAAAATCTCCTTTGATCTGTGAGTAAATGATTTAATCTTAATGCTCATTAGGCTAAATGGGTCTTCTATTCAATTGTATCAAGATGGTATGGAAAATTCTCAGACCTTTAGAAAATAGTTGTTAGTTGTTAAGTAAACACAGAAACCTATCTGTGAACAGCTATCTTTTATCTCTACAAAAGAATTTGAGTCTAAAACTAATTCAGACTAAAGCTTTTTTTTCTTCTTTTATCTGACATTTTGGTTTCAAGAAGAGATCACTGAAATATTGGGGCGGGGGGTGTTCAATTTACACTCATTAAATACTTCACTACAAAAACAATTTAGTCCTTGAAAATAAAATATGAAATAAAAAACGTAGGATAGGTGCACCTCCAACTGAAATACAAGTTTACATAACTATAGATCATTTAAGGGAGACTAGTATTTTCTTGTGGATCTTGCTCAGAAATCCCTCTGGATACAGCAAAGCTCAATAACAGCTAGGAAATATGCAACAAGATTTTAATCTTTTTTAGTACTCATATAATAACAGTAATACCATTTTAATACCATGACAATATTTATCTGCTAAAGGTGCCTTTAAATGTTCAAGATGGACAGGATTCTTTCTTCCAGTTTTTTCTCTCAAATGCTAATTAAGAAAGCTCTGACTCAATATAAGGTGCAAAGCTAGCATGTAACTTCAGACAAAGTTGATAAGCTCGTCTAACAAACCCACTTCCTTTTGTCCGAATCCAAACAAAGCAAGCTTACAAATTGGACATCAGCATCACAATATTCATTTTTACTCAAAATTCTAAACCAAATAATTTATTTTTTTAGTAGTCTTTTTTCATTATCCCATCTGTAATTTTTTTAAGCCACTTTTCATTCCCAGGGGGAGCTTTTTTCTTTTTTAAAAATGTAAGAATTTTAATTAGCTCAGGTGGTGCAATAAACACAAACATCTGTGTCCCTTATTAAAGGCTGTTCTCAGTGCCTTCTCTCTCTCAAGAGCAAATGTATAGCACAAAAATACTCCAGAGTCACCTTGGTGAGAACTTAAGTGACTGGTGTCCACAGCCACTGCCGCACCGTGTCAGACCAGCCTTTCTTTACAGCATTGGACTGTAGAGGATGTCTCAGAATATTGTAAAAAACAAAGCAAGCACAGATACTCCTGCCTTTTCCCCAGAGACACTTCTAGCAATCTGCAGTTTAGGGACATCTTGAGCCAGAAGGTTGTTTCCATATTTAATTTCTCTTGAAAGTGTTATCTTCCATGAAGTAATCCATGGAAGACATATTAATCGTGCTATTACACAGATGCAAAAGCAGTTAGGATGAAATGCATTTTTGCACACTATCTTTAAATATTGAAAATGAATGTTTGATTCATATTTCCTATGTATATTTTTGTTTTAATTTCCTCTGGTATGGTTTGAGCTGATGTATTTCTTTCATTTATTTAAAAAAAAAAAATGTCAGAGATTCATTTGAAAGTTATATTTACAACACTATAGCCTTAAATTACAATTTCCTTTCTCTGAAGATCACCTCATAGCAAGGTGAAATGCAGTTTTTATGATGCTAACTTTCAGACTTTAAGAAAAAAGCAAAATCTGTCTTGGTTATAACATTCAGTTGAACTGTTACTGAGCTGAGTTCTGCTCAGCAGTATTTAATTTGGATTATTTCATGCTGAAATTTCAGAAGAATTACTATATTTTACTTCTAGAAAATGCAATGTATCATTTTAACCAGTATTACCTCATTAGAATTCTTTCATATTTGTAAAAATATTGACTACAATTCAGTCTATATACAAGAAAAATACCTAT
This sequence comes from Anarhynchus alexandrinus, assembly GCA_008711295.1. Classification (NCBI taxonomy): domain Eukaryota; kingdom Metazoa; phylum Chordata; class Aves; order Charadriiformes; family Charadriidae; genus Anarhynchus; species Anarhynchus alexandrinus. Next base: position 4,257,570 of record VUYV01000006.1, on the reverse strand, counting down.
GACTTGAGTGGAACTTCTACTTAGGTGAATAATGAAGGCTTGTGTTTAAAGGCTGAAGGTTTTTTTGATCAAAACAAAAAATATCCCTCTGATATCAGTTTCAGCTGAAGAAAACATTTTTTTTGGCTGTGCAGAATGTTGAGAATTTACATAGGAAAGTTCAAACATCCAAGAAAACACATCTCTGTCCTCAAAAGGATTGGCCTAATATATGTGCAAACAGAGTATGAAACGTAGATTTGGCATGGTTTAGTTTGGCATTGCGATGATGATATGTAACATTTTCAGAATCACCCAAGGGATTTTCTCTCCTAACTCAGTTTAGAAAAGAGTACCAGTAAACTGTATTGATGGTCTGCAATAGTCAGTACTGTTTTGTGTCTGACAGAACTTAATGCATATTTTAGCTATTACTTGCTTTTAAATTTGAAACAGACAAAGCTATTTTAACGAGGAAAATAGACGTGAAAGATTTTTTTTTTCCTCTTTCATGTTTCTATAGCTTGAATAAGCATTTCCTTTCTCACTCATTTTAACTACTAATACAAATGAGATAAAACTGCATGAACATCCCTTGAATCACTGTGTGGACTATGGGGTGATTTTCTCACTTCAAGAATATAAATACAAAAGTAACCACAAAATAAAGATGAAGTACGCTTACCCATGTTACTGCCTATAATTTACTTGCATGGGTTCATAATAAGATAATATGATAGGCATTTGACTTTGGGAACAGAACTAAAGAATTTAAACTAGATTCGACTGATTAAGTTTGAAAAAAAGTTTGGAAAAGACTTTTTCAGCAATATTCTGGTAAATTCTTAATTTCTGTGTAAATAAGCAGTGTATGGGGGGTTAAAATTATTCTTGTTGGTCAGAGGATTTTGTAATAAGACATCTAGGGTGATGACATCTTTGAATAAGACATTGGAGCTTAGATTTCTTTTTGTACATGTGTGTATGTGTATATTGCGCAATCTCAATTTCAGATGTCAAGTTACAGCGCATCTTCTATAAAACAAGCCTAATGTTATTGCTATAAAGATATTACAGAATTAACACACAAACATTTACAATCAGCCTATTGAAACACTATCTTCATGCACTTTGGTCATGAAGAGATGATTCTTGAGTGTATTTGTGCTGAAATCTTATGGCTGAATTGATATATGCTTAAGACCTTAAATAAATGCATAGTAAGTTATGAATTTTAGTAATGCTGTATTAATACAGTATCAGTGACTTTTCAGTTTTAGCAAATGTTTTTTTCAAATCATATTCCTTTCTTTAGTCCCAATGAAAAGTTGTCATGGTTTAAAATTAAAGGCACTTTGTAAAAATATTCTGAGTGAAGTTCCATTCAATGCACACTGCATAGATAGAACATTCATGGAACACAGATTAAAGAAAGGTGTGTTTCAGAAATATTTTAATGTATCTTCAGTCCAAATATATCAGCCTGTACTGAAGTCAGTTAGTATATTTGTAAAGATTTTTAAGAATTTTCACTATTTTATTGATTTTTAGTAACCTAAATTCCTTGAACCGCCTTAATATTTGATGGATGATTGTCAGAATAATAGCTTGCTTTATTGAAAATCCTATGAAAGATACACATGCATGTTACTTCTGTACACCAGATATTGGATTTGATTCCTTACATAGACAAAGAGCAAATAAAAAATTTCTGAACAACCGTCTGTTGACCATGCTATAGAGACATAAGTAGTTTTAACAAAGAAAAAGTATGTGCAAATTATTACAGTTCCAACAGCAAAAGAAAAAGCAACCAGAGAAAATCAGCCAATCCTGCAAAATAGCTGACTATTTCTGCATTTAAAAAAAGGAACACGTAAGAATGGTCAAATATGACTTGATATGAAAGAATAAGTAGAAGTTAAGAATCTGAGCTGCTTCAAAGGATATAGTCAAAGAGTGCCTTGTATGTAAGATTCAGGATCAAATATATACTTTGTCAAATTAGAGGAATTGTTGCCTACTTTCTGAAACATTGAGGCTAAACTGTTTTGCCCAGGGAAAATATTTTTATCAGAGAATATGAACAAATATAAATTTTGTGCTATTTTATAGGCATTCATGTGAGTACTTGATCTTTGGAGGTCTAGGACCAGGGTTTTTCCCTGAAGACCAGAAAAACAGTGTCCCTTTATGTAAGAGCACTGGTTCATTCAGGAAGAAACAGGGAAGAATGTCAGCTAGTTGGCTAGCAGTCACTGTAAAAAATAGCAAAAGTAGCAGTGAAATATCTTTTATCTGCCTTCACAATTAGTGTTCAGAGAGGTTGAGGCACATTTTCTTAGTTAAAAATAATTTGGTCATTGTCACTGTTTATCACTAAAATTTCTGATTTCCCTCAAGATTTTCTTATTTCAGAACAAGGTTGTTACTGGCAACTGAATATCATGTTATGATAGGGTACTTCTCAAGATTAGGCCCATGTTCATAATGAGACTACAGCAAGTGCAGACTGATGCTTCTCCAGAATATTTTCCCACCTGTCAGCAGTTTGCCATCCAAGACTTCATGACTCAGAGATTGGCCTTTTTTTATAACATTTGATGGATTTCTCTTCCATGAACTCGCTCAGGTTCTTCAACAGACCATGTGAAGTTGTTTCACTCGAGTTGTGAGATTTTAGGAGTGTAATTTAGAAGTTGGTTATGTCCAGTGTACCTGTACCCAACTCCAATGTCCATGAGAGCTTCACTTCTGCGTAGACTGACTCTAACAGATAACTGAGACCTGTGTGCATACCAGACCTTGACTGTGTCAGATCTCGATTGTACCAGGATCAAATATTCATAGTGTGGCACATGCCCAGATTCCTGATCTGCATTAGTCTAAAAATACAATGCCAGCTTTATTTTTCTAACATAGCATTAGAATTTTTCATCATATTACATATTGCTATTTGCATTGAAGTGCAAATTCTGATTAATGATATACGTATTCTGATTTCTTAAAGTGAATCTAATGTTCATTGAAAGAGCTAAAGCACAATGAAATTCTTGATTTCAAGCTGCTATCAAAAGAACATTGTATTTTGTATTAGGAAATATTTATTTCCAGTCATCATTTACATTATTTGTTTACATAACTCTTTAAAGGTAAATTTTGGACTGAAGTTATGAGGCAGGTGATCAGTAGAGCAACTGGTAAATATTAAAGAAGGCATGTTTTAACTTGCTACTTATCATTCCTCAAGCATGTTGGAGAATCTAGCAAGATGCTCTAGATGCTTTTGCCTCAGTAGACCTATGTAAGGTACCTGCTATTCTGATGTCCTGCTAGATCATCTGATATCCAGAGGAAACCTTTAAATTGGCTCCTGAAGTCATGCAATTTCTTAAATATTCCTATGCTACATACATTTTCCTGCTTGCATCCTACAAGGTCTGTCCTTTCATCAGTCCACTCGTCCCTCGTTTTCCTTTAATCACTTTTAGAAGTTTATTTTGGCAAGCTAGAAAAAGGTCTTTTTAGTAGTATTTTAAGGCTTCTAACTCTCACTTCAGAATTAAAAGTCATAATAACATTCTGAAGTAATTTGATGGCTCCTAATATATTACAATTAGTGATCAAACTGTGCTGGTACACTGCATAGTTTGCCAGCTTTTCTCTCTGGTAAACAGGTCAGTAATTAGGATTTCATGGTTCACAATAAGTCCCAGATTTTACTTACACGTGTAGAGACTGATATTTCTTCCTTTGGTTATAAACTTTTGTGAAATGGAAGTGTGGCGTTACAGGTAGAAAATTGAAACGGAAAACGAAATTGAATTTCGTAAGACTGCAGGGTCAGGTATGAAGCCCTGACTCAAATACAGTAGATCTTGAGTCCCAACTTTGTGGTGAAACCACAGGCTGCCTCATGATCCAGTTTTTCATTATAAACTATGTTTAGAAGTTGTTTGAAATGCAGTCTACAACTTTAAAATTATTGAAACTTTCTCTATGAACTTATAATTCAAAGCTGATGAAATATACACATAAGGGTATTCTTTTATTATTTCATGAGCTACATTTTAGTTTAGAGACTGTAGTATTTCTACAGTTTTATTATGGAAAATAATAATTTTTCTTTGCATTTGTTTTTCATATTACTATAGCAAAACGTCATGTTCTGAAGCTCTTTAAACACCCATGTATTAGAATTTCAAGATCTCTTGTCTTTCAGAATACCAAGGACACTAAGAAAAATTCAAATGTAATGTTTTTCCTGAAATGGAACTGCATATTTTTCTAAAGCACAGCACGCTATTAAATGAACTTGCAATATTTTGGGGATGTTATGATAAAATATGGACTATTTTAGATAAATTACTAACACATCAACAACTGATACACTGAATTTCAGATTACTTTTGAATATACAACTATTTTTAATCTATAAAAGCAGGAATTATGGTGGATAAATAGCTTTGGTTGACACTGTATCATCACAGGTTACTCGCATTACCTCTTTTATTAATTCATTATTTTAGAAATGAAACCTCAGACTACATATATGTATACATGCCTATCATTCAACCTGACCAGCAAGGTTGCTTTCTCACATATGGACAAAAAGACAGGAACTAGATTACAAAACAGCAATATCTAGGAAATGTTTTACTAGTATGAGAACCTTGTAAAAGTTAGCTGTCTGGTAAATGGAGCAGTGACAATTCACAAAATAGATAATGGGTGATAATTTTCCATAAATGAAAAGGAATATGCTAAGAAACTTCAGGAACGCGCTGAAAGAAAACTAGATATTTTGCAGGATTTGTAGCAAAATAAAATTAACATTTTTAGCTAGTAGTGGATGTTGTTTTAAAACGTGACACATCAAGGGTATAACGATCAAGTGGTTTTGTTTTTTCCTTGAAACCAATTTATTTGTAATCACTTCCCTTTAATTTAGTCATGGCAACACAATTTCTTTTTCAAGCAAGCTTACAACGGGATAGTCTGCTGTTGGTCTCTGGTGTAGGCGAGAGTCCTGGAAACATATTCAGAATATGCAACATAATGTTAAGGCAGGCTGTATCTGTTACAAAAAGCCAGTGCTGTGTTTGTAATGACAAAGAAAGCTTTTCCCTTTGATATTGGACTACCTACTTCTTTAGCCCAATCAATGCGTTCCACACAGGCACTTTGTGTAACACAGCTGTCAGTGGTGGCAGACAGATGAATCACCTTGACACTTCCACTTTACTACAGCACCTAAATCAAATGCATCTGTAAGGGCAGGCTATAAACTATGCGTCACCTCCTTGGGAGAGATGGAGAGTGAGTGATGCAGATGACACTGACATTTCCTTCATAAGAAAAAGTAACCCAGGTAGACAATGTTTAAACCAAGACGTGGATGGGACTTTTGTTCTGGACTGCTCCCAAGATTCTTGACTGCTGAATAGCTGTACTTCTACAAAAACTCTGTCACCTAGATTTGTGTTTCCCCTTTTTTTTAACTCATCTTAATGATTAAATAAGACTTCATTATAATGGCTAATCTGTAAATTAATTCAATTCAATACCTACCATTTTACTTAAATAAGAAAAAGGAGCAAAGGGGAAGAATACCAATATTGTAACGGGCGTAGAGCACAGAAATTTCATAAATAAACGACCCATCAGTACATAACAAATCCCCACAGACTGTATCCTGTTGTACAGCTTTACAATTTAAATAATTGACTAAAAGAGCATTCCTAAAATAAAACAACCTTGTGTAGAGGATTCCAGAAGCAGAGAGAAAATAAAAATAAAATTTGACTATAAGTCACTTAATGTATAAAGCAGTTTTCTATTCAGTTAGGCTTCACAGACACACTAGACACAGTCTAGGTTTATAGACTAAGATTAAGTCTGTGTAAATTAATATAGTATAGGACATATTTCTTTTAGCTGTGAAGTATTTTAATGTTAGAATCTGTATGGGAGAACATTTCTATCAAATATGTGTTCAGCTGTTTTTAAAGAACTGTTTTAAAGCTGAGAAAGTTGTTTAATCTAAAGCAAAAATATTTTGTCACTTGGAGTTCTACTGGAAACCAGATAGACTACAATTTTCTTTTTAATTCATATTAGCCACTGGAGAGTTACTTTTTTTGTACTTGTCAGATGACTGAATGAAACTCATTACTATTTACCTAGATTCACAGGAGCCTTTTTACATGAAAAAAATTAAACACCTTTCAAAGTAGAAACTTTGAAGCTGTTCACTTGTGACAAAGGTATCTATAGATGTTTTGTAGGAAAGTTGAATTTTTTAAGAAATTAAGTTTTATATTTTTGTTTCATTAGAATTCTCCAGACCAGGCTATAATTCTTTCTTTCTAATGTTTTATCCCCAGAACAACAGAACCAAACCAGAACCATCTATGCAAAACAAGAAAATATACTGTTCCCTAATCATCTTTAACAAAGTAAACCTAGGAAATTTTGACAGTTTGTATCAAAAAAAACTTTAAAAGCCCACAGTTCATCCCTTAGGAAGAACAATGCTGTCTGATAGCTCATGAGGAAAAATCTATGTAGTTTGTTCATGGTAAATACATTTGATTGAAAACCTAAGAAGATTGGGATCACAATGAATTTTCCTGTGCTTTGTAATTTGATACTCTGTTTCTATTATCAAAGGCATTTAGCTACAAGGAATAATAAACTGGAAAATCAGTATAGCACTCAAAATATTGAACAGATGTTTATCAATTATTATTATATGCTATAGCATTTTTCACCTTCTAGTAAGGGTCTGTTAGAAAGAAGAAATTATTGGTTGTCATGGTAGTTTATTTTGAAGAGAGTGTACTTCCTTTGAAAACCGGTAGAGGTACGGCTTAAAGGTCTCATATCGATTGAAAGGTTTTGAATTTATCACTGATGGCTGTTACTGAGATATGCTCACTTCAGTGCTGCGTCTTGGCACGTTCATCACAGTACAGTGTTTGTGGGTCCAGATTTGTACTTTGCCAGCTAACCATGATAATCAAACACGAAAATTACTGAGAAAAAGCCCACAGCCAAGGTGAGGGACAGTGAGTGGAGTGGGGTGAGGGTTAGAAGGCCCTATTTTATCTCTGCGTTGATTAAGTCTTTTCATCGATGTTATTGACCTAGCAGTGGGTGTAGTCTCTTTTACTGTAGAGTCTCTTTTTAGTTCTTTGAGGTCACATGAAGAAGAAAAATCAGCTTCACAGGTGCATGTTATTAGACACACAAAGCACTTGTTAACAGAAAATATGAGATAGCTCACATTTATCAAAATTATCCCTGACATTTCCTTTTGCTCAGCTGAAAACAATATCTAAGCTCCCAAAGCAACATGTAATGTGTGAGGGGGAAGAAAAAAAACACAAACACGCTTATTTTTTTATAAAGGACACCCAAAGGAATATGTGGTGAATAAGCAGTGCTTCTGGTAAACACCACAGTTGTCCAATGAGCCATATTTTATATCTGTTTATTATAATGAAGTGGATTTTTTAATTTTCTATCTATATTTCTAATATATTTATAGCTAGGGACTCTCATACCTCTGCAAACATGAAAATTGTAATCCTGGACAATCCTGAAAACTACTGTTCTGTTATTCACAGAGTAGACATCATGCCATAGGTAAGGGAAACACAAACTTGGCCATTATTCCGCCATCTGTGGGTATCAGCCTTGTGGCAAAAGAAACTACCTTTAGATATGAGCAATCCAACTTCAGTCAATTAATGGTCCGTGTACTAAGACTACAAATAAAATGCGTTTTAGTGACAGTTACGGTGATTGTTTTGTCTGTTAATTGTTTACTGAAAACTCAGTCTGAAAGAGACTTTTTTCCTCTTTTGAGACTGCTATTGTGATGCTAATAAGTATCTGTATGTACTTTGTTTGTGTGTTAATTATATGCTGTCGCTACAAAATTTAACTTGGGTAGCTCATTTTCAAAATTATGTGTACCAATAAATAAGATATAGTATCTAAAACAAAAAAAAAGTTTTGATTGCAGAGAAAAAGAGAGGAAGCAAATTAAAAAGAAGTCATTTAGTAATTGCATGATGTATTAAGGCTAATAAATCTGCTTAATTGTCACATTTGCCTTAAATTAATAATTTATATCAACATTTGGTGTGGGCAGATATGATGAATATTTTTATGTTGTGATAATCCTGGAAAGTGGCACTTTGAACATTTTAAAAAACAATTAATTGCAAATCTTGTCTGGTTTTACACATTTCTGGTAGCAACTGAATAAACACAGGTGAGAAAATTTCCCAGTATCCAATAAGCGATACAGAGCTTAAATCCAGTAAAACTCTTCCAGTATATTCATTGCAGTAATAAGGAAGATGAGTTAATAATGTGACAGGTTGTGTCTGTTGCTATGGCGAAGTAACTCAAACATCTGAACATGTCATCAGCACAAACTGTTAATCTGGAGAACTTTACCACCTGTAGGCTCCATGCTTCCCAGTGACCCCGGTCCATGGTGCTGGAGGAAAGCTCCTCCATCTGACACCAACATATCTTTTTAAGCTGGGTGAATTCGCTACGCTCCTTCAGCTGTACTGGTGCCCCCTGTTATACCTAAATCTCTTTGCATTCTCTTCCCGGCTCGTGCTCTCACCACAAAAACAGTGCAGATTTTATTTTTCTTTTGATGTTTACATATCATTTAACATAAAGTAAATGCAATACTTTAAAAATAGTAATTTGTTTATCACAGGTTTACTTGAAACCTGTTTTGAATGATTTGTACGTTACTGCACTTCCTTCATGCCGGCCTACTGAAACTCATGGCTCTTTTGCTAAATGGCCTGACTCTTCTCCTGCTGTTCCCCTCCTCCTCCACCTCACTTTACATCTTAATGGTGTACATCTGTTACTGGACAGATTGCACAAGATGAACATAAGGCACTCTTTTCCAGGGTCAGCTAAATTGCCAAGCTAGGTCCACTTAGGCTATTGAAATGTATGTTCAAAATTCCAGAAATTCTACTAATGACAGATATCTCTGTCATATTATGCTGCATAATAATTATACTTACGCAGGCCTGTGTGAGGTCAGAATAAAAACATTTTTTTAGCGTCAGCTATATATTTGTGTGCATTAGTAATATGTGTAATAATATCAACTTTTTTTTCTTGTGATCTCAAAAATGGAGTTTTTAAAATTTTCATATTCAAATTTGCTTTAGAATAACAAATGTGAAGTTTGGGAAGCTTGGAAACAGTGGTTTTGTTTGGGGATATATGTTTTAAAGTGTTACTCTGAAATGCTCTGGCCATGTTTAAAAAGTCAGCAGACAGTAATAATTAGGAAAAGATACAAAAAACCTGGGGTACCTCTTGCCCCATGTTGCTGTTCTTTGTATTCATGTGTTTTCTAGGGTACTTTTTTTTTCTACTGTCGGATTAGTGTATAGTAACACTGATTCATCTTGATTCTGTACACTTTGGAGTCGGACAAGGAACTGTCGCAACACATGGCTTTCAAATGAGTTGATTGTAGACATATTGTCTGTCAGTCAAAACTACAATATTGTAATTAGAGCAGGCCCTGTCTCTCCATACGTGCTTCAGATGGCAATGAAATAGCCTCAGAAGTGAGTTATATGGATGCTACAGTTCACTGCATAATAGTATGCTACAGTGTTGTTCAAAGCCTATATCCTACTGTACTCTAAATTCCAACTAATTCACAATTGGAATTACTGAAAAAAAACCCCACCATATTTTATTCTGTCATTCTTGGAAAGTCTTCATATTTTGGAAAGCTAAAAAATCACAGGTATAATATTTCTCTGGAGCAATACATTGAATTCATGTCCATGTGTTGGAAAAGCCTGAGATGCTGAAGAAAGCAAAGCCCTCTCTATTTGTCTCTGGATCCTGCAACTGACTTTGTTAGTAGGTCGCTCTACATAAATGGGGTTTGTTACTGGTGCTGCTGAAAAACTGATTTTTGTACTATAGTTGCTAGAAGTCCATAGGCTTAAAGCCTACACAGATGTATTCCAAACATGAGCCAATGGGGAAAGATATTTAGAATCATCAATGGAGTACAATGAATACCGAAGAGAAAAGTATTGTCTGGATGCCCCAGAAAAGAAGCAATCTTTTGGGGAAGAGAGGAAATTCTGATATCATGAAATGAAGCTCCCTGAGGCTTGGTTATTCAGTTAGCTGACTTGTTATGAATGTCCAAACAGTCCCATATGTCCTTTACGTAGGCACGGGCACCAAGGAGGTGTGTTTGCCGTGCACTGACTGCTACATACCCAGTTAGGTGGGATGCTCTGAGTGGATGGAGGAGGGCACCTTCCCTGAGCTGCTGAGGCTTCCTGAGAGCAGAAAAGCCATGTGCGGTAGAGACTGAGTATAGTCCACAGCTGGGAAGAGTGCAAATATAGTCTCCAGTGGTGACAGACGTTTTGTGGACATTGCTGCAACATGAAAGCCTATTCACTTCCAGATTCTGCCTGACTCTGGGTCCTGCAACAAGGATGATGGAAGGAAGATGTTTAGTTTAAGTAAGAGTACCTTACTCAAGTAATTGGTACTTGACCAATAGAAGCTGAGGTTAAAACAGCAGCATTACACTAGTACAGCTGATGCTGGTGATGTTCTCATTCATTTGCATAAACCTTGCAGAAAAATGCTTACGCTGAATATTTACTGGATCTTGTATTCACCTAGTAAAAAGCCAATGGGGTGCCAAGGAGTTCCAAAAAAGGCACATACACACACACCAAAAAAAAAAAAGGACAAGGTTGAGAAATTTCCAAGGATATAAAACAAACAAAAAAGCAGAAACACACAGGAGGAGAACTGAGTTACCGTTCACAATGGGCATTTATTGGGACACGTTAACTTCTTCAGTTCTGTGAGGAGCACTTGGACATAGTGGCATTGCTAAGTAATCAGTCTTTTGTAGTTTTTGATTTACAGGAAAGTTATTTGAAAAGTAGCGCCATATGGAATGATGCTCTATTTGTAATTCTAAAAGTTAACAATTCAGTCTCCTGTAAATACTGAGTCTGTCAGGGATTTCTCAAGTGATGTGCAGCATGGAAAATATCCACTTTTATTTTTCTACTGTTTGTTACTTTATACAAATCAGCCCTGGATTTACTGGTAGAGGACATAGAAGAGCAGGGAGAGAAAAGCTGTCTCGTTCATTATCAACACAGCTAGCCATTTACAAAGTGTTCCCTCAATGCAACTCCACCTCCACCTGACCATGATTGCACCCACCCCTGCAAACCAAAGCATTGTTAATACATTTTTTTTAATCCCTATATGATGCTTACACTTGAATAGTACCAGGTTCTGCATCTCTACATTCATTATTAAGGGCGGAAACATTAATTTAATACCTCTGTAATAAAATCCCTTTTTCTCTGTGTTATCTATGATAGGGCAGAGCTAGGGCAAGGCCTACATCAAACACTGCAAGGGAAAGAAAATTGTGTTTTCTTCATAAAATAAGGCAGTAGTTTCAAAGGGGGTTTTAGGCAGTCAGTAAGACTTTTTTTTTCTGATGTTTTTTGAAAACAGAAAAGCACTTAAGGACTTCATGTTTTTATCTTAATATTTGCTAAAGTTAAGATTTTAAGTTTTTCTTAGGCTGATAATTGACTTGGAAATCCAGCTTCTAATAACTATCTTTTTCTCAGTGGGGAAGAATCCTCGGCCCTTTCTAGTCATTAGTAATGCATGAATAGGGTTCTTTAGCCCTGCACTTATAAAGTAGATGCTATCTCTGATACTGTAAAAGTATATTTGAAATCAGAAAATAAAACTGTGTACTCTGCCAGTATGTTGTGGTGGTGAAGCAGGTGGTGGATGACGACGAGAAAATCTCCATCCTAGCAAAAACCCAATCTTCCATATTTGTTTTGTATAGATATCTGCCTGCATGCTTTAATGTATTTAGCTATCTAAAAATGTGATTTTGCACTAAGGAATGATAGACTGTCTCTGAAGCCTAGCTCAGAATGTCTATGTCCACAGCAAAAAGCATCTGCCGCTGAATTGTCTATTAACTTCCAATCCCTGTGGTAATTTACTCTTGAAGTGATAAGAACCGGTTTTGGCTGTTGTCGGTTGTCCTAATTGTTCCAGCCTCGCGGAGGACTAAGTTTCAGTGCCTGTTCAAGCTGCCTCTTTTGCTGCTTTGCCAGGATTAACCCCTGGTAATTCCCTACCAGCACAGTCAGAGGAGGTCAGAAACAGAGCAGACACTGCCACTGATACTGGAACAGCCGCTGCTCTTTGCAAGGGCATTTTCCTATTCTTTTCAGTGTTGCCAAATAACTATTTGTAGTTCTCTTCCTCTGTAATACACTTGAGAAGGCTGCCCACCAACTCTGCCTTTTTTTTCCTTACCTTTTTCTTTTTTTCCTATTTGATAAACATTGATTTGTTGTCTTGTTTCTCATGGAGCTTGAAATTACCACTGGTAATACCATTGGAGTGCAGGAAATGCTCATATATACACCTTGATAGTACGACTCCATTACCACCCAGGGACAGCGTTTATTGTTTTATCAGTAGTGCTGAGGGTAGAAATTGAAATCTTTGTGAATGTCTTAAAAGAAGTAAGATTTCTGTCATCAATTATGTAATTAAAATAGGATATTTTGTACTTTTCTCTCCTAAATTCATAGTTGGTTTAACAGTTTCTGGCTTCCTTGAAATCGCTTCTTTCATTGCACCTTAATCTATCCATTAATTCTTGTTCGCAACTGAAATGCAGGAGTGCATCTAAATCTCAGCATAGAAATTAGTGTAACCTTGCTTCAAATTTGAAGTTGACAAAAATTTAACTATTTTTTACAGTATCTATTTTCTTGCACAGCTATTTTTTTCAGCTCTCTCCAATTGGGCTTCATGTGCTGGTTTTAGGCATAACAGCTTAAGTTAGAGTTGCCTTTCGTCAAAGATTTGAAAATGTGCACAGATCCTGATCAACATAAATTAGCATGTTCTGTTATCAGTTATTTCAACTATATGAAACAATCTGTTTCTGTTTTAATGTATAATAAGATGGTGTACACGTTTACAATACATATCACTACCAGACATAAGCAGGAATACCTGTTGAAGGGCCCTGTGAGTAAAGACAGCCTGTTAAGGATCATTTTATGCATGAGAGGAATGTCCATATAGTCACTGTGTTTGCAGGAAAGTGTGTTACTGGTTTGGAATACAAAACAATATTTCTGCATTGTGGCATAGCCTTTTCTTTTTTGCCGAGGGAAAAAGGTTGAAGTGGTGATATCATGTCATTATAATCCACAGGAATTTTGACAATAATTCAAGGGATTCATGATAAGGCTTACGCTAGAATCAACACAAATGAAAAGGTAGCAGCCAAGAAGAGTGTATGTGGCTGCATTGGTATTCTCTGGCCCTTTTCTTTATAGAAGTATTGGGAAAGGAGGTTGCTGCCACTATTATTAATCTTTATCTTGTGTTGGCACTTAGCTATCAGAACGCCTCTGACATTTGATGGGGTCTGGAACAAATTCTTTTGTTGTAATAGAATTTTTATGTCTCTGACTAGTCAAGGAAAGAAAGAAGGAATTTTGTGAGCACAGAGTAAATATAAACCACAACTTTTATTTTTCTCCAAACTTTATTTTGCTTTTATTTTTGCTTTATAGCTAAAGGATGTCAGCAGCTCAGAGCACACCTTTCCATCAATATTCCTCGCTCATTGTTTGAAATTTTTACTTCTACCCATGATTCACAGTTGTGACTCCATGAGGTGGTGTGTCACTGATCACTGACTGCTTACAACTTCAGTGTTAAGATGTGAGGTATAGAAGAAGCTGCACTTTCTTAAGACATCCCAAGATGTAAAATATACAAATTATGATACTATTGAATGCTTATGCATAATGTCTCCACTTAATAATCTTCCCTGGTTACTGCCTAAAAAATTATGCCAGGTCACAGACGTGGGAAATAATATTGCCAAAATGCAAGGTAGGTGAAGCAGAAAGCCTGTGCATTTTGGTCATTGATGTGCTTTTATAATTCTTAGTATTAGCGGGGGAATCCCTTCTGAATGGACTCTGTCTCTTGCCCCGTCTTCTGCTGCAGTGAAGCCAAGGTGGCCACAGAGAGCACACACACAAGGCTTTCTGCTTTCCTTGAGAAAAATTACTGCCACCACAGGTGGGAAACAAGGATGTGGGAGCAGTGGGAGTACTTTCATTGTCTCCTCCTTTTTCAAACTTTATGTGTAGTTAAACACAAGGGAAAGCACCCTGAGGGCTTCACAATAACTGAATGCCAGACTGGGAGAATGATGGACAAATACACATAGCTGCAAGATGAAGTGGAAAACATAGGTCCTGTCTTTTGGTGGAGTGCTTTAAGCCTTGCATGGGGAAAGAGGTACCTGTATTGTGGGCACAAGCTTCTGAAAATTAGAACTTGTGTATGCAAGGAAAACACATACATTCTCTCCTGCATCATCTGCTTTGTACTTGTCAGAAACAGCACCTCTCTCTTCACTAAATATGTTGTTTTACAACAATAGACATAACAGTCTATGTTACAAGGTCTTCTAAGGCAGATGTATATAATGATTTAAGGAACGAGTTAAGGTCCTGCAGAATGGGTTGGAATAGTGGAGGGAGGCAAGAATCCACATACGCTGCTCTACCAGCCTGTGCTAATGATGGGACAAACCCACATTTCTGACATGCGTCGGGGAAATGCAGTGTGGAAATCATTGGGTAAGCCCAGGGGAATAACAGTTTGTAGGGAAAATAGAACTGAAGGAAATCTAGGACTGAAAAACTGCTGAAGTTACCAGTAGAACAAGGAAAATAAGAGTAGTAGAAGTAAAGATAGACCATAACTGTACTGTAAGCAGAACAGAATCCTTTCCAGAGTAATAAAGATACATATTGTTGCTATAATTTAAGTCAGAGTGTGGATTCCTAAACAAAAAGGAGTATGCATGGATTTGTAAGCTTGCACATTTCTGTGTAGATGTACAATGTGATTACATTGGTTGTTTGTTGGGTTTGGGTTTTTTTTTTCAGTTTTCCATATAGAAATCTTGAGACATGATACTGCCTGAGCTCTGATGGTAAATGAGTGCACAGAATGATCTTCATGTTTAATTTTTTTTCCCTATTCCATTTATTTTTATACCAGGCCCCAGTTGAGGCACCTGGAATATTACAGTTAAAGGCAGCTGCAAAAATTTGATTATGTTTAACAATTCATTGCTATGCAGTAACAAGGTAAATTGGGTCCATAGACATAATTTTCCTAGCATTTAGGAAATCTGTTGATAGAGCAAAACACAAAAGAATAATCTGCAAGGTCTGTAATTTTGATACTTTATAGTAGCTGAGGTATGTGAATAGATAAATTATCTTCTGAGACATCAAAGACAGAGGTATTTGTGAGTGGGTAGTGGCTTGGGAAAGAGGAAAGTGATTAGTGGAGTGCTACAGGAGATCAGTATTGGGACCAATTTTGTTCATTTTATAAACCAATGGTCTGGAAAAAAGAAAAGACCGTGCAGTCAAGGGATAGCACACGCTTTGGTTTCTGTGTTGCAGGGGAGTGGCAGGCCATGAAAAACAAGAGGTCACGCAACCAAATTCAGAAAGATTTATACAAGATGTACAGCCAGCCATCATTTTAGTTAAGAGTATGTAAATCGTGTGGAAAGAGACTAAGGAAAAGCAAGGAAACAAGGATGCACAAGAAGGCTGACAGAAAGATGTATTACGAGGCAGTGTGGCTTAAGGGAAATATTTAAAATTATTTTAGTAATTTTCAGTGTGTATGATTTCTTTTGGTTTAATTTCACTTGTTCAGTGTGGATGTCAGTTATTTAAAATACTATGGCTTAAAAGCGTGTGCAAAAATAGATTGAATTCTTTTCCTAAAATGCAGTATCTTCAACTTTCAAGCTGATTTCCATAGACAGAGCCTGGGAAAATGCATAAGGAATCCATGAACAGATTCAGGCCTTGTGGCTCATGGGATTGTAATATTGATTGGAGTCACCAGCCAGAACTAAGACAATAGCCTGAGCTCTGTTCTGTTGAACAAACTGTTCAAGCAACTAGATATTCAGGATTTGTTGAGTCATTGAGAAGCATGTATTTTCTTGTAATTGCCCCAGCAATGGTAAAATTGTTTCCCTGCTCAAGTCTATTTGACTGTGATAAGTTCCTAGGTGCAGAATTTCTTTTCCATGCCATACAATAAAGGTAAACTCAACCGGTGTGTTATTTTGTAAGGCTTTGCGCAGGCAGGGGAAAGTTACGGATCCGTTAATGCTTGTTGGAAAAAAAGAAAAGCAGCCTGTGTTGTTCACTTCAAAAGCATGACGACACTTCAACTGGATCTTGTAACGTTACTCCCAAAGAGTACTTGCCAAATGTTTGCAGAATGGAAATTCCTTTACAGGTCACTTTCATAATGAATGTTGCATGTTCTGTTTAAAGTAGGGACTAATAACTTTCAGTTATTATACCATTGAACAATTTACAGTATATACCATATATAAATTATATATAGTTACACATAACAGACGTATACTTACAGGTATATATGCATTTTTTGTAGATTCTATTGGTTAGTAGCTTTCTAAGGAAATGTTATAGGATTGTAGTTGTATTCAAAGGAAATACACCCAATTTTTGTTCTCTGTATATTCACTAAGCAGCATGTTTTGAACTTCTGGAGCTAACCTAAATCTATAGACTTTGTTTAAAAGAATAAACAAGTTGCACGTAACATCTTAGAAATAATTAGAAGGAAGAGCCTTAGTAGTTATGTCAACTGTTTTCTCATACAGAATCGTGGCACGGTGGAGATTAGATCAATGTTACAAAGGAGACAGGAGGGAAGGAATGACTCGAAAGGCCATACGTGATGTAAAATACTGAAACATGGGTAACTGTACTGGAATATCTGGAAAATAAGTATTTCTACAGATTATACAGAGAACAAAAATGGAAGTGAAGTCTATCATGAAGCAAAAAAGTTAGGGCCAGCAAGAATCGTGTTTCTGCATAGCTGTCAGAAATTCCCCATATAAAAAGCCCAAAGCGTCCCCGACCTGGTCTTCAGCGGAGCGGCACGGGCGGCCCCGTGACCCNCCCTCCCGCCGCCCATGCGGAGCGGATGCGGAGCGGCGCGGAGCGGCGGCCCGGGCGGCTGCTTGCCCTTCCCCTTCCCCTTCCCCTCGCGGAGCCTCTCCAGCCAGCGGGTGCCCGGAGCCCGTGGGAACGGCGGTGGCGGCGGGCCGGTGGCTTGTGCCGCTGCCTGAAGGGCTGCAGAAGAACTCCCATACGAAAGATGACTTCGGCTGGTGTCTCGTAGACCGGCTGCGCTCTGCCTGACGTTTGAAGCGGGAAGCCCTGTACGTTCTGTGTGTTGACATGACTGTTCAACGTGTGCAGAAGGGTTTCTTGCTGCCTGCAGGGGATCCATCCCCATGACCAAGGCGCCCACCTGCGTGTGCCTGTCACCGCGTTTGCCATCTGTGCTTCATTTACTCTGCTCAAATGTTTTATTAAGTAAAAGATAAAGCACACTCTGAAAAGTAATTCAATTTATTATTAATTTTGACATCTCAGGGTTCAGTTTACAAAAGGGCTTAAGGAGGTTCCAGTACCCGAAGTCTGTTTACGTTTTACTTGAATGTTAGTGAAAACGGCAATTGCCAAAAGAGGAAATATGTCTCTACAGTACTTGTTTCAATTAGCTAACAGAGCCATCATTAGAGAAACATTAAACTTACGACATTTCTTCACTGAAATAACATCTTCTACAAGCTACTGCTGTAATATTTTGCTTTAGTCTATGCAAGAATTTATTATAACTGAAATTTAATTTAAAAAATAAGCTCTAAGCCAAGTACCTTAATAAGAAACTATCATACTACTTGAGGAGATAAAACTAACGCTGTCTTAAATAAGGACAATTTATACAGAAATCTCTTCCTGACAATTAAGTAATCTCAGCAATTACTCTGTGTTTTTCCGTTTTTGAAAGTTTTTACCCAAAAGCTTTTCTTTTGGTTTAGAAAGAAGTATTTATCTTGGGTAGCTAATGGGGGATGGACAATTTGCTCTTATTAAACTATTACTACCATGGAGTCACTCTCATTTACTCTGCCTTTGATTTTTTTCTAATATATTTAACATTTTTGTAATTTGTTCAAAATACTTATTTCAACACAGGCATTTTTTTATTTATAAGCTTGAGGTATATATTGATGTCTGAAAAGATTGCGGTCTGATCCTTGTCACAAGATAATTCAAACACAAAAATTAATCTCATGCTTTAGAGAATATTGGAAATTTGATAATGAGAATTACTGCTTATTCAGTTGTGTTAATCCCTTTTTAAATCAGTATGAAGAAAAAATGCCTTAATTATTAACATAGTTAAGGTTTTAGGAAATGAGAAAATAATTAGCTCAGACTTACTTTATATTGCATGTGTCTCATACTGAATAAACAAGAATCCACAGAACTAAATAGGAATAAATGAAGTTGCTGTAGTCTGTGAGTTCCAGTGCTGATGTTCAAAGCCTCCACAATTTACTTCTCTTAATGAGTGTTATTGAATATTGACTAGTAATGAAGAGTGCATCTTCTTGCAGGTTAGAATGTCATGATGATTCATTTCATCTTTATCCAAATAATGGTGCACTTTGGTTTTGATGATATCTGGCTGCTGAGACCAATAAATGCCTTTCCTAGTGGATGGATGTTTTATGTGAGACTGCGTATTCTCCTTGTGTTGTAGAAAACTGGAGTTATGTAGTATTACCAAAGTAAAACTGAAAAGTATATATTTCCCAAAAAGGCATGTAAAAGTTGGCAATTGTTTTCATCTTTTTTTATATTTCTTCTTCAGCTTTTCATTGCCATAGTCTGTGATGGCCTTCCTTCAGCAAAACTTGAAAGGTTCTGATTCATTTCTAAAGTGTTTTATTTCTTATTTCCTATCAGAGCAGGGAATCAAATAAGGCTGGTTTAGAAATATTTTCCTAGTGGCATTCATTGCCTTTGGACTCCCCATGAGATGAGTGGGTTTGATGAATTGAAGAAGGGGGTCCTAGTCCTGTGTGACTGAAGGCAATGAGATTCCTGATTGCCCCAATTATGTGTATGAGTGGATTCAGTAGGGATCTCTTGCAGGAGAAAAGTTAAGCTATAGAGTGTCTCCAGTTGAAATATACAGTGTCGTAAAAATATAATTGTATAAAGTTATTTCTCAACTTGACCAACATACAGCATCTTTAATATGTGCTTTTAAAAAGACACGCACTTGAAGTTCACTCCTGTCAGTAAGCCTTTGAGAGTGTGAAACAACCTTCTGCATGCTTCAGACACAAAGAAATGGAAATTGATGTCAGCTGTTGCATAGTTTGTGCAATGCTAGATGAGGCAATATTAATATGAAATTCCTTTTTTTTTTTTGAAAGGAGAACCCATTGTCCTAGACTATAGGCAAACTTCATTACAGAAGATTATTCTGAATAGCTTACAAAACACAGTGAAACTTCTGAGAAGAAAAGTTATCATCCATCTCTGAATGATGTCTGTTAAGTCATGATCTGATAATGCAAGTACTTTGATTCATGCATATAGCTGAACTCACATTTACCTTTTTTGTTGCTTTCACTGTTGTCACCTCTTCTCTGCTGGCTTTGAGGATAATGCTACATACACTGTTTTGATTTTTATAGTCCAGTCACTTTTCGCACTGCTGTCATGCCCAGTCTTGCTGTATGGCCAGAGTCTGCCCGTCAGCTTGGCTCAGCACTGGGGACTGCTTGGGAAGTGGATCAGGATCCTGTTTCTAGACTTCTTGATCAAAAGTCATGTTCTTCACTCCTTGAAAATGTTTAGTAGCTGAAGGTTGCTGTAAATTACAACAATCACAGATGGATGTAGTGGATCTCATCTGTCATCTCTCTTCTCTGTTCCCACCATCCTTCTCCCTCCCCCTAAATGTTGGAGTTCCAGTAATGTCAATGTTATGCCAACAGGGGAATGCCTTTCTGGCCATTTTAGGACCCTGATGAAATTCTAAGCATTTGTACCAGCCTGGATAGGCAAAGACTCTATGACCCATTTGAGAAGGTGACCTTGGTTTTCCTTTTGACATATTGCTCTTTTTCTTTTTTTCCCATATATTTCCTTTTTAAGATGGGGAAGAAAAAAGAAGAAAAAAAAAAAGAAGAAGAATAAAGCTGTTTACCTGTATGTTCAAATTCTGTTGAAAGCAGAGTGTCACTTTGGGGGAAAATTACTAAAATAGAGAAATTCTTCGAGAGAGAAATGTTCTGGGGTTAATAAATACCTGAATATATCTCTTTATAACGATTATCCATGAAAGTATGTGAGATATGCATACATCATGCATGTATCACTGCAATGCTTTTAAGTTAGGTATGTTTGCATTTATTATTTGAGTGACTTGAGGTGTTATGTATGTGAGTAACAAGACAAATGTGATTTGACTGACTGATTCCAATTATCATTGTGTTTATATCTGCCAATTTACCTAGTTCGGATTTTGCTCAGTTTTAAAATGTACAATGTGGGTTTTTTTAATTTGCTAGAATCTATAACTTGTAGATGAATTATTTTATTTGTCCTTGTGAAATAAAGCAGGAAAGTGTACTTTGATGGATAAAACCTGTGAGCTAAAGCCATACAGTACTGATGTGCATGTGTTATCTGGCAAAGTACCTGTGCTGTCTTTTACTGGTATCTTATGGAAAGTTGGGCAAAACACAATAGTTAGTGATTTCAAGAAAAATCCCACCAATCTGCATTCCCCTGCTTTCATATCCAGCTTCAGATATCTGGACCTATGTCTTTGGTTTGTCATATATTTGTAGCCCCCAGATACAAACTAAAAAAGGATTTCAGGATGTGGAAATCAAGTTTGGTTTAAAAATTTAATTGGCAGCTGTTTTATCTGTTGTCTTTGCTACTTCCTTTTTCCCTATTCTAAATACTAATTTGTGTACCATGAGGACAACGCTGTTAAGAGTACTGGTTTAGACATCTTTATTGGCTAGGAAATGCTATTGATTTTGTTTTTCTTTAAAATGTCTAGCTCTCTGCATTCAGGTTTCTCATTGACAATGAGATCTATGTGCTCCACAATGTTGCAATGTAAGAGCTTGGCAAAACAATTGTTTTGTAACTGTTGCAAGAACTGTGGAAAATTAAATGTTTATTACAGAGTGAGGCAATCCTGTTATTCATATTGTAGTCGTATGAAGCAATGCAATCTTCTGATTTTGATGAAGACTTATGGAGTCTAAAAATAACTCATCCCCAGTACAGAAAAATATGTGAAAATATACAGTCTATCCCTTAAATCCACAGCATTAATTTAAATTAATAGAAATACTTGTACAGTACGTGATTGAATCCATGAGGGATATAGTGTGATATTGTATATTTGCCTAAAAGCTCACTCTGACAGCAAAAACAATGTACCACAGTATGTTTCTTTCTTATCTAATGGAAAGAATAACACATAGAGGCTCAATTCTTGTAATGAAAACCCCCACATTAATTTTATTTTTTGATGTGTCATTGTAATTCAAGAGATGTTTTTAATCTCAGGATTGCTAGGGCACAATAAACCATTTAAAAAGTATTTGGCAAAGATCCCTGTGCTTAGCAACAGCTCCTTTCATTTAAAACTGTTTTTTGAACCAAGCTATTCAAAGCTTTGTTCCACTTATTAAAATAAAGTATCTTACTTCAAACAAGTATTTCAGAGAATATAATCAAGAGGACAGCATTCAAATACAATGGACAGAAAACATAAAAGGTAGCAGCGTGAAAAACTCAAATACTTTGTGTATGTTTCCTTGTTTTTCATTAAGAAAAACTATATTAAAATATATTCATGGTTTTATTTTTCTTTGTGCCATTATAGGGTATTTAATGCTCCATTTCTTACCGTATTCTGAAATTCATTACTAGATTTAAGGTAAAATTAGCTGTGAAGTATTTTAGTGAATGAGATACTGCATTAAAGTGGTGTATTTTCTAGTCATCTAGGTGATATAAAACAGCAACAGAGAAGCTTAGTATAGAACAAGGCCTATTCATTTTGCTGCTGGCTTTGTACTTTTATGCTGTTTTAAAATGTTGGTTTGTTTAGAAATGAGAACCCCAGACTTGAAAATTCCCAGTCAAGAGAAGGCCCTGGACGTGATAGCTCTGGCTCTAGCTCTGATGTGCTTCCTCAGGCAAAACTTCTACACTGCCACATGGGTTCACAGGAAACTATCTTGACCATCCTAGATGTAACTGATAAAATGTTCATGGTCCGCCAGAGGTTTGGGGATAAATGCCTGGAAAGGCGCTTTGAATAATGGTAAGCCTGTATAGGTGTGGCTGTATAACTTTTTCAGGATGGCCATGACTGTAACATCAGTGCAATTTTTAATCTCGCGTTGTGTGGGCAGAAAAATGGTTATTTCCAAGTTGTTAAAAAGCTAATCTATTCTGATAAGTTTCTGTATCTTGCATAGATATAGCTTCTTTCTTTTTTTTTTTTTCTTTTAATTTTACAAACCAAGTTGGGAGCCTTGACATTTATTGGGCCCCCATATTTTTCATTTATATTCTCTCTAGTCTTCACCATCTGTTATGACAGTAAATAAGTTTCAAATAAGCCATATCTTCCTCAGCATGAGTTGCTTTTTCTGCAAAAAAAAAAAATTAAAGTTGCAGTTGGATGTGATATTTGAAGTCACAGCTTGTCTTCAAATATTTAGTAGCGTATTTCTGTGCCAAGGGATATCAATCTGCCATTTGCCTTGCTTACAGTATAATAAAGATTATGCATTCCCTTCTTTCATAGATATGTCAAGGCATTTAATTACTATAGTTCAGGAAGTAGTTCTTTCTACAGGTTTTATCCATTTTGCTTTGACTTAATATGGTTCCTTCTCATCTTTTTGTACCTTAAATTCTAAAAGGAGGATATAGTGTCTTACTTTGATGACCTGTGATCTTCCCTTACAAGTAAATTCCTTGGCTATAAGAACAGGCGCTTTTGTTGTCGTTAACTTCATTAGTGGTTAGTGGGTATTTCAGATGTTGGTACACAACCTTAAGAAGTTCAGCAGAGAACTTTTTTTTCCTTTATACTATACGTAGGCATGGGGGTAAATTTGAGAAGCCATGTATAGCTTACTTTTAATCTTTATCTTTTTATCTTTATTTTACGCCATGGAAGTACACTCCAGCAAGCAGGGAAGTGTCTCGGAAGTCAACTTTGTACAGGCATGCCACTTTGCTTTCAGATCTTTCCAAATTTGTCTGTTTCCTTGATTATGAATATTGTGCCACATGGAGGCATTTTCTTTGTCATTTGAGAATAATGGTGTAAAATCACAGGTGGTTTTTATTGATTGTCTAGTAAACCGCAACAAATGTTTCCTTGAAACTTTCCTGAAGTAGCTCCTCTAGCAAGGAAATGCCCTAAAATGAAAGTTTTGCTAGAACAGTAAACATTAATGTTTCTTGTGGACTGTATTTTTTACGTTCTTTTAAACTGTTCAACAGGTAATGTTTAGCCCATGAGCTTCGCAGATGTGTTAGCAGATATCCTGTGATAAATCAGTAGTCATAATTGCTCCTTCCCTCTTCAATCCCTAAGGTAATATTCTGTGGTGCCAACCATCCCCATACCAAAGTATCTTTTTTGCATCCTCTTTTGATACTTCTGAAGGCTGTAAATCTATTTAGTAGGTAAATTTTAAAATCTGCTTCTTTAATCAGTGTTTGGGCCTGTGGTACCAATTGGTACTTTCAGAATGGCATCAAAGAGGATACTATGTTTGAGCATCAGCTATGCAAAACAAAAGGAGTTGAGGTTGACTGCAGTGTGATTTGTGTGAAAAGAGTCAGGCAACTTCTGCAATAACTACAACATTCATTATGCAAAGGTATTTTTAAGTAAAGAAAGAGGGTTTATAGCATTAAAATAAAGTCCATGTTATGGTCAAAACTGATGCACAATTAAGATTAACCCTTTTGTTTGTAAGAGGATTGCACTATCATTTTGATATTCATAAGCTTCTTGCTATAACAGTAAAGCTTTTATCTTTATGTATGCAACTGTTTTTCCTTTTCACCTGTAAATAGAGTAATTGCACTTTTTTATGATTTTCCAGTATTAGATTAATTTTATAGCATGTTCTGAAATTTCATTCTCTTTCAGCATCAATCTTTGTTTTCTTTTTATTACAGAATTATACTTACAAATAACATCATTTCATAACAATAAACATAAAAATATAATGCAATATAGCAGTTACAGGTTTATAGAGTAAACATTTCATTTGAAAGAAAATTCCACTAGCTTATGCTATTATTTCACAAAAGTGGCAAGGTCAGAAACTCGGAGGGTTAATAACAAAGCCATTTATATCCTAAGATGGAGGGGCAAATATTCAGGGATCAGTGACTACACTTGCAAGAAAACATAGAAAGAGGGTATCTTGTCTACAGTTTATCTTTTTTGGAGAAGGGGTCTTGGATAAAACACTGATTTTCAATTTAGAGTTAGTGTACAACGTAGGGTACGTGGTATCGAAGCCAAATGATGTTCCACAGAATTCAGTTTCTTTCATCTTATGTTACTGAGTGCCAGATATTTCAAAAGAGTATTAAAAGTCTCCCCATGCTGGTTTTGCAGACTAAGTACACTTGTAGATAGCATAGAAAAATGACAAATATGAAGCCAGATGATTAGTGCAAGGCAGAGCTGTTTAAGAAAAGTATTTTTTCCTCAGAAAAAGAATTAGGAGAATTTTCAGAGGTGGAGAATGGAGTTTGTGATCGAAGTGTGACAAGAAGAAATAGACAGTGATCAGGAGATTCAGAGGGAATTTGGAGTAGGGGAAGGGTTTTGCCTTGGATGAGGAAATCTGTGTGATCTCCTGATCAGTTACCAAATGCTCTGCTCACTTAATACGGGTTTGCTTACCAGAAAACACTGTGCTGAACCAGGATCATTTTCTGGCTTTCCTTTACAGCAAAAGTAAAAATAAAATTAAAAATATCTTGGAATTATAAAATTTCAAAATGAGACTTTACAATTAGAAAAATATTTTGGACTAAGAGGACAATTTTCTGAGAGTTAAATGTCATTTTTATTTTCTCACTTTTCAACGTAAGAATGCACTTAAATTTATGCTAAAGAACTCTTAGAATGATATGGTCTTGAATTCTAAAGGAGTTTTGTCTTATGGTAAGAGCAAATGTTTAAAAATCAAGACACTGTTTTCAAAATGTTTCTGCACTGTGTTATTATTTTCCCACGTGGAGTGCCTTGCCCTGAGGTCCCTGCCATGTTGTCTGCCATCCTGTAGATGTGTCTCTAATTCTCAGGTAAAGCACTTCAATTTTCCTAGGATAGCACTTAATTTTTGAAAGACCCTTCTTTAGAAACCCAAGGATTGTTTATAAGTCTCTTGTGTCAGAGCCTTCCAAGATTTTTTTATTGTTTTCTTTTTAAGTCATATGCAGTAAAGAAATACTATGTAAAATGAGATTCGTTTTTTATGCATTCCCTTAGCCATCTGACCTTGTTTCCGCTTTCTGTGTGCTTCTCTCTTCTATGTGAGATCAGTGAGTAATTCACATTTAGTTAATTTGTCATTTGATCTGCCTGCTTAGAATCCATGGATTTTATTTTGCTGGTTTTCTTTTCTTTTCTTTCTTTTTTTAAGGGTCTGAACTTTCTCATCTCATTCAGCTTACCTTATACATTCCCTTTCTCAGTAAGTTTCTCTCTACAAACCATGAAAGCATTTCTTGTAGCTGTCTCCTTCAGGTGCAAAAGCTGTCGTTGACACTTTCTAGGAATTTTCAGGCCAATTTGTGTTTTATTTCTTTTACAACATATCCAAGTATGTAAAATCTCCCTGTTTTGGCAAACTCGTTTTTAGTGATTCTACAAGTATCTCACAAAAATGCCTCATCCACCTGATTTTCTTGATCTGTTATTCTGTTGTAGATAGTCATCATGATAAATGCATATGTTCTTTATCATTGTATGTAATCTTGCTCTTTGCTTTGCTGATCTTGAAGCAAATATATAAAGTGTTGTCTTCTAACATAGAAAAATGATGCAAGAGAAGAGGCCAGTTCAGGCAAAACTCTGGAGTGCTATCCTTCAAAGTCAAGCTCTTGGAGGCTTAATTCAGCTGTAGGAGCAGAGAGGGCAACCTTATAATATTTGCCCTTTGAAATGCTATCTTTCAGAGGTGACCTTTAAGCTAACCTGGGAGTCTGACAACCTGGGACCTCAGCACAAGATCCTTTTCACTGCCAGCCTCTCACAGTTGATACCTTCTCTGCTTTTGTTCAAAATAGTATCTTGTTCTGTTTTTACCTGCCTCGCTTCATAACTCTTTCCTAACTCATGCTATCATTCAAGTCAAATAGAGTTAGTGGACTATTCCCTTTCTCTTCCAGAGATGACTTTGAGTTTATAGTTCTGTTGTGTTCTTTACAGACCTTATTCCTTCTAGGGTAAATATTATTCTCTCCAGTAACAAAACCATTCAAGAATATTGTAGTACGATGGGAAGATACAGAGTCCTGCAGCACTGCACACTCATTTTGGAACTTAAGCAAACATTAACCCTGAAGTTAATCAGGAAAGAGCTCAAACACTCTCCTGACCTGGCAGAAGTAAAATAAGAATGTGACAGCATACAAAATTAGGGAAAACTATATTAAATCATATGGATGGTTTCCAAGAACAGAAGAGTCCACGTGATTACCAAATCAGCCATCGCCATCTTTAGCCGTGACCATTGTGTAGGTTTGCTCATGCTTGTCCAGGCTGTGACTAATGCAGGTGTTTCTAATAGCAGCTTTTAAGAACTCATGCATCTGTTTACATAGCTTTTGAAGTTCTGGACCAAAGTTATGCATTTTAATAAATAAGCTACAAAATGTAGGAGGCAGATTCATATGAATGAAATTGAAAATTCAGTAAGACATTTTGTAACAGATCAGATCTGTATTATGAATTTCCGTAGTTCTTTTTAGTTTCTTTAAAAATGTTGAAAAGTATACTGGGTTTGGTTCATCATTGTCATGTCCACACTGTTTCTAAGGGCTGCTTTATTAAGAACCGCTCTTGCTGAAGAATCCTGCTTGAGCTCACTCCTTAACCCCTGCAGGCACTTCCATAGTGCATCAGATGTGTACGCTGCATGTGAGGTGGAGTGTTCTAGGGCATAACGCCTGTCCCGACAGCTCTTGCAGCCTGCCTGCCAAGGCCCTTCTAGCACTCCGTTTTCCTTGATTCATCTGCAGTGTGCAAAAGCCGTGACCTGAGATGTGTCCCTAGTTCATGGGAGCTTGTACATCTTTATCAACAAGACAATCGTAGAAGGGAGGGCCTAAAAAGCCCTGTGGGATTTCAGCTTTGACTTCTGCGTTTTCCCACTGCGTTACTAGGGCCTGTCAGCACTTTGTTCCTGATTAGTCAGGCAGCTAACAGAATACCACTGCTATCTCTGTACTTCTCCATACTTCCTGTACTGTATTGTGTTCTTACCTTGTCAGTGTATTTTTTTATCTGTACAATTGTTTATTTGGTTGAATTCAGTATGTTTGTTTTTCTAAATGACAGCAAAACTGATATTTTGGTGTACTTCCATATTACTCCATCAATCACTGGAAGAAGACGTTGACACAGTGTTAGTTTTTTTTTAAGTAAAACCAAGCTGGTTTTATTATTTTGTTGTGTACTATTTTCAACTATTCCCATTGGACTGGGAAAATTGAGATTTCATAGGCCTAATCTTCTCAGCTAATGTTATGAGCTAAAGCTAAGTAGCATTTGTTGGAAAAGAAGTTCATTTTGTGTTCAGCTCATTCTTCTGTTTGGCATAGCTGTAAGAGATAAGAGTGCATTGATTGAAACGGTTGGGTTTCTTTTCACTGTATGACTCAATTTCTATTTAGATGATTACCAGTTAACTATATGTCAAGGATTATGTTTATGTTTTTAACGAGAAGATAGGTAAATTGTTGACTTGGTATCTATAGTTGAAATAGTGTCGACTAATATAAAGAACAAATATGTGAGAATTGCGCAAGATGATATGAAGGGAAGCGATAACTGCAGAGAGAAACAGATAATTTACAAAAGATCGGAACAGAAAGTTTCGAAACTTCTGGTTTGGCCACGATTAGGTCTCTGACCGTGAGATATGAATTAATTTATTAGATGGATTAAAGGCAATGTGAAGGCTGAAAGGCAAATGGGTAAGATGAAGTCAGAACACTGTTCTCTGGAAGTTAATTACAGTACTGTAACATGCTGGAGAAGGGCAGCAAGTTTATAAATGAAAAAGTAGCTGAGGGGTTGTAATTAGTAGTACTAGCAGTATTTAAAGAAAAAGAGTTACAACATATGTGTTGTTACTGTTTTGGGAAAGAAGGCAGGCTGCTGGAGGAGAGGATTGCTGGGTTCTGAGAATTGTCTGTTCTGCAGAGAATTTGAAGTGCTGAAGGGTTTGAGTAATATGTTATTATGTAGAAGAGAGATGATGAGACAGGACTTCTGTTTAGGAAATCCAGAGAAACTGAGATAGAGAAGACAGAGATACTAAGTATGTAGTGCAGATGTTGTAGGCAAGACCACAAGCTTAGTGGAGAGGAACAACCTGATATTTGGATGTTCTTCAGCTATGCTCCTGAACGCACAGGAAAGAACTTTGCATATTGTATACATATCATTAATGAGTGTGAGTTTTGTATGATGTATCCTTATTCATAGCTTTGTGAAGTAGATTTTCTAGTCTTTTCAAATTCTCCTGAGGTAAGAATTTTTGAATGCTCCTAATATTTTTTTACATTATCTTTCTGAGACCATTACTACAGATAAGAGCAGAACTTTTTTATGAAATAGCATACACTTCTCAGGACTATAGTTTCATCTTTCTCCTGCATCGTTCTATAACAATATTTATTTCTCAATTAAACCTGTGCACTAAATACAGCTACTTTGGACCTGCCCAGTGAGAAGTTTAATTCCCTTGATACAGCCGATTACATTAACTTAGAATTGTGTAAAGTCTATGAGTGGGATTTGCTTTTTCTTATGAAAATATTATGATAACTAGCTAAAATAATTTTTTGATACAAATGTTATTACATTTATAAATGTAATGTATTCTATGTGCCTTAACACCAAACCTTGAAATACTCTTCATTCTTTCCCATGGTGAACATTGACCGCTTACTTCTACCAAATGTTTCCAGCTCCTTAGATAGTGTGGATATTTTAAAAAAACCTTTCATTCTCATTCATGATTATTTTCTTTAATAAATGCTGTTGAAAAACTAAAATCTTTTTTCAAACCCTGTATAACTATCGTAATCCATAGAACTGTCATAATAACTATTGAAAAATCAATAAAATTGGTGAGTTTTTCATAAGAGTGTATTGTACAGTGATAGGTATCTAAAAGATCTGACTCTATTCTTATGCAAACAGATTTGGCAGTTACAGATCCCTGCTTATGGAAAGCTCAGATGCCTCTGCTCCTTCACAACCTCAAGGGCTGGAGTGGGGACCATGAACTGCTGTGGAAACACACTATGGCGTACAGTTTTGGGTAGATTCTGTCCCCTGCGGTCCGTATGGTGTTCCACACATATAGCCAACTTATTCGGCCATTGCAAAGAACGTGGGGGGACTACACTTACTGAACAAAGATTATTCTTCATGAGTAATTTTCTTGCCTGTCGTTTTTTGGATAAGAAGCAATTTTTAAAATGTGTTGTCAGAAATCCATCCCTTATGCAATAAAAAACTCAAAAGCTGTGCCTGATGACATACAAGATGTCCAGATCTGCATTGGCTCCTTCTCTGCAATCTGTTTACAAAAGTTAAAAAATGCAGCAGAATGAGTTGAATTGTAAAGGTGCTTTTTTAAATGCTAAATCATGTCTGCAAAACTGAAACACTAAAATTTGTTTTGTTTCACTACACAAGAATCTTCTGAAACAAGTTTCAACTTAAATTGACACATAAGATTAACACATATAGAACAGAAGAATAATTTAGATAGTCCATTTTCCCACTCTTAATGGAAAAAATTCTATGAATTAAGGAAATAGTATATTTATTTGTGGTTCCTATGGTAGTTTGTATTATTAGCCAAAAAAAAAAAATCTGAAAATTACATGTGTAGTTATTATTATAAAAAGAGTTTTGAATTTACCAAAATATCAATTACTGGTACATTTTGAATTTTAAAAATGTTTATGCCAGATAGTTTGAAGTTGTATTTTATCCTGAATGAGTAATCTGCTTTTTAGAGATGCGGTTTACCTCATTTGCCATTGATTTAATGTGAGCTAAAAGGCTTAGCATATCTGAAAACTAATTCAATAATTTTATGCTTCTCTTGAGATCTCTTTAAGCCTGCAGGGAGTTGGAAATTCCCAAATAATTGTTAGGAAATACTGCAAAATAAATAACTTCTTCTGTCTCAGGTTTGCAGAAATTCCAATTAATAGAGTGTATAGAGTCATATATCTGGTCCCTCTAACCCCTATTAACTGTTTTAGTTTTCTTAGCATGGCTATAAATTTCTGGAACTATATGGCAGTTGAGCTCACTCCTTTGTTTTTAGTGGGTTTTAGTAGTTTCCCTTTGAAGAACAGTCTTCCTCGTTTCCCTCCAACATACTACATAGCTAACGTTTCGGGACCAAAAGACCATGCATCCACCAGGATACATGGCACATGAAACCTTGCAGGGTTAAGTCCTCAAGATTTCTCAAGGAAACAGCTGCTGATGTGCTACGCTTGTTGCCTGTCATGCTGATTAATAGTGCCTTGGTATTTCCTTAAATGTCCCTTGCTGTCTGTGTTTTTGTGGAGTCACAGTTGGAATCAGAGCTCGCTTACTGCTTCTGTTTTCTGTTTGTCAGCACGGAGAGCCTCCTCTGCACCCGGTGCTTACCAGCTGCACCAATACGAGTAAAATAATAATAATTCTGATTGCCTACCAGTGTTAAACAACTACCAAAGTTTTTTTAGAGATTTTAAGCGTGGACTGAAACAAGTTTAAGAATTCCTAAGACCTTCTGTTCTGTTTCAATTTCTTGTCCAGAGTGAGTGTTTGCAGGCAAACTTTAAGCTTCTGAAAAATGCCTGTAGTTGCACTATGCTCCGGCCAGCCCTGCTGGTGGGCAAGCTAGCATCTGCACGTGGCCTCTGCTGCTCTGTGTGACCGTGGCAGTTGTCCCCAAATTCGTGCTACTATTGCTAGCTTGTAGCACTGCGTCACAGGAAAAACATGCTCTAAATTTCTTTCTCATTACTTGTTACATTTGTGTCCACCTCTGAGCCATAAAGGAAAATTCCCTTTCTTTATTATCTAAGCAGTAATGCAATTACTGGTCTGTAAGGGGTTTTTTTTGTTTGTTTGTTTGGGTTCTTTTTTTAAATGTTGCATGACATAGTGCTATTAGTGTTTTTATGGAGTAATGATGATGAAAGAGGAAACTGCATTCCAGTGGCAGGTCACCTCTAGGTTAAGAGAGGAAAAAAAAATATGCATTCTCTCTCAGTTGCCTACCGTGGAAGCAATGGTACCTAAATATTCAAGTTGAGCATTTTGTACTGAGTAGTAATCTAAAATACACCTGATACAAGACACAGCTCAAAAAGTAAATAGCAGGGTAAAAGGCAAAATTTTTTATACAAAGATCAAAGTATAAGTGGAGGTAAACAAGTTATAGACCATGGGCTGTAGACAACTGTAAGTTCTTTGTCCTGCATGAGACTTAAAGTTCACATTATTACATCTGCCAATGTTCATATGCAACTATCATGATATTGTGAGCTTTATGATATCTAGACAAGTTTCACAAGACATTATATACAAGTCAGTAATACATTTTTATTCTATAAGTAATTGCCATATAGTTTCACCATGTTTTTTTCACAAATGTATAAAAATGCTAACACAGGGGCCAGCACAGTATCGTCAGACTGAGAAACATAATGATTTTTTTTTCAGGTAGATAACCTTCCTAATGTTTCAGAGAAAATTCCTAGATAATTATATCAATAGGAAATTATCATTTCTACATATCTGGCATTGTATAATTTAAGGCTGTCTTCTCTTGACCCACTTAAAGTACATACACAGTAATGGCAAAGGTTGTCTGTGTAATCCAATCTATTGAAAAAAATAATTTCTATTTTGCTCCTTTAGCCCAGGATGCTCTTGCTAGTTTGTGAATGTCCATGTTTTTCCTTGTCATTAATGAAAATATTCAAAAAGCTGAAAACAGTTATATTGGTCTCATTAAGGTAGTTTTCAAGCTCTAGTCATGTGGACTGAATTAGGGAAGAGTATTTTTATATTTCTGGACCGGGAAGCAAATGAGTTAGACTTGGCTGGGCACTAAAATGATCTTCAGAGAGCAGTATTAGGCTGAAAATATAAAGATCATGAATAAACTTTCAGAGGAAAAAGAACCTCATTTCAGGTGGTTTAGGTTTGATTTTATCCCTGCCAGAAGAAACCTCCACTTTAAAGGTGAAATACCATGAAACGCTTTACTCTTTTCTGAAGGTGCAAAAGCTTGAATTCTCACAGAGCTAGTTCAGATTAATCACGTTTTGGTGGTTGTCTGAATCTAATTCTTCAAAAAAATGCAGATGTGAACTTGGAAAAAAAAAAAAAAGAGCTTCTATGCAAAATGTGCAGTTTGGTGTTAGAAATGAGTTCAAGGAGGCTGTCTCTCAGCCTTCTATGATTTTCATCTTCATCTGGGCCTAAAGGGGTAGCTCCATTGATTCAGTAGAATTGTGCCTTTTTGAGTTGTTATTTATTTGATGGAGCATTAGTATGTATCTGATTGAAAAAATATGTATCATCTAATTCTGTTTGATGAATGAGTAAGGAAAGACTCTTGTGAATTTTTAATATACCTGGAGTATCTGGTGCATCTGTATCCTCATGAATGGCAATATTCTAGTTTTGAGAAAGATAACATTTGTAGAAGTTTCATTTCTGTTTCATACAATATTACCTTCTCCAGAAGCAATATTAATTAAAAAAAAAGTAGTTTAGCTCCATTAATATTTAGTGCTTTTCAGCTCTAAATGTTTACTTTCTTAAACTAAAATTTCATTTCTTGTAACAAGAAATTTAAACAAGCTAAAATTGATATTTACAAAAATAACCACTGATTAGATTAAAATCAGAATTTCTCAATTTGCCTGTGGAAATGTATTAATGTAATGGATTCTTTTCTGAATTGAATGACAGACAGATTGATGTGTCAACAGAGAAAAGAGTTATAACCATCAATGTGTCTCTCATTGTTTGACAGTGATTTACTACTGTCCAACAAGTCTGTTAGCTTAACTTTCAGATTGAGGTATTCATCAGAGAGCATTACACTACGAGCCTTTTTTGCTGTGATACACAGAACAGTAAAATGGTCTCCCAAGACTGGTCCAACAGAGGTATCGCACCCTGAAAGACATTATCAGACAGCCCCCCTGCTTGTGCAGGGTACCCTAAAGTCACTGACTCGCCATCAGTTGCACAGGCGGTTCTTTTACAGGAGACAGTCTATAACTTAGTTTTTAGTTCTGGAGCTCAAGAAGAGTATGGGTTTTTTTGAAACTCAAAGCTGAATTTTCTTTTTTATGCTTTCTTTTTTAGGCCTGAAAGGGACTTTTTCATCTTAAATGGAAAATTCTGATGAATACCCAAATTCTGTAAAAACAGAAAATTACTAATAAGTGCATGATGATCAAGGCATCTGTGATCTTGGAGATGTAACATCGACACAGTATTTAACTAATGGGTAGCTCAAGATTTGAAATAGTGTTAGTCCAATTTTAGAACTTATAGTCTAAATTTAAATATAAATTCCTGTGTTCTTATATCCAAATTTTAGCTAAGGCAATGGAAAGCCTTGAGATTCTAAATCCTTGCTGAATCAGCTGAGAAAATCCTTTTTCCTCTCAGCTGTTTCAGAGTCATTAATTTGTCATTGAGTTATCACTGGATTTTCAGAATTTATTGCAGCAGGATATTCTCATTTACCATTGATAATTGTTGTATTTCCAATTTTAAATGTGTGTACTGTATTGGTGTGTTTCATTTCTACATACAATTAGACATTAATCACTTGTTGATTTATATGACTGGCAGCAGTTTATAATTCTGAGACAGTTTAGCATGAAGTTGGAATATCCATTGAATTTTCAGGGAGGGTAGGGATGTTGAATGCTTGTCATTAAAAGAACTCAAAAAATAGCAAAATAGTGTCTTAAAATTATGTGTGCTTTAATAGTTTCTATTTTGAGGGAGAATTTTTAAAAATCTCCTTAGGACCCTTAGTTGCAGAAAAGAGTGTTAACTATGGCTGAAACTGTCATACGTTAAAAATTTTTAGTGTTAGCTAAAGCTGACCTAATGTCCACTTGCAAATGTGAATAATACAGGAAGTCTCGGGTACAAAATTATTTCATGTTCAGGTTCTTAATTTCCTTGCAAAAGAAGACTGAGTTTGTCTGTTGCAAAAAAAAAAAAAATGGCAAGGTGACATAATGTGTTTGGACTTGCTCACCCACTTTCTGAGAAAGTATAGAGAGAGGAATAAGCAAGTTTCAAAGAGTTGCACAAGGTCAGTCCACAAGGATGAACCAAGGACACTGAAATGTCTAAGATAACTCAAAACTGAGTGAAATGTATGTCAGGGTACTGTTCATGGTCAATGCAAATTATTTGTCATTCATTTAATATGCTACATTTTCTACTCTTTATATTCTGTCTTTATTGGCATTGCATAGCATGAGGAGCGGTATCAGTATTACTAGCACACCCTAAGAAAATTCTACAGGCTAAAAAGTTGTTTGTTGTCAAAAGACCCAGCATTAGTTACTATGACAAATGAAACACGGACTGAAGAAGAAATTGAAGTTTACCTCACACATAAATGATTCTATTGTAATTCAGCCATCCCATCTGTTAGAGCAAAATTGAAAGTTTACAATACAACATATGTGACTTGAGGAGTGTGTTTCTCCTTTAATGTGCCCAAGTGTTAGAAAAACGGTCATATTGTGTTGTAGTTGTCATAGTAACTCCCAGGTTTTTTTATTAAATAAAATGTATTATATGAAAACTATTAGGTGATAGCATCATTTTCCAAAGAAATGACATTATTTGGGAAAATATCTATCGTTTCAGTACATTGTGAAGATTCTCAAGGTGCTTTGATTGTCCATTGAGTAACGTTTCAACTAAGTATTGGGAATTCCCTTCAGTAGCAGTTCATCTGTGTGATAGGTTCAGAATCACACTGTACATTGTAGCAACGTTACATGTTGAACCTTAATTTCATTCGTCACCCTCAGAACATCATTCATTCAGTGCTAGGGAACATAGCAGTTAAATGTCTATTCCAATCTAAAATCTGCTGGAATTTGTTTTTTCCTTTTTGCATAATTTGTGTTGTGGCTGTTGGATTCCTCAATCATAACACTAGAATACTTGGCCTAAAGAAAACAAAACCAAAAAAGTAATGCAGTTATATTTTTTCTTTCCTACTAATCTACGTTTGATGTGGTGTTTGTTTTTTTAAAATTATTCACTCGTTCTGGAGTTAAGACTCAAGTGATAGCACTACATAAAACAATAATTAAAAAGAGGAATCCAGTTTTTCATGTCAAAGACACAGAATTACTGAGACCTGAACTAACATATTTCCAACACATTCTTCATTTGTCATGTTCCTTATATTTTTGCTTACATGCCAATTGATCTTCTTCAGATTTGTTTTATTCTTCTAAAATGTATCGATGCAAGCAAAAGCTGCTAATCAGATTTGCTTGGAAGAAACATACCGTATGGATTTCCCCACATACTGTATTTCCCCACAAAATGGAACACATTTTGTCTGTCTAGAGATGTGCACCAAATTCTCTTTGGATAGCTTGTTTTCTGCAGAGCTAAATAACATGACACATATCAGTCCGGGCTGATTTAGAGCCAGTGTAAGCAACTCGGGGTAGTTCAGACTGAGATGACTTAGATGACTTAGACTGAGATGACCTTATTCTGCTTACCTGCAGTGCGTGAGTGGGAGAGCCAGTGCTGCATGGATTGACATACGAGCAGGGGCGTAGGTCTCGGAGGGACCAGAAATGGTTCCGCAAGAGCACTGTCATGGTACAGGACAACCCAGCAGTCAAGAATAAATTAGGACTGGACACAGTGAATTGTTTGTGCTGTATGTAGTGCTTTCTCACTGATCTAGTTACTTGTAACTTAATTCTCTAGATGTGACCTTATAGAAAGTAGTTTGGGAAGAAGGGAGGGTTATTTTACCTTTTCCCTGACTGATTATCAGGACCGTATCAGGAGCGTTTCTGACAAGAATCTTGAGGAGGTCCTGTTCCCAGTTCTGTTGCAGTTGTCATGTTGTAAAGACAACTAAGATGCTTTGGCCCAGATTAACTTTTAAGTATTGAACTGGGGTGTCTAATTTAGGTGCTTAACTGTCATAGGTCTCCTCTCAGTCAATGAAGGAAGACAAGCATCTCCAGGAGCCCCTTTGAATCATAAAAATAGCACTCTAGATGTGCTTGTCCTTTCTACTGTCCTTAAAGGAACAGGAGATTCTAACTTAGTTGCTTCATTTAGATGCCTAAACCTAGGTGAGATGTACCCAGTCCCTTGTGTTTTAGTTTTACGTGTCTTTAGAACAGTAATAACACTTGGGTATGTTTCAGAAGTGATGTGGAACCAAATACATCAAAGTTTGTGCTGTAGCTGTAACAGCTGTGGAGTTAGACATAAGTGCTACTGCAGTACCCTAAGTTTTCCCATAGGGTGTTAACAGAGTGTTTCTAAAAATAATAAACATTTGATAGATATTTAGTGTCCAGATCTTTTGGCTTAAACCTCTTAAGTTTTTTTTTTTTTTATATTAGTGTCCTGCCAAATCTTTTCCTTTTCCTCTCTCTACTTTCTGTAGACTTTAAAACTATTGCCTAGGGGCTTTTCAAGGGAAACAGAATTTTTTTTTATAAAATACCAGCAAAAAGGGTAAATTTTGGCATTAAATTAAAAGACAATGAATCACTTTTTTGCTGTTAAATTAATTATCATCAAAGGTTTCATTAACAGCAGATTTCTTATCAGCAAAGTCAACAACAAATTTGGAAACTGGACAATTTTCTCCCATTATCAAAAAAGAAAACATTTTGTGGCCCCTTTTTTCTCACTTTGTCCTTTCTAGAAGACTGACTACAGCATGCAGAGTGGGATTCAAAAGTCCTCACATCTCTTCCTGCCTTCTTTGTTTTAACTGGAGTTGGAAAATGTGGTATCAAAATACAATCTGTATGTTAGTCTGATTCTGTCTAAAAATCATTAGTACAGAAACATTGAGTTTAGGATGATGTGTCCATTTTAAATATAATTGTTTTTTCAAGAATTATCTCTAACAATTATCCTTCTATCTGCTAAACTCTCCTTGATGTTTAGGTGAAATTACTTTAAATAACCTTATTTGGCTGGGTTTAAAACATTTGCCCATTAAAATTTCAGCTCAGCTTAGCTTTATTGGAACATTGGGCTGTTCAGTGTGTTAGCCATTTCATGAAGAAAAAAAAAAGCAAAACAAACCAGAAACCACAGCCTCTTTTTCTTCTGCTTCTGTTATGAATTTCTATTTCTCCTTTTTGGGGATCATTTAGAAGACCAAACTTCTGCACAAGTTATGAGAGTGAGTTACAAATCATCTATCAGGTCTGAATTGCAGCATAGCAGTACACTACTATGTGTAAGCAGAGAAACATCAGATAGATTGAGGAAAAAGAGCAACAATCATGTTTTATTTTTCTGCTTTTAATAACTAAAGAAGGTCTTGATAACTTTTTTTTTTTTGTGAAAAGTGGGAACCAGTAACTCTTGAAGCTGTTGGAATATAGGTAGTTTAGAAGATTGAAATATTGATATAATAACATTTTTTCCCCTGTCGTGATAATTGTCATGACATGATCTGTGCTGCAGTTTTAGATGTATTCAGCGATGTATTTTTGGGTTTGTTCTCTTTTTGAAAGTGGATTCAGTGGTCGTAGTAAGGAGAGGTGTTTGCTTTTCACAGAGGGTCAGCACTGGTGTAGGGTACTTACTAAGCTTCTTATACCGCCTTTGGAAGCCGGGTACCTTGCGAGATTTAACTGATTCATTTGTTCTAGTTTCATACAGAGATAACATGGCAGCATTGCTTGTGCAACTCAGGGTACACAGACAGTAAGATAGGGTGGAGCTGCCGCCTTATTCATTGCACAGGGACTGATGCAAGGGGTCTACGTGGTTTGTGGGCTGTAATTATCCCTAGTAATTTAAGAATCCATTTACCTTCTGTGGATGGAGATACAGTTTAATCAAATACGGTGGTAAATCAGCCTTTATTAGGCACATTCTGTAGGCTATTATGTAGGTGTTAACATTTAAAGTGCTTCTGTATTAAAATTCTTCCCAGGTGAATAGGCACAGGTTTCAATTGTAAAAAAAGAATTTTGCAGTAATGACCAACAAATTGTTTTTTCTTTAGAAATTGTACTATTTTGAAGAAAGACTCTTGATACTTATAGGCCAGGGTTCTGATTTTTACATACTGCGGTCACTCTGTAAACCAACTGACTACATTTGAAAATTAGTATCTGCAGACTTATTTGTTCAATGACTAACCAAAACATTTAAAAGCCAAAAAGTTGCAGTTACATATTTTTCTACTAAGATGGCAGTTTCTGGATTTGCCCTTAATTACTTCAAGTGAAGGGATGCAACCCCAGATCCCTTTGTAGATCTTTGGCCATGTGTGTTTGAACTCCCTTTCCATTTCCATTTATATGAGCTGAGCTCTAGGTTTGGAAACCTCTGCATTAATGTTATAATTCTCTTTGGGATTTAAAATAGAAATGCTTCATGGGATTTCTCTTCATTATTATTTATTGTATAGCAAACATTAGCCATATTGCACTTGCAAGATAGGTCAACTTCCACAGCAACATACGTTTTGGTCTGTACAAAAAAGAGAGATCTGCAGTAGAGAGGTAGTTCTGTAGACTAGCAGCCAAGATACAATTGTTGAATTGGTGTTTGTGGATTACTGTGTTAATCATACAAATTTTTGGTCTGCAGTTATCACTAAAAGTGTACTTTTCTAAGGCCTTTGAATCCAAAGGCAAGTGTATCTGTCCGCTCGAAGACTGGGAAGGCACGGTGGTGATCTCAGATGCAAGGCATAGCTCTTTCATGGCAGCTACTGTTGCTGTTAACAGGATATTCCCATTACAAATTTCAAAAATTTATATATGGGCATTTCTGGGCATTTTGGCTGGAATGTTAAACGTTGGGAATTTGATACCTTTCTGAGTTAGAATATTTTTACCCATATTTTGAGACTAGAGAGTAGAAAAGTCCTTCAAGTCCTTCGAGGACCTCTGTAACAGCTCAGTTTAGTCTTGATGTTCCAGTTCCTAAGCCACTTCCCTAATGAACCAATCAGCTTTTGGTTTTAAAATTTACACTGTCTTTTTTGGGGGGGAGCATAGAGATACAGCCAGGTGTGGTTTGCTGCTCTATTTTGAATTATAAAAATTAGCAATTAGGCTTTTTTTTGAATGACTGTTTTCTGAAGTTACTTGAACAAACTGCATTTATTTGTTAAGTCTGGGTGAGGGTCATGTTTGCCAGTGAAAAGCATGAAACAAAAATTCTAGCAACTGTTCTAGTTCTAATTGCAAAAAAGCACCCAGTCCTGGCTTCTGTGAAATTTATAAGCCCTGCTTCTATAGATACTGCTCTTGGGAACAGGATGTCTGCAGTTAGGAGCTTGGAAGTTAGGACTTAAGTTACGGCTTCTTTCCCCCCTTCTGTGGAATTTGAGAAGGTTTCTGTGTAAGAGCTATAGGCTCTGCCAGTGCCTGTGCAGTTTTCGCGTGGCACAGGACCCTTAGACCTATGAGGGTGAATCAGAATGGGTAAGACAGTACCATTCCTAAAATTTATAAGTTCTACGGGAGCCTTAGTTTCCTTGCAAATTATTCAGTCTTTGAAGACAGGATTATACCTATTTACATGAATAGTAAACCTGGCCTGAAGTATAACAGCTTGCATTTACTGCAGACCTCTGTGTTTAGTGACTCAAAATAATATTTGATGTGCTCTGTTAGCCTGTCGTAGTAAAGGCACCTATTCAGTAAGTCAGATGAACTGGGTTGAGCTATTTCTGGTTCACTGAACACAAAAGACATGGAAAGTTATAAATGGCAGCCCACAGTTACTATAAAGAATGTGATCACACCCAGAGAAAAAAAGTGGAATGAAGAATAACAGCAGGTTTGAGAGGTGCATTTAATTTTCATATGATATATTTTAAATTAAATTATGAGTGCAATATAAGCAGGATTTTTTCCCAAAAGCTAAAGGCTAATCATCAATGCTGGTAGATTTATCTATTACGCACTGACTCTCTGCCATCTAGATGTATGGTAATTGTGAGTTTGGCTTACTCTTTAAATCTTGAGAAAATAATAGAAATGGAAATAATACCTTTTTGTTCCAAAGAATTCGAAAGAAAAGAAAAAGCAAAGATTCAATGGTGCTGATAGTTGCTTGCTTTCTGGGCAAAAAACAGCATCTAATTTCCATTTATACGTCCCTCACAGGGATAATGTTTTCAAGCTTCACCATAAAAAAGAGTCAAAATAGTTTCTCAGTTAATAAGTACCGCTACTAGGCTTCTTGTGTAAAAATGAGAGCTTTTAATATCTGTAATCTGGTGTCCTGCTAGAGTTTGCCCAGGGAGGGGAGCAGCAGTGCATTTGATGTTGCAACTTGAAAGGCAGATGGTCATGTGGCCCAGGTGTTCTGCGTTAGCGTATAGAGGCAATAAGGTGCAAAATGTATACAGTTGGCTAATAAACGCTTCACTCCTGCCATTTGTGAAATGAAGGAAAAGGCTTGTTTTAGTCAAGTCTTTCTTTCCTTTTTTTAATGCTGATACTATCAGTGATAGTCCAAATAGACGTGGCAGGTATTTCCTAGATTGGGGGGTCAGCCTTTATGTATTATTATCTGGAAGTGAATCAGTGATTTTGTGTAATAAATAGTTTATTCCTGCAATAAATATTAGAATTAATCTTTGTTGCATATATTTATTTAAGTTACCAACTTTTGAGTAGTTCAGTCTTGTTCTTTAGAAGTAAATGGCTAATGTGAATATCCTCAGTTGTCCTGAATGAATGAAACATTACTGATCTTCATTATTGCTAGTTACAAGCACCAGCTAACACTGGAAATAGCTTTAAAGAGTGTCAAATAAGGGGGCTATGGATATCATAAAATAAAGACAGTGAAAGGGAATTCAGTTCTTTCTGACGAGCTAACAAAAGATTTAAGCTATGAATCTTAAGGTTCTTAAAGATAATAATAATAAAAAATACTAAGTCAAATAGCCAGCCATCACATTTATAAAACAAACTATTTTTATCAGCTGCTAGCCTGTAAATAAAAAACACATTTGGTGGACAGTGCTGATTTTGTAGAAGTGTAGTAAAGGAAGGCTTCCATTAAAGTATTATCAAAATTTAAATGATCCATCAAATAACTTGCAGATCATATCTGCTGCATGAGAATATTGCATCCAATCCATTTAATCTACAGACATCCAGGTGTCTATGTCCACAAGCTCCTACCATTTCACCACAGGATATTCTTGTCTTGTCATTATATCATTCCGCATACAGCCTGCAAAGGTATGCCAAAATATGCATCCAGATCATAAAGGAGAAAAGGGTGTATTCCCTGAAAACATTAGCAAATTCAAGAGGAAAAATAAGCCCCTTCCTTTTAATCAGGTTGTTCAATTCCAAACTCTGAGGTACTGAAATAATGATTTGCAGGTACTTAAGAAAATTCAGAGGGGAAAAAAAATTATTAGTTTCCCTTGGATAGTTTCTGGATGAAACAGAAACAAAAAAGATAAGTTTCTTTTACTTTGTTTCGTGCTAAAATTTAACAGATAATATCAACAAAAAAGATAATAGTTTTAGCAATTACATATAATCAATTGCAACAGGTAACAAGTGCAGTTAGCTTTTCATTCTTTTTCTAACTGGATAGAATTTTTCAACTCTCTTTAAATACACACAAGAAGTGAAATAACAAAAAGTAGATGGGGAGAAACTTTTCTAGAAGACCAATAGGAAACCCTTTCCCCATATTCAGAGCCACTTAATTAGGTCAGCAGCAACGCCTGTTTAATACAGTGGGAATGGATCAGGTTCATCCCTTGAGATTTGTTCCCCTTCCCACCCTCATAACTATTTCCAGCTTTATCTACTCTCATTTCATTGAACAAATAATATGGATAGAAGTAATCTAAATCCACCAAAAGATCATTGTAAAGAGAAATTTGAAGTACTGTTTTATAAATGACCAAGAACATGAACTATAACATAGCAGTGTAAAGTGCTGACATGATGTCATCTGAAAATTTAAAATAATAATGGAAAAAAGAAAAAATTGCTAGTGGATGTCTCATTCTGGTGTGAGGTCTTCAAATTTTTCCTACTGTGGTTAAATTAGAAGAAGCCATGGCCACTTTTTTTTCTTGAGTTGAAAAAATTCCCTCTCATAGTAATGGATTAAAGTCAGCCTTCTTAGGGGACGCTGCGTAAGTTGTGGGGGGAAAAAAGCAGCATTTCTTCTACAGCACCTTGAAAGCCAATGCTGGCAGTACAACTAAAAGTTAGCTAGTATTGTAACTAATGGAATTCACTCTGATTCTCTGTATCCCATCCTATCTGAGAGTAAGGTGATTCTCAGCTGCTTTGTTTTGATTAATGCACTGGATTCTGTGTGTTTTTCCCATTTTAATTCATATTCATTGCAATTGTATTAGTCTATATTGCTCACAAAAGCTTGCATTGAAAGTCCAAAGATTTTACATGCTAGACTCAAATTTTCTCCCACTTCCACTCTTCAATCATGGTGTAGGCTGTTTTAGGATCTTCTTTTGTATCTTGCAAAACATTTCTTACAGGTGTCCTGTATTATGTTATTGGTTCTGTGGAGATTTTGATCCTTTATGGATTTCAACCATCTTAAAATATTTGCAGGATTTAGCACTAAACAAATTCAATAACTTTTTTTTTTTCCAATCTTCTAATTATTTCTTCCTTCGGGGAAATACAAATAGACCAAGCAGATTAAGGTGTTTCTGAAAGCTCTGATCCTCTTCCATCATTCTTAGGAATGTTATGCATGTGTTTTTTCATAACAAAAAAAAAAAGACTGAATGTGTCACTTTTTCTTTCATACTTCATGAAAGATCTTTTTTATATGGTACTGGTATAGTCCAAGGAAAGCCTCTACCTACTCTACGTAGTCTCTCTAAACCTATTCTATTAGCAGTCTTTCCTCTGTGGCATAATGTTTGTTGGAGGAGAGATAAGAAAGAGAAAGACCTTTTTTTTAAAGATTGTTTATTGTAAAGGAAAAACAAAGCAGTAAAACAGAACACATAAAAAATGAAAATTGCTATATAGTTTAATGAATATTTTGTAAAAATCATTTTCTATTCTCCTACAAATTCATGATAGCAGCACTCCTGGCTGCTTGTACATGATTTATCATGTCAGATTATATTGCAGCAAGCAGACTATATACCCTTTGACCTTGAAGACTCTTACTATACTGCTATAAATTTTGGT
Organism: Anarhynchus alexandrinus; assembly: GCA_008711295.1. NCBI lineage: Eukaryota > Metazoa > Chordata > Aves > Charadriiformes > Charadriidae > Anarhynchus > Anarhynchus alexandrinus. The sequence goes on along the minus strand of VUYV01000006.1, from coordinate 4,213,717 downwards.
TTCTTAAAAGCAGGGAGTGAAAATGCCCCCTTTTCATTTAGACAGTTACTGAGCTTAAATACCTAGCAAAATGAGATTTTTTTATTCTGCTTTGTGTTAGCAGATGATATTTTGTCATTCTGAATTTATGTGGAAAAATATTTGGAATTTTTTGCATCTCTGACTTGATGTGTATGTCTACAGCTAAGTGTTATTTTCAGCACAAATATGTGGCCCATCTTAACAGAGCTTTTTCCATGCCAGTGTTTGCTGAGCTGTGAAAAATGTGAAGTTCTCAGTGCAGCTTCTTTCAGAACCTATTTTTTGACTATTTCAGCTTTAGCTTTGTGACAAATAAAGAATTGCTATGTGATGAAAACCTGGAAAGATACCTTGTGAAACAAGGAAGCCTGATTTCTTGCAAAAGTGCATCTTACATTCATATTATGTTCACGAAACAGAAGACCTGGAACCAGAGTTTCCCTTATGCCCAGTACTTCTGCTTTGCCCACCAACCCATGAGATGGTGTCAGCAGGCTCCAACAGCCCCTAGCTACTGGCTAGAGAAGGCACCACCGTGCTTCGGTGGGTGAGCAGCTGACGTGTGCTCACTGGCCAGATAAAATACACTGTTCAGTGAAACAAAACTATAATATTGAACTCTCAGGCTTTCCTTCTGTAGCAACAGTGGGTTTCCTCTCAAGGTGCCAATTTTCATAGTTCTTGAACTTTGTATCTTTGAGACCTCTACTGCTTGGCGATTTCAAGTTGAGTGGATCTGTCTTGGTGTTGGGGGAGGGGCTGGGTTGTTTCCAAAATAAGAAAAAAAACCAACACCATCATCTATAAAAATGCATTGCGTTTAGTGAAAGTGTAAATTTGTGATGTAGTTGAAAGGGAGCCCAAGTAGGTAGTTCCCACTTTTTTTTTTCTATAGAAAAGTGTATTTTGGTCTCTAAAACCTTCAAAACCGTACTTTGCAGAACCACATCCTGCGTGAAAGATAGGAAAATTATATCTGTTGAACAAACACCTGATTTATAAATACTCTGTTAAATAAAGGGTTCAGCATCATGGAGTTTTCATCTCCTGTTCTTTAATCTGATTCTTAAATTCTTCCATTTATTTAATTAAGCTGGCTCTGCTCTCAGTCTGTTTAATCACAGGCAGCTTAGGTTAACGTACACCTCATCTGCAGATGAGCCAAAATTTCACGGCCACTTTATTTTGCTTTGTGGTAAAGATATTTAAGAGCCTCTTCAACTAAGAATAAAAATAAATTCATTATACATATCTCTATTGAGTGAGCTAAATCATGCCCTAGAGCTAGAGGAGTGCTGACTGATCCATGGGGATAGATCCTGTGCAGACGTGGTAATGGGAAGAATCGTGTAATAATATAGTAGTTGTATCTTTAGTGTAAATTAATGTATTATTTTTTGCAAAAGTGTACAGAATGTTTCCACAGCAAAAGCACTTATGAAAGAGGCCGTGACAGTTAGTTATGCAGTTCAACCAATTTTCTCAATACTGAATTGGAGGAACTTTCTGTAAAGGAAAAAGAAATTTCAATTTCTGTGTCACTTCTGTCGCATTCAGGGTACCAAAATGACGACCAAATAATGGCAACTGAATGAAATAACTTGTTGGAATTTAACTGTAAGAATGGTATTATTTAATTACGATAATGTGTTTTACATGGCAATTGACCTAGACAGCATTTAAAGCTGTAAGCAGGAAGTTTCCATTCTTTATCCTGTGAAGATGAAGAAAAACAGGCTTTTATTTTACTGAGGCCTTGCACTTTATTAATAATATCTTAAATCATCTTCTGTATTCAGTATCAAGAGGATTATCAAAACCAAACCAAAGAATCAACAAAAATAAATTTTTTATTTGGAATTATCCTTTCAATAAAGATTACTGGAAAGATTACTTTAAAATGAAAACCAGAACAAAATCCAAACCAGTCACAAAAAAAATATATTTAAATTACTATAAACAGGGAAAATACAAATATTAATATATATATATAAAAACTAAGATTTTATGTGTAAAACTTTCATATGGTAAACAGCAAAAAAAAAAAAA